>BSBM01000173.1:8575000-9775000 GCA_027924585.1 Larix kaempferi | reverse complement strand
GTATGTCAAAGTGATGATGTTGTACAGTCTTGCTAGTCAAGGCTAAGGTCTTGTGTGTCAAGGCAGATCATCATGTTTTAAAGTGGAGCCTCATGTGTTGAGGTGATGCTTTGCATGTCAAAGCATGTATGGTGTGTGAAGTACTACTAACCATGGTTGATCTATTAAGTCTCCCCTAGGGACTAGCCACCCCTAAAGTGAATTACTTTAGCATATAACCACTTGGAACGATAGTAGGACAATATGATCACATCATTGGGAAAATATCCTTAGTATATTTGATATGATAATTAAGTTGGCACATGTGAGCCATTCAGATAAGACAAGAGATAAAGATAAGATGTGATAAGATATGAGAGAATTCAAATTGCACATAAATAATTAATTAAGAGAGAATTCGAATTGTTAAACTTCAGTGAAGGCTTCAATAAATCAAAGGAGAACTCGAATTGATCACTACAGTGATGTTAACAAGAAAGAATCAGTTAAGAGACGTAACTAAGTGATAACAATGAATATCTAGTTAACTAAGTGTTAGTGCATGATGACATTTATGTTAAACTAAAAGACGACACTTATGTTAAACTAAAAGATGACACTTAAGTTGTGACACTTGCATGACAAAACTTAAGTTAGCCATCTAACTAAGTGGGCAAGCTTTCAGTTAAGGGGTGAGTTCATCCTAAGAGACAGTTCAGTGAGTTAATGCATTTGCATGAGAAGTGGGGCGCACTTCTTCATGCAAGATTGATGCATCTAGATGGAGGGTGAGTTCATCCTGAAGTCAGAAGCTAAAAATAGAAGTCGATGCATGAGAAGGATGTATAAATATGTTATAGAGGATTGATGAATTCAATGTGAAGGGAATTCTCTTCTCCCTTGAAGGCGGTGCGTTTTTTTTGTGCAGGATATTATTATGAGTCTCTCTTCCTTATAATTCTCTTGCTCTATAATTGCACCAGGGGTGCTTGATGTAAAATACATTCTCTGCTATCTATCAATATACTAAGGAAGGTTTTGTTGGGGTTTTATCCCTCTAGTCATAGAGGGTTTCCCCAAGGTAAATTCATGTGTCGAATGTGATTGCTTACGTGTATGATTGTTATTTCATTTCAAGTATTATAGCAGCTCGGAATTAAAGATAAAAAAATTAACAGTTGTCCCTAGTTGGGTAGACCTTGTTCCATTCCCAAAGAGAGGGTGGAGGAAGCAATTTTCGGGCCTTTGAAGAATGCATCGGCAATCATTAGCATTGTTTCACAACTCATCTTATTGGATTTCATTTAACAACATTCCCTCTGTGGCATGGGTATCCTGTAAGAAACCGTCCATACCAACCTCTATATCATTGTTTGCATCCTCAACCTGTGAAGAACTAGTGTTACTATAGATGTTTTTGAATTGGCGAATTGGGACGTAGTGGGAATTGAATAGGTGGTTGACTCAACCATGCTTTGTATGCTTCCTCTCTAATATCTACCTGTTTAGGGGCTTTCTCTCAATTTGACATCATACTGGAGTGCAATGGGATGTGGTAGACAGGTTGATCGTCATCAAAATCTTGGTTGCAAACATTAAATCAATGTTATTAATAAAAAGAATGGATTTAGCATGTTGAAACATTATACCAAACATTTATTAGAAGCATAGAAATTTTTTTCAATAATGTAGATGTAATCAACCACTTTATAAAACAAATGTGGAATTAAGCAATACATTAACATTAATTCCAATGAAAACATAAAACAAAATACAATTACTCAATGGTCTTTTCTTACACCCCAAGGGGATGTCTAAAAGCATCCCGAATGAAAGTCATTTTTTACAATCATTTGGTGGTCTATGAAAGTTGTAGTTTATTAACAACTCATCACCAAGAGACAAACTATGTATTGCATGCACAACAACAAATCCGGATGCCTTCTTTTTCATAAAGAAATATTTATTATTTGAGTGTTCCTCAAATAAACAATTTGTACTAAAGAATGAGCACCTATAGCTGTTTATGAACCCTGCAATGTTCCCATGAGTGTGTGAATGACCATCGATATATAACAGGTTCTTCCTGTTAAAATTTCCCAAAGCACAACAATTCATGCACATATTATACATGGAAATACTATGTTTGTATTTCACAATATTCAACAAATCATATAGGCTATAAAGAGGACAACAATATGGCATAAATTCTACGGGTTGTTTGGGAGGAACAAGCACATGTGAAAGAATAAACAACCTAAGACTTGCAACATCTATTTCAGACTTTAAGATCATGTAACTATTACCACAATAGGAGAATTTCATCCCATCATCAGACATAGGCAAGCAAGAACAGCAACAACCATACATAGTGCGATTATAACTAGTTTCGTATTTACTTTGCAGATGGATGGGGAGAGAGAAGTCATTGCTACCCTCAAACAATTGAACCGCCCTTTGTCTATACTTGGACAATTTTTCTCTTAGCTCATACATCTTTTTGGATCTCCTTGTGGATATGTTTTGGGTAGAATTGATATCATACATTGGCTTACTAGAACTGTCAATTGACTTAATAGAAGGAGAAAGGTTGGTCAATTTAGGATGGAACAAGGTTGATTTGGATTCCAACTTTTCAAAGAATGAGCATATGGAAGTGTTCCTACATGTCTTTTCTATTTCGCCTACTAGATCATTGACCACAGTGAGAGTGTTAAACCGCCAATTTTGAACAACCACATACTACTAGGGTGTCATAAAAGAGATCAATTTCACGTTTAAGTACCATTGGTGCAAGATGGTTACTAAATGACGATATATTATAGTTGGCGGGGTAAAGTGGCCTTCCATTTTCATCTACCATCTGCATATGGTATGTTGCTCCAGATAAGACCTTGCAATTTTTTGGGAGTGGTTGAATATCATGTGTATTCGAACTTGATCTACAATGAGGATTATGCAAAAGGCAATGCACAATTATTCAAATCCACATGAAAAGACAACATAAATTCAAATATATAAAAAAATATTCAATTACTGCTGACAACATTGGAAAACTTGAACTTTGAACGATATGGAATGAGCTGAAATTTGAAGAATTGGTCATTTTATTTATTGCTCTTTTTTTCCCTGCAGTTGAGTGAAGAATACATTCAATATATATGTTCACTCTTTAAAAAATAAACTGGTAAATAGGCTACATTCTAGTTTTATGTATCATAATCAATGCACCAAAAACTTCATAGGCACACCAGTGCATCAAAACAATATATACGCACCGATGCACTATTTAAATAAGCACACCGATAAGAACACTTGCACACACCTCCACAAAGCACAAACCTCCACATATTATTCATTGTGGAAGTTCACACTTGTATTTTTTGTCTTTCTGTGACATTGGTGCAATTATGTCAAGAAATCGCACCGATGCGAAATTGACTACTCCGTGCATCACTATTTCAAAAAAAAGTGCAAATATAAATGTTGAATTTTATGACATATAACACAGTGCACTTGTATAAAAATAGTGCACCTATGCAATATTTTAATGTTTGTGCACCGAAAAGTGGATTTAAAAAATAAAATAAAAATGTTATGCACGTTTATCATCAATTGGACGAAATATCAAATGAAAAAAAAAGGAATTTAATTTTAAGATAGTGAGGTTATAAATAAAAGAAAATCATAATCCCTAAACTTTTTGGCCAAAACTTTGAGGAGTGACTTATGCAAGAGAGGTTTACCAGGGAAGATTTTGGAGAGAGATTTCGTTGAAGAAAATTTTTGTAAAGAATCACCTTGGACACATACAACTCTACAGAGGAGGAATTTCAAGTAATTTTTCTTCAAAAGAATCAACAAATGGCATAAATTTTATAAAATCTTTGAAGAAAACAAAGAATATAAGAGTTACCTTCAACTATGCAAACCCTTGTGTTCTTTTTCCTTCTGATTTTTCTTCATCACTGCAAACCCTAGGCTTCTTCTTGCTTTCTCTTTGTTTTCTATTTCTTTTTATATTTCACAATAAGATTTGATTTTCATCAATGTAAACTTTTTGGTTATATATATTAGTATATGGGGTTTTCGATCACTCTTGGACCGAGATCATAATGTGTTTCAATTCAAAGCTAACCTGTCTAGATTGTCCCCATCATATTTTTTCGAAAATACTTACGTTGTTTTCAATGCACATTTTACAAAAATGGCACATCGGTGCATTTATATTTCTAAGATGCACCATTTAAATTTGTTTATTAAGAAAATGAAAAACCATTTACGATGCATATTTACATATAACATGCACTGGTGCGTTTTATCATATATTGTGCACCGGTGCGTAATCTCTGCAATGTGTATATTGTTTGTCCCGAATACATTTTTACTTGAAATTATTTACTTACTGTGTAAAAAAATATTTTATGATTTGTGTGTTTCATTACACAGGGTTTTCATTGAGAAAACATGGCCCATAAAAGATCACAGAATAAAAATCACAATGAAGGAAGCGAGGGAAACACATCCAACAGAAATAACATGGATAGTTTTTTTCAATTTTAATATGAAAGCAATATATTAGAATTATATGTATGTTTCAATGATGTGTATTGGTTTATGTGTGTCATGCAAAGCAAAAATTTAAGGAAACTCTATAATATTGTTCGTAATTTGAGTGAAGAAGAGAAAAAAAACTTTAAGAAATTATTGCAAACTAAGGCATTATGTGGATTAACAGGCGATTAACATGAGGTTTTTTTTGCTTCTTACTAGCAATGCTTCTCAAGAATACCTTCTATCATGTTTCAAAGTTTGGATTTCAAATTTGTTTAATGTTGTGCAGGAACAGAGAGCGAGAAAATATGACGCACTAAAAAACTAAAAATTAAGAAGAATGTAAATGATGATAATTTAGCAATCAGTTGAACTAGAGTTGTGTTGGAAGTTAATGAGAGGGAGGGAATGTTTTATAAAACTTTGAGGGATATAGTGGAATAATGTATAGACATAGTTTTCATTTACAATACAAAAATCAATCCAATGACTCTAAGAATCACATTATAATTAAACTACATGAAGCATTTCCAAAGAGACCAGTGAGGCTTGCAATGGCAAAAACATACAACAATAAAAAAGAATATTTTAAAAGCTATTACTGGTAAAAATGTATTTCTTTAATATGTGTTATAGGTCAAATCTGCACTTCTCAGTCCCGTGATCACCTTGACTTGTAGATCACACAAAAGGACACAAAGGATTGAAGAGCTAGATTGCCTTGGATGATTTGTTGCCAAAAGTACACTCCTCACCTACAAAGATTGCAATTTACCCTGATTTTTCCACATGTACACCCCTCTCTGCATAGAAGACCAGCGTACACCTTGAGAAAATACCCTACTTTGCTCAAGGACAACCAACGTACATCTCCCAAAAAGTTGTAAACGCTTGTTGTAAAGCCCAAAAGTTGCTTCCTGTACGCTACTCTTGTTGTATGAAACCCGCGTACATCTTAAGATGAAATCAAAAATATATTAATTTGACGAATTGGGATTAGTTGAAGTTGGTTCTGCAACTTCCCCAACCTCCCAATTCAACCACCTCTCGATCTAAACTGCCTACCTTGTCCCATAAATACAAGGAGAATCCATGAGAAGGGTTACTCATAATACCTAAGAGAAAGGCTTTAAGCATTGTTACGCTGGAGGAAAGTCCCAAGTTAGAGTGAAGAGTAGGAGCCCAGGATCTGGTTGCAGAAATATCTCTACACATCAGGTATATTGTACTGATTTCATGTTTCTTTGACAATAAAAAGGTTGAAACACCCTTCCTGTCCCAAATAAGATATCTATTGGATTGAATGTCTATTTGTCTTAATTCTTGATTATAGTTGATGTTAAATTGCTTTATAATTTCATCATATGTTATATGGTCAAGATACGCTGAGGAAGGTATATTTTGTGTTGCAGGTTCGTCAAGTAGAAGAGTAAATAGAAGATCAAGCGAGAGACCAAGCGAAAGCTAGGACCAACCATCGAAAAGAGGTATTTCTCTCAATCCCGATCTCTTTATTTTGCAATAACCAAATGCAATATAATCAATGTGTTTACCTGTCAAACCCCATCCATTTGGTAGTGTCCATCTCCTCGCTATAAGGTAGAAATCCTGAACAACAGAGTGGCGACTCCGCTGGGGAATAACCGTGTGTTTCACTGCTCTAGGAGACCTAGTTAAGTGTTCTTCCAGCCCTTTTTTCAGTCTCTTTGATTGTCCAAGAGGCCTTGTAGGTCTGTGTTACTTATCCTTTTTGCTTGACTTATCTCAGTTGACTGTTTGCAAAGCTTGTTTGTGACCTTCTGAGGCATGTACGCTGGTTTACCCTACTTACAATAGCGTTTTTTCCTGATGTACCCTACTTTGTCTACTACACAATAGTGTATTTTAGTTGATGTACACTGCTTTGTCTACTACACAGTAGCGTATCTTTCCTAGTATATGCTACTTTATGCATTGCACAGTAGTTTATTTTCTTGTAGTGTCCAGTTTGTTGTTAGGGTTTGATTTCCAAGCTTTTGGTTTCTTTTCCAGTTGTTAGCTTTGCTTCCTCCACTGATCCCTGAGACTTTCCATGTCTTTGTTGAGTCTTGTATGCCTCTCCGATGTCTTTTAGTTTGTTTTTGCTTGCTTGAGTCTTTGTAAGTGTCTTTACTGCCTTCTAGCCCTTTTTGAAGTTCATGCGTTGTTCACTTTTTGAGATAGCTGCACGTTTTGGCCCTAGTTGCTGGTTGCATTCATACAAACCTACGTTATTATCGTTAGTTGTTTGTGGCAATGTTAGCACGCTTTCTCTTTGTCTTACCTTTCCATTAGGGTTTGACCTTAAATTTTGAGTCCTTAGGGTTTCTTCCGAAAGGTTGCTTGTCATACAAACCTACGTTATTATCGTTAGTTGTTTGTGGCAATGTTAGCACGCTTTCTCTTTGTCTTATCCTTTCCATTAGGGTTTGACCTTCAAGTTTGAGTCCTTAGGGTTGCTTATGAAAGGTTACTTGTCATACAAACCTATGTTATTATCATTAGTTGTTTGTGGCAATGTTAGCACGCTTTCTCTTTGTCTTATCCTTTCCATTAGGGTTTGACCTTCAAGTTTGAGTCCTTAGGGTTGCTTTCGAAAGGTTTCTTGGTTTAGATGCTTCCTGATTGTTTTTCAATTTAGTCCAAGTGAGTCAAAGCCTCCTATTTAGTCTTCTTTCGAGTCTGTGTGCTTGGTAAGGTCACTTGTTGGTTCACTTGCTTACTCCTTTACTTGGCTTAGTGTTTTCTTAGGGTTTTGATGCTTAGGAGCAGCCTGTGAGGTCTACCTTTCCGTTAAGATCATTTATTTTCCCTGTCTCTTTTACACTTTGTTTCCAAGTCTCAAGTTTTTCTTTTTCCAAAACTTGGTAAGTCAAGTCTTCATAAGATCATTTGATTTGTTTTTTTTTAACCATTTAGGTGTTAGTCTTACTCGCACTTCACTTTTAGGTCTTACTTGTGCTTTTACAAGTTCTTTTTCTTTTACAATTATCAGAAAAAGCAAAAAATTGTTTTAAGTAGCTTAGTAGTAAGGCTTATCGTAGTTTTGAAGTAGCATAGTTTGCTTCGAAATATTAAAAGAAAATACAAAAAGATTTTGTTTTAGGTTTGCTTATCTTTAGTTTTGGAAAACAATGAATGAGAAATTTTAGTGAAAGTTCTTTACTTTTATGTACTTTCCATTTTAGTCACAACCACACCACACACTTCACTACAACCTTTGAGTAAAAACATCCATTTAAAAAGAAATCCCAATAAAATTAATTAGCAATATTTTTCCTTTTTAGGTATACACGACATCAACTAGCTTAGGCTAGAGTTTCGAGCTTAAATCACCTTAAACTGCTCGAAATTGGCTTCATTACTCAACAATCATAGTATGACTATCTTTTAGGTAAATCCATCTGTATCAAAATCTCTTGGGAAACTCTACTGAAACCAGAGCTAAGCACGAGGTCGTGTGAGACTAGAATTGTTGAGGATAACCCCTCACTTTCTTTTCGAGCATAAACCAGAGCTGTCTCGCGTACGGGGATCCTTTTGGATTTCGGGCTTTGTTACCCTGCCCATGCGTTACGGCTAGACTGACGACTATCCCCCCAAGAATTTTCATACTTATGGTAGCCTTAGTATCTTGACCATCTAGGAATCTACACAGGTGACGACGGAAGGCTATTTCTATTATACTTAGGACAGGCGTGGGAGGAAACCCTCTACAGAAATTTGGGAAGGCGGTTTGGTGATTCAAATGCTTGCACCCAGAGGACCTGTATGTGGACCCCGGGTGACTGTTCCTCATCCTTCATTGGTTAGGTATGGGCCCTAATCATCCCAGACTTCCCTCCAGAAGGCATTTGTTTTCCTGGTTTGGATTACCTTAGGACATTTTTAGTGGTGTGCTCTTTGTGCCGCTTGTTTTTTGGCCTTATATATTTTTGGCCCGTTGATTCAGAAACTATGGAAAGCATCCCGGTGAGCACCAATCAAGGTACCCCCTGTTGAAGGGACTTCTTGTGCTTTTCCATTCATTGGGAACATTGGTACTCCCTTAATGGCTACTTTGAATCTTCCGGGATTCACTATAGGGCTACCGGTTTGGTTTTTTTCCACTCCGAACGCCTTGCATGCTCCTGATGCTTCTCAAGTAAGCACCTCACATCAAGAGCATCAGAAACCTATTCCTGCTTCGCCAGTAACACCTTCTCCTCCTCCTTCTACCCCATGTAGTGAAAGTAGTAATACTAGTAACTAGCAGTCTAAAAGGAATAGACGGAGGAAGAATAGGAAGAAGATGCCAAAGCAAGGGGGCACCCACCCAGCCTCTGGAAGTCATGCTGGGGGCACCCACCCAACCTCTAGAGGTCATGTTGGGGGAAAACTCTCAGTCACTGGAAATCATACTGAACCTTGCCACCCAGCCTTTGAAGGTCATGCAAGGGGCACCTACCCAACCTCTGGTGGTCATGTTGGGAGAACTCACTCAATCACTGTAAATCATACTGAACCCACGCACCCAGCCTCTGAAGGTCATGCTGGCGGCACCCACCCAGCCTCTGAAGGTCATGCTGGGGGCACCTACCCATCCTCTATAGGTCATGCTGGGAGCAAACTTTCAGTCAGTGCAAATCATATTGAAAGCATGTCTTCAACCACTGTTGCTCATGTTGAGGACATGTCATTGATCACTGCTGGTCATATTAATGACAAGTCACCAATTCCTGTGAGTCATACTGGAGACACTGAATCGGCCACTGTAAGTCATGCTGAAAATGTTAACATTGTTAAGAAACCTAATAAACAAAAGCTTAAGTTCCCTTGTAAGTTTGGCGAGGGAGACCACCTGACCTATTTGTGCTCTGTACTTCCAGAAGTGCAAAGAGTGTGGTCCATAGTTCAAAAGTCTTCTGCTTCTAAGCAACCAGCCACTGCAAGTCATGCTGGGGGCAAGCTATCATCCAATGATAGTCATGCTGAGAGTACTGTTGTTGTAAAGGAGTCTAAGCTTATAGGACGGAAGCCAAAGTTCCCTTGTAAACTTTGTAAGGGAGATCACCTTACTCACATGTGCCCTGCTATTCCAGAGGTGCAGAGAGTGTGGTCCACGTTTGAAGGATCCTCTGCTCCTAAATTGTCTATAGATTCCCAACAGCTGGATCAACCCTTGGTTGATGAAGTGGTTGAACCAATGCAATCTTTGGTCAACCCCACTCTTTCTTCAAAGAGTGAAGTGATCGAATCGATGCAATCTTCGACCGATCCCATCAGTCTTTCAGAGACTAATGAACCTGTCCCTGAAGTCTTCTGCATTACCAATTCGGATGTTTATGAAAATGGGGGCACTTCATCTGTGCCAAGTGAACCCCTACCAAGCTCCAGGATCATTTCCTTTGATTGGAATAGTCTAACTGGGCCTCTCCTTCCTTCTGCTACACCTTTCCAGATAAAGGTTGGTATTGAAAACCATGTGGTTCATTGATGTATTGTAGACGAAGGAGCCTCTGTTAGTATCTTATCCCCTTATGCTTGGAGAGATTTAGGTTTTCCTAACCTTGTTCCAGCTGTTAATTGGTTGTTGACTTTCAATAAAAGACCTAGTGAACCGTTGGGATTCCTCCCTCAAGTACTTGTTACTTTGAGTGGAAAAATAGTCTTAGTTGATTTATGGTTTTAAAAGACACTATGGATTTTGATATGATCCTCGGGCGTGATTACGTATATACTTTGCAAGCTGTGGTGTCTACACTCTTTTGTGTGATGCATTTTCCTCACAACGGAAGCATTGTCACTATCGATCAGCTTACATTTTTTGATCCCGCTTATTACCCAACTATAGACCAAGTGTATCCCTTGCCAGTAGGCACTACCATGTCACAATCAAATATTGTGGCATATTGTTCTTTGAGTCCAATTGCTACTGAGAAGAAGCCTCTGAATTCATGCTTACCTTCTTGGGACTGGGTCCCAACAATTGACCAGGTGATGACTCCATCTGAATATTTAGACATGCGTTCTATTTGGGATGATATACTTCCATCTGATGAAGTTTTCCTAGAGTCTATAATGCAATCTGCCATTCATTTGGACATTGATCCACCGTTGAACATTCTTCCACCTTTTCTTCGAGCTTGTTAAAAACAATAAGGAGGCTACGAGCATTCTTCTACCTTCACTACAAGCTTGTTAAAAACAATAAGGAAGTCACGAGCATTTCTTCCATCTTCACTTCGAGCTCGTTAAAAACAGTAAGGAAGTTCTAAGCATTTTTCTGTATCTCCTTTGAGCTCATTAAAAACACTAAGGAGGTCACAAGTTTACTTTTTAGGTCTCGTTAAAACTTTACGAAAAAGATCTTTATAGAGTTCTTTCACACTCTTGTTTGACTCTTTAAATAAGACAAGATTGCCGAGTATAGTTGTAATTTCAGACTCGTTAAAGGATTTGAAGCGACATCTTCTTAAGTACAAGTTTAACCCTTTTCCGGACTTTTGCGGATTACTTACGAAAAAGGAATACTCTAGTCATACGTGGCTAGAAGAGTTCTCCTCTCATTGTTTTATACTTTTTCGGGGGAGGGGACTAACTGTACGAAAAAAGGACTTTTGGAGCCTCTCTTTAGGGTTTTCAAGCTCTCTAAACATGAAAACACCAAGCGAGCATTCACCTACTCAGGCTCGATGTGAAATCCACGAGAGGGTAAACAGAGGATTGTTTAAGTTTTTCAGACTCTATAAACAAGAAAACACCGGCGAGCATTAACCTACTTGGGCTCGATATTAAAATCCACGAGTAGGTGTATGGAGTTATTGTTTAAGTTTTTCAGACTCCTTAAAATTGAAAACACCGGTGAGCAAGAACAGATCTAGGCTCGATATTAAAATCCAGAGATCAGTACTACAGAATATTCTTCTATCTCTTCTTTGAACTCTGTAAACAATGAAGAATTTCTTGAGTCTTCCTCCCATGGGATCGTTAAACTCTTTACATGGTTGGACTTGTTGAGTTTTCTTTTCTTCTTAGACTCATTAAAACAACAAGAAGGATATTCTTTTATAAAAAAGAATAAGGGATAAGAAGGGTGTATCACATCTCTTTCAATTTCAAAGGCAGGTATGTCAGTCATGTCCTTAAACATAGCACCTACTTGAGTCTTTCATGTCAGTTGGGTTTTAGTTTTTGGCCTTAGGGTGAACCTAATCTCCGAGTTTTTACTCCCCCGGTTGGTTATTCTTCCAACCATATGGAGGGTTTGTATGTCTCCTACATCCCAGACTTATATCATTTTCCCCTCATGTTGAAAACTGCCTAAGTCACTTTGTGTCGTGCTCCTTGTTCAAGGATACAGCCTGTGTCGGCCATTCTGTAGTTTACCTTGACTTCATGTGTCGGCCATCCTGGTGTTAGTTTGTTTCATCTTGTTACTCGTCCTACTCCACATCAACTCATACCTATGAGTGTTCCTCGTGTTGGATGATGGAGGATGCATTAATGCCTCCCTTCCAGCAGACTTCTTCCCATCGAATTCAGCTCATTATGCTTTGGGAACGAAGTTTATAGTTTCGGTTAGTACCTTAGGGAATGCAGTCATTAGTGGCAATTTCCCTCGTTGTTGAATAAATGGGGATAGATCAATGTCTCTTATTCGACAGGTTCCTCAAGTGTTCGACTTCAAGTCCTTTTATTCACACTTGTTGGATCATACTAGGTACCTTGGGCCTAATTATCATTATTGATGAAAGCCCTCGCGTTTGTTAACGATATACATCAATGACCGGTAATCAAACAATACCCCCCATGTTCGACTTCAGCTCATTTATTCGCATGGTTAGGGTTTGTACCTTGGGTTGTTTGGATGAAGACCTTGGGACTATGGTAGCATCACCTTGTTTATGTTATCACCCAAGCTGCGCAAGACTAAGCCTCACTCATTTTGGCTCTTTATGAGACATAGATCCAGTTTGTTGTTATGGCTATGATCTCTCATTTTGACATGGATCCACACTTGTATTTCAGTGGCCATGCTCTATATATACATCTCCTAGTTATGTATCAGAGATCATGTTACACATCTATATGATGTCAAGATTGTAATTGCTCGTTGACCTTGATTGTTGTTTCAGGTGTTTTTTGTGACTTGGTTCTGCGGTTTTCTTGCTCCTCCTCTGACTTGGAATTATAATGTATTTCGGCCATCGTTTCCCTCTGAACTCACACATTAGGGGGCATCTGTTATAGGTCAAATCTACACTTCTCCGTCCCATGATCACCTTGCCTTGTAGATCACACAAAATGACACAAAGGATTGAAGAGCTAGATTGCCTTGGATGATTTGCTGCCAGAAGTACACTCCTCACCTGCAAAGATTGCAATTTCCCCTGATTTTTCCACATGTACACTCCTCTCTGCATAGAAGACTAGCGTACACCTTGAGAGAATACCCTACTTTGCTTAAGGACAACTAGAGTACATCTCTCAAAAAGTTGTAAACGCTTGTTGTAAAGCCCAAAAGTTGTTTCTTGTACGCTACTCTTGTTATACGAAACCTGCGTACATCTTAAGATGAAATCAAAAATATATTAATTTGACGAATTGGGATTAGTTGAAGTTGGTTCTACAACTTCCTCAACCTCCCAATTCAACCACCTCTCGATCTAAACTACCTACCTTGTCCCATAAATACAAGGAGAATCCATGAGAGGGGTTACTCATAATACCTAAGAGAAAGGCTTTAAGCATTGTTACGTTGGAGGAAAGTCCCAAGTTAGAGTGAAGAGCAGGAGCCCAAGATCCGGTTGCAGAAACATCTCTACACGTCAGGTATATTGTATTGATTTCATGTTTCTTTGACAATAAAAAGGTTGAACACCCTTCCTATCCCAAATCAGATATCTATTGGATTGAATGTCTATTTGGCTTAATTATTGATTATAGTTGATGTTAAATTGCTTTATAATTTCATCATATGTTATATGGTCAAGATACGTTGAGGAAGGTATCTTTTGTGTTGCAGATTCATCAAGCAGAAGAGTAAATAGAAGATCAAGCGAAACCTAGGACCAGCCGTCGAAAAGAGGTATTTCTCTCAATCCTGATCTCTTTCTTTTGCAGTAACCAAATGCAATATAATCAATGTGTTTACCTGTCAAACCCCATCCAGTTGGTAGTGTCCATCTCCTCGCTATAAGGTAGAAATCCTGAACAACAATATGTACATTGTAATGAACAAAATATATAATAAATAAACATTAATAAATATTGATAATAATAATAAATTAATAATTAAATAAGAAATACTTAATGAAGAGACACCTTGATGAAAGGTTATGTCTCTTTATGAAAGGGCACCCTCAATGGGTGTATATACAAGCCCTTATTCTATTGAAAAAAAAAAATACTTAGAAGCAGGGTAAGACTTTGGAAAAAAAATTCACTCATCATTTTTACCGGTTTTGACAGTATAGATGGACGTTTTCACAGTTTATTTGTTTTATTTGACGGTTAGTTTAAAATTTAAGCCATATTTGATGGGAAAAATGGCCCATGACAAGCACCTTTCCTGTCAAATTCCTACCCTGCTCAGAAGCACTCCGTCCATTACAAGTTCGAAGAGAAGCATAAGTCAAGAAGCCTCTCATATCGATATCCATGCACAGTAAAGTTAAAATTAAAATCGTGTGGAGCAGCCACTGAAATAACCTTTTTCCACAACTGCCTTGGCCCTCTCCCACTAACGCACTCATACCTTCCACACCCACACGCCAACTTTTCTCCATTTTCCTGGCCACGCATCCTTTCCTCCACTCTGCAACCCCCACGCTCACTCTGCAAATTCCTCCTCCTCTTTGTAATGTCCCTTGTTAGGATTTTTATTAAAATTGCAATTTTCCACTTTTTTCCTTGGTTCGACCTTTGACTAGTTTCGATCTCTAGGTCCCAAATTTGCCCCAAATGATCCCAAATCTTCTGAGAAGGTATATGAATGATATTAGAACATAAATATGTGTTTCAGAGATTCCTTTGTACATTTAAAACACTTCTGCAAATACTCTTTCAATTCTGGTCAATGTAGGTAACTTTACTAGTGATTTCCCTTTGACTAGTATTGGTCTCTAGGTCTCAAATTGACTCCAAATGCCTTCAATTCTTCAAGGAATGTTTATGAATGATATTAGAAATTGAATATGATGTCCAGGGATAACATATGGCCACCAAAAGACCTCTGCAACCTCTCTTAAGACTCTGGACCAAGTATGCAATTTTACTAGTAATTTGGGATTCAAATCCCCCTAAGGTAAATACTGAAAATGGCTTCCCAAATGCCTCCAAACCCACTCAAATTTATGAAAAGAGGTATGTAATGTGTTAAGTATGTTATTAAGGTCTCATATGCACCATTAATGGTTTATTACAACTGTTCTCACCCTCTCCCATTCAACTGCAAAAATCACCAATTCGACCCTTGGGGAAATGGCACTATTTCTTCTCCCAATGCAATTAAAATGAGTAAAAATGCTTCAAATGCTCAAGTACAGGACATGAAACTTGTATAAGACATCTATGGCAGTATATTTATCACAAATATATCAAAGAATCATCCATTCATTCGAAATCATCATCAATACATTGGCTCACAACAAGGTAGTGGGGAAATGGCATTGTTCTTCCATTAAAAATGAGATTTATACATTTCTACTTGGAATTTCGACCTGAAACTTTTTGGAGATTAAGAATAGAGTATTTAATTCATATTAAAAAATAAATTGGGAATTAGAAGCTCCCCCAAAGAGTACAATATCTCACCAAAAACGCCCTCCCTCAAGGATCAAGAATATGCCATCAAAACTGGAAATGGTTGAAGGAGCGAGCTACAATAGAAGAAACCATGAGCTGCCCTGTAGCTTACACCTGCAAATAAAGACTCCATTAAAGCTCCAAATGAAAGGTCTTAATGGCCTTTCCAATTGCCAACTTGGATGGGAATCTTTCACCCTCGAAATTGGCTAAGGCAAGAAACTAGTCATCCACTAGCTCTCCCTCTTCACAAATGCAATTGCAAATTCTACAAATGATCAAAAGCTGGTTTCATTCTTTGTTATTGACATTTATAAACTTCTAATTTCCTCCATGGGTCGAATTCCTTCCAAGAGACTCATGCCAACTCAAGTTGGGAAGAGATTCCAAAGAACACCACTTGTACAACAATTCCTAGTCTCCCACTTCCACCAAATCACATGTGGAAGCATCTTAGCTGCCCTAACACCCTTGAGCGCCCTCTTGGAGTCTATTTTTATCCCTAACATGTCATATATGTCATATTTCAGCCTTCAGGTCTGATTTGTGTCATAGGTGTCATAGCATCTTCATCATTGTTGTCATAGAGCTAGGGAATCTAGCCCAAGTGTCTAACTAGCTCCAAATTGCCTCTTCCTCTTCCATGGGAGTTACTCTTCCTCTATATTTCGACCTTGGATGAGTCATGCAATGAATAATACCTTTTGGACTCCCCCAAGTATGTTACTATTCACCTTGAATTCGAATTGGTGAGAGAATGATGCCAAGTGTAGTGGGGAAATCTAGCCATATGTGGGTCCCACTTCCTCCATGTGTCTTCATGATCAAATGCCACTTTGATTTTCACTTGTATATATTTATTTAGCTCCTTTATTAAATATTTATGCCATTCTAATGTTCAAACATCATTTATTATCCCCATTATTCCAAATCCCAAAGCTTCCACCCCAAACCTAGGAAACTAGTAATTTTCCTCCTTGGCAATTATTTGACCTTTAGCATCAATTTGACAAACTCTAATGAATAGGGCCAATGTGATTAGGCCATTGTGACCCAATGCCAAATTTGGGACATGACAAATCCTCCCTGCCCAATATTGCTTGTCCTCAAGCAATTTTAAACATGGGTGTTGAAGAACCTGCTTTCTGTATAATTCTTTGAAGTTTCCATTGAATTGCCCAACCTTGATTCTTTGAGTTTCCATAAAGATTTTAGAGAGGAACCACCATGCTTGATGCTGCACTACTCTGATAAAAATCACTTTATTAAGTGGGGAAATCCATCTCCCATACTGTTTGTTTCCCCAAAATTTTGAAACCAATGAAATAAAAATTATTCCAGGGTCCCATTTGCTTGTATTGCACCCCAACAATTAAGAGTGCTCTCCAACCTACACCATTAGATAAGAGGATTCCTGGATCCCATTTTCTTGTATGCATTCTTCCAAACATCATGAGTACCAAATATATATCATCAAAGTACATAAAAACATAATGAAAATGTACATCAAGGATATGCTTCATCAAAGAGTCATGAAAGTGCTTATACCTCCAAGCAAGTAGACCACCATTTTCCAAGTGCATACAAGCTTCAAGTGACCAATCAAATCTGCTCCAATGACATAGGTGAGGATCCCATGTCCTATAATGCTGCTCCAAAAGGATGTGATATGCATCAAAATATTCAACCATGTATTCTTTCATCCAAGAAGTGAATGAAGAATCTCCACTAAAATCTGAACCAAATAATGAGCGGAAAAAACAAGGAGACTTGAAATGACTGAGAGAAGTCTCACCCATACATCCATGAATGTGAGAATCATAAAAATATAACAAAGTATGTGGCTTCCAACAAAAATGTTCTCCAATCATAAATCTATTCTCCCAAGTGTTGGATGAAGTTCCTCCAACATCAAATGAATCAAGTGTTGAGCAA
Source organism: Larix kaempferi (assembly GCA_027924585.1). Classification (NCBI taxonomy): domain Eukaryota; kingdom Viridiplantae; phylum Streptophyta; class Pinopsida; order Pinales; family Pinaceae; genus Larix; species Larix kaempferi. The sequence continues at coordinate 9,757,726 of BSBM01000173.1, read as the reverse complement.
GAAAAACCATGAGTCTTCAAGTGACTCAAATGCATATCATAGGTGCATCCATGTAGATTTGCATCATCATAAAGTGACAAATAATGTTGCTTCAAATGTGAAGAAGAATGTGCTCCAACCATGTCATCATATAAGGTAAATCTAGGAGTTCCATACTCCTCATGTGGCACCATCAAAAAGAACCCTTTTGCCCATACTTCATTGAGACTAATACTGCAAAACATGGAATTGTAGGATGTAGGAGAATGAACTAACTCACCCAAATGATCAAAAAGTTCAGAATTTTCATCATGGAAAGGATCCATGTGGGTAGTATCATGCAGCTCCTCAAAAGTGGGAAACCTTTGTCATAGATTGGTTTCAATGTAGAGGAATCATGCTCTTCTTTAAAAATTGCATAACCTTCATCAAGAGACAATTCAAGTTCCTCTTCCACCACATCAAGTGTTTGGATTTCTTCAAGTTCATCTTCAAACACATTAAGCACATTCAAATTCCCACATTTCTCATGATCCACCATGTCATGAGAATCCTCCAAACAATCTACCATTTGACAATCTGAAACATAGGAGGAAAAACAAGTATCTTGCAACTTTTCAAGAAGTTGCTCATTTTGAATTGTGAGCTTATGAATATCCTCATTATTCTTCAAGTATGCATCATGTAACAATTCATTAAGCTCAAACAAATGGTTTCTATCAAAAAGCAAAGACATGAAATTACCTTTGATGTTGCACATTGCTCTTTGAATCTTCTCCATGTCTTCAATGAAGGATGTTTCCTCCAATGAAGTAGCTCTCCAACAAGAATTTGACACCAATGCTTGAGTGTCATGGAGAATGCTGAGGGACTCTTGGATCTTCTTTTCATTCATCTTTAAGGACCCTTCAAGAAAATGAGGCTCTTGCAAATGAACCTCCTCATCTTCTTCATTTTTGCTTGGACCAACTTCATGAAGCTCAAGTGGTGATGGGGAAGTTGATCTTGGTTCTTCTTCAACTGCTACAAGGTCTTCATTATCATGCTTAATAGAACTTGTACTTGTAGAAACACTTTCAAAAGTGATCTCTATGTCACCAACATAGAGGTGTGAGCACCCATCAGTAGGTACTCCTTCATAGTTTAAGCATCCATCAGTAGATGCTCTTTGGTTCAAGTCTAAGCTAGAAGGTGTCTCGAAATGATCTTCCATATTTTCAATAGAATCTTTTTCATGCTCTTGTGATGTCTCTTCCTTTTGCTCCTTAAAGCAAGCTGATGCATTTTGCCCCTTGTTTTCCTTAGGATCAGTATATTTGGAATCTCTTCTTGAATAAATCTCAAAAGCTCTCCTCAAGGAGGACATCATTTCATGCACACATATATGATACTCGCTCCAAGGGTTTTTACAAGAAGGGCATAAACCTTTCTTCACTAACTCCACATCTTCATTTTTGGGCCTATTTTCAAAAACATGTTCAGCATAGTACTCAAAAGACATGACATTTTGTGAATTTTTGCTCGAAGCAAGATATTCTTGATATTTTTGATATTGTTGGGGCAAGGTTTTATATTTTTCTCTCCATCTTTGGAACTCGCTCATAGAATTATTCTTGGTTGGTGTGACACACTCATATTCATCAGATCTAAAGTCATAAGAATAATCTTCATTTCTCTTGAAATTGTAATAAGTGTTGCATGATGGCACCTCTTCCTCATACCATTCACATTCTGCTTCATATTGCTCATAAGCATCTGCATATTCCTCATAAGAATTGTACTCATAGGATTCATCATAATAGTAATACATGGCTGCCAATTATTCTTGAATGTATGTACCTAATCCACAGGTGCAAGGACCATGCTCTGATACCACTGTAATGTCCCTTGTTAGGAATTTTATTAAAATTACAATTTTTCACTTTTTTCCTTGGTTCGACCTTTGACTAGTTTCGATCTCTAGGTCCCAAATTTGCCCCAAATGATCCCAAATCTTCTGAGAAGGTATATGAATGATATTAAAACATAAATATGTGTTTCAGGGATGCCTTTGTACCTTTAAAACACTTCTGCAAATACTCTTTCAATTCTGGTCAATGTAGGTAACTTTACTAGTGATTTCCCTTTGACTAGTATTGGTCTCTAGGTCTCAAATTGACTCCAAATGCCTTCAAATATTCAAGTAATGTTTATGAATGATATTAGGAATTGAATATGATGTTCAGGGATAACATATGGCCACCAAAAGACCTCTGCAAACTCTCTTAAGATTCTGGACCAAGTATGCAATTTTACTAGTCATTTGGGGTTCAAATCCCCCTAAGGTAAGTACTGAAAATGGCTTCCCAAATGCCTCCAAACCCACTCAAATTTATGAACAGAGGTATGTAATGTGTTAAGTATGTTATTAAGGTCTCATATGCACCATTAATGGTTTATTACAACTGTTCTCACCCTCTCCCATTCAACTGCAAAAATCACCAATTCGACCCTTGGGGAAATGGCACTATTTCTTCTCCCAATGCAATTAAAATGAGTAAAAATGCTTCAAATGCTCAATTACAGGACATGAAACTTGTATAAGACATCCATGGTAGTATATTTATCACAAATATATCAGAGAATCATCCATTCATTCGAAATCATCATCAATACATTGGCTCACAACAAGGTAGTGGGGAAATGGCATTGTTCTTCCATTAAAAATGAGATTTATACATTTCTACTTGGAATTTCGACCTGAAAATTTTTGGAGATGAAGAAAAGAGTATTTAATTCATATTACAAAAGAAATTGGGCATTAGAAGCTCCCCCAAAGAGTACAATAGCTCACCAAAAACGCCCTCCCTCAAGGATCAAGAATATGTCATCAAAAATGGAAATGGTTGAAGGAGCGAGCTACAATAGAAGAAACCATGAGCTGCCCTGTAGCTTACACATGCAAATAAATACTCCATTAAAGCTCCAAATGAAAGGTCTGAATGGCCTTTACAATTTCCAACTTGGATGGGAATTTTTCACCCTCGAAATTGGCTAAGGCAAGAAACTAGTCATCCACTAGCTCTCCCTCTTCACAAATGCAATTGCAAATTCTACAAATGATCAAAAGCTGGTTTCATTCTTTTTTATTGACATCTATAAACTTCTAATGTCCTCCATGGGTCGAATTCCTTCCAAGAGACTCATGCCAACTCAAGTTGGGAAGAGATTCCAAAGAACACCACTTGTACAACAATTCCTAGTCTCCCACTTCCACCAAATCACATGTGGAAGCATCTTAGCTGCCCTAACACCCTTGAGCGCCCTCTTGGAGTCTATTTTTAGCCCTGACATGTCATATATGTCATATGTCATCCTTCAGGTCTGATTTGTGTCATAGGTGTCATAGCATCTTCATCATTGTTGTCATAGAGCTAGGGAATCTAGCCCAAGTGTCTAACTAGCTCCAAATTGCCTCTTCCTCTTCCATGGGAGTTACTCTTCCTCTATATTTCGACCTTGGATGAGTCATGCAATGTATAATACCTTTTGGACTCCCCCAAGTATGTTACCATTCACCTTGAATTCGAATTGGTGAGAGAATGATGCCAAGTGTAGTGGGGAAATCTAGCCATATGTGGGTCCCACTTCCTCCATGTGTCTTCATGATCAAATGCCACTTTGATTTTCACTTGTATATATTTATTTAGCTCCTTTATTAAATATTTATGCCATTCTAATGTTCAAACATCATTTATTATCCCCATTATTCCAAATCCCAAAGCTTCCACCCCAAACCTAGGAAGCTAGTAATTTTCCTCCTTGGCAATTATTTGACCTTTAGCATCAATTTGACAAACTCTAATGAATAGGGCCAATGCTATTAGGCCATTGTGACCCAATGCCAAATTTGGGACATGACACTCTTGGCCATGCCCACGCTACAACCCACACTCCCATTTCCTTACTACTCATTCTCCCACTCTTCAACAACTCTATTCCTCATGCGGCCTTCTCCCCGTCTACACCTTCCTATGCATCACTCCCACACCACCGCGCCATTCCTTCCTCGTCCGCTCCTACTCCCAATCAACACCGCCTCCAACCCAAACCATGCCATCCTCGCACACCCTCCTTTTCTACCACCCGCCCCTCCCTTCACATAAGCAGCCTCCAAATATCTCCAACCTCTCCTCTACCTCCATCGTTGACACCCCCATCTGCCTACGCCTCCACCCTGTGCCTCCGCCTCACTCACCCATTCGTCCTTCTAGCTCTTGCTAGCTGCCATCCCACTCCCAAATTCGCGGCCTGCAACATGCTCATTCCTCCAATGCCTGCTCCTACGCCCTGTGTCCTCCCCCATCGCTTCCTCTTGTCACGAGCTCATCACGGCCCCCCCTTTTCCACAATCCTTCGCTCTTCTTCAATCATGTGTCGATTCCTTCGACCAGCTCCACATTGTCGGCTACCCCACTACTCTCTTTCTCTCCATTCTCTGCAACGTACTAAAAATCTCTCCACGCTACTTGTAACCGAACACACCTGCGAATCACGCTAACACTCAACATTACGTTTAGGCTTTCTCATTCAAAAAAATATATTTACGTATATATAATAATTATCATTATTATTGTTATTATATACCAGCATAGATCCATCTTAAACCTGTATCTATCAAGCACCGAGAGGGATCCAATTTCTTGAGGTGTATTTCTTTTTTTTTAATTTAAACTCAAGAAATTTGATCTCTCTTGATTGATAGATCTGGGTTTAAGTTTTAAGTTTTTATTTTATAAACGAACATCTATTTTTTAATTACTTTTCATAATATTTTATTTTATGAACCACCATGGATTTTTTTAGATACTTTCCAAGTTTTTTTTATTTTATGAGCCGACATGAATTTTTTTAATTATTTTGTTACATCACAAACGTTACAACATCTCCCCCATACTGGGTTGTAGAGCACCTCATTTCACTCGGTGCAATAATTTTAAAAAAAAACCTCTTTCAAAATAAAAATACAATAATATAATTATATATTATTATTTTTAATAATTATTATTATTATTATATTATATTCAATATTATTATTAAATTTAATAATAATAAATAAATATCATTACTTAATAATTGTTTTAATTACAATTATTAATTCATACAAAAAGATATAAGAATACAAGAATTCAAGGTCAAAGGAAGACTAAAGTCTTGAAATATATAAGACAAAAGTCGTAATCAAGACATCTTAGAAGGAAGATTATCGAAAATTGTGACGATAAAAGAAAATGGAGTCTCAAGATGAAAAAAATGAAGATTTCCAAGCACTTCAAAAACCTATGTTCCAGTGTTATTTCAAATAAAAGGTACAATTAGAGGGAAAGACATTTACTATTTCTATTGCTCCTGTCGAACGCAATAATTATATTAGTGTTGAATTTGCTAATGAGTTAGCGATTCTAGAGTCAATTATAGGTGAAAGGTTAGAGTTATGGAATAAGAAAGAATATGAAAATAGCAATTTACCACTGAACATTGGAGATTATACTAGTGTCTCGCAATTCATAGTTAGATCCCTGTGGAGTAGTGATGGTGACATAATCTTGGGATTACCTTGGTTAGAAACATTAGGAAATTTTATCTTAAATGTTGAAAAGAAGTTTCTGACATTTCCCTACGAAAATAAAAAAATAAAAAAATCACATTTCAGAATATTAACATGAAGTCAGAATCAAAGGTCGCGTCATTTGAAGACTTCAAAGAAATATCAAAGGTGATTTCGCAGGGAAATGAGAAATCAATACAGACAATACAGAAAGAATTCGACACAAATATCGTAGACAAAGAAGAAGAGATCTCTCGTCTAAGAGACCATAATCAGAAATTACTTATGCAAATCAAGAAGGTGAAGGATAAAGCTCAACACAATCAAAAGTTAGAAGAGGAGAATCAAGATCTTCAAAAAGAATTATCAGGCAAGGACAAAGAAATCTCTTCCTTAAAAAGGGTTAATCAAGAATTGATAGAACAAATAAAAAGCTTAAAAGAAAGAGAGCACAAAAATCAAGATAATCAAAAAGAAGTCGACAAGTCAAACTATAAGGAAGAACTCTCACGCTTAAGGAAACTTAATCAGGACATACTTATACAAGTTAGGAAGCTAAAACATGAGAATAAATATTTACAAGAAAATTTATATTGCAAAGGATCAATTGTCGACAAAGAAATGATGACTGGCACAATAGAGAAGTCATCAAAGGCTCAAATTCAAACATCAGAAAAGGGAACCAATACAGAGCTCTTCAATGCTCAAATTAACGATCATAGTGTCACATTGTTGATGTATTTGTAACTTCAGAATGTATTCACTTGTATATTTTATATTGTATTTGTATTTTATTGTTGTACCTCCAACGGAGATGTTTATTCCTCCGGTCGGAGAAGTCATTATTGTACTTGGGTCATGTAAAGTCATTGAGGTCCATCCTCCCATGTATGATGGGGCATTAGACCCCGAAGTTGTGTCTTTCATGGGTTATTAGACTCCCCTAGTGGGGTCGGCCCAGTGACAAGTGGTAATGGGTTATTAGACTCTCCTAAGGGAGGTTGGCCCAGTTAGAGTAAAAGGCAAGTAAAGGTAAAGTATAAATAGAGTGGAGCACCTCTCTATTTATCCATTCACACACTCACTCACTTTGCATTAGTGAGAGAGAGGAGGAGTGCACACAAGTGGAGGAGGAGAAGCTCCTAGGAGACTATATCTTGTTTTGGGGTTTTGTATTGGTGCTAATTCTATCTCTGAGGAAGTTGCGGGGTTTTCTCCTTTTTGGTTTCCCCGGTGAAATGCTTTGTGTCACTTGTCTCTTGTCTCTTATGTTTGATATGTTGTACATGTTGTTCTCTCAGTTAAGATCCTGGATCATATTGAATTAAATGATGAAAAACTAACATGGATCAGAGCTAGCCGGAAGGAAGGCAATGTATGGCATTTACAACACTTGTTGCACTTGCGACAAATTGGAAGCTAGGGCTTGGTATAGTAAAAACTAGTCATCGTGGCACATTCGCTATAAATACATTTTGGAAAAGGTTCAGGATCTGAAATTTTTACTGGCCGAATATCAGACAAGGATGTACCCTGTGTAAAAATTTCAGCCTCAGATTCGTTGTACTTTGTGAGATATGATCTGTACAAGTTAGGGTTTCTGCCTCTTCCAGAATGCATCCCTAAACAGGTGACCTAGGAACAAAGGTCATATCTCGTGATAGGAAACTCCGAATGGAATTCTGTAAAAAGTGACAGTTAGGGCATGGACTTTAGTTTCACAAGTCCGATTTTTAGAGGCCGAAGTTGAAACAGTAACACGTGGCACTCCGTACATGTTCGCTATGTTGTTTCATCCCATAAAACGGTCATGTTGCGACACTTAGCATATCTCTCTGATGGAGAATCCATTGAACCTCTAATCTATGGGGTTTGAAAGATGACAGGTCAGTCTACCAAAGGCTAAAGTTTCAGACCTTTAGGATCCGAAATTTCAGAGATGCAACAAAAACAATATGGAATGTATTTCAGTCAAAACAGAATTGGATTCTGAGCATTTTCATTTTGGCTTGTCACTACTGCGGGAAATTGGGGATTTTGACAGAAGTGTAATTTTGGAGTGGTCTCAGCACAGGATTGATCTCCTCAGCAAAATCAAAATTTAGAGACCAAGATCAAACTTTTTGGTTAGGCAGAACCCCAAGATCTATCAAACCCTAGTTCAGGTTTTGGACCAGAAAAACTAGAAAACCATAGTTTGACAGAAGTTGCAGATCCAAAATTTTTGGATTTTTCAAAATTTGAGCACACCAGCTTGCTCGCCTCAATCAATTGAATCTCCCTGTCCAGACAGAAGTTTGAAATTCCAAGTTTGGATTTTTAGGGTTTCTCTGTCAAACCCTAGCCAGCTCCAGATCCAGTTTCAGCAAATCAAAGTGTATAGGATTGGGTTAATCCTAGAAGAGAATGAATTGGACACCTACATAAGTGAAGAAGTTACAGTTCCAGAGGGAGATGAGGCTAAGGCCTTACATAAGAAGACTACAAGCCATCTCGACAAGTATGACTTAAGGAGATACAGGTATGTTTTGAAATCTGTTCATGATTAAGTTTATGATATGTTTGTCTTCATATTATTGAGGTTAGTACAATATTGATTAATTTTAGACTTGTCTTATCACATTAGTAAAAGTATGAATGCATGTGAATGATAGAAGACATTCATTGATTAGGGTTATGACACTTATGATTGTACTAATGCACTGTGGTGTTGTATGAGGATGATGTTGTCTGCTAACATGAAAGGTACATCAAAGAAAGATAAATCAAGTTCTAGATCAAGAATATATAACCATGGTGACATGAAGACAGAGACTCATCCATAGTCATTGATCACATAGAAGCTCTACTTACGAGGTATGTATAATTTGGTTCTACAATGCTTAACTTATGAGATATGCGGGATACTAGCACAAGCTCTCTAAATCATTGAAGAGAACAAAGAAGACATTATGTGGGTATGTTAGACATAACTAGCAAGCATGATAATCCAGGTATTTTTTCCTATATCGATTTAGAATCCTACCTTGTGTTAGGATCTTATATAAGTATACTTTTGTATGATTGATAATGATTATTCATGAAGTCATAAGTTTGAGTAATCATGGGTTTATGCATATTATGCTTCTTACTTTGATTGATGATATGACAAACCAAAAGAGTCCTGTTATCACATATATAGTAGCCGGGCTACCATACATTATTTTTCTCATTCCAGTACACTATTCAGCCAGTTCCCTTGCATTTGAGATGCTGAGATGAGCATCTATATTGGATCACTATCAGATTGTGGACAGCAGTTATACTCCCCATGCCATGACTGAGTTTCAGGACACTCAGAGAGATGCCCGATATAGCCATTATACCATTGGTACAGAGCAGTCAGTAGTGCCCAGAGTTACAGCAGCAGTTGCAGAGGACAGATGATGGTACAGGTTGATGTGCAGTCAGGTATATGACTCAGCAGGTGTATTATTGTGTTATGGTTAGATTGCTTTTATACTTATTCTTATAGCATGTCTTAGCACTTAGTGTCATGATCTGGCGATCATATAGATACATGGACCTGGTTGACCTATTATTTATATCATATTGTCCCTACTCAGACTTAGAAGTTCACTATTCATACTCATTGGTACATACCCTCCTTAGGGAGAATAGAGGTGATCATTACACCATACTCTGGCTTGCTAGTGTTGGCTCCATCATTTCATTGTCTTCATCCATCCGTGGCCTACCTTTTAGATTATTACCCTGATTTGCTACTTGACTAGTGACATGGAGGACCTTTCCCCACTGTAGCCTCTGTATTGGATGAGCTTCCCTGTTTATTGTGTCTCGGCTCTGAGTTGGTGACAAAACTTACCTATGGTGAGTTGGAGTTCCTTGAGAATTCCCCCTAGTCACTAAAGTTGTGTTGGCTAAACCTGAAACTTTTAGTGCTGCCATCAATACAAAATCTGGAAAAATGAAATGCTATATCTTGTATATGAAAGAAATGCCAATTGAAAATGGCCATGAAAAATAAAATGTTATATCTTTTGGAAAAATAAATACCTAGGTAAACAAGTTGTCCATGACACACCTAGAAGTGCTCAGGTAAACAAGTGCCTTAAAAACACACCTGCAGCAGAAAGCCTAAAAATAAATGTAAATCTATGCAATGTGTTTATAAACACACATAGATCAAGGCTATGGAAACCTCGGGCCCAAAAAGCAATGGAACTTAAATGTTATATCTAAACAATTGCTGGCCTTGTTTGTATTATGGATTGTGCGCATCTGTGAAGGTGAATAAACCCTCTTTAAAACAACTCATCCATTTGTGAGACACCGCCATTCCCTGTGTTATTACTCATTCAGTATATACTATGGTGTGTATTCCCTTTCCCTTGCCAAAGTGTCACAAAGTCAAGTCAGTCAAGTCATCCCTTAGCCTAGCCAGTTATTTCAGCCTTCACCCTTCACTAGCAAATTGATCACAACTATGAAGTGAGTATGGTCCTGAAAGTCTAGTCTGAGTAATAATAATAATTAACGACACTATATATTTGGATTTAGATCGCCAGTCATGATTACTCTGTGTTTTAGTAGCTATTTGAATAAATTGTAAAGCATGTATTAACCTTGACACCTTGCAGCAGCTATGGATGATAGTCTGAGTTGTATTTGGTCTTGGTTAGACCTAGTTTGACCATGGAGGACCATGGGACATGAGATGTTGGACCTTATGATGATATGGGTAGATGATATATGGTCTATGTACACATACAGGATTATTCTATGCAGCAGCTACAGGGTTATGATGATGATTCTTGGGATACAGCAGTGTTTGGACATTTACAGATCATTATTATTGGCCTTGTTCCGGTACATTGGATATTTATTTTGATCATACAGAGATTCATATGGTGTATGAGTACACATCTTGGATGGATTTGGACCTTCTGAGTCCAATGGGACAGTTTTTTTTCAGTTCCGAGCACTTACAGGGATGATTTAGCCTCAGTAGGCTGTCCTAGTGCAGTTTTGGTCTATTGGAGGCCCTGTCAGAGCAGAGATGACTTTTATCCGGTTGACCTAGGGCGCTGATGATGGAGGGGGTGGTCCAGCCACTTGTTTTTACCATATTACCCCCCTCCCGGACACATTGGTGCCCTCACCTTGACAGCGCCATCACTCCAGGAGGCTGTTTGGGCAGTTTCACGCTTCCCGAGGTATTTCAGGATTGGTAGAAATGGCTATTGAGGAAATAGATTTGGGCTACTGAGGCAAAGTTATGGCATGGGATGATCAGTGATGATAGATCGGGACCTTCCACACTCCTCCTGCAGTTTCAGCTTCATCGGGGCCCGCATCCATCACTTATGGCACTTTCTGTGGATTTTTTGAGGTCTTTTGAGGACCACGACTTCACTAGGGAGGCACGATTTGGTACTTTCATGATTATTTATTGGTTATTGTGCCATGGGGATTGACCAAGGAGGGATAAAATTACCCCTTGGACCCACCATGAGCCTCTTATGATATTTTGTCATCATGATTTGGTGGGATTCCCCTCTCCTAGGGCGACTTTGTCCACTTATGTTATATTTTATGTGTGATCCATGTATTATATGGTTGAGCTCATCTCAACCATTGATTAGACTTTTGTATCTTATAATCTTAGCCACTCATTCAAAAAGTGGTTAGGGTTTTGGTGCCTCTCCTTCCTATTTAAAGGAGAGAGCCTCTCATTGTAAAGGGTCTTTGGCTCTTGGATTATTGGTATAGAGAAATATTCTTGTGGAAATTCTTGTGGTCTCCTTTGCATCTGGTGTTCTTAGATGGTGATTGGAAAGTCTATTGCAACCTAGCATTTGGAAATTGTGGCAAGATCTATATTTTTTTTTGGAAATCATTGTTTGTCTACAGGAGGGCGACTTCAACAAGGGCGATTTTGCAAGGCTTCTTCAAATCGACTTTCTTGGCATTCGCTTGTATCAGGGGGTTATCATTAGTATCATTGTGATCTATGCTATCTTTCTGTTACTTCTTTTGTGGCATTAGTCTTATCTCTTGATGCATCAAATCTGATATTGTTGACGTTTGTTGTGCAGGAGAGAGGGCGCATTGGCTTCTTGGACAAAATCGATTTGCATAGAAACTACCTCAAAGCTTCCAAATTGATCGGGATTGCATAGATCATCATCATCAAGGCATCTACAAGGTTATCCAGGTAAGATCCACAGGTTTGTTTCTCTTTCCTTTATCCAATCCATTGACATAACTCATAAATTGTTAAAACCCTAAATACTTCAAAACCCCCATTTTACATTTTCTCAGATCTACTTAGATCTAGTGGGTTGTTGGGCATGATATTGAAAACCCACCTCTATAGCATCCACGGCATCCCGGATCTATAGTTTGGTGAGGATTGGCTTCCGTTTGACCCCTCTCCCAAGCCAACTTAGCTTCTCCCAAGGAAGGCGCACTTCACCATTTGAGCAAGTTGACCTAGATCTAGTTGATGGGTGTTTGAGATTCCACTTGATTTGACATCTACACATCAAATAACATACACCCATGTTGTCCCTTTCTTGAAATTCACCTTGTGGGCTCCATTCCACATTTTAAGGGATTTAATCCCCATTTTGGACCACTTGGAACACTTAAACTCAGATCTACTAAGATCTAACCGGTGGATTGCCACGAAATTATAGATCCATACTCCTACCTGACCGATCTACTAGGATCTAGAGTTTGGATTCCATCCGACATGATTTGACCCACCTAAACCCCAATTGAAGCCTCCTTGGGTAAAGTCGCACCACCTTGGAGAAGTGAGTTCACTCACTTCTAGGAACTGGGTACTCGAGATTATTGCAGATCTGAAACCGGAATAATTCAAAACCTAGGTCTAGACTGTCACTTTGTCAAATCTTGCCTTGGGGACTGCATTCCTTGTTTTTAGGGATTGTGGTCCACTTGGGTTAAACCTAGATCTAGGAACATTTAACCATCAAGACCTATACTGTCCACTTATCTCATGTTGTAGGAGTCCTAACCATAAGTCAACCCCACTTTGACTCCACTTCCCAATTCCCAAGGCACTGGTTTCTCTACAAGGTAATTCAACTTTCCTAGATTGTTGGATTGACTTGTGGTTTGACTTAGGCATGGTAAACTATACCTTTGAAGACATCATGAACCATGGTCGAGCTTGTCTCATGTACTAGTTAGCCCCAATATAACCCTTTAACTATCCTGCATTGGACACGGTTCCCAAGGCAGTGGATCTTTTGACATTGACCTAGTACACTCATCCTAGATCTCACTTCAAACATTTTAAGCCACTCTTACATCAACCATGAACCAAAGCTATACCTATTGAACCCCTCACTTGGCTTGTGACTTTACCTTTAGGTCTAGGATAAACCATACACCTAACTTCACTTAATACCTTGATTTGGTGTCTTGGTTTTGATCTCTCCTGTCGGGAGTAGATCGGGTCTCCCCCTTTGTTGTCTGGGCTAGATAACATAAAGCGAAGGTTGCCTCGACTGGCGTGACAACCATACATATTTGGAGGTCGAGGTGATCGTGGTTGCACCTTTTGAGTTGCCCTTCCCTATTGCCATCCACCACTGGATCCATCCATAGGGGTAACTACAGTTTAGGTGATAACAAGTCCTATGGTCAAATAAGAATATGCATGAGTAAAAGAAGTCCTCCCTGAAACATTGAATACTAACGCTTGTGATAAATTACCTGTGTATGAAATGACCATGACCATACATGCTTAAGATTATTTAGAATAATAATATTTTGATAGTATTGAGATTATACTAATGAATGTATGATTATGTATGAGATCTTGAGGATGACACAATGATGACACTAGTGCACACTTAAGCATGCATAGTGGTCCAGGATGGATAGAAGTTCAAAGACATATAATCATGATGATATCATAAAGGAAGCAAAGATCAAGAGGGAGCACAAGGAAGCAAATATTGAGAGGGAGTCCACCCAACAACTAAACAAAGATAAGTATTTGAATTATCATTTCTTGTATATATGATTACTTAAATGGTGTTGTTCAGTCATGTACATACTATGTTCCTAGATTTAGGATGTATATTATGCATTTTAGAAAAGTTGCATTAATGAACAAGATACCACTAATATAGTAATGGGTAAGTGGCCTATGGTACTGTACAACATTCCATTGCTACTTATCTAGATTGAAACCTATTTGCTGACATGTTGGGAGTAGTGCACACCCTTAACAATGTTCTGGTAGAGATGGAAGCATCTAGAAAGTTACCGTATGAATACGGGATATGGATGAATGTTGTATTGAAGCATTGGCTAAGATAATTGCATGACTGTATGACATATGTCCTTATGTGTAAGATTTTGTTCTGAAAAATATGAGATGTTTCTAATCATGCAATTGAATTTGACTTGTAGGAAAGATCATGTACAATCACCTACAAAAGAAGTACAACGACATTTGTTCCAACAACAAAGTTCAAGAAAACTACCTATTGAATATATTGAAGAATCTGAAGTTCCCAAGATCAGGGATGCAGTAATGGACGGATGCCATGATCAAGGAGTACCAATCGATCATGAAGAATGATGTAGAATGTGGTCCCAAGACCAGAGGGAAGTATGCAGTAGAGATCCTGAAGCGGTTCAGGATGATGGACTGCAATGCCATGGCCACACCTATGGCATCAAACCTGAAGCTATTGAGTGATGCTTCATCAGATTCGGTTGATGCCACGATGTATCGTCAGATGATTGGGTCCTTGATGTACTTGACGAACATGAGACCAGATATTTTCTTTTTTGTGAACACATTGAGCCAGTTCCTAACAGATCCAAGACATGTCCACTTGATTGCTGCAAAGCATATTCTGAGGTACATGAGGGGTACAGTTTATTATGGGATCAGGTATAATGCGAATCAAAAGGTTAACCTCGAGGGTTATGTTGATTCAGATTGGGCAGGAAGTGTTGTAGATAGGAAGAGCACTTCGGGGTGTTGCTTCAGTATGGGATCAGGTGTGATATCTTGGTTTAGCAGGAAGCAATCCTGCGTAGCACTGAGTACAGCCGAAGCAGAGTATGTCACAACTTGTTCGGGTAGTTGTGAGGAAGTATGGATTAGGAAGCTACTGTCTGATTTGTTTGATATCCAGTTGGATGGTACTTGTATCTTCTATGACAACCAGAGTTGTGTGAAGTTGTCTGAGAACCCGGTGTTCCATGACAAGTCGAAGCACATTGAGATCAAGTATCACTATATCAGGGATATGGTACAAAGAGGAGCGGTAAAGCTCCTGTATGTTGCGATGGACGAGCAGATAGCAGATGTGTTGATCAAGCCACAAGCCAGGGTGAAGTTCGAGTACTTCAGAGAGAGGCTTGGTGTTCTTCAGATTGAAGATACTTCCAGGAGGAAGTGATGGGACAAAGATGCAGGAGCCCTTTCCAAGCATGGTGGTAGGAGGGTCCTCCCCATGGCTGTGGATGTAAGTGTTGTGTGATGAGCATCAGGACGATGCTCCATTATCAACATCCGAATGATATTCTATATGATGATGATGAGTATGATCATGAGCATCAGCATGATGCTCCGTGCGAGGATGATTAGTATGATCATGAGTATCAGGATGATACTCTGTGGCCGTGGATATGTTGCAGGTTGTGCAGTGGCATCTAATCAGTCCTGGGAGATCCTATAGGTTAAGCAGGAAGCTCATAATTAGTCCTGGGATGCTCTTTCGAGGTTTTTCCTGATAGAATATAATTGCTCCCTGGGATATCCTATAGGTTGATCAGGAAGCTCATAATCAGTCTTGGGATGCTCTTTCGAGATTTTGCTTGGTCGCATGTAATCAGTCCTGGGAGATCCTATAGGTTGAGCAGGAAGCTCGTAATCAGTTCTGGGATGCTCTTTCAAGGTTTTGCTTGGAGAGACATATAATAGCTCCCTGAGATATACTGCAAGTTGTTCTTTGTACGTAATCAGTCCTGGGATGATCTTTCAAGGTTTTGTCCATGGAATATAATAGTGTCCTGGGAGATCTTGCAGGTTGTTCTTAGCACGTAATCAGTCCTAGGATGCTCTTTCGAGGTTTTTCCTTCTCGCATATAATAGTGCCTTGGGAGATCTTGCAAGTTGTGCTTCACACGTAATCAGTCCTGGGATGCTCTTTCGAGGTTTTGCAAGATGCACATAATCAGTCCTGAGATTCCACTGAATGGCCCACTCGCAGAGATGATGAAGACCTACATGGAGGTTAGGCCTACATCCAGCATGAAAAAGGGTTGGCTCTGTAGAACTTCCTATGACAAGAAGAATTGAGAGATAGCAACAGTGATCGAGATGATGAGTATAGCAGTAGTGACGATGATCCAGCTCCAATATTGAAGACTTGTGCCTATATGTATTGATTCCCGTGTCAAGAGAATACCTTCCTAGTTAAGAGGGAATGTTGATGTATTTGTAACTTTGGAATGTATTCACTTGTATATTTTATATTGTATTTGTATTTTATTGTTGTACCTCCGACGGAGATGTTTATTCCTCCGGTTGGAGAATTCATTATTGTACTTGGGTCATGTAAAGTCATTAAGGTCCATCCTCCCATGTATGACGGGGCATTAGACCCCGGAGTTGTGTCTTTCATGGGTTATTAGACTCCCCTAGTGGGGTCGGCCCAGTGACAAGTGGTAATGGGTTATTAAACTCTCCTAAGGGAGGTCATCCCAGTTAGAGTAAAAGGAAAGTAAAGGTAAAGTATAAATAGAGAGGAGCACCTCTCTATTTATCCATTCACACACTCACTCACTTCGCATTAGTGAGAGAGAGGAGTGCGCACAAGTGGAGGAGGAGAAGCTGCTAGGAGACTATCTCTTGTTTTGGGGTTTTGTATTGGTGCTCATTCTATCTCTAAGGAAGTTGTAGGGTTTTCTCCTTTATGGTTTCCCTGGAGAAATGATTTGTGTCTCTTGTCTCTTATGTTTGATATGTTGTACATGTTGTTCTCTCAATTAAGATCCTAGATCATATTGAATTAAATGATGAAAAACTAACACACATCGCCACAAACATCAAGAGAAGGTGGGTATAAAAAACAATCACAAGAGATTAGAATACCTTATTGCCATCCAAATCACAAAAATCATTATGACCAACGACAAGGTCAAAAGGAACATAAACAGATTCATTATGATATCAAAAAATAATGGAGACAAAATCAACAAAGTTGTGGGATCAGAAAAAGAGAAGTCATATCCAAACAATCGATCAGCAAACAATTCCATTGAAGGTAAATCTCGGATGGACCACTTCACAAATGACGCAATATTTCCACACAATGTTTAAAAGAACGTATCGTCGCATTTTGTCAACTGTCACAACTACCAACACACAATGTCGCGAGAAGGCATTACGAGCAAGAACAAGGGATAAAGTCTTCCATAATTATGCTTTGAGGACAAATCATCTCTAAGAGGAAGGCAATGTAATGAAAAAATTATATAATAAATAAACATTAATAAATATTAATAATAATAATAAATTAATAATTAAATAACAAATACTTGATGAAGAGACACCTTGATGAAAGGTTATGCCTCTTTACGAAAGGACACCCTGCACGCCAGTATATATTAAAGCCCTTATTTGTAATCTATCATATTCATTTTATCATCATCAAATATATATATTTTTTATTATTATCCATTTATGGATTATTTGTCATTTCTAAAGTGGAAGTTCGAGTAAACGAGTTTTTCTCGTTTCATACATACTAGTCCAAAACATATTTTGTTAATATTTTGTTATGATTATTTTCATATTAATATTTATCATTATTTTCATTATGCTTTTCATTTCTCAGGAAGATTGCTAAAATTCCAAAGGAAGAATGACATGATATCCCAAATATGCCAGTAGGGATGCCAATAAAGGTGTACCATGAGATGATAAAAAAAATGAACATAACCGCATTGCAGGGGGGGCTATCCCAATAAAAAAAAGTGCATCAAGCGTATGTAATCATTGTTTTATTTTTAATGTACATATATCAGTTTAATTATCACATGAAATACTAATTTTCAATTTTTTTTATTGTTGCATAAACAAAAAAATGGCACCCGTTCAGTGCATCATACGGGATGACAAGGCAAAAAATAGTTGATCACAAAGTTTGTGAATGCTTATGGTTTGCTTTAGATTTCTTATTTTATATGATGTTAATATCATAATTAATTTAAATCGTACATGGATGTTATTAACAGTGCTAAAATATGGTGAAGAGCCATCCGATAATTTGATTTACATTGAATAAAATAAGGGTTATCAGTATATATTGAGGTATCAAGGGTTAATTGCATAATTTGTAAGTAGCTATATTGTTTTATAATGTCCATTATTTTATAATAAATGGAACAATAATAAAACTTTAATTATATTTATGCTTTGTCATGGCGTATAAAACTAATAGGAAACAAAGTATGGAGAGGTGCCTATAGATGATGTATTGAGGACCAACATGAGGAATGGTTTCCAAAATATGTCTGAAGTTTATTATTCACTCGTTGAATTGATACATTTTTCCATTTATGCAGGTATGTATATTATATTATCTATAAATGTATATATACTCATTACATTTTATTTTTATGCTTGTAGATGGAACATGAAAATATGAAACGAAATAGAACCAATGAACAAACCATTTCAAATAGCTCGCAAATAATATCCCTTAAAGATGATGAATAAATGGGTCGTGGAATCAGCCCAAGCGACTGCAACACTTCAAGCGATGATTGATGATCAATACATTTGAATGTTGTTACTGCAAGTGGTATATTTTGGAATTTTTAATTGTGAAAAACAAACATTCTATGTAACATGGACATATCACCCCAATTGGATGAGGATAAGTAGCCAATCATTCTAACAATGTCAAAATGATATTTTGATTATCGACGACCTTTATGTTGTCCCATATTTTGGATTCTTATTCGTATACAATAAATTTGGTTTCTACTTCTATTGGATTGTCTAATGTCACAAAATTTTACATTATTGATTAAATATATGAATGATTTTTACAGTGCAACTATGAACAAAGGTGTACCCAACACGCTCTTCAAAACACAATATTTAAAATATAAAAATAAATATTACTATAAAAATATTTGTTTCTCGCATAATTAATTGAAAGTTTGTAAAAAGAAAAAAGAAAAATCTATATTTACATATTAGCAACATGGAAAAATTCACCACAACACCAAACACAATCTACAAAATAAATAAAATCTATATTTACATATTTACAGAATGGAAAATTTCACCATGGCAGCATACAAATTCTATTTAAATTCACCATGACAACATACAAAATCTATTTAAATTCACCACAACAGCATACAAAATCTATTTAAATTCATCACAACAACATACAGAATCTAATTATTTCAACTAACCAGTGCATTTTATTCATTTCCATGAACCTATTCAAATTTTAGCCATCGGTGCTCTTTCACACAATAAACGTATCGGTGCTCTTTACATGTAATACACACAAGTAATCATTGTTATAATATATGCACAATGAATATTTATATAATAAACGCACTGGTTGTATTGATAAAGTAAATGCACCAGTTAGAACAATGCATAATCCACATCTACACCAGTTCGTTTACATAGACAAATGCACCAGTGATTTAATAAAATATATGTCACACCTGTGCGGTAAGGACATTGTATCGGTGCTATAGAAATGTACTATATGCATTGGTGTGTGTGCATTAAAACATGCCAACTGATGCGCTGTAAATGAATATACGCACAAGTTTTGTCACTATCATGTATAAGCATCGGTGAGTTTTATTTATGACATGCGCACCGGTGTATTTAAGTTATTTGTACGCATCGGTGCATGTTATAGAAATATAAAGCACCAAATAAAAAGCATCCACTAAAACCTCCAAGCTCCTAATTTTTCTAGTTATAGTGAATATCCACTATAACCTCCACAAAAACCTCTGCTACCAAAAATGGATGTTGTAGAAGAGGATTTTTGGTAATTTTTTGTCAATATTGTAACACTTAAAACCTTTGTTATAACCTCTGCTAGAAAGTGTTTTATTTGTTGTGTGCACACCAAATGGTGAAGACCACAATAAAACAAAGCAAAGGGAAAATGAATTAATGACTAGTTCTCACTTACAAAATTGGGAGGGAAAAAATATTATCTTAAGTTACCCATTTCATGAACTCCTCATCTTCTTTTATAACACTCCCACTTGAATAATAGGGTGACCATTAACCTAATTATTTCAACTGCTTCTTTCTTCAAGGTTTTAAAATGGAAAAATAAATAGGGTGGTCTACATAGGACTTGAAATAATCTCAAAACGGGGGCACTATAATCTCCTTTTTTACTTTTATCACAAGTAGCTCATCCTTGATGCTTTTTCAAAATATTGAATCGTTCCTTGTATAATGAGTTTCACTCCACATTGTATATTTTAAAGTCATCCAACCATTTTTAATGTTTGGGTTAGATAAGGTAGTAATACAATAAAATTAACCCCAAGTGTGCCCTTACTTTTGATCAACATAATTTGAAACTATTCCCTTGCAATGAATTTCCGATCTTGACTAAGGGTCAAGCTCTCAATCATTTTCATGAACTCAAATTCTAAAAAATATCTATGGCTTCTTGGTCTCAAGTACACCATAAGTAATTCTTTTATTGAATGGTTTCCATTATGTTGTCCCAACCTCATTTGGTCTCAACAAGTTTACTATCAAAGGGAAAATTATGTCTTGGTATGAGATGCAGGGTTACATATTTCATTTTCTTAGTGAACGTATCAATAAAGCATTCAATGAAGGCTTCGTCCTTCATGAGTTCACCTTTCAACATATCCTTGAGGCTAATTATTTCTATATCCATGACAAAATATCCATTTAAGACCACCCAAAATATAGAAACAAAGTCATTCTTTATTCAATGTTTCCTTAAATTCCCTTCCTTACACCAAACAAAATACCTTACGCAACCTTGACCTTTTTTTTATTTAATGTTGTGCTCTTCTTGAATTTCCTCAAGCATTTTAGTAAGAGGCTTAGCAAACAAAGGTTCAGGGTTTAGTACTCTCTCCATATCAACTACTCGATTCCCCAATTCTTGCATTTCTTCTTGCTCATCAATTGCATGTTCCAATAACTCACTAGTAGCTCGATGCAACTTCAAAGCACCAAAAGGATTAATATCTCGAGCATCAACATTTTTTTTTTTCTAAATTTCTTTCTCACCCTTAAGTCCCGCCCGAGACATGTATAATGTTTTTCTGCTCTCCATGGCTAGAATGATGTATGGTGATAAAAACATCCTTGAAAATTAGGCAGACCATATGGTACCACCTCCTTCCTTATAATTCCACAATTTTTACTTAAGTAATTTCCCCTAGGCTCCATTACATGATCCTAGGCTTCATGATTTTTTTCGAGGTCAACCAACTACTTACACTTTGCCTCGGATAACAATTCTTGTTCATTATAAACAAATTTATTTCTTTTAGGTGGGATGGGAATAACATGATCCTCCTCAATAGTATCCTTCTTAGTGATGTTCCCATCATGGCCATTACTAGCCATATTTCTTCTCTTCTTCTTACTTCCACCACCATAGGTAATGAAATAGTCTTATGAGAAGACAATGAAGTAATTTCTAGGAGAACTAGCTATAGTCTCTCCATTGGAATTAGAATTTACTTTCCCTCTCTACTAAGATGGCTCACTAGTTTCCATATACAATTCATTATCTTGCATAATAATTTCCCATTTCCTCCTCATATCAATGTCAACATTTAAACTTATTATGGTTTGGGAAATTCTAGGGAGGTTTAATTTCTTCACCTCGCATAATAATAAAAAAATTCAAATTTTCAATTCATAATAAATATTTTCAAACTGATAATTAACATGGGTAGCCAAGAAAACTTTTCTAAATTGTTTCCAAATGTGAATAAATTTGACTAACAGTTCCTCATACCAACTTTGAATGTGTCCTACAAATGTGAGGGAAAATAATCTTCATAATTTTTTGAGGTTTTTAAATAATTGAAATTTAAGCTTTTTTAAATACTTCCAACATTATGTGATTGTAATAGATTTCCAAGTTTTAGCATAGCAAAATAAAACGTTTTTAGTGCACAGACTTGTTTACCATTATATTATTCAAATGGTGTGTTCAAAGTTTCAATATGGTTAAAAGTGAATGTTGGAACCTAAGGTCTTGATGGTTCATCACACCTCTGGATCTTCTGGAGACAATCAGTCGTTAGACGACAGGCGACTAGCGGAGCAGTTGACTAGAGGAATGACTCGGAAAGTCGACAGAATGATTGAACAGATGACTAGATGTTCAGTGAGACCATGGTTAGTGCAACTACAACAACCAATTCAAATTTGGGACGTCGCGGATTTTATGGAAACAATTAGAACCAAAGGTCCTTATTTATGGACCACATCTTCATCACTTTTAGGGAGTTTTTTAGATTTGAAAGTTACAAAAGGAGAACCCTATGGGTTGGGCTAGTGTGTTGAAAATATTCTATATGCATTGTGATGTTATGATCATAATGACCTGTGCTCAAGTGCTACAACAGTGTCTTTAGACACCACCTTTCTCCTTTGAATATTGTTATGTCTGCCATCTATTTTTTGTTCTATAGTTCAAGGTTAAGAAGTTCTCCAACATGGTATCAGAGCTATTGGTTTTGACCTAGACCTATTGTATATAGATCTTGCTAAGTCGGATCTAGGGTTGATCGACTCTGGGTTGAGGATTTGTTGACTAATCCCTACCTGAACTTTGATCATATTTTTTAGATCAGAAGGATGACTTCCAAGATAGAAGCTTTTGTTCTCAATGGACATAATTATGCAATATGGGAGAGAGACATGGAGACCTTATTGAAGAGCAAGGCAATGTGGCAATTCACAAAGACTTCTATTACTGACTTGACGGACGTCGATGCTAAGTTTACCATCGATGTTAAAAAAGATGAAGTTGTGGGTGTTATCACGACCTACATTTCAAGGGAGATTCGATTTCATACAAGCGGGGTCGATTATCCTCATGTTGTCTAGAATAAGATAAAGACTCTATTCAACCAAATAAATGAAGGGGAAGTTATGCAGATAGATAAATAGTTGATCTCTATGGATCCTCTTTCCTTTGATCAAATTGAGGACTATTTAGCTCATATCAAGGAGCTACAGCTGAAATTGGGTGAATGTGGCAAGGATTTTTCGAACAAGGATGGATAGCTCATTGAGATGGTTCTGATGAATTTGAAGACACCATATGATGTTTTATAATCCTCGTTTCATGCCAATTGGATGTCATGCAAACAATATGGTAAGGATGTTTCCTTTGATAATTTATGTGATCTATTAATCAAGGACCAACAAAAATTACTTGAATAAGGAAAGCGTGGTGGCAAACATTAGGCTCACTTGTTAAAAGGAAAGGTCAATCCAAATCTTAAAGAATGTGGTCGACGGGGTCATCAACTGGAATGTATCAACCAACCTACAAATGGGATATTGAAGAGTCATCATCGATGAAGAAGGATCAAAAGAAGAATACCTATCGGTATTATGCAAAGGTGGGACATGTCGAGAAGAACTGTTGGAAGAATATGAAGGATTTAGAAGGTAAGGTCGAGCACCTTGAGGATAGTTCCTTGACTGGACAGTCGACCAATAGAACTGCTAAAAATTATACCTTCTTTGCTAGCACTTCCTAGGCATTGCATGCCCGCACCAATCAGACCGAATGGATAGTTGACTCTGGATGTATTCATCACATGGCAAAAGATGTTTCTTTGTTCTCGTCCTTAAGTGGAGCTCTTGAACAAAATATCTATGTTGTTGATGATTACACTCTCACTGTTGCTGGAAATGATGATGTTGAATGTCAACATGGTCGCATATCCAATGTTTATCATGTACCTAGTTTGAGTGAAAACTTGTTGTCTGTTGCTCAACTGACAAAGACGAAGAACACTGTTGAGTTTCGATCAGATAGCTTTATCATAAAGGCTTTGAGGTTTGGGGTGGTAAGTGTTTCTTCAGGGCATTTAGATCCTAAATACAAACTTTATAATTTATGTGATCCTCCCATGAATGTTTCCTGGACGATTGGACCAACTACACTTATCGCTCAGATCGACGATAGAAATCGAATTTGGAAAGAACGACCTGGAAATCTAAACTTTTGAAGTTTGAAGATGATGGTAACTCATAATATGGTTATTGATCACCCAAATATTGTCCCACCCGAAGGAGTTTGTAAAGGATGTATGCTTGGAAAGCATCATCAAGCAACCTTTGATTCCAGGAAAGCATGGCAAACACAGTATCGATTAGAGCTTGTTCACAGTGATCTTTGTTGCATAAACAAACCCTCATTAGCAGGTGAGAAATATATTTTGACCATTATTGATGATTTCTCTAGATTTACATTGGTATATTTCTTCAAGAATAAGAGTCAAGTATTTGAAAGATTCAAGGAATTTATAGAACTAGTTGAGAAGCAGTGTTGTCGACCCATTAAATGTTTGAGATCAGACAATGGTGGTGAATATGTGAATCGACAGTTTGAAGAATATCTCTTGCAAAATGGTATTTCTTGGCAGAGACCTATCCCTCACACCCATCAGTAGATTGGTGTCATAGAGAGGAAGAATCGGACTTTGGTATAAATGGTCAAGTGCCTATTGAAAACCAAAGATCTTCCAAAGAAGTTTTGGACAAAAGTTGTTTATTGGTCCAATTATCGCCTGAACCTGGTTCTTACCAGAGAAATTGCTAACATGACTCGCATCGAGAAGTGGAATGGAAGGAAACCCTCTGTCAAACACCTCAAAACCTTTGTATGTGTTATTTGGGTGCATATCATTGATAATTGTAGAAATAAGTTGGATGTAAAGAGTCATGCTTGCATCTTAATGGGATACTCTGATGAGTTGAAAGCCTATAGACTGTTTGATCTTGTCAAACAGCAGATCATCTTAAGAAAAAGTGTGATCTTCGATGAGTTGATTTCAGGTAATAAGTTATTGAATTCCTTTTTTGGTCCATTGAATAATGATCTATTTGACATTCTTGAAGAGTCTGGATTGATTGTGCCCATAATTGGAATCACAACCAGACCAATGAATTCTTCTCATGAGTCACTAGTAGTTGGTTTACTGTGACTGTTGAATTCAGTAGTCCAAATTCCTTAACTCACATAACTGGGAACAACCGACCTGAATCATCGTTGATTTGCTTACCTCGGTGGTCTGTTAATATTATTGAAGCTGCTGGATTGGATGCTGGCGATGCTAGTATTGGTCAGAAGACTCGCAATCAGAAAAAAATGTGGTAGCGTTTCCTTAATGATTCGTGTTCTTGACACTTGTGATCCTGATACCTATGTTTATGCGTAGGGTGTGCCAGAATGGGAGATTGTTATGACTGCTGTAATTAATTCTTTGAAGAAGAATCAGACATGGGAACTTGTTCCCCGATCTCAAGGAAAGAATGTTGTGAAGTGTCGATGGGTCTATAAGACCAATTTTACCTCTGATGGTGATATTGAACGACACAAGGCTCATTTGGTTTCCAAGGGATTCTCTCAGCAAGAAGACATCAACTACACTGAAACCATTTCCCCTATTTCAAAGATGAATTATGTTCGACTGATCCTTTCCCTTGCTGCTTATTTTGGATGAGAGCTTCATAAAATGGATGTTAAACGTGATTTTCTTCATGGATATCTGACTGAAGAAATCTATATGGATCAACCTCTTGGATTTTTGACAGATCATGGTCTTGTTTGCTGACTAAAGAAGTCGTTGTATGGTCTGAAACATGCACCTTGTGCTTGGTATGAGAAGATTAATTATTTCTTTGTCAAACTTGGCTTCAAACATTGTGAATATGATCATAGTGTTTATGTATTACATTTTCATAGTGATACTTTGATTGTGGCATTGTATTTTGATGATTTGGTCATAAATAGAAATAATGTCAATTTGATTTTGGGTTTGAAGAAACAACTTGCAGATACCTTTGTGTAGGAATATGCAAGGGATCTGGCAACTGTGGCAACTTACAATCAAACTCACAAATATGTTGCAAAGAAGAAGATAAGGAGACACTCAATGATCACTCATAAACACAGTAAAATAGAACAATATCTCAGTATTATACAATGAATAAGAATGTAAGTGAATGAATACAATAGCCATGAAGATGGCATCATATAGGATTCGAATAGGCCAAGTAGGGCATTCGAATTCCTAACTCGAAGTGTGGCTTGAATGATAGTGGATTCATCATCCAGTCAATGTATCAGTCATCAATTGTAATAGTCAGTCAACTGAGTCTAACTGAGTGAAGTGGGCACTAACTGAATGAAGGAGGCTTAGTGGAGGGCGCATGAGGAGCTAACTGGAGTCAAAATGGGCAAACTAGTCTCACTGGCCGTCCATCGGAGTGAAACAGTCTGTTATCACTCCAGGTGTCTTTCCCTGACTGTGAAGGGAATGAGCCTGGTAACTTGACCTTTTTCTCGTATGATGGGTGGATAGGTGGATCAAGATGAATATCTAGATTACTGGATGATATATCAAGACTGTCTAGTCATATTCAAACTATGCAAGGCCTTCGAGAGATGGAACCAGATAATTGTGTAACAAATGGGACAGAAACTAATCACATTAACCAGATCATACATAAAACAATCACATACGATGAGTCTAGAAATCAGTAAAATTATTTATGATCCTTTACTCAATAATCAGATAGTGAGATGATAGTCACCATGGATTAATTAAACATAGATGAAGAACAACGTTCACTCACAAGCATAGACAGAAAGAAAAACAGGATCTTATGATATCAAAAGAAAGAAGCTTGCAGGCCGAATACATTAAGAAATAGTCTTGTCACCAAATACAATAAGTCTAGTCTTCATAAATCCAACCCTTTCTTCCTCTCAAGCTCTAGGCTTTATATCATTTACAACATCTTCCCCCCATATCCTAACAAGCTGGATCGAAATCCTAAAGATAGAAGATCAAAACCGTTTTTTAACAAACTAGGGAAAAATCATTTTTAATTTGGACAAACTGCTGAAAAATGGGGCTCGGAGATGGGTTTGATTCTCCAAATATGTGACACCTGTAGGAAAACTAAGAGATTTTATTGTTCTTTGACATGTTAGGAAGAAAAACCTTTGAGCGTTTTACAAAATGATTCTCCAGTCGCTCAGAATCATCATTTGAAAATGATGACTCTGCATAGTAAAACGCCATTAATTTGGCCAAACTACTGAAAAATGGGGCTCAGAGATGGGTTCAGATCTCCAAATATGTGACACCCATGTATAAACCAAAAGATTTTACTGTGTATTGATTCGTTTTGAACAAAAACCTCTCTCAGTTTCTTGCGATTCGTTTTCATTTTCCCGAGATCTGCATTGCAAAAACATGTGTCAAACAGGCAGATTCTAGGATCCAAAAATTGGGGTTCAGAGATGGATTTGATTCTCTCAATATGAAACACCTGTAGGAAAATGGAGAGAATTTATTTTTCTCTGACATGCCAGGAACAAAAACCTCCGATCGGTTTTCAAAATGATTCTCCAGTTGCTCAGAATCGTCATTTGAAAATGATGACTTTTCATAGTAAAAACGCCAATTTTGCAGTAAAAACTTTTTGCCTCCAACTTAATAGTTTTCAGGTTTTCGACGGCTACAGCAAACTTTGACAAGCTCAACAGCCTTCAAGGTGATGACAAGGCACTTAAACTCTTCTTTTTACAACTGGACAATATCTTGACCAAAAATAGAAAATCCATTTGATCTTTTCCCTTCTCTGTCTCCTCAAAGCTGAAACAGAAAGACGATACATATGCCTTTAATTATTATCTTTAAATAATAACCATCTTCTTGCCATTTGGAAGCAAAAAACCGTGATCTGGGTGAAAATAATGCCTCTCTGCCCTGTTCTGCACTTTCGGTAGCTAAAGAGACAAAATTCTAACCTGTAAGCTGCTGAAAGCTCTGCTTTCAGTGGCTAATGAACAATTGAAATGTCTGCCTAAGCTACCGAAAGCTCTGCTTGAAAAATAGCTTTTGAAATCTGCAAAACTGAAACCTTATATATAGCTTGGGATCTTCTTCTTATTCGAGACTTATGAATGTATGTTTATATACTATAGTACTACTCAACATTCGTACTATGTATCTATTCTTAGTTTACATATCACTAGTGTAAGCTTTTGGAACACATGTATTCAAATAAGTGATCTGAAAGAGTTCTAGTATTGTCAGACTTCTGAAGTAGATCTACCAATCCAAGTCTGTCATTCGTGCTCCTATTTCTTCAAGCCAAAAGAAACAAATTATGAACTATATAAGAGACCCAGCTCCGGTAGATTAAACTGATTGTTGACTGTGTATGAGCAAAATTTGGAATGGCCATGTTTTCATATGAGTGTCTCTCTAAGTCAATGGTTGTATTCATGCTTCCCTTGATAAATGACTGCCATCAAAGCTACACCTGCAATGATTAAATCAGTAACTATAACACCATCCTTTATCTTAGCTATCACAGCAGTTGGGTGATGACCACGACATACATAATCATGAAAAATCATTTCTTCGGCTGTGCCAAACTGCGTTCACCATTAGACATCTGCACACGCTGTTATCTACCTAGACATCAGAGATTTGGATTTTAGCTGGCACTCTGAAAATTTTAAATCACCTATTCTTTCACACGGCATCTAGGCCGTACTTTGGCAGTTCAAGTTTTGAAATGATATGCTTTCATTTAAAATTTCCTTTCACTTTCGGTAGCTAGGAGAGCCCCAAAAATTTTGTTTAAGCTGCCGAAAGCAGGGCTTTCGGTAGCTTAGGGACCATTTTAAATAAGCACTTAGCTATCGAAACCTGTCTTTTGAAATTTTTGAAATGAAAACCCAATCTAATGCTTTTCAAACTTTATTACATGCATAAAGCTATCAACAATGAGCCTTAAGAAATTTAGAAATGAATTTTCCAATGACATCCTATCATCTAAAAATGATCAACTCGACAAATTTATTTGGGGAGATAACACAGTCAGTGGGGAGTCAATTGAGCCTTAAATCAAGGAAGAACTGAGTGATAACTGACTGGTAGGTGAGAAGGGTGCCTAACTGGATGTGGTAGGTGAGAAAGGCGCACTTGTCATGGAGAAGGGTGCCTTTGGTAGGTAGGAGGCCCCGTGGGGTCTGTAGACAGGATGTGGAGAGCTAGAACCAAGATCTGGGAGCTGGGAGGTCCACCAGGAGGATGATTGGATGCATGCAGAATGCATGCATGCATGCAAAACTGAAAAATGATGGGAAGCATATTCCAACACCCCCCCGCAAGCTATACTATGAGAAAATAACTGAAGTAGTAACAATAGGGCCCTGGTGACTAGGACCAAAGGTCACCCCGTACAATCAAAAATAGAGAAGCTAATGTAGCATATCATCTCTTACCCCAAGAAGTGATCTAAGGTAAGTGAATCTCTTCACTGTGAAGGCCTTGGTGAAGATATCAACAATCTTCTCTTCTGTCGAAAGGTAGAGCAACGAAATGGTTTTATCATGCACCAATTCTCTGATGTAATGCATGTGTATCTCAATGTGTTTGGTTCTCTGCCTCATAACCGAATCTGTGGAGATCCTGATGGCACCTTGATTGTCACAATAGATGACAAGTGGAGTACTGAATAGAATCCCGAATTCTGACAAGATGCCTCTCATCCAAATACACTGTGTGGCTGCATTTACTGCACCTCTGTACTCTACCTCTGCTGATGAAAGAGCCAAAGCAGTCTGCTTTTTGCTTGACCAAAATATAGGTCCATATCCAAGCATTGAAACAAAACCAGATGTAGACTTCCAATCTGAGCTATCTCCAACCCAATCAGAATTAGTATATCCAACTAGCTCCAAGGAGCACCTAACTGAGTAGTGAAGACCATGAGTCTTGGTACCTTGTACATAGTGCAAAATCCTCTTTGCTTCCTTCCAGTGAATCTCATGAGGTTCCTACATGTATCTGGAGACAGCATTAACAGCATAGGATAGATCAGGCCGAGTATGAGTAAGAAACAAATGGTTGATGTATTTGTAACTTCAGAATGTATTTCACATATGTATATTGTACTCCTATAGAGATGGTATTATTCCTCTATACGGAAGTGTTGTCATTTATATTGTAAGTGTCGTAACTTATACTTGATGGGTTATTAGACCACCTTGATGGGTTCGGCCCTGTATAAGTCATGTGGGTCAAAGGGTTATTAGACCACCCTATTGGGGGTCGGCCCTATCAGCATTATTTTATGTGGTTAAGTTAAGGCCGACCTAGTAAAGGTTATTAGGCAAGTCAAGTCAAGTATAAATAGAGTGCGGGAGGCACTCTATTTGATCATTCACTTTCTCACTCATACTCTCATTGGAGAGTGGCGCACTTGTGGAGGAGGAGAAGCTGCTGCTAGGAGGACTATCTCTTGTAATTGGGTTGTATCATTGCTCTATCTATCTCTGAGGAAGTTGTGGGGTTTTTCACCTTCTTGGTTTTCTCCGGTGAAACTCTGTGTCTCTTGTGTGCTTGCATTATTGTGTCCATGATTGATATGCTGTAGATATGTTGTAGATATGTTGTACATGTTATTCTCTCAGTTAAGATCCTAGATCAGATTGAAGTAAATTCTGAAAAACTAACATGGTATCATAGCTAGCCTGAAAGAAGGCATGATATGGAATTTATGACACTTGTTGCATTTGCGAAGCTAGGGCTTGATATAGCAAAAACTAGTCATCGTAGCACTTTCACTATAAATATATTTAGGCGAGGTTTCAGGATCTGAAAATCTTACAAGTCGAAGATACAATCCCCATGTACCTTGTTTCCAAAGGAAAACCTCTAATTCGTTGTACTTTCTGATTTATGATCTGTACAATATAGGGTTTCTGCCTCTTCCAGATCTGAGTCATAAACAGGTGACCTAGGAAAAAA
Organism: Larix kaempferi; assembly: GCA_027924585.1. Lineage (NCBI taxonomy): Eukaryota > Viridiplantae > Streptophyta > Pinopsida > Pinales > Pinaceae > Larix > Larix kaempferi. The sequence goes on along the minus strand of BSBM01000173.1, from coordinate 9,727,017 downwards.
GGTCATAACTTGGGCTAGGAAGCTCCAAATGAAATTTCGTAAAAATTTACAGGTAGGGAATGGACTGTACTTTCTTAGGTAATTTTTTAGAGGCCGAAACTGAACCAGTGACATGTGGAATGCCGTACAAGTTTGCTCTCCTGTTTTATCCCATAAAAAGGTCACGTTGCGACACTTGGCATAACTCTCTCTCAGAGAATCCATTTGAGGTCAGACCTATTGGGTTGGAAAGATAACAGGTTAGGCTACCACAGGAAGAATTTTCAGACCCTATAGATCTGAAATTTCAGAGTACACCAGAAACAATCAGGTGCATATTTCTGTCAAAACAGAATTCGATTTTGAGCACCTTCATTCATGGCTCCGAGAATTTAGGGTTTCGGAGAATGTTGGAATTTTTGTATCGGAGACCATGGATGAATTCTCCTCATCAAAATCGAAATTTAGATACCAAGATCGAATTTTTTGGTTGGGCATAAGGCCAGGATTGATCAAACCCTAGTTCGGGACTTTGATCGGAAAAGTGGAAAATTAGGGCTTCTGCAAAAATGGGAATTTTTTAAATCTGTGAGCATAGCTGGAAGCTCCTTGGAAAAATCGAAGTTTAGAGCTTTGGATCAAACTATTTGGTTGGGTGAAGATCCGGCAAAATCAAACCCTAATTCAGGGTCCTCCCTAGTGAATCCAAAAGATTGAAAAGCAAATTTGAGGGGTGAATCTTTGCAGTTTTCAAATTCTGAGTAATCCAGGTTGATCAGCTCATCAAGGCACATCTTTCTATCCTTTCAGAAGTTTGAAATTAAAATTTTGAATTTTTAGTGTTTCCCTCAGAAACCCTAACCCAGCTCCAGATCTAGTTTCTGCAAATCAAGTGGATTGGGTTAATCCTAGAAGAGAATGGATTGGTCACTTGCATAAGTGAAGAAGTTCCTGTTTCAGAAGGAGATGAGGCTAAGGCCTTACATAAGAAGATTACAAGCAATATCGACAGGTATGACTTATCCAGGTATGTTTCGAGATCTGTTCATGATTAAGTTTATGGTATGTTTGTCTTCATTAAGGTTAGTACAATCTTGATTAACTTTAGACTTGTTGTATCACCTTAATAAAATTATGAATGCAGATATTCATTGATTAGGGTTTTGACACTTATGATTGTACTAATGCATTGTGGTGTTGTATGAGGTTGATGTTGTCCGCTAACATGAAAGGTACATCAAGAAAGACAAATCATGTTCTAATTCAAGAACATATGACCATGGTGACATGAAGACAAAGATTCATCCATTGTCATGGATCACATAGAAGCTCTACTTACGAGGTATGTATAATTTGGTTCTACAATGCTTAACCTATGAGATATGCAGGTTACTAGCACAAGTCATTGAAGAGAACAAGAAAACATTCCTAGACATAACTAGCAAATATGATAACTAGTTATGTTTTTCCTATATCAAGTTAGAATCCTACCTTGTGTTAGGATCTTATACTATTGTATGGTTGATAATGATTATTCATGAAGTTAGAAATGTAAGTAATCAAGGGTTTATGCATATTATGTCTCTTACATTGATTGATGATATGACTAACCAGAAAAGTCTTTTGGTCAAATAAAGAATATGCATGAATAAAAGAAGTATTCCCTGAAACCTTGAATACTAATGTTTATTATCTATCTATGAAATGATCTTGACCATACATGTTTAAGATTACTTAGAATCATGATGTTTTTAATAGTATTAAGATTATACTAATGAATGTATGTATGAGACCTCGAGGATGGATATAAGTTCAAAGATAGGTAATCCAAGAAGCAAAGATCAAGAGGGAGCACACTCCAGTAGTTCCTGCGAGGAAGCAAATATTGAGAGGGAGTCCACCCTACAACCAAACAAAGATAAGTATTTAAATTGTCATTTCTTGCAGACTTGTTTGTTTAAATAATATTGTTCAATGATGTTCCTAGACTTAGGGTGTGTATTATGCATATTAGAATAATTGCATTAATGAACAGTATACTACTAATATGCATGTGATGGGTGAGTGGCCTATGGCACTGTACAACATTCCATTGCTACTTCTCTAGAATGAAACCTCTTTGTTGACATGTTGGGAGTTGTGCACACTCTTAACAATGTTCTGGTAAAGATTGGAAGGCATCTAGAAAGTTACGGGATATGGATAAATGTTGTATTGAAGCATTGGCTAAGATAATTGCATGACTGTATGACATATTTATTTATGTGTAAAAATTTGTTCTGAAAACTATGAGATGTTTTCTAATCATGCAATTTAACTTGTTTTGTAGGAAAGATCGTATACCATCACCTACAAAAGAAGGACTACAACATTTGTTCAACAACAAAGTTATCTATTAAAGATATTGAAGTTCCCAGGATTCGGGATGAACACCATGATCGAGGAGTACCAGTCGATCATGAAGAATGATGTCTGGGATGCAGTCCCAAGACCTGAAGGGAAGTCTGTTGTGACTTCCAAGTGGATCTATAATATCAAGCATGCTGCAGATGGTAGCATAGAAAAATACAAAGCGAGATTTGTAGCTCGTGGCTTCTCTCAGAAAGAGGGAATAGACTATGAAGAGACTTTTGCACCTGTATCCAGATACACTTCCATCGGTACTTGCTCTGGCTGCAATGATGAAATGGAATATACACCAGATGGATGTCAAGATAGCTTTCTTGAATGGTGTAGTCAAAGAGGAAGTGTATGTGGAGCAGCCACTCGGTTTTGAGACATATGACAGGGAGTCATATGTGTGCAGGTTGAAGAAAGCCTTGTATGGCTTGAAGCAAGCTCCTAGGACTTGGTATGGTAGGATAGACAGCTTTCTATCCAGTTTGTGCTTTACCAAGAGTAAATCGGATTCCAACCTTTACTACAAGGTTGAGGAAGGAAATCATGTGATACTGCTATTGTATATGATATGTTTGTAATAGGTGAGTATGGGTTGATTGCCGACACCAAGAAGAATCTTGCTGCTGAGTTCGAGATGAAGGACTTGGGGATGATGTACTATTTTCTAGGCATGGAGGTGTGGCAGAGTGCAGATGGAATCTTCCTTGGACAAGGGAAGTATGCAGTAGAGATCCTAAAGAGGTTTGGGATGATGGACTGCAAGGCCATGGCCACACCTATGGCATTGAACCTGAAGCTTCTGTGTGATGCTTCATCTGATCCGGTTGATGTCACGGTGTATCGTCAGATAATTGGGTCCTTGATGTACCTAACGAACAAGAGACCAGATATTTGCTTTGCGGTGAACACATTGAGCCAATTCCTGACGGATCCCAGAGGTGTTCACCTGGTTGCTGTAAAGAATATTATGAGGTACCCGAAGGGTACAATTAACTATGGGCTCAAGTATGATGCGAATCAAAAGTTTAACCTTCAGGGTTATGTTGATTCGGACTGGGCAGGCAGTGCTGCAGATAGAAAGAGCACATTTGGGTGTTGCTTCAGTATGGGATCAGGTGTGATCTCTTGGTTTAGCAGGAAGCAGTCCTGCATAGCACTGAGTACAGCCGAGGCAGAGTATGTTGCAGCTTGTTCGACTAGTTGTGTGGCAGTATGGCTGAGGAAGCTATTGTCAGATTTATTTGATCTCCCATTGGATGCTACTAGTATCTTTTGTGACAACCAGAGTTGTGTGAAGCTGTCTGAGAACCCGGTGTTCCATGACAAGCCAAAACACATTGAGATCAAATATCACTATATCAGGGATATGGTACATAGAGGAGCAGTGAAGCTCCTGTATGTTGCAACGGATGAGCAGGTTGCAGATGTGCTGACGAAACCACTAGCCAGAGTGAAGTTTGAGTACTTCAGAGAGAGGCTTGGTGTTCTTCAGATTGACGACACTTCGAGGAAGAAGTGATGGACACATTTGCTAGAATCCATTCCAAGCATGGTGTAATGTCCCTTGTTAGGAATTTTATTAAAATTGCAATTTTCCACTTTTTTTCCCTAGTTCGACCTTTGACTAGTTTTGATCTCTAGGTCCCAAATTTGCCCCAAGTGATTTCAAATCTTCTGAGAAGGTATATGAATGAGATTAGAACATAAATATGTGTTTTAAGGATGCCTTTGGACCTTTAAAATACTTCTGCAAATACTCTTTCAATTCTGGCCAATGTAGGGAACTTTACTAGTAATTTGCCTTTGACTAGTATTGGTCTCTATGTCTCGAATTGACTCCAAATGCCTTCAAATATTCAAGGAAGGTGTATGAATGATATTAAGACTTGAATATGATGTTCAGGGATGATATATGGCCACCAAAATACCTCTGCAAACTCTCTTAAGATTCTGGACCAAGTATGCAATTTTACTAGTAATTTGGGGTTCAAATCCCCCTGGGGTAAGTATTGAAAATGGCTTCCCAAATGCCTCCAAAGCCACTCAAATTTCTGAACAGAGGTAGGTAATGTATTAAGGATGTTATTAAGGTCTCATGTGCACCATTAATTGATTATTATATCTGTTCCAACCCTCTCCCATTCAACTGCAAAAATCACCAATTCGACCCTTGGGGAAATGGCACTATTTCTTCTCCCAATGCAATTATACTAAGTAAAAATACTTCAAATGCTCAAGTACAGTACATGAAACTTGTAAAATACATCCATGGCAGTCCATTAATCACAAATTCATCATAGAATAATCCATTCATTCGAAATCATCATCAATACATTGGTTCACAACAAGGTAGTGGGGAAATGGCATTGTTCTTCCATTAAAAATGAGATTTATACATTTCTACTTGGAATTTCGACCTGAAACTTTTTGGAGATGAAGAACAGAGTATTTACTTCATATTACAAAAGAAATGGGGCATTAAAAGCTTCCCCAAAGAGTACAATAGCTCACCAAAAACGCCCTCCCTCAAGGATCAAGAATATGCCATCAAAACCGGAAATGGTTGAAGGAGTGAGCTGCAATAGAAGAAACCATGAGCTTCCCTGTAGCTTACACCTGCAAATAAAGACTCCATTAAAGCTCCAAATGAAAGGTCTGAATGGCCTTTCCAATTACGAACTTGGATGGGAATCTTTCACCCTCGAAATTGGCTAAGGCAAGAAACTAGTCATCCACTAGCTCTCCCTCTTCACAAATGCAATTGCAAATTCTACAAATGATCAAAAGCTGCTTTCCTTCTTTGTTATTGACATTTATAAACTTCTAATGTCCTCCATGGGTCGAATTCCTTCCAAGAGACTCATGCCAACTCAAGTTGGGAAGAGATTCCAAAGAATGCCACTTGTACAACAATTCCTAGTCTCCCACTTCCACCAAATCACATGTGGAAGCATCTTAGCTGCCCTAACACCCTTGAGAGCCCTCTTGGAGTCTATTTTTAGCCCTGACATGTCATATATGTCATATGTCAGCCTTCAGGTCTGATTTGTGTCATAGGTGTCATAGCATCTTCATCATTGTTGTCATAGAGCTAGGGAATCTAGCCCAAGTGTCTCACTAGCTCCAAATTGCCTCTTCCTCTTCCATGGGAGTTACTCTTCCTCTATATTTCGACCTTAGATGAGTCATGCAATGAATAATACCTTTTGGACTCCCCCAAGTATGTTACCATTCACCTTGAATTCGAATTGGTGAGAGAATGATGCCAAATGTAGTGGGGAAATCTAGCCATATGTGGGTCCCACTTCCTCCATGTGTCTTCATCATGAAATGCCACTTTGATTTTCACTTGTATATATTTATTTATCTCCTTTATTAAATATTTATTCCATTCTAATGTTCAAACATCCTTTATTATCCCCATTATTCCAAATCCCAAAGCTTCCACCCCAAACCTAGGAAACTAGTAATTTTCCTCCTTGGCAATTATTTGACCTTTAGCATCAATTTGACAAACTCTAATGAATAGAGCCAATGTGATTAGGCCATTGTGACCCAATACCAAATTTGGGACATGACACATGGTGAGAGGAGGATCCTTCCCATGGTTGTGGATGTAAGCATTGGATGATGAGCATCAGGACGATGCTCCAATTACTGCTCTGTATATGCATCATGTTGAATGCTTGTTATGATCAGTTGGATCATGTATATGTATATGCATCATGTTGGATGCTTGTTATGATCAGTTGGATCATGTATATGTATATGCATCATGTTGGATGCTTGGACCATGTATCTGTATATGCATCAGGTGGATACATTGTATGATCAAGTTGATCATGTATGTTGATATATATTAGGTGGATACATTATATGATCAGGTGGATCATGTATCTATATATGTATCAAGTGGATACATTGTATGATCAGGTGGATCATGTATGATGATATGTATCAGGTAGATACTTGGTTTGCATCAAGTGGATGCATTGTATGATCAGGATGATCATGGATGATGAGCTTCAGGATGTTGCTCCAGATGACATACATTAGGACGATGCGGTGACGATGATCAAGATGATCATATGTGATGAGTATCAGGACGATGCTCCAGATGACATGGATCAGGACGATGCAGTGATGATGATCATGATGATCATGTACAGGATGATGTATGGTGAGTATCAGGTTGATACTCTGTGGCCATGGACAGGTTGTGCAAGGGTAGCATGTAATAAGTCTTGGAGATCTGGACAGGATGAAAAAGGCCTCAGATGCTCTTTAGAGATCTTGCTTGGAAATACACTCTTTTAAGGTTTTGCTAGCCCACATGTAATAAGTCCTGGAGATCTGCACAGGATGAAAAAGGCCTCAGATGCTCTTTAGAGATCTTGCTTGGAAAGACACTCTTTTAAGGTTTTGTGGGACCACATGTAATAAGTCCTGGAGATCTTGGCAGGATGAAAAAGGCATCAGATGCTCTTTAGAGATCTTGCTTGGCAAGACACTCTTTAAGGTTTTGTGGTAGGGGTCACATGTAATAAGTCCTGGAGATCCGGACAGGTTGTGCTAGTCACGTAAAAGGCCTCGGATGCTCTTTAGAGATCTTGCTAGGCAAGACACTCTTTTAAGGTTTTGTGACAATCACATGTAAAATATACTAGGAGATCCGATAGGTTGAGCCATGTGCTCGTAAAAGGCCTGGGATGCTCTTTCGAGGTTTTGTTGATGCACGTAATAAGTCCTGAGGATTCCACAGTATGGCCAGTGATGATGAAGACCTGCAGGTGGTGGGCCTACATCCAGTATGAAAAAGCAATGGCTCTGTAGAACTTCATATGACGAGTAGATCAAAGATTGATTGAGATAGCAGCAGCAGTGACGATGACGATGAATCGATGACGATGATTCAGTGACGATGATCCAAAGAAGAAGACTTGTGCTAGCAGATCTATGTCGAGAAATACCTTCCTAGTTAAGAGGGGGTGTTGATGTATTTGTAACTTCGGAATGTATTTCACATATGTATATTGTACTCCTATAGAGATGGTATTATTCCTCTATACGGAAGTGTCGTCATTTATATTGTAAGTGTCGTAACTTATACTTGATGGCTTATTAGACCGCCTTGATGGGGTCAGCCCTGTATAAGTCATGTGGGTCAAAGGGTTATTAGACCACCCTATTGGGGGTCGTCCCTGTCAGCATTATGTTATGTGGTTAAGTTAAGGCCGACCTAGTAAAGGTTATTAGGCAAGTCAAGTCAAGTATAAATAGAGTGCGGGAGGCACTCTATTTGATCATTCACCCTCTCACTCATACTCTCATTGAAGAGTGGAACACTTGTGGAGGAGGAGAAGATGCTGCTAGGAGGACTATCTCTTGTACTTGGGTTGAATCATTGCTCTATCTATCTCTGAGGAAGTTGTGGGGTTTTTCACCTTCTTGGTTTTCCCCGGTGAAACTCTTTGTCTCTTGTGTGCTTGCATTATTGTGTCCATGATTGATATGTTGTAGATATGTTGTACATGTTATTCTCTCAGTTAAGATCCTAGATCAGATTGAAGTAAATTCTGAAAAACTAACACAAAAGGCTACCAATCAACTACCGATACAAAGAGCAATCTACCAGAGGTGTAGAAGATCCATCCTCAAGGTTGATCCCTGAAAGAAAAGGGAATGCAACTGGTTTGCATTCACTCATTTGAAACTTATCAAGCAAATCTGAAGCATATTTGGATTGAGCAAATTTGATTCCTGAATCACTCTGAGTGACTTCAAGACCAAGAAATTGCTTCAACAATCCTAGATATGACATGGAGAAGGATCTGTGCAAGGCAGATTTGATAGATCCGATACATGAAGAACTGCTCCCTGTAATCAACAAAACATCAACATAAAGTACAATGAGAAGTAAGGAGTTACCATCATGTCTCATGTAGACATTCAAATATGATTTGCACCTCTGAAAGTCTTCTGAAAGCAAGAAGGAATCCATCTTGGCATACCAAGCTCAGGGGGTTTTCTTAAGGTCATACAAGGACTTCTTTAATCTGTAGACAAGTGAAGAATTATCAATATAACCCTCGGGTTACTTCATGTAGATCTCCTCCTCTAGATATCCATGGAGAAAGGCACTCTTGACATCCATATGATGCACCTCCTAGTGTTTGGATGCAACAAGAGCAAGAACAAGATGGATGGAATCCATCTTAGCAAAAGGAGCAAAAGTCTCAGAATAGTCAATCCCATGAACTTGGGAAAACCCTCTTGCAACCAATCTAGCCTTGTACTTCTAAGAGGCTCCATCTGAATCCATATTGGTTCTGTAGATCCACTTGCACTAAACAAGTTTCCTTCCAGGTGGGAGAGAAACAAGATCCCAAGTCTTATTTGTTAGAAGAGACTGATACTCTTCTTCCATAGCAGCTACCCATATTGGATCTTGAAAGGCTTCAAAGTATGTCTTTGGATCAGATCCTACCATAAGAAAACATCTCTCATCCAAAAAAGGATCTGAGGGAGAGAGTGTAGCTGTGGAGGCCCTTGTAGCAATAGAATATGAATCTTTAGTTGCTAGATCTTCAGGTTCTTGTGGATCTAGATCTAGCATTCGCACTTTTCCAGGATCTTTCTTTTTCTTCATCTTCTTTTGAGGGATTTTTCCCTTTAGGCAATCTTTGCAGTTCCCATGAGCAAACTCATCATCTGGAAGACCTTCAACAATGTTTTGAGCTTGTAGGTCCTGTAAATGCTTGTACTTGAGATGTCCAAATCTCTCATGCAACAATCTGCTTTCTTCATTTGCATGAGTATGGAGAGCAGATGGCTTGGAGAGTGGTAAGAAGTGGGAGAACTCATAGAGTTTTGAAGTGTGATTTGCAACTCCTTTTGCAATGATTTGCCCTGAAACCATGTTTTGTATCTCTACCTCATTTGGAGAGAAGATTACTCTTTTGGGCTCTCCACTGTGAGTCATTTGATATACTGAAAGTAAGTTGGCTGCAAGAGAAGGAACATAAAGTACATCAGAAAAGTAACCATAGTCAAGATTGATTCTTCCAATCCCTTGAGAGGAGACTTCTGAATCACTACTTAATCTGACTGAAAGACTAGCTGATCTTTCGAAACTAGAGAAGAGATCTTTGGAAGAAGACATATGCCTTGTTGCTCCCAAATCTATAATGAAAGAAGAATTTTTTGATGCACTTGCCATGAGGGCATGACATTATTCTTTGTCTTCTGATCTATAGGATTCAGTACCAGGATCTTTCTTTCTTGCACATGCTGGTACAGAAAGTTTGTTCTTCTTAAGTACCGAGCCATCATATCCACTGTCTTCTACATGCAAGAGCTCTCAGGATGAAACCCTTTATGACAATAAGGGCACTTGGATCTTCTTTGTTGAAGATGCTTAGTCCTTTTTTAGGCTCTTCTTGACTGGTATGAACTATCTTTAGGCTTTGTACTATTCGATCTCTTATCATAATTCTTTTTCCTTTCCTTATCATTCGCTCTCTCTGCAACTGTAAGGGTTGAATCCAATTTGGGTTTGATCATTCCCATCGAAATCAACTTCTCTTCCTCTTGGGTAAGAGATTGTGTGAAATCATCAAATGAGTGAAACTTCCATCTTGGAATGGACAACCTAGCTGACTTGAAAGTAGAGACAAATACTGAGAAATTTTCCCCCAACTTTGAGAGAATGGTAAGTATAAGCTTCTTATATTCCTTCACTATCTCATATCTCTTCAACTGTGATATCAAGCTTTTGAACTTGGTGAGAAAGGCATTGATAGATCCGAAACTGCTAGGACTCAAAATATGAGCTCATTTTCTAATTTGTGTGCTACCATATCATCCTTTGGCCCAAGGAGAGATTTGAGCTTGTCCCACACCTCTTTCGGAGATGTAAGATCGATGACATGAAAGTGTAGTTCATCATCAATTGAGAGAAGGAGGAGACCAATTGCTTCATCAATCCAATCCAAGTACTTGGACTTTCAACTACACTCGTTGGTTCTACCATCGTTTCGTTGAGTATTCTGGAGAAACTCTTGGATCTCATGACGAGAGCCATCTTGGCTTTCCACTCAACATAGTTGGAAGATGTAAGCTTTAGATCCATCTGAACAAAGAAATTCAAATAGTTGAAGAAGATTCTGAACGGGTGAATAAACCTGCAAAACAATAAAAGATATGCTGATGGATAATGCTACACTTCGATCGAACACTACCTTAAGGACACTTGGCACATGGACTAAGTCCTTCACACCTGGCTAGACCTAATTGGATTTCTCCAATGAAATCAAGTAATAGCACTAGGATTTGCTGTGGAAACTCAGAGGCTTCTGGTGCACAAGTGAAAGATAGTTGCTCAAAGAAATGTTGCAACTGCTGCAATTCGAATAGCTTCTTCCCGCTCTAATACCATGTAGGAATATGAAAGGGATCTAGCAGCTGTAGCAACTCACAATCAAACTCACAAATATGTTGCAAAGAAGAAGAGAAGGAGACACTCAATGATCACTCATAAACACAGTAAAATAGAACAATATCTCAGTATTATACAATGAATAAGAATGTAAGTGAATGAATACAATAGCCATGAAGATGGCATCATATAGGATTCAAATAGGACAAGTAGGGCATTCCAATTCCTAACTCAAAGTGTGGCTTGAATGATAGTGGAGTCATAATCCATTCAATGTATCAGTCATCAATGGTAACAGTCAGTCAATTGAGTCTAACTGAGTGAAGTGGGCACTAACTGAATGAAGGAGGCTCAGTGGAGGGCGCATGAGGAGCTAACTGGAGTCAGAATGGGCAGACTAGTCTCACTGGAGGTCCATCGGACTGAAACAGTCAGTGGGGAGTCAATTGAGCCTTAAATCAAGGAAGAACTGAGTGATAACTGACCGGTAGGTGAGAAGGGCGCCTAACTGGCTGTGGTAGGTGAGAAAGGTGTGCTTGTCATGGAGAAGGGTGCCTTTGGTAGGTAGGAGGCCCCCTGGGGGCTATAGACAGGTTGTGGAGAGCTAGAGCCAAGCTTTAGGAGCTGGGAGGTCCACCAAGATGATGATTGGATGCATGAAGATGACTGGATGCATGCATGCAAAACTGAAAAAGGATGGGGAGAATATTCCAACACTTTGAAATCATTGACCTTGGTCTTTTGCATTTCTTTCTTGGCATTCAAGTTTTACAATGGATGATGTTATCTTTCTTTCTCAAGCTAAATATTCCTTGGATATTTTTAAGCAATTCAAGATAAATGATTGTAAGTCATGTGCTACACCTTATCATTCGGGAGTGAAATTGTCGAAATATTGTGACTCTCCACAAGTCGATGCCACTCTTTATCGATAGTTGATCGGTAGCCTGATTTATTTGACTCACAATTGATTGGATCTTTCCTTTGTTGTTAGTGTGGTTTCCCTGTTCATGCAGGATCCTTAAGAAATCCATTGGAAGGTTGCAAAGAGAATTGTTTTCTACATTAAGGGCACTTCTCAATATGGTATTAAATATTGTTGAAGTATAGATCCACTAGTTGGGTACACTAATTCTAACCGGGGTGGCAACATTGACAACCGAAAGTCCAATTTTGGCTATGTGTTTTGACTGAATTCTGGGGGCCTTGGTCTAGTCGTGTAAGAAACAAAAACTAGTCTCTCTTTCGACTACCAAAGCTGGGTATCGTGGCATTGTCAATGTAGGTACACAAGCAATTTGGATTCGTCAGCTTCTCGATGAGCTTAGGTTTCCTATTCATGCCTCCACTCTTATTTATTGTGATAATCGGGGTGTTATTCAAGTTGTTGATAATCCTATTGCTCATAGTAAGATGAAGCATGTTGAAATACATGTTCATTATCTGAGATAGTTGGTATAAGAAAATGTTTTCTCACTTTTTATTGTAGGACTGATGATTGGATCGTTGATATCTTTACAAAGTTTTGTTACCAAAAACGAAGTTTCTTAAACTTCAAGCTATGATTGGGATTCAGGAAAATGCAATTATGGGGTTTTTTTAAAGCAAGTAATTTAACCTCCTAAATCTCTAGAGCGTTGTGTTGATGAATGGGTGTTGGAACCTAAGGTCTTGATGATTCATCACACCTATGGATCTTCTACAGATAATCAGTCGTTGGACGACATGAGACTAGCGGAGCAGTTGATTGGATGACCAACTCAAAAATTTGGTGGAACGAATGAACAGTTGACTGGATGGTTGGTAAGACCATGGTCGGCACAAATACAACAACTGACTCTGATCCATATCGCAGTTGGCATTGTTGTCGAATGTTGACATCTACTACGACAAGCCATCCATATCGTAGTTGGAATTCTTGTCGAATGCCGACATCTACTACGACAAGCCATCGTCGACACAACTCGGACGAGTTCTAACTTCAACATGACTTCGACATACTCTGCGACTTCGACACGTTTTGCAACTTCACAGTTTCGCAACGTCAACATGCAGTGTCGACCTACGACTTGCGCAACACCATCTTGCGACTTGCAACTTTCGAACTTCGACAAACTGTCTCTCTGTCTTCCAGTCGACTGTAACAGTTGAATTGTTGAATCGTTATAACTTCTTTGTAATTGAACGTAACGGGAAGGCACCCAATAGTCTCATCACTCTCTATATAAGCATGTAAAATCTTGTAACATACATCTTATCAGTCTTAATCTTTACATCCAGTAATAGAGAATATCAATTCGCATTCCTGCATATTTGTCTGTGCGTATTTGTGTTTATCTGCGTAGTGTAATCATGCTTGTTTATTCTATTTCTTATGCTTATGTCATAACAAAACTGACTCATTCAGTCGAACTGTTTTCCCCCTCGGCTTCTTGGCCCCAAGTGGATCATTGGTATCAAAGCAGATTTAGAACTCACTCGGAGCTTCGTCAGATCGCATCAATTTTGTTCATGCTTAAGTTTTGTGTAGACACTTCAATCAAAGTTACCTGACTTATGCTGGTTCAAACTCGCTCACAGACTCAGCAATCCAAGCAGACACTACCTTCAGAGATGGCAGAAGAAACAGGCGAAAGACATGCAATTGATGAGACATAGCAACTCATAGAGCAAGTGTTGGCTCGAGAACGAACTGAGATATTCTCCCATTTCAATGAGATTATCAAGTGATTTGCATCGATATCGGGATCATTTTCGACGAGAACCAACTCCGACAAAATCATCCCCTTCATAGTGCAAATGAATTTGGACATACCAAATCTATAAGGTAAGATTGACGCGGAAACCGTCTACAATTGGGTTCAACAATTGGAGTCCTATTACTCATGAATCAACTCTCAGAAGACGACAAGATCACCATTGCAACCTTAAAGATGTCAACATCTGTGCACTGTTGGTGGGAGAATATTTCGACAAAGATGGAGAAAAGCGAAGACCCCATCGACACATGGGACAAATTCGTCGAACACATCCGAAAGGAATTTTACCCGCATAAGTAACTCGACCAGTAATATAAGAAATGGCAGCAGCTAAGGCAATGGAAAGACCATTCCATGCAAAGCTACATCGACGAGTTATATCAGCTCATGGTTAGACTTGGCGTCCAAGAAGAAGAAAAATTGCTTGTTCTGAAGTACGTTACCGGATTATCCCAGTACATTCGGCAGGAGATGGAGTTTCTGACTGTTAATGTGCTTGCAGATGCATTCCACTATGCCAGCAAACTTGAAACCAAGCAGAAAGGAAAAGAGCGCTTCGTGACAAAGCCGACATTAGTATGACCACTCGACAAGAAGGCACCAACCGAATTCGACAAGTCAAAATCTTCGCAGACTCCGCCAAAGCCAGAACACAGCAAAAATCATTTTCATAAAACGGAACGTAGCAAGCAACCGAGCGGAAAATGGTGTGACTACCATCACTCATCTTGGCATGATACGTCTGAATGCAAATATCAGAAGACCTTTTTGGAAAAACTGTCGACATCCGACACATTCGACAAGACTATGGCAGAATCTGACCCAGTAGCAACGACTCTTTTGGCATCGACATCTCCAACAGCCTCGACCATCTTCGATGAGGAGGAACGAGCGTATTTTCCATACAAAGATATGGGTTCAAAACAATCCATTGCATCTGATTGTGGACAACGAGAGCCAGAAGAACTTTGTTTCTAAAGAACTTGTGAAGAAACTAGGTCTTGTGACCACTCTGCATCCTCAGCCTTACAACATCGATTGGATGAAGGATGGACAAGAGGTAAGGATCGCCCGACAATGTAAGCTCGCATACTTCATAAATCCTTTTGAATATGAAGTACTTTGCGACGTGGAACCTCTCTCCGTAGCCGATGCCATGTTTGGGAAACCTTACCTCTGTGATCTCCATGGAATTTACCAGTCACGACCACAGAAGGTGATTGTCATAATTGGAAATCAACGATACAAGATACCAGGACGATGACCTACAGCAACGGTTGCAATGATATCTGCTAAACAGACAAAGAAGCTCATAAATCATGCTCATAAGTTCGCATTGATTATGATAAATCCACAACATTCTAGGAAGACTACAGCAACTAGTCGAGTCACTGACCAATGCAGCTCCCGATAGAAGCAGCAAATCGACAATATGCTTGATGATTACCAGAACCTATTCTAAGTTCCCGACGGAGTACCTCTACATTGTCAGGTAAAACACTCTATTGAACTTACTTCTAGTTCTTCTTTACCTAACGCATTTGTCTACAGAAGATCCATTCTCAAAAATGAAGAGATTCACAGACAAATCCAAGATTTGATTGACAAAGGACATATTCAACCCAGCTCCTCCCCTTGTGGAAGTCCAGTCATCCTCGTTCCGAAGAAAGATGGAACTTGGTGCATGTGCATCGACTACAAGGCACTTAACAAAATATCGGTGAAGAATCGGTACCCTCTGTTGCGGATAGACGAGCTCATCGAATGTCTGAAAGGTGCTAAGTTCTTTACTAAGCTCGACCTCAAGTCGGGATATCATCAGATTCCAATCGATCCCTCAGATGTATGGAAAATTGATTTCAAGACCAAGGAAGGATTGTTTTAATGGTTAGTCATGCCTTTCGGCTTAACCGATGCACCTGCAACCTTCATGCGATACATGGATAAGATTCTTAGACCTTTCATCAGCAAATGGGTCATTATCTATCTTGACGACATATTGATTTTCAGTCGATCATGGGAAGAACATGTCGGACAACTATGACAATTCCTCGACACTCTCCAACAACATCGACTCTACTTGAACATAGACAAGTGCTCCTTTGCGATGACCAACATCAACTATTTGGGGTTTGTAATTGACTTTGAAGGCATTCATGTTTACCTAGAAAAAGTACAAATACTCAAAGATTGGCCCATTCCTCACAGCATTCAAGAACTAAGAAGTTTTCTTGGTTTGGAGAATTTCTATCGACGATTCATACTCGGCTTCAATCACATAGCCTGGCCCTTGAATCAGATGATGAAAGGAAGTGGCAAAACTGTCTTTAAATGGACACCGACACAACAAGTATCTTTTGAACAACTGAAGCACAAGCTCTACAATGCACCAGTACTTGTGTTACCTGATTTGCATTAGCCCTTTGAGATTGAGACAGACGCATCGGACTATGCCTTGGGCGCAATGATTACTCAGTCTGGTCACCCAGTCGCTTTTCATTCCAAAACTTTTAACGACACTGTTAGAAGGTATTCGACATACGAAAAAGAACTGTACACCATTGTGCAATCTCTCAAGAAATGGAGGCATTACATCCTTGGCAAGGAAATGGTCATCCTCACTAACCATAAGCCTCTTCAATTCACTCTGACACAATCGAAACTACAAACAACTCAACAGCTCAAGTGGATTAATTACCTGCAACAATTCCAGTTGGTAATTAAGTATAAAAAAGGTAAAGCTAACGCCGCGGTCGATTGTCTAAGAAAACCACCCATTACTCTCCTTTTTATAGTGATGAGTATGCAGGGATATGACACCACTACTTAGCCTCAGTTGTATCAGGAATACATCGACTTCTCACCAGTCTATCGACAACTCCAGACTAACAAGTCGTCGACCGTCGAATTTTTCCTGAAAAATACCTTGCTATACAAGCTTGGACATCTTTGTGTACCGACAGGTGGGATATGACACCACTACTTAGCCTCAGTTGTATCAGGAATACATCAACTTCTCACCAGTCTATCGACAACTCTAGACTGACAAGTCGTCGACCGTCGACTTTTTCCTGAAAATTACCTTGCTATACAAGCTTGGACATCTTTGTGTACCGACAGGTGAGCATCGACAGCAGCTCATTTGGGATGCGCACTACAGCAAGACTGCAGGACACTTTGGAGTAGCAAAGACACTTTCTATTCCCCAAAAGTATTTCTTTTGGCCTTCACTTAAAATGAATGTCAAAAAGTACATTCGATCACGTGTGGTTTGTGCCATTACTAAACCGCCTAATCGACGACAGGGATTGTACACACCATTGCTAGTTCCTAGTCGACCATGGGAATCTATTTCTATGGACTATTTGACAGTATATCCTACTACCAAACATCAGCATGATGCGATCTTAGTAGTAGTCGACAGATTTTCCAAGATGGCCATTCTCATACCATGCAAGAAGATGACTACAACGCAGCAGACCGCGCAGCTCTTCTTCGAACATGTTTGGAAACATTATGGTTTAACAACAACCGTTATATCTGACAGAGATTCTAGGTTCGTCAGCATCTTTTGGAAGACTCTTTGGAAACAACTAGACACCAGAATCTCATTGTCGACAGCTTTCCATCCTCAGACCAACGGACAGACGGAAGTTGTGAATCGCTTGGTCATACAACTACTTCACATGTACAACCACAAGCATCGACGAACATAGGATGGCAGTATTCCATACATACAGCACAGCTGCAATCATGCTCAGCACAACTCTACAAGAAAGAGTCCATTTGAGATCTATTATGGATTTCAACCCTCAGTGCCTATCGACTTGATCAGCTCCTCGACACAGTCGAACGACACCAACCATAACCAACGAGAAGTTGACAAAGCATTGAAGTTTCGAGAACAGATTTGTGACATCTAGGGACAAGCACAGGACATGTTGCAACGAGCAAACGTGAAAGCTAAGGCCCGACACGATAAGCATCATATCCCTCATTCATTCCAAATTGGGGATAAGGTCTAGTTACACCTTAAGAAGGAGCACTTCACTGGCCCATTCAAGAAGTTGAAACCTTTGCGATATGGTCCATACAATATTCTTCAGCAGATTGGTGAAAACTCTTTCCAGCTCGACATTCATGTATGCTTGGGTCTACATCCAGTCTTCAATGTGGATCTTCTTCAACCATACCATGCACCACTGTTGGAACAGAAGGACTTGCAAACATCAGATCCCGACGACATCCATCCAGATGTCCAGGAGCCTCTTCCTTGCGACACCATTGTGGGACGACGAGTACACCATACAAGGACGAACACAATTCCCTTGTTTCAGGTTGCTAAAGCAGGACAAATCCCAGCATAAGGAAAGTGGTACTCTGCTACTGAACTAACCGGCAAGTTTCTGCACCTTCACGAGCAAACAATGGAGACCATTGTTTCTTAAGGAAGGAGGTTTGATCCATATCGCAGTTGGCATTGTTGTCGAATGCCGACATCTACTGGATCAAGCCATCCATATCGCAGTTGGAATTGTTGTCGAATGTCGACATCTACTGCAACAAGCCATCGTCGACACAACTTCGACGAGTTACGAGTTCAACATGACTTCGAGATACTCCACGACTTCGACATGTTCTGCGACCTCACAGTTTCGTGACGTCGACATGCAACGTTGACCTACGACTTGCGCAACACCATCTTGCGACTTGCGACTGTCGAACTTCAACAAACTGTCTCTCTGTCTTCCAGTCGACTGTAACGGTTGAACTACCGAATCGTTATAAATTCTTTGTAACTGAACGTAACGGGAAGGCACCCAAGCATCTCAACACTCTCTATATAAGCATGTAAACTATTGTAACATACATATTATCAGTCCGGATCTTTACATCCAGTAATAGAGAATATCAGTTCGCATTCTTGCATATTTTTTTGTGTGTATTTGTGTTTATCTCCATAGTGTAATCCTGCTTGCTTATTCTATTTCTTATGCTTCTGTCATAACAGAGCCAACTCATTCAGTCGAACTGTTGTCCCCCTCGGCTTCCTGGCCTCGAGTGGATCAGATTCAAGTGGATCAAACTCAACTTTGGGGTGTTGCGGATTTTGTGGAAACCATTAGAACCAATGATCCTAATTTATGGACCATATCTTCCTCACTTTCAAGGAGTTTGTTATATCTTGAACTTATAAAAGAACAACCTTATGGGTTGTGCTAGTGTGTTGAAAATGTTCAATATGCATTGTGATGTTCTAATCATAATGATATGTGCTTAAGTGTTGCAATGGTGTCTTTAGACACCATCTTTCTCCTTGGAATAATGTTCCTTCTGCTATCTATTTTTTGTTTTATAGTTCAAGGTTAAGAGGTTCTCCAACAATGAAATATGTTCACTGCATGAACACGATATATGTTATTATGGTAGACTGCTCAAATTTTCATTGTAGTAACAGAGTTCTCATTAGCTCTTGGTTCAAATTTCTAAGTATGGAGGTTTTAAAAATATTCAATTAAATAAAATAGTATATCAAAGGAACAAAACTGAACTCTTAATGGAATGAAGGTAATTTTTTTAATCAAATCATGAATTTTTCAAGAAAGTGAATATTTTCAAGTTAAAGCGGGTTTATGGTTGGACCTTAAGGATACTTAATTTAAAATGATGATAAATTCCCCATATAAACTCCAATTAAGAAACAATATTTACAATGCGGAGAGAAAGGAAAGAACTTTCCGATGAGTAGTTGCAATACTAGCTTCAAGATAAACTTTGGGTGTTCATAATCGATAAAGTACAACATTCCTCATTAGAAATCTTCATGGTTATGAGTACCATAATTGGATTCTAAGAGTTGTATTGAGTTCATAATAACTAAAAACCTACAGGTATCATATCTCAGTGGTTGAATTATCATATTTTGTTGGGAATGAAAAATTCACAAAAGCATATTTTAATGAAAGTCTGAGCCTTGTTTAAAACATTGCTTTTCCCAAATTGAATTATGCTAGCTTGTACATGTTTGTTATTTTGTCTTCCAAGGCACTAACATTGGCCTAATTTATCACCATTTGAGAAATTTTACAAGACACCTAATACTAAACACTTGGTGAGCTTGTCAATTCTTCTTGAAATGCAATTATGAGTAAGCTAGAGATGCAAGACATTGTTAATAAGCTTAGATGATGTTCTACATAATCTTGCATATGTCAAATCCAGTTTAATATAGCATATACAACCTCAAAATTAAGACGCTTGTAATGTGACAAGAACGAGAAAGAAAAATTTTGAGGCAAACAAATCTAGTAATGCAATTGAAGCAAGTTTTCATGATTATGCATGAAAGCTAGAAAATCAAACATGCAGTAGGAAATGTTAATCCAAATCAACAAAATTGAATCCAAAAGATTAAATAATTGAAAAATAACACTTACACTTAAAGGCTTGATTTAAAATTTTAAAAAGGGGGTCCCCAAGTCGATTAACTTGGGGTATGATGAGGCATCAACAAGGCTTTAGTTCATTTATGGCTTTGATGCATTCCAAACCTATGTAAGCCCTTTTCTTGTTGACTATATGCCCCAACAACTTACCCTCTGTGGCCACAAACAAACAAAAAAATTATTCAAATATATATCATGCGTCCAACACCTCTCTGTAATGTACACAGGGAGGATAATATGGAGTGCCTAGGGAGGTACCCAAGGGGGATAACGGATGTAATGTGATCATAATTGTGGAATATGATCTCTTGTTAATTGGTGGGTAATAAATAGGCCTACTAGATAGTTAGAAGGAATAATATCATAATGAGAGCTAATTGGCATATAAACCTCGAGGAATATTGATGAGAAATTATATATACACATAAGTATCATTCTATTGGATATATTGAGTATTGCATTGTAGCAAGCATGGCTTGTGGAGGGTTTCTTACAGTAAGGTATATTTTATGATGTCATCTTACATGGTATTCTCTCTATATTCTTATGTATATTATTGTGTGGATGTATTTGTTATTCTCAAGCTTAAGGGTTTCTATCTTTTATCCCCAAAGTTTTACTACAAGTGGTATCGGAGCGTTTTCTTGGGCAAGAAACTAGAATATTTGTTTTCTTTTTTTGAATATTTTTAAGGGAAAAATTGGGCAGAGACATTCAAACCCATTTTTGAAACCTATTGTGAATAATTTGAAGAAACCAACTATATATCTAAGTTCCTCTCGAAAAAAAATACCCAATTTCAAAAACAAATTGTCCAAATGAGAGTCTGGAAAGTGAAGATGTTGTTGATTTGAAATAAATTATTTTAAGTTTTCCAATGATGGCCTCACTCATTGTAGAGTAGATATATTTTGATAGCATGACTAGGTTTCTACCAAACTAGTGCCTTTAGATGCATATTGGTAACGGCATTTCATAATTGTGGTATTAATAGAGATTCCAATCAATATTCAAGGAGTTGTAATCATTTCAAATTCATCACCTCAAAACCCTCTCCACACAAAGGAGATACGTTGAAAAGTAAGTTAATTTCTTAAAAACCAAATTTCATTTGTGGGTTTCTTTTTGAAGCATGATGTATTTTACAGGAAACCTCAATGGTCCTAGTATGAAAAAATCCACAAAATGGATAAAGTCACTTAATCCAAAGACTTGGAGAACTTGGCTATTCATGAATTTAAAAGCTAGTGCTACCATATATATGGTGGAAGTTGCTTAAATTCGATAGGATGATGACACTTTCAAATGAAGATTATGAACATATGTTTTTATATAGGTGGTATCGTGTTGTGAAGAAGAAGAATAAGAGCGCTAAGGTTTTATTTTCAGGTGCAAACTTCCTATTGGAGGTTGAGGGATGTATTCAATGGGAGAATGCCATTATTTCCATAGACCCTAGCAACACACATAATTTCATTAATGTTGACTTGGATAAAATATTGCAAGTCCTCGAAAAGCATATTCAAAGCACATAGATTGAGGGTGAGAGTGTTAAAAGTTTTAAAGATTCGAAGAATACTATCGATAAATATGTTTTACATTTATATTTTCACTATATATATATATGGATGATGTGGATATTATTCTTGGATTTCCTTGGATGAATTTAGTTGGTACAATTAATAATATGTGCAAAAGAATTTTATGAATCTTCAGTACAAGAATAAGAAGATCACACTACAAAATTATTCTCTTACTAAACAAGAAGTGCCCAAGGTGGTACATGAAGAAATGATTGTTGGGAAACTCATTACAGTACCTACAAACATATCAGATGAAGAGTCTAAATTCAAATTAAAAGAGGATTCTATAGAAGCACTCTGTAAAATTAGTCACAGCAGATCTAATGAACAAGTAAATCAATCACAACAGATGAACATAGAAAATATGGTGCAAAAACTGTGCAAAACATGCAGCAGTGCTCAATATCCCAATAAGGGTGAATGAATTACAATAGAATACAATATCTGTCAATGAGCAATTCGAATTGACTAAGTAGGCCATTCGAATCACTGAATGGAGTAGCTTGACTCCAACTAGGAGTCCTCATCATCAATCGGTGGTGGTCATCAATGCACAAGAACCAGTCATCCAGGTGTCAATCTGAGTCTAACTGAGTGTGTCATGTGTAACTGAAGTGTGTAGCACTGATTAAGGGAAGGAGGCTCAGTGGGGGGCGCATGGGAGACTAACTAAAGTCAGAACAAGTCGTCTAGTCAAAACTGGAGGTCCAACGGAAGTGAAACAGTCAGTCGGGAATGAAACTAGCCTCAAATCAGGGAGAATCGGAGCTAACTGAATGTAACTGAAGTGGAACTGCAGTGGTAGGTGAACAAGTGCGCCCTTCTCTGGCAGTAGGTGAGAAGTGGGCGCCTTTCAGCCTAGGAGGGCTAAAACTCTGTAGTAAGTGGCTCCCGGGTGCTAGAATGAGGTGGCTAAGGTGCTGGAGGCATCAAACTGGTGACTGGGATGCATGCAAGTGCATGCAGGTGCATGCAAACCCTAGATTTTGCATGCAAACCCTAATTGCATGCAAGATCCTGAAAAAGATGATGTGGATATCCGAACACCCCCCCTCAAGCTAGACTATGATGTGCAAAAAATAATGTGAGGCCCTGGTAACTAAGACCAAAGGTCACCCCAATACAATAATAATCCAAACTAATAACAGTAAATAAACCGAGGAAATGGGGAAAACCTCATGGGAAAAATACCCCCCCTCAAAATGAACTGTAACACACCAAAAGATTTAACTTCTCCAAACTAAAATAGATATGTCTGGAGGTATCTTACTCTTGGGAGTAAATGGATTATGCTCCAAAAACATGTGCTTGAATTCTCCATCAGTGGATGCAAGCGAATGTGGAGACTTTAAGAACTTGCTCTTCAGACCGAAAATGGTGAGAACAAATCTGAAAATATAAGGATGATCCTGGAACCTGTGATTCGAACCAAGTGAGGTAGGAATAGCTCCAATCGGATAAAATAGATCTTGAAACTTGAACTTCTTATCAATAGAAGTTAAATCAGCTCCAAAAATAGATGAATGGTTTCTTGAGATCTCCTTTGAACCAACAAGGGTGAGATCAAAACCAAAATCAGCAAAAAGTGCATGAGAATTGAACTCAAGCAAATGGTAGTGCTCTTCATCTTCATTAAAACTCTAAGAAACTTTGCAAATGATAGAACATAAGTTTATAGAAGGCATGCAATCAAGGAGGGCGAATGCTTCACCTCCAAAATCAGATTTTACCTCCAAAACATCAAGTAGATCATTATTCTGCATGCCGACAAACTCATGTGAAGGAGAGGATTCAAGAACCTCTTCGGAATCTAGAGTATGAGCTTGTTTATCTTGCTCAGAATTCGAAATAGAAGACTTTGAGAGAATGAGTGTTGAATCTACAGTTTCTTCTTCATCTTGAACAATTGTTGAGGCCAACACATGATCGGAAAGAACACATAAGGAGATCTCACTGGGCTTGTTTTCCAAAAGGCTAGCATGATCCTCTTCTTCCTGCTTTCCAAATTCTCTGTCAAGTTGGACCCATAGATCACTTGGATTTTCAGCAGTCTTACTGAGGTAGCGCATACAAGGAGACATAGCAAGACATATTGCTCCAAAAGCTCTGTCACAATCATTGAGCCAATCATTCTCCTCTTCATCGGAATCAAAAACTCTTGTATTACCAATGCACATATCAAAAAGACATTGTCTCTTCAAGAATGCAATCATCTTTGGTTTCCATTCATCATAGTTGAATGGAGTAAGAATATTTTGTGAAGAAGAAGTCTCCATCTTTGCATTAGCGAATGCACATGGAGAAGTAAGAAACCTGCAAATTAAACACAAACAAGCACTATGTTTTCAACCTTGCATGCACATGAGCGAATGCACATGAGATTTTGCATGCCGCTGCTGAAATATATTGGTGAGCAAAGATTGCTCTCTCTTCATGTAGAACACCTGCAGAAAAGAAGTCTTGTCCCTGCCATGGCTCTGATACCATGTAAAATTAGTCACAGCAGATCTAATGAACAAGTAACTCAATCACAACAGATGAACATAGAAAATATGGTGCAAAAACTGTGCAAAACATGCAGCAGTGCTCAATATCCCAATAAGGGTGAATGAATTACAATAGAATACAATATCTGTCAATGAGCAATTCGAATTGACTAAGTAGGCCATTCGAATCACTGAATGGAGTAGCTTGACTCCAAATAGGAGTCCTCATCATCAATCAGTGGTGGTCATCAATGCACAAGAACCAGTCATCCAGGTGTCAATCTGAGTCTAACTGAGTGTGTCATGTGTAACTGAAGTGTGTAGCACTGATTAAGGGAAGGAGGCTCAGTGGGGGGCGCATGGGAGACTAACTAAAGTCAGAACAAGTCATATAGTCAAAACTGGAGGTCCAACGGAAGTGAAACAGTCAGTCGGGAGTGAAACTAGCCTCAAATCAGGGAGAATCGGAGCTAACTGAATGTAACTGAAGTGGAACTGCAGTGGTAGGTGAACAAGTGCGCCCTTCTCTGGAAGTAGGTGAGAAGTGGGCACCTTTCATCCTAGGAGGGCTAAAACTCTGTAGTAAGTGGCTCCCGGGTGCTAGAATGAGGTGGCTAAGGTGCTGGAGGCATCAAACTGGTGACTGGGATGCATGCAAGTGCATGCAAGTGCATGCAGGTGCATGCAAGTGCATGCAGGTGCATGCAAACCCTAGATTTTGCATGCAAACCCTAATTGCATGCAAGATCCTGAAAAAGATGATGTGGATATCCGAACACACTCGAAGGAAATCCCCAGGAAGGGCATGAATCTAAAGGAGAATCTATAGAGTTGTATTCCTCAAAGGAACCATGGGTTGAAGAGTCAAAGAAAGAAGAACCAATAGCTAAGGTTGTTGTATATTGTCACCCACACCACCATGAGAAACAATAGTCATCAAGGCAAGGTTGTGAGCATCAATAAACTTATTATGGATCAAAATGGAGCCAAAAAGGCGAGTACTAAAATAAATGAATGGAGATATCATAGTAGCACAACAACAACAAGGAACCAAAGGAGCAGCTAGAATCAAGATTGGTGATCCATGTCACCCAGGGATTTGATAGGAGGACAACATAGTCGTTTGAATAAGTTAAACTATGTTATGGCATAAGTGAATAATAATAGATTGAATAAGAAAACCAATGTAGGTAATAGCCAAATAGAAAATGATTGAAAGCAATAGACAATACCAATCACATGAAAATGCAAGTCAGGAATAGATAACAGAGAAACCCCAAGGGTGAAAAATATGATTATAATGAGCAGTCATCTGTAGGATATCGGTATCCTAAGTCTGTAAGAAAAACCTAGTATGAAGGTGTACTAAGTCGAAAGACTCATTTACATGAAGGGAGATCGAATGAAGGAACCGTGAGCAACCAATTGAGCCTTCTCTTTGAGAACTCGTCTTACTACAATTAAGAACAAGGAACCATTTCATATTTGGTATTACATGCATATAAACAAATATGAGGGATCCTTGGGTGCCTACCCACCACATTTCAGTTACAACTTGAATGAGAATACCAACCATTTTCTTTCCATCTTTCAGATATTAGAAGAAGTTGAAGAGATGTTGCTCCCATGTTGACAACGTCTTCCCGATGCCTTTTGACTATTCAGAATGTCAGATGATACATGTTTGAGTCATCAAATGCCATGGGGCATGTATGATGAACGAATCTTGCAAAAGATTGCATGAGTTGACTGAGTAGATGGATCAACAGATCCACAGAGTCAATTGAGTCATTGGATCAACTAAGATCCAACCAAGGAGTCGATTAGGACTAGGAACTAGTTTATGGTGCCAATCAAGTCCTGAAATGGATCAGACCTTCCCCATTAAGTAGCAATGGTCCCCATTTCCTACTTAAGAAGATGAGGAAACTTGTGCTCCAATGTGGCTCCAATTTGGTGAGAGGATACCACTTTCCTTGATCTAGGAGTGTCCTGCTTTGGCAACCTAAAACAAGGGAATTGTTTGCATCCTTGTGTGGCATGCTTTTTTTCCTATAATGTTGTCAAAGGAAAAGGGATCTTGAACATATGGATGGATTTATTTTGGATCTTTCGGATGTAAGTCAATATGTTCCAATAGTGCTGGAAAATACGATCGAAGCAAGTGCACACATTGAATACTAGATGCAAACTCAAGTATGGTGGAATGTTGATCGTAAAAGCATTTTCCCCAAATTTCTCAAGAATTGTGTAAGGACCAAATTGTAAAGGATTTGGATTCCTGTGAGAGCCACTTAAGCTTTCTTTCTTGAGATGAAATCAGACCTAATCCCCAATTTTGAATGAATGAGGAATACGATGCTTGTCGTGTTTATCCTTGGCTTTCTCACTAGCTCGCTGCAACAACTCATGTGCTTGTTTATGAATCTCACAAACCCTATATTTGAATTTGAGTGATTTTTCGGTTTCTCAATGTTCATGGTCTATGTCAATCAAACTAGTCAGTTGATTGACTATGTTGATAGGAGTTGAGGATTGAAATCCATAATAGACTTCAAACAGACTCTTACTTGTTGAACTGTGTTGTGCTGAATTATAGTTATGTTGGGTGTACGAGAGACTTTCATCCCATGTTCTGCAATGATTTTGGTTGTACATTTGGAGCAACTGCACCACCATGTGATTCACAACTTCCATCTATCCATTAGTCTAAGGATGGAACATGGTTGACATAGATAGATGTGTGTCGAGTTGCTACTAGAGTGTTTTCCAAAAAGTGCTAACAAATATGTCATCTATGTCGGAGATGATTGTAGTTGGTAATCCATAGTGTTTCCAAACATGCTCGAAGAAGAGTTGAGTGGATGGTTGTGTTGTAGCCTTCTTGCAAGGAATGAGGATAGCCATTTTAGAGAATCTATCAACCACTACTAGGATTGCATCATGTTGGTGTATGGTAATAGGATATCTAGTCAATTAATGCAAGGAAATGTTTTCCCATGGTCGACTTGGAACGGGAAAGGGTGTATACAAACCATGTCATCGATTCGGTGGATTGGCGATGGTACAAACCATGCATGGATTGATATACTTGTCAACATCCATATTGAATGAAGACCAATAGAAATACTTTTGAATTACTTTAAGAGTCTTTTCCAATACTCCAAAATGACATGTTGTTTTGTTGTAGTGTGCATCCCAAATGAGCTTCTATCTATACTCACCTAAAGGTACATAAAGCTATCCGAGCTTGTAAAGAAAATTGTCCTTCAAGTAGTAGTCAAGAGCAATCGATTCACCTATATGGAGTTTTTGATACACATAGGATAAGTCAATGTCTTCTTCATATAGTTGATGCCAAGTAATGGTGTCATAACCATGCATACTTAACACTATAATAAGTGAAGTGGTTGGTGGTCGGCTAAGGTAATCAGTTGTTGCATCGGCTTTTCCTTTTCGATGCTAAATTACCAACTGAAATTGTTGCAGGTAATTAATCCACTTGAGTTGTCTCGTTGTATATAACTTAGACTGTGATGAAGAAAATTTTAGAGGCTTATGGTCTGTATGAAAGACCGATTTTTTGCCTAGAATGTAGTATCTCCATTGCTTAAGTGCTTATACGATATCATACATTTCCCTTTCATAAGTCGAATACTTGCAAACAGTTTCACTGAAAGTTTCTAAATGGAACAGCACTAGATGACTTGCTTGAGTGATCACAGTTCCCATGGCATAGTCTAATGCGTCGGTCTCAATTTCAAATGGTTGATGAAAATCAGGTAGCATGAGCACTACACCTATGCAAAAATTATTCTTAAGTTATTCAAAATCTTGTTGTTGTGTTGTTGTCCATTTGAAAATTGTATTTAAACCTCCTTTAGTCAATTGATTCAATGATTTATCTATTTGGTTGAATCCCAACACAAATTTGCAATAGAAATTTGCTAAACCAAGGAGATTCCTTAGTTCATGAATGTTTCTCGGAGCGGGCCATTCCCGATGAATTGTATCTTTTCTGGGTCAAATCAAATGCTTCCTAAGTCGATCACATATCCCAAGTATTTGATACTCTTCATTGCAAAAGAGCACTTCTATGAGTTTGAGCAGATTTTGTGTTGTATGAGAGTGTTAAGCACTTGCTAAAGCTGCAGCAAATGGTCACCCCATGATCTACTAAAAATCAGGGTGTCATCTAGATAAACATTGACACATTTGCTTGCCAAAGTTCTAAGATCATCATCCATATATCTCATAAAATTTGTAGGTGTGTTAGTTGAACCAAAAGGCATGACCAACAATTCAAATAGACCTTCCCTGGCTTTGAAAGCAGCGTTCCATACATTTGAGGAATCTATGGTAATTTGATGATATCTCGTCTTGAGGTTAAGTTTGGTAAAGAATTTAGCAGCTTTCAAATAACCAAGTAAACCATCTATTCTATGAAAATGATATCGATTCTTTACTAAAATCTTATTGAGATCCTTATAGTCAATGCACATGCACCATATCCCAACTTTCTTAGGGACTAGGATAATTGGACTTCCACAAGCAGAGGAGCTGGTTTGAATAGACCCTTTGTCGATCAAGTCTTAAATCTATCTACATATTTATTCATTCTCTAATATAGACCTTCTGTAAACAGATGCATTAACAAAGAACTGAGAACAAGATCAATGGAGTGTTTTGCTTGACAATGTAATGGTACTCTAGTTGGATCTTTGAACACATCTTTGTATTCTTCAAGTACTTTGTCGACTTGTTGTTGTTATCGAGAGTTGTTGTTGGTAGAGATTCGTGACTGGTTCCTGTGCTCCTCTTGGAATGCTAAGGTTTGATAATCAACAACATGAATTTATGAGCATGGTTGATCAACTTTTTGGCTTGTTTTGTTGAAACCATTCCAACTGTCGGCATGGGTCAATGTTCTGGAATGCCATGCCATTGATTCTATATTTTGAATATCACTTTCTGTGGTGTGTATTGATAAATTCCATGTCTATCCCATAAGTAGGGTTTCCCAAATAGTACATCAACACCTCATTCTGAAAGGGCTTGGTGAAGTAGGCAATTTTGTACTATCAGATGATCATGAGTTCTTGTCCATCCTTCATTCAGTTGATGTTGTAAGGTTGTGGATGTGGAGTAGTAACAAGACCCAATCTCTTCACAATGTCTCCATAGACAAAATTCTTTCGACTACCATTGTCCACAACCAAAAGCAACAAGTTATTATGCACATGTATCTATGTATCGAATAGTCATCATCTTTCCTCTTCATCGATGATGATCAAGTTCATGAGGGATATCGAAGTTGATGCTAATCGAGTCAAGGATTCTGGACCCGATTCCATGGTAGCTTTGTCGGCTGAGCCTGAATCAAAGTTAGACATCTATGTCAAGAATTTCTTCTGAGATATGAATATAGATGCATCATCCCAAGCTTAACTATGGTAATCACACCATTTGTGTGCAAGAGGTTGTTTGTTGTGTTTTCCCTTATCTTTGTTGGAAGGATTCTTACCATGATCTTGCTTTTGTGAAGTAGTCTGAGTAGACTATTTTGACTCATCAAAGTTAGTAGTCGACTGAGGTTTCTTGTTGAAATTTTCACCTATCAGTTTCGTCAAGAATCGTCCTTTCTCCTTCAATTTCACCTCAAGTTTCATGGTGTAATGGAATGCTTATGCAAGAGTTCCAATAGTGATAAATACCATATTTAGCTGTATATAAGGAGGTAATCCACTAATATACTTCAAAACAAATAAATTTAATTCCTCCTTAATACCAAGTCGAGCCATTAGTCAAAGGAATTCATCAGTATAACTCTATACAATTTTATCTTTCCATTGTCTTAACTGCTTCCATTTCTTATATTGTTGTTCTATGTACTTGGGTTGATAAAACTCTATCTTAACATGTTCAACAAATTTCGATCATGTGTTAATGGGGTGAACTTATTCTTCCCATTTAATCGAAATCTTTTCCCACCAACAATGTACAGAAGTTGACATCTTCAAAGATGCAATGATGACTTTCTCAGCCTCAGAAAGTTGATTCAAAGAGAAATAGGAATCTAATTGTTGTATCCAATTGTCTACAAATTATGCATCAATGTTTCCTTCCAAATTTGATATGTCCAAGTGCATTTGTACCTTGAAGGGGATAACCCTATTGAAGACAAATCTAATTGGGTTACTAACTGAATTCGAGCCTAATGAACTAGTATGTCAAGCAAGGATCTCATTGAAATTCTCATACATTTCAGTTCTCTGTCTAGTGAATACTTGCTTTATGCGTTATTCAATTTCACTACGAGGAGTTTTGTACTATGTTTCACCTTCCATATTCAGTTTAGAGTTTTGAGCAGATAAATACTCAAAAGCTGAAGGTAAAGGAAAATTAAATAGTTGGGTATTAGAACATGTTTGAACATGCATAATTTTGCTAAATATGCAAGTAGTGTTTAAGTAATGCTAGATCAAGCTAGAGTGGTTTGATGCCAATGATCTATGTTTCCCAAGGATTCGACATAAGGAAAACAAATTTGACTAAATGAATCAAGCTCTATTATGGCAGAAGCGAATAATACTAGACTGAATAAGAAAAACAACATAGGTAATAACCAAACAAAAAACAATTGAAAGCAATAGACAATACCAATCACATGAAAATGAAAGTCATGAATTGATAACAGAGAAACCCTGAGAGTGAAAACTCTAGTTGTATTGAGCAGTTGTATGTACATAGAACGTTAGTCTCCTAATATATAAGCAAAACTTTGTATTAAGGTGTACTAAGTTGAAAGGCTCGTTTACATGAACATAGGTCGGATGAGGGAACCACGGGGAACCAATCGAGCCTTCTCTTTTGGAACCCATCTGTTGATGCCCGGAAATTCCTAGCATCAACAGTAGGAATTCTCCCCAGTGAATAATCCCAATTAGATCATTCACTATTTGGAATAGGGAATCTGTCTAGTTAACGGTCTGGCTGTTGTAGATATGTTTGTTAAATATTTACCGGTTGCGGCCCGACCCACCGTTTATATTTTATGTTTTAAAATATGAGTATGCAAGTGTTTCTAATCTAATTGATGCATTTAACCTATAATTGACAGGCAAAAGCCTCACAAGTGATGCACAGGTTCTTACCTCCCGTCTTATCACTTCTACCTTATCAATTAGTAAGCCTTACTGAACAAGCCCTACTTTCAGTAGTGGAACCTAAGAACTTTGCATAAGCAAGCAAAGATGATGAATGGATCAAAGCCATGAATGAAGAACTAGATCCGATTAAGAAGAATGAAACTTGGGAACTTGTCCTAATACCTACTAACAAGAATGTTATAGGGACCAAATGGGTTTTCAAGAATAAGTTCAATGAAGATGGTAAAGTGATCAGAAATAAAGCAAGACTAGTGTGTAAAGGGTATGCTCAAATGGAAGGTATTGACTTTGAAGAAACTTTTGCACTTGTAGCAAGACTTGAAGCAATCGGAATGTTCTTGGCATTCTCATGTTATAGAAATTTCAAAGTATATCAAATGGATGTCAAGTCTACATTTCTAAATGGGAAACTAGAAGAGGAAGTATACATTGAACAACCTGAAGGTTTTCTCCTGTCAGAGAATAGAGACTATGCTTGCAAACTAAAAAAGGTTCTCTATGGTTTCAAGCAAGCCCCAAGGGCGTGATTTTCAAGGCTAGATAACTACTTGAAACAACAAGGATATAAGAGAGGAGCCACCGATAGTAATCTCTACATAAAGATTGAAGATAAGGATATGATCATTGTTGTTGTTTATGTAGATGATATCATTTTTGGAAGCAATTTACAAATATTGAGTGTAAACTTTGCTTCTGAAATGAAAAAGGAATTTGAGATGTCAATGTTGGGGGAATTAACATTCTTCTTGGGACTACAATTTTATCAATCAGATAAAGGAATTT
This sequence comes from Larix kaempferi, assembly GCA_027924585.1. Classification (NCBI taxonomy): domain Eukaryota; kingdom Viridiplantae; phylum Streptophyta; class Pinopsida; order Pinales; family Pinaceae; genus Larix; species Larix kaempferi. Next base: position 9,694,975 of record BSBM01000173.1, on the reverse strand, counting down.
TCATTTCTCAAAACAAGTACATCAAAGATATGCTGAAGAAGTTCAAGGTGGAAGACTCCAAACCTGTTAGCACTCCCATGATCATTGGTTGTAAGCTAAGCAAAGATGATGAGTCATTGGAAGTGGATCATACCATGTATAGATCCATGATTGGCAGCCTACTGTATGTGACAGCTACAAGACCAGATGTGATGCAAGTTGTAGGGTTAGTTGCCAGATTTCAAACAGCTCCCAAAAAAATACATGTGACAACGATAAAAAGAATTTTTAGATATCTAAAAGGCATTATGGAGTATGGTTTATGGTTCCCAAAATTCCAACACTTCACCTTAAGAGAATTCACTGATGCAGATTGGGCAGGAAGTGTTGATGACCGAAAAAGTACCAGTGGAGCAGCATTCTTTTTAGGAAATTGTTTGGTATCATGGTTTAGAAAGAAACAGTCATCCATATCACTATCTACAACATAGGCTGAATACATTGTTGCTGCATCATGTTGTACTCAAGTCATTTGGATGAAGCAGACTTTGGAAGACTTGCTTGTGAAGTATGAGAATCCAATAATAATAAATTGTGACAACACTAGTGCTATAAACATGTCAAAAAATCCTATTATGCACTCTAAAACAAAGCACATTCCAATAAAATATCATTTTCTAAGAGCTCAAGTGTCACAAAAGGTTGTCAAATTGGAATATGTAGACACAAAGAACATATAGCTGACATTTTCACTAAGCCACTACCCAAAGAAGCATTTGAGCATCTTAGACAAGAGATGGGAGTAATTTCTTTGCAATGAATAAAAAGGAGAAAAAGGCATCATGTCAGGGGGAGATATGTTGACAGGGGGAGTTGTCAAAAGGAAGCCTTTGTCAGTAATGTCAAAGGGGGAGTAAACCAAGGAGTGGTTGCCATCAATGCCAAAGGGGGAGAATGTTGATTTTGGTTGTCATTGATGTCAAAAGTATTCATTAATGATAAAAGATATGATGACATGGCATGTATGATGATGTGGCATGTAAAAGACACATGGTGGCCTTTTAGTGCTATTATGAAGTCAATGTTGCAATATGGCATCATTATGAAGAGTATGGCTAGGGGAGTGGCCAAATCAATGTAAACCAAGCCAGAGGAAGTGACTCTGTTAGTATCAAGTTCCTGTGTGAATAAAGAAAGCTAATTAAGTTGTCTCTATGTGTATGCATGAATCTATGTCTGAAGTGTTAACAGTTGAATATTTGTGTATCTCTGTATCAATGAATCAATTGACAGTTTGGGATATCTATGTAAATGCTTGATTAATCATTGTGTGTATGCATAGCCTGAAGTAAGGGATTTTGAGGATTGAATGTTGCAGTGGATGTATGAATGATCTATGCATGTGTAAAACCACGGAGTCGATGTGATAATCCAGCAAGGGAATCAAGTCCGGTGATGATCGATTGAGTGATTGATTGATTCTTTGATCAATCAATGAATAATCGTAGAGTTGCAAAGATTAAGGTTTGCAGAGATTTGGATGATCCATATTAAAGCAGAAAAGATGGATCAACGATGGGAAAGAGATCACGAGGTGAACGTGAACGGAAGATAAGAAATCCGCAAGATTAACTGAAGTTCTGTCGGAGACAGCAAATCGACGGACGAGATCAAAGCCGCAAAAGATCTAACGCCCCAGAGAAATTCCGCAAGAGAAAGGTGTAAGGAAGATAATGGATCTGTAGAGATAAGGTGAGATTCGCATATGATCTCAGATCGACGGTCAGGAAAGAACCCGCAAGAAATCGACGATTGTAAAGAGTTGCGGAAAAGGAATTGCGGAAGCCCATTTCAGCAAAAATTGAAGACACGTCCGCAATCCGCAATCCACAACCCGACTGCGAAAAGAGAATTGTGGAAAGATAAATTGCGGAAGACAATTTGTAAAATTCGAAATACAATTCCGCAATCCACAATCCGCAAGCTGTGGAAAGAGATTCCACCGTTGATCAAGATCAAATGGTCCACGATCACTGCGGAAAGGAGACTGCGAAAAAGTTGTTGCGGAAAGGAAATTGCAGAAAAACCACTGCGGAAAGGTCACTGTGGAAAGGTAATTGCGGAAAGATCATTGCGGAAAGGCAATTGCGGAATGATTTTTGTTGCGGAAAAAGGAAAATTCGGAATGAATTCTGGTGCAGAATTATTATTGTGGAGAGGCAATTTTGGAAAGATTTTTGTTACAAAAATTCATGACTGATAAACCTAAATACAGTTAAAGAATTATTATAATGAAGAATTGTGTTTTCATGAAGAGGCACGATCTAAGAATGAAAAGGCACAACTGTGAGAAGATGCATTCGTAGAAAACGTGTTAGAAGGTATTCATAGACAGAGTGTTGAGTGAAAGAAGTCGTCTCTATGATCCAGGTCTATGTAGCAGCAGCTGTAGACAGAGACGAAAGAAGGAAAACCAATGACAGGTTTGAAAACATAAAGAAGATCTGGAAGTATGATGAAATCAAATTAGGGTGGCAGGGTGGTGCTAGGACTGACAGTAAGCCTGCAGGGGGTCGTAGCCTCCTCCAATAGAAGCTGGAAAATAGGGTGTCGTTGCATCCTTGTCTATAGCGGTAGGAAAAAGATTTGGGATGTCATTGCATCATTGTCTGTAGCAACAGGCAAAAAATCTGGGGTGTCATTGCATCCTTCTCTGTAGCAACAAGAAAAAATTGGGGTGTGGTTGCATCCTTTCTGTAGTAGCAGATAAACAATTTTTTAAAAATTCATCTTATTAATGAGTTTGAGTTGGTGGTTTTCTCTTTGAAGTTTTCACGATAAAATCTTGTGTCCTAACTTGTTTGATTCTTTGTGTGTCTTGTTCTAATTGTTTTAATAAAGAAAAAAGAAGGCAATACTGATTCACCCCCCCTCTCAGTATTGCTGGATAATACAACATCCTCTTCCTCCTTTCTTTTATCCAACTCTGCTGCTTTATCCGATGCTTCTTGCTCTTCTTTATTCTTCTTTTCTTCCTCCTGCTTTTGTATTGCTTCTTCTTCTTTCCTTCTATCTTCCTCTTCTTTCTATTGTCTTTATGCTTCTTCCTTCTGCTTTGATTCTTCCTCTTACTTCAGCCTTGCTTCTTCCGTTGTTATAGCCTCCTCTCCGGACTTTTGCAGTTCTGCATCTTTAGCCATATCCTTATTGTGACTGGAACCTGCGCCACTTTTTCGGCCAAATCATCTATTCAAATATGTCATGTTATTTTCCCTTCGATATACCTCCTCATCTTTTAGGAAGTGGTCTGTGTATTCAAAGTGGATTTTACATGACGCACAATGCTAGGCGTCCTTTTGTAGTTTTCCATTTCTATCAAATATCTTCTCTCCAAAGTGGAATGCTTCCAAGTATTTTATGAAAGCTTCACTCCTTTCACCTTAGGGAATTCATATGCTCCGATGACAAAGGGAAGTGGTGGATAGGAAGCCTTCTTATTTTCATTTAGAAAGTGGCCCACTCCATTGACGAAGATTTGTCTTACAGCCTCTTTGTGTACTACATAATCTGTAGCGTACTTTGGCATTAGAGACAGAGCTTTGGTTCCCCCATACATTCTTATATATGTGCCTTCTAGGGTAAAGTAGGAGTCTCCATATTCATTGATGATTGCCAATACGTTGTCTGACAAGCAATTGGGTTCTTAATTAAATATTAACCCATACAGAGTAATTATGAATTACTCACAGATAAGCTTGTAGAAGCTTGTATATTTATGAGCCCACATTATTTGGTAAGCCACATATAGAGGGGTCTCAGTCGGGATCCAATAGCACCCCAACTTGTGGAATGGGTTTCTAATTAAGATGCAGTCGATAAGGCAGGAAGATATAAAGAATTATGCTTTCTTTTGGGTCATCCCTCCTTGGGTTGCTACTATTGCTAATGCCATACTCTCTGAGATAATGTCCGCCCAATTGAAGACAGTACCATGGGAGGTGATCTAATACATGAGGGGCACCCAACTGAGCTTGTAGATATTCGTGTTTTCCCTACCGAATATTCTACTTAACATTAAAGCTATGATCCTGAATGGTGTTTTCAAATTCTATGCGTCGTGTTCTCCGCTTTCCCTTTGCCTCAACTGCTTTCCAGGAATCAACATTTTCTTAGCATACTCAAAGTGATCTATGTTGACTCCCTTTATCCAGTCTTCTATCATCATAAATTTTGGAGAGGGTAACTTATATGCTGCACTAATATGACCGGGTTGAAACGACGCGAATCCTTCTCCATTCGTACCAGCTATGATTCGTGTACCAACATCCACATGAATTAAAATCCACCCAATTACTTCTGAACATGGAAAAATCTCTGGACGAGTGGCGGCTTTATGAAGACCTAATTTTTTAATATTTTGATACACCATCATCTCTTCAATGGATGCATCTGGCATGTTTAAGTCTCGGATGAGGTGATATAATTCACCCCATTTATATTCAGCAACGATTCCTTTTACTGCTCTGGTGTCCTCATATTGGGTTTCCATCATGCTTTCTGCAATGATCTCAATATCAAAATCAAACTCTGCTCCCTTGGCCTTATGCTTAAAAGCTCTTCTTTGCATTTATGAGTCATGAGGTGAAAGGAAAGTTCATGTACATAAATCAAATGTGAATGCAATAATTTCAAGCAAAAAATGATAATGAGCATAATATTCTGAAAATAAATTGCAGATGTATGATTTTTCAGTATTGTTTACAAAAAGAACTTAAAACAAGAGATTCATACTTCCATAATTTCAAGTGTGTTTGGTTCTGAATGACTATCTCGATGACTCCCTAATACATTGTTAGATGAGTTATTCATTCTTCTATTGGCAAGTCTGTTTAACATTTAAACGAAGTATCGGGCCTGTCAAGGTTGGTACCAAACAAAATCAATGTTGTGGTCCTATTAATCGAAACTTCAATATCAACTCATTAATCCAATGAGAGACAAGTTATCAATGAAAAAATGCCAATGACGGAAGTAATGCAATGGTCAAGATCGAAGAAATCCATTTCCCGTTCAACTATGGTTGTCAATCCTTAAATTTATGTATATTTCCATTCACATGACCAAGCACGTCGAGCAGCCATATATAATGTAATGGGAACCCCCCTGACCCTAGAGATGGCATTGGTTCAAGGCGATCAAGTTAAGAACATTCTCAAAGACAAACGCATTTTACTCAAATACAACCGGCAGTCACAGATGAGGGAAGGACCTTTCCTTACTACCTCGCTTCTTTACAGTTAAATAAACTAGGGCCGCGGTATCCATAGATTCCTGCCCTAGGATAAGGAAACATGATCCCTTGAGCATGCCAGAAGCATTTTCCCAACTCCGAGCTCATACTCAACTAAAATTTCATCCAAGGATTTTCGATCAAGCCTTTTCAAAAACCAGTCGTAAGTGTGGTATTGATGCAGGTAGTGGTGTGGCGTGTTACGGGGTTTCCTTGCCCCAATCTATAGTCGCCCTGAACTAACTATTAGGTTTTATGTGGCGCTCAAAAATTTAAAAATAAAAAATAAAAAAATTACTAGCCCAAAGAATAAGGCTATCCCGACAATAACTTAGATAACCATCCTTTTATATTTTCTGTTGGGTCTTTTCTAAATCTAGGGGGGTTACCTATATAGGATTGCCAAGCTATGGCAATGGGAGCAAAAGGTGATTTGAATAGTTATCCTTAGCGAAGCTTATTCCATGAAGAACAAAACCCTAGGTTGGAGACATATCCAATATTCGCACCATACAAGCGGCTTACAAGCAAAATGGAAGGTCTGGCCTTATACACTATTCAATTTAAATGCGAATGGGGTGGTAAAATGGTTTACAAAAACCTATTAAGCAATGGAAAAAATGTCCTTTACGAATAAAAGGCAGGTGGACAGAAAACAACCTACCTTGCAATACGCAAGTGGTCCAAAGGAGTGCTCCACGAGGTAGGCAGCTTTCCTGTCATCTAGTCACTACTCCAATCACAAACAGTGTTACAAACATTGTTTAAAAAAAACAAATTTCAACCCTTTTAAAAAAAATCGTAACCCAGTTTTAAAAATCTGGAATTTATGAGGTTCTCTCCAACCAATTGAACTCGACGGATCTGGATGTGTGCACATCGCATAGGTTGCGTGCACCTTAGCTTTGGTTGCGGGCATCAAGCTCGAGATTTCTAGGTCTGCCTGGACGCAGAGCTGTTCTTGGCTTCCTCGACCCTTTTGGTCGTTGGCCGTAGGCCCTCCTAGTCGCTCCTCCTCTCTTGTGCATAAGATGACCTGAGCTTGTTCTTGCCTTGAAGGGATCACTCCTGGATCTCCTTCTCTCTTTTCCTTTCTGATTTCCTATTGTCGCTCATCCAAGGCATGCCCCCTCTGCCTCCAATGGCTTCAGGAGCAGTTAGCCCTCCCTTTGACCTGTCTAACTTCTTGACTCTTTTAGCTTCTCAGGGAAAGAAGCCTCTTTCCTCTACTCAGCGAAAGTTCATGAAGAAGCTCAACGAGATCCCGACTGTAGCTTTACCGGTTGATCTCCCATGCAAGACTGCCCTCAATCTGTCGGATCGTGGATTGATCAACCAGTTCACAGTCTTATGGCCCTCTTCGAAATCTACCGAACATTGGGTGCAAAAGAATTGGAGACCCCTAATCACGGAAGACGTTAAATCCTTCTTTATGGGTAAAGGATACTTTGCATTCGTGTTCAAAAGCAAACAGGACCACGAGCTCATCTTCAGAAACAGACCTTACTTTATGGGACCTCAGAGACTCTACATGAACAAATGGACTCCAAACTTCAATCCAACCCTCGACATCCCCTCTCTTGTCCCCGTATGGGTGAGACTCCCTCATCTACCCCTTCATTGTTGGAACTCTGAATGTCTAGAAGCTATCGAAAATGCCCTGGGTAAATACATCGACAAAGCTAATCGGAAAGATCAATATGCATGTGTGAGAATCTGCGTTGAAGTAGACTTGGAACACGGACTACTGGAAGCAATAAACCTTGCCATGGCAGATTGGTCCCATATTCAAGAACTTGACTACGAACGAATCCCCTTTAAATGCAGATTCTGCCACGAATATGGTCACTTTGCTCGATCATGCAAAAAGAAGCCTACGGATCCAGAATCAAAAGGGAAAAAAGAACAATGGATGGCCATCCAAAAAAATATCAGATCGGGAATGAAACCCCACTCAAAAAGTCTAAATATCAAGAAAGCAGACCATCAACACCAAGATCCAATGGCCTCGAACAACAAGAACAGTTTCAGAGCACTCGAAACATCTGAGATTCAAGACATCCCCGAGATCGAAGAAGAAGGAGAAATATGTGAACAATAAGACTCTCAAGCTAACCCTCTCTCCCTTGAAGATTTGAATACTCCTCTGCCTCAGAACACTCGTAGCACCACCAGATCTACTCTGATCAAAGATGCTCCCTCCTACACTAAAATTACTAAAGTTAGACCTCCCAACTCCCCCTCTTCCTCGGAAGAACCCATTGATAAGTCTTCCAAAAAGCTAGGTTGGAAATCAACCAAAGAATTGAGGGAAGAAGAAGTTGAGCTTGAGAAATTCCAAGGATCCCAAGCCACTATAGATATGGTCTTCAGCAGAAATACTAGACCCAGAATAACAGGAAAGAAATCTGGAGACCTAGCAGGAGGAACCCCCTCCTCCATCTACAATCCTAATTGATGAAGCTGGTCTCTTGGAATTGTATAGGTCTAGGCATACCTAGCAAGCTTAAAGCAGTAAAATATCTTCAAAGAATTGATATGCCATATCTCCTATTACTCCAAGAGACCAAACTCGATGATAGTGTTGTCTTAGCTATCGAAAATGAAAAATGGAAGAAAAGCATCGGTTATGCTGTCAGCGCTAGAGGAGCTTCTGGCAGCCTAGCAACCTTATGGTCCTCTGAAAAATTCCATCTCCACAACTCCTTCGCTGCGCAGCATTGGATTTACACGGAGCTCACTCATATTCAAAGCAACAAGCATATTGCTCTCTTCAACGTGTACGTACCCAATCTTTACTCTGGGAAAAAAGACTGTTGGAATCTACTTGAAGACTTTCTGTAGGCATATGCTCCTCAGAATATCATTATTGCAGGTGATATGAACATTACCCTTTCCAGCTCTAAAAAAAAGGGTGGTATCAGTGGAAAAGATTGCTTCAAAAATCAGGTTGAAGCCCTTCTCCAAACTTGGGACCTCATCGACATCAAACCCAAAAAAGGGAAATATACCTGGTCCAATAAGCGAATTGGAAAGGGAAATATTATGGCCAAACTGGACAGGTTCCTCGTCCACAACATCCTTTTTTCGGATAACCAAACCATCTCCTCTATCATTCTGGCCAATCTAGCCTCCGATCATAAACCCATTCAACTCCACTTTCATGATAATGAGGATCTTGGTCCAATCCCCTTCAAATTCAGCCCCCAATGGCTTGACCATGACAGTTTCTGGAGCACGCTGTAAAAAGCGTGGAGAATCCCCATCTCAGGATCCCCCTGTTATGTTTGGGAACATAAATTAAAAAACACCAAAAATGCACTCAAAACTTGGGCCAAATCCAATTGCCCAGCCCCCGCAAATCCCAGAAAAATGGTCGTGGGCTCCCTTGAAGATATTCAAGTCGATATGGAAGATTATCCCATAGAAGCTACCACGCTGCAAGAAGAATTCAAATGCCAAACCAATGCCTATCATGCATTTCGATCTGAAGAGGAGTATTGGAGGCTGAAGTCGCAGAGAACCTGGCTCAAAGTTGGTGACAAAAATACCGCATACTTTCATAAGCAATTAAAAGTCAGAAAATCCTTCAATTATATCATTGAGATCAAACTTTAGAATAGAATGACAGTCAAAGGGAACACGAGCATAAAAAACGCATCCCATACTCATTTCTCCAAGCTATTCATGGAAGATGACAATGATGGTGGATAGGATGAGCTTATTCTCTTGGAGCACATCCCTAAGAGCATTACGCCGGAGGATAATTTCAACATTCACAAACTGTTTACAAAGCAGGAAGTGCTCAACGCTATCCATTCCTTCGAATATGACAAAGCACTGGGCCCTAACTGTTACTCGATTCATTTTTACAAAGATTGTTGGAAGTATATAAAAAAATATTTCATGAGAATGACAAGGAACTTTCGCTCAAAGGCAAAAATTAGTGGCTGCACAAACTCAACTTTCTTGTCTCTCATCCCAAAAGAAACTAACCCCAGCTCCTTCAGCAGATTCAAACTGATTTCTTTATGTAATTCGTTCTACAAAATCATCTCCAAGATGTTATCAATTCGAATGAATCCTTTACTCGACAATATTATTTCCGACAATTAAGGTGGATTCCTGGAAGGGAGGAAAATACTTAACAATGTCATTCTTGTGCAAGAAACAATCCATTCAAGCAAATCCCGAAAGGAAAAAGGTATGTTAATCAAGCTTGATATAGCCAATGCATTTGATCACGTCAAGCATTCTTTCCTTTTTAAAATTTTGAAATGCTTTGGATTTGAGGACACATTCATCAGCTGGATCTCATCTTGCATATGCAAGCCCTGGATCACACCCCTAATTAATGGACGACCAATTGATTTCTTCCAAGCCACACGTGGCATTAGACAAGGCTGCCCCTTGTCCCCCTTCTTGTACATCATCCTTGCAGACTCACTTAGTCGAAAGCTAAATCATGAAATGATTTCAGGATCCCACCTGGCCTACACTTAACCCTTGACTGCCATCCCCTCAATCATACCCTCTTCGCCAACGATTCTTTGTTATTGGGTGGTGCCTCCTCCATCATAGCTCGAAAATTCAAGCACAATCTGCATTGGTACTGCAATGCATCCGGAGGCAAGATCAACTTGCATAAAAGTGTTGTCTACTACTGGAATCTCAATAACAAGGTTGCATCCAAAATCAGCAGAATTCTCGGCATCAAAGTCCACAACCATTGGGACAAATTCATTTATCTCAGACTCCCAATCACACAAGGTCTCTTAAAAAATGGAAATTGGGAAGATATGATAAACAAAATAAAAAGCAGAATTAGAATATTGGGAGGGCATTGGCTCGGCAAGGCTGGAAAATTGATCCTTATTAACTCCGTCCTCTCCGCGCTACCTATCTATCAATTTTCCATCCTCCTAGCTCCAAAATGAGTTTTAGATTTGATAAGTAAACTGTTGAGAGACTTTCTTTGGTCTGGCAGAAAAAACAACGAAAACAAAATTCACATAGCGAAGTGGGAGACCATAAAGCAATCAAAATCCTTAGGAGGCCTTCAAATTCGTGATGCATTCCAAGCAAACTTGGCACTAGGCGGCAAGCTTCTCTGGCAAATCATGCACAATAAATGCCATCAAGTTAGTCAAGTTCTCAGAAATAAATATTTATAGGGCAACAGGTTAAGATGTGTCGACCAAAAGCCAACATACAAAGGCTCCAACATCTAGGCATTATGCAAGGCAGCATGGGAGTTATTTTCAAAAGGCCTCTACTGGGTACCTGGTAATGGCAGGAAAATAGACATCTTCATGGATAGGATCATGAATAATGAAACATTACATAGAACACATGAATTAAGGAATATCCTTGCTTGGCTCAATCAAAAGGGGACCACTACTATGAAAGAGTTCAGTTCCTGGGACATGCATGGCAACTGGCAAAGCTGGGAAAATACAGCCACCCCTCCACACCTTGAGTCTGCTAAAAACACTCTCATTGATAACCTGAAAGGTTGTGCTCCCATACACCTACTGGATAAAGACGAATGGGGTTGGGGCCCCATTGGTTCCTACACCTCTACTCTCGGATACAAAGCTCTGCAAACTCAAGATGATGAAAGAAAAGATATATGGAAATTAGTATGGGATACTTTTGGACTCCCCAAAATCATTTTCTTTACCTGGACTTTATTCCATTGCAAAGTGCTCACCAAAGACAATCTCATCAAGAGAGGATTCCACGGGCCTTTTTGGTGTCTTTTCTGCAGAAGCAACTTTGAAACACTCAACCATCTCTTTATTGATTGCCAGTATACCAAACTAGTCTGGAATCTAATGCTCCTTGATCTCAATATTATCATGCCTTCATTCACCTCCATCACCCAACTCTTTAAGGACTAGAAATCCATGTATCCTTCTCCCCTCTCCAATAAGAAAACCTGGCATCACATTTGGATATCCATTCCCAAGTACATATGCTGGAAAATATGGATTGCAAGAAATAATGTCATCTTTGAGGAAAAGCATTACACTCCAATGCAAATCGCAGGCAAAGCCAAAGGTCTGTTCATTGAATCTCTCAACACCTCCAATTACAAGCTTGATGCAACACTCAACATGAATGAAATGAATTGGATGGGAGTCACCCTTCTTAGTCCAAACAAAATCCTCCAACCGCGACACTCTCCATCATGGAAAATCAGACTAACTCTGAATTTCAAGCATGGAGAAATAACCAAGCAATGGACAGCCTACAATTCGACGGTGCCTCCAAGAGAAATCCAGGTGCAACAGGAGCTGGAGGAGTCTTATGGCTAAGTGGAGGAACAATGAGATTGAAGTACAGATGGGGTTTAGGCATCTGCTCAAATAATACAATGGAAGCATTAGCCATGTTGAAAGGCTGCAAGATCGCCAAAGAGCACAAGATTGACAATTTACAAGTGTTTGGAGACTCTATGATAATTATCAGAGCCATCAATTCAAATAACAACCTCAACAACCTTACTCTAAATTGAATCATTCAGCGAATACAGTGTATTGAGAGTACATTTGCTCAGTTTAGGGCCTTCCACATCTTAAGAAATTTAAACAATGAAGCGGACAAAGAAGCAAATGCTGGCACCGGTCCCAACCAAGGGATTCTTAGATTTTCCAGCAACGACAGTGGATCTCACCAAATACCATGATCCTGATTTGTAATAATTTCAACAGGGCACTCGGTTTTTAAAATAGACAAGCTGCCTCTGTTCTCATCGCCCCCAGCACATGAGATTCAAAAAAAAAAAAAAATTTAAACCTCCTTTAGCAACGAATGCCAATGATCATTACAAAGTCACAGTTTCTCCTTTTTCTTCAAGTGAATTTTCAATTTTGCAGCCTATTGAAAGTCTCGGCTAATGCCAACATCGCTTTATCCATATTATTCAGCAATGAATACCATTAATCAATACAGAGTCTCGGTTTCTTCTTATTCTCCATCGTGAATTTTCAAATTTTGCAGCCTACTAAAAGATACAATGGATGCCATCTGATCGTATTCACCTTATTAAGAATTCGCATTATGATCCTGCTCATTCCATCTCTGTAGTATTACGATCCTCTCATTTTTGTAATTGCTGAAACTTCTCATTGTTCTTGGTCGATTTGGATCATAGCCACGATTTTTAAAAAAATTAATACAATATTCGTTTAAGTTATAAAAAAAGAAAAAACGTAACCCTAGCAATAAATGAAAAAGGTACATGTGCTGATGGGGTCCACAAAATTTTATTAAAGTTGTTTCGGAGTGCCTCAAATTTTTTCGCCAATCTTGTTTCTCATGAATTCTCCTTCGGCGTCGACTCTATTTCGGATGAGCTTTTCACCTTGGCACCAACTCTGTTTCTGGTCATCTTTCTATTTGTCATCGATAAATGCTTTCAGGCGAAATCTCATTGGGCACCGATACCGTTTCGGATCATCTTTTTCAAGTTGGCCTTTTCGTGCTATGGTTTGTTTCTTCAAAAAACCGGCAGAACGCCAAATCAGTGAATATCGGGTAAAATATATTAATGCGTTGAAACGTTTTGGAAGCAAACATGGTTTTGCTCTGACCGTTTCGGTGTAAAATTTACTTTTGCTCCGATTTAGCCCATTGCTTAACCGTTTCGGCGCAAATTTCAGTTTTCTTCGATCAATTCCAAGCTCGACCATATTCGACTATTTCGGCGCAAAATATAATTGTGCTCCAAAACAGGTTTTCTTTTTCAAAAAATCGCAAAAAAAATAATACTCGCCGATCGTTTCGGTAGAGAACTAATAACTCTTCCGACTGTTTCGGCGGAAAACGGATAACTCTTCTGACCGTTTTGGCAAAAAACTGATAACTCTTCCGATCAAGAAAATAGTTTTCTTTTGAGTTCAGAAAAAATCTAAGTGTCAAGAAAAAGTAAGTAGATAAAGATGAAACAAAACTCTGAGTAAATTCAAAATAAAGGAGGGGCCCTACAAATTTACAAAATTTTGGGGATTAGGTTGCAGTTGCAACACCATCTTAGTTCAATCAAGAACAAGGAAACTTTTCATATTCAGGCTTACATGCATATATAAAAATATGAGGGATGCGTGGGTGCCTACCCTACGTGTTTCAGTTACAAAGAAGCAATTACAACTTGATTAAGAAGACCAACCATTTTATTTCCATTTGTAGGCTAGAAGAAGATGAAGAGAAACCACCGCCAAATCGATGGCATCTTCCTCGTGCATTCTGAGTGTTCAGAATGTCGGATGACATGTGTTTGAGTCGTCAAATTCCATTGGGAATGTATGATGAATGAATCTTATAGAAGATTGTGTGAGTCGAATGAGTCAATGGATCGACTAATCCGTAAATTCGACTGAGTCATTGGATTGACTAAGATCCAACCAAGGAGTCAATTGGGACTAGGCACTAGTCGATGGTGCTAGTCCAGTCCTGGAATTGATCAATCAAGGTGGCAAGGCCGTAGTTGGATCTCACGTCCACATTTCACTAACGTGGGTGGATATTTGTGCTTTGTACTAGTTGACTACATTGATTAGCAAGTCATATTATATGAATTCCACCCATGTTTTGAGGGTGAAATATGTGAAAGCAGATGGAATGTAATGTTACAGCTAGGGAGGATAATATAGGGTACTTATGAAAGTACCCAAGGGGGATTATGAATGTAATGTGGCAAAAAGCATGGAATTGGCCCACTTTGTAGTTGGTGGGTAATAAATAGGCCCACATGGTAGTTATAGGATAAAATATAAATAGTTGGCATAGACCCCAATGAATGCTCATGAGAAATTATATATACACATGAGTATCATTGTATTGGATATGTTGAGTATCGTATTGTAGCAAGCATGGCTTGTGTGGAATGATTCATTCTCTAAGGAATATTGTATAGTGTTACCCTACCTTAAGGGTCTTTCTCTACATTCTAATGTCTGTTTGTTATATGTGGATGTATTTGATTATTCTCAACCTTAAGGTTTTCTATCTTTTCTCTATCTAATGCATCGAGACTTATTTAATGTCTGATAAATGTTGTTCTCGAACCTTAGAATTTGCAATGATATAATCTTGGTAATCAAGCATGGTTTTACCAATCAAATCATGGAAGGTATGGTCCATGGCCTTTTGAAAGGTAGCACCAACATTCAGTAACCCGAATGACATCCTAAGATAAGTGAATGTTCCCTAAGGGTTTATGAAAGTTATTTTACGCTAGTCACCTTCAACCACTAGTACCTGGTTACAACTTTACAAACCATCTAGCATAGACATCGAAACAAAACATGTTACATGTTGCAATAACATATCCATATTCGAGAGTGGCTAATTATCCTTCAAGGCTGCTTGATCTAGGTCTCTGAAGTCCACATATAGTTGAATCTCCCCATTCTTCCTCTAAAACACAACCATGTTGGAAACCCGTTCTAAATGCATATTTGGTATGGGAATTCTTGTGTTCAACACTTTTTTCTAATTCAATCTGGATGAGAGGCTTCAATTTTGGATTTATCATATGTGGTTTCTACCTCATCAAATCCATGCCCTCTTTTAGAAGTATAACGTGTTGCGTGATGTCTTTGTCATATTCCTTCAAATCATTATATGTCCATGTAAACACATCTTTGAACTCTTCGAAAAACTATTTAAACTATGATGTTTTCTCGTTAATGCAATCATTGCAGAGATTTAGAAACTTGGGATTATCCAAAGTGCCAATGTTAATCTTCTTTGTTTCATTAACCTTTTGAATAGACTATTCTTTTCCCACGTTTCCCCTCTATTTCTTATCACACGTGGTAAACAAGGATTCTAGTGTGACTAATCCTTTTGGAAGGACATTTCCCTATAGCTTCAATATGCCAAATTTGTCGAATTGACCATGATTAACATGTTTATGTTGGGGTTCTAGAGCAAAATTATTCACACTCACTCAAAATTATTCACACTCACTTCTTTAATCCTTCCAACCCCCACCAAAATCTTAAATATATGGTCATCATTATAAAATATCTACATAAACTTTCATTGTCAAGGATAGATGGGTAGAACATGAATTCAAGTCGGAAATATTTTTTTTGAAGGATGGGTTGGGGTTAAAAAGTGAGGTTGATATAGCCAAAGAATCTTCCCTCTAATTCTCCTCTCTAAGGACACATCTAAGGTCAAGAAAGAATTGAATTTTTGAATGAGGTTCCATGCCATTTGCACACAACCTTTCAATCACCCCTTCTTGACATAATGTCCTCTCTTGACATGATTAATGACCATGTATGGGTATCCATTCAAGTTGAGGATATTCATTTCTTGAGCTAAGAGGAAACCTTGGACCAAAGCTTTATATTATGCCATGGCATTGGTGCGTCCAAACTACAATCTCAAAGAATGAGGTGGACATCTCCAATGAGACATGTGAAAAGTATTTCAACACATGATCCATCAAAATCCATCTTCTATAACCCTTCAAAATTAGGGTCACCCTTTGGCATATCCACTACATTAACATCTTCCTCATTAAGTATGACATAATTTCTCAATTCTACATCAACAAAGTTCTCCAATTCTCAGGGCTTCATTTTTTCTCGAAACAAACTAATCTTTTTTGTTCTCATGGGACTTTGGTGAATCCCCCATTCTTAGTAGCATCATGCAACTTCCATCATTCATGATATATAATCCTAGTAGAAAACTATGTTCTTGCCTATAACTACTTCCATATGATGTTAAAACAAGTGCAATGATGATGAACGACATGCGAAATTTAGGGGTAGTGCTTATCCAAGCACACAAAAACTCAACCTCTCCATAAGCTAGAACTTTTATGGAATCTATGGCATATAGTTTATCTCCTACCTCGTGATATTAGGTGCATTTCAAACCCATGGATTCCATGATATAGAGTAGCATGATGTTATTTGTGGTGCCACTATCCACCATGTAATTGTGCAAGGTGAGATCATTAATTCCTAAAGAGATGAAAGAATAGAGGAACTTTCTTAGCCATTATTTAGGAAGAAGATATAATTGATGACAATTAGTAGTGATATGAGCCCCCACATGTTACCTATCATGCACTATAGGATTAAATGCTCGGAGTATATTTTTTCCCTATTGAATCTTTTCCATTTCCGAGAAGGGTAGTGTGATTTGCACTTTATCGAGGTCATCCATAATATTATCAGTCATCTATGGTGCCATGTTCATGTTTATTTGACTTTTTTATGGATCACATGTTTTATTTCATGTCAAATGATACTTTTGGGTTGTAGGTTGGGTATCTAAAGTCTGCCCATTGGTTACATTGCAATCCATTAGGGTTATTTTTCTTTAACAAGTTGTGTCACTGTGGGATTCTTGGCTTTAAACTTGTTATCTTGGGACCTAGTTTGTAAAACATTTCCTTGACAATCCACTTCTATATCAAAGAACATATCTTCTCCACAAAAATCCTCTTCACATGTGGGCATCATCCAATCATCTTATTCAATAGAATCCAAGGGTTGGTTTGACACTCCATCATCTTTGAATCATTGATTTAAGAATTCCTCATTATCCTTTGGTAGGTTCTCATCAACATAGTACTCATCCATCACCACCACATTGGGTTGGGAAACCTACGATGGTCTAACTTGTGGAGCAATTTCTTCTCTTTTTTGTGAACATTTTCAAACCCTTCCTTAGGACTAAGTGCTCCCACCCCTTGTTGGGTTTGGGTGTGTTAAATCCTTGGTCTCAAATCTTCATTCTTTTTCAAATGAAACAATTCATTTTGGAGTTGATGCATAGTATTGTTCAACTAGATCAACTTAGCATCATAGTGGTTGCAAGGCATGTCACTAGTTGTCGAGATATTTGGCACATGGGGTATGTATACTTCAAACATACCTCTTTCCTTCACATGTTTCGATAATGTGGAAGGTCCATGGTTTGGCACCACTAGGTTTGACATTTGTCTTTGCACTCTCCCCAATATAATATCAATGTTTGTATTGCTTTCAAGCATTTTCCCCCCTGTCTATATAACTTCCTCCAAATTATTTATATGAGTGGCTTAAATTTAATAATTCACATTTGATGATATGGCATTCTTAGTGCATTCTTATAGCACCCTAATAACACTAGTGCATTAGGATGTTGGGGCTTTGGTATCTTTGCAATGTTCTAAAAAATATAAGATTGAAATTTGTGATTCTTTTTCTATTTTCTAATTGTATTTGGGTGAACTAAGTGATCAAGGTATGGTGAGCTATAGTTTGATGAGCTAATAAATACATCTTTGAGTTCATTGAAGCAAGTTAAGGAACCCACAAGCAATGAAAAAAACCAATCATATGCCAGGCCAACCAAAATCCAAAGAAATACTTAACTAATGACATTGTCATTAGTGATCAAATAAATATCACACATGACCAAAAACTTACCCATGTGTCTATTAAGGTTCTCTACATCATCACCATTGAATATGGGGATACCTCTAGGTGGCAAGGATGGTAACATAGGATGTTCCCCTTCGAGAGCCAAAGGTCTCATTCCTGGTCTAAACCTTGAGTTTCTTGGTTGTTTCCTTCTAGGTTGCAACATATTTTCCATCTCAATCCTTTGTCTTCCCACTAGATTATTAGGAGGAGAAGCATACAAAGATAAGAATGGACGCTCCCCAATGGATCTTAAACTATAGATGCTTCACCCTCAAGTGTGATGTTTTGATTTTGTTAAAGAATATTCCTTTGGATCCTTGTAAAGACTCCCCTGAATGTTTCTAGGGTTGTAGTTGGAATCTTCCCGTAATCTCTTTATAGAGTCACTTTGAGTATTATGAATAGTCTTTCCTTAGGAATGATTTCATGAGAGTCTGGTCCCCATTTCTTGGGTAGAGATTCTCAACAAAACATTTCAAAGCATCTTCTTTTTAATTCAATGGAGTGCCTCTTCTTATACCATGTCTTCTTATTGTGCGATATCTTCCCAAGAACAATATTCAAGCTTGTTCATGTTCTTTTGCAATATTCATGGCAAGATCAAATACTTAGTTCAATATATCATGTTGATCTTCAAGGCCAATAGGTAAATCTAGTTGTATCAGTTACTTGTGCGTCATTCAATTTTCAACGGAGTTGCTAAAAATATAATTCTTTGTCATTGTACTTAGTATAGTCATTAGATGTTGATCATTTTTTCCTCATAGAGGAAAACGTTAATCCTAAGTAGAAGCCTCAAGAGAATTGACTGGCCTCCTTTATTTTTACAAAGGTGGTGCCCCTCTTTATGAAATCATGATTTTTTTTCTTAACTTGACTTAATGGAGTAGGAGAATGTTGTGAATCAAATCCCACATGATATTTAACCTTAAAACACATAAAACAAGGTTCTTGAGACAACCATATAGTCTTTAAACAAAATATTTCTTGACAGAGGACAATGAAAATTCAATCATTAGCCAAATGTAAAGAATAAGGAAATATTTTATAATAAACTAGATTGCTCATAACATAGTTATTTTCCCCCCTTTCACACCATGTAAGTGATTGAAAATAACAATGATTTTGCTAGAAAAAACAAATGAAAAAGATGATAGAGGTATTTCAAAAAAACTTTGAATTGTTTTTGCATCATTGTTCAAGTGTGTTTGAAAAACATCATTTGCTCAATATTCCACTCATCAACAACTAAGATAGAATCATAAAAACAAAATGAGACTTAAATAGTTATATATGGAGCTTGATCAAACAATATAGCCTAGATATGGATGGTTTAAATGTGTTGGGGACGGTAATATCCTTGGAAAATTTCAACCAAGATATTAACTCAACTTCAAAAATTTTATGAACTTCTCTAGTTAAATTTCTGACAATTTCTCTGAATGGAGCAGGAAATAAGTGAGGGGTATTGAGGCAAGGAATGAGGATGGTAGGATGAACATTCAATTCTGGAATTTGTATGGGGCGTGTGCAGCAGCAACCAATCAGATCAGAGAAAGAGTCCTAAGCACAAAGCATTGGGGCCATTTATGTTTCGGACATCAGCTACTGCTGAAGCCTACCGCAAAGCTTTCTGGGCACACCAGCATATGCTTACTAGACTGGGTGGGTTCCTGAAGTTAATAACAGAGGTTATATCAGTCAAATGAATGTTGGTTATGTTCAGGAAGGTAATTTAGCAGACTTGGGAGAGTTTGGGAAGAATTGGGGTTTTTGGGCTCTCCCGAGATTGCTGAGCTAGTATTTTTCTTAACTTTCCAAGAAAGGTCTAAAGGCTTTCAAACTCTGATTTTTTGGACTGATATGGATACTATACTAAGTTAAGGACCAGATCCAACTAATAGAATGTAAAAATATTACTTATAATGGATTTGGCAGTAAAAGTGGTGAAACTAGTCTAGAATAAGCACCCAACTAGCTAGTCTTGCATTTTAATCCATCAAACTGCTCCAATAAATGGTAAACTTTGTTATGATATTAAATAAGGCTCTGATATAATATAATTAATCGATACAGGTTAAAAATAATATATCATAACTCTTCTTCTATTAATTTAACTGCCTTCCAAAACAACAATGCCTCACAGGCTAAATATTCATTACATTTGATGGAGAATGAAGAGAAGAATTAGAAGATTACTGTGGCTCTGCTATGGAGTTAGGATCAGGTCATATACAGGTCATATGACTATAATTTGCTGCTTACTGAGATTTTGAACTTGACTGGGGCGCATTCACTAAGTAATCCCTCTCCTCCAAGGAAAACTCCTCTAGATTTAGCTGTGAATGTGAGAATGAGTGAGAAGAGAAGTATGGATCTCATCTGAAGCTAGTTACTGATCTTGTAAAACTCTGATGTCTGCAAAAATGGATGTACCAACTCTCATTCAACACTTGGGCGCACTCCCAAGATCTATCTTCTTCAATGGATGAATCTTCACCAAAACTAGCTGTAGAATCATTGTTGGAGGAATCCCGTTCTCCAAATAACTGAGGATCTTCAATGGAGGCCGGAAGCATATGTTAATGGCTGCAATATCTTGATATGGAACTGCACAACACTCACTGGAAACTATGGGCCTTGGGGCACATCATCCAAGAAGCACATTTGAGGCACATCACTCAGCTAGAGAAGCATCAGAGCTCTCATGAGAAAACATAAATGATCAAAAGTATGAGATGGAGTTGGAAACTTAGTTAAATAGGAGAGGTTACTTCTTCCTCAAGCCAACCACACGTGTGGGTGAAGGAAGGCGCCTTCCTTGCTAGGATTAGCAACTTCTGACTAGAAAAACTTGCCATCTTTTGTCTTTCTTCACTCCAATTAGCAAGTGCGCCCTTAGGAAGTTTTCTGGATGTTGCTAATTCTTTTTCTTACAGTTTTTCTTGTTTTTTCCACCTTCATTCCTTTCTCCTTTCCTGCTTTTGTCTGATTTTTCCAGCTTTTGTCAGTTTCCTTATTTGTCCATCTTGCCAACTTGTCTTCCACTAGATTCCTTGGCTTTTCCTAAGATTTCTCACTTAGCAAGATTGGCCTACTTGACCAATTCGAATTGCCTATCCAAGTCATCAACCACTTGGCACATTTATTAGTAATAAACATTTAAATAACAAAATACAACTTAGAAATAATTTGGCTAAGCAAATAATTAATTATCTAGTAATTAATTAACTACTATGGTGTAATTGCCTCAAAATATCTCCAATTAATTAATTTATCAATTAATTATGAACTTAGACCCCTAGGGATAGGAGGATCCAAGTGGTGACCAAGGTCACTAGGGAGGGGATATGACAGTCCTCCCTTCCCAAGACTGCTTGTCCTCAAGCAGTTTCAAACCAGGATGCTGCAGAATCTTTTCATCTTCCCAGGGGGCATCTTCACTAGGCAACCCTTTCCACTGTACTAGGTATTCTTTAATAATTCTACTTCTCAGATTTCTTTCTCTAACCTCCAAGATGTCTTCAGGTTTTAGGACCAAATGTCCTTCATCATCAAGGGGGGGTAGAATTTCTGAAACCTTAACTTGCTGTCCCACTGCTTTCTTCAAACATGACACATGGAAGACATTGTGTATCTTACTCTCTGCTGGCAGATCCAACTCATAAGCTACTTCACCCACTTTCCTTGTTTTTTTGTAGGGCCCATAAAACCTTGGCAATAATTTTTCAGCCCCCTTTGTCTTAAGAGTGGTTTGCCTGTATGGCTGCAATATCAGATAAACCAAGTCTCCTTCCTGGAAGGTTAGATCTATTATGTTCTTATCTGCATTGATTTTCTGTTGATTTTGTGCAACCTACAAATTTTCTTTTAGTGCTTTGAGGATATCCTGGCCTTCTTGCAACCAATCCTTTGCCTTTTGTGCTTTACAGTTTCCAAAAACCAGGTCTGCAAAAGTGGCAGACTCATACCCATACAAGGCTTTGAATGGGGTCATTCCAATGGACATGTGGAATGTGGTGTTATAGTAGAACTCCCCCAGATGTAGCCAGTTGACCCATGCCTTCTGCTGCCCTGTAATGTAGTTCTTGAGATAACCTTCCAACCATTGGTTAACTCTTTCAGTTTGCCCGTCTGTCTGGGGATGATAGATGGTACTGAGGTTTAAACTAGTATTTACCAATTCGAACAAAGATTTCCAAAAGGCACTGGTAAACTTACTATCCCTGTCACTGATTATCATTTTTGGCAGCCCATGCAATCTAAATACTTCCCTAAAAAAAAGGGCAGCCACTTGACTAGCAGAAATAGTAGATGTGATAGCAAAAAAGTGAGCAAATTTGGTTAACCTGTCAACTACTACAAAAATACTGTCTTTACCCTGGGATTTGGGAAAACCTGTGATGAAGTCCATTGATATGCTTTCCCATTTTTGTCCAGGAATTGGCAAAGGTTGTAGGAGACCAGCAGGACGGGTGTGCTCAACCTTGTTCTGCTGACATGCAGTACACTCACTCACATGCCTTAGAACATCCTCCTTGAGGCCCTTCCAGGTAAACCTTTCTCTTAACTTCCGGTAAGTTTTGAAAATACCGGGGTGGCCTGCTACTGGTGCATTGTGGGCAGCCATCAAAATCTGTTCCTTCATCTTGGATTCAGGAGTTAGAAAAATTTTGTCCTTATAATAGATGACATCATTGATAACCTGGTAATGATCTTCCTGATTTACTCTATCTAGTGTTGATGTATATGTAACTTCGGAATGTATTTCACCCATGTATTTCATATATGTATATTGTACTCCTATAGAGATGGTATTATTCCTCTATACGGAAGTGTTTGTATTCCTATAGAGATGTTATTATTCCTCTATACGGAAGTATCGTCATTTATATTGTAAGTGTCGTAACTTATACTTGATGGGTTATTAGACCACCTTGTTGGGGTCGGCCCTGTATAAGTCATGTGGGTCGAAGGGTTATTAGACCACCCTATTGGGTGTCGGCCCAGTCAGCATTATGTTTTGTGATTAAGTTAAGGCCGACCTAGTAAAGGTTATTAAGCAAGTCAAGTCAAGTATAAATAGAGTGCGAGAGGCACTCTATTTCATCATTCTATTCTCTCTCACACTCTTGGGAGAGTGGCACACTTGCGGAGGAGGAGAAGTTGCTGCTAGGATATGTCTATCTCTTATTGTTGTGGGGAAAATGCACCTATAGTTCAGGGGAGAAACTACCAACTTACGGTGATAAAGATAGACTTACAAGCATTCTGCAAGTACAACAAATAAATCAAGAGATTAAGGTTTAGAGATGTAGGCACCTCATTCAGAAGGCTGATCCTAGCTTTGCCTCCCTCGCTCTTCAATGCTTATCCAGTGTCGCAATGCCCAGACCTGCAAAACAGCTTGATACCTTTCTCAAATACATTTGACTACACATATAAGACTGGTATTCATAATAGAAGAAGACATCAGATTATAAACAAACTGTAATCAAATCTGAGACACATTAATAGATCATATTTGGAAAGAGAAGAATGTCTGATCTTTATTGATGAATGAAAGCAATTACATAAAGTTATACCTTCCTTCAAGCTTGGCACTTCACGAAACCTAGATTCAAGGTCTCCTGCTTCTATTCTCCAAGGATTCTAGCCTCTAATCAACTGTGCTAGGGTTTACCAAAACTGAAGCACAAGAGAGGGGGATGAGGGTCTCCATTCCTCCAGCATAACTTTGTAATTTGGCTTGGTCCCCTCACATGGCCCTTCTACCCTCCTTATATAGTCAGTGAGGAAGAGGAAAAGAAGTTATAACCGCTCAAGAGGTTTCCCAACCAACTTAACTTACTCGAATTTCGAGATTTTGACCAAAACAGGGGTGTACTCTACTCTACAATAGACAAAGTAGCGTACATATGGAGTTCAGCACTACTATTTCACAGTGGAGTAGCGCTCAAGAGGTTTGAGCGCTACTATTGTACACTAGAGTAGGGTACACATGCTACTATCATGCCTGTGTACCAGCGCTCATGTTAAAAAATGGCCAAAAACAAGCTTTTTTGCTCATTTTCAGGAGATGGTTTGGTCTGGAAAAATGTTCGTAAGGGTCATATACATCAAATGGGTCAAGAATGAGGTAATTTCAACCATTTTTAGTGTCCCAAATGACTCCTCCATCCACAAATGTCCTGTTGTGTGACTGAACTTGATCTCAAGAAGTGTCGTCATGCAACCAAGGGAAACAAGTGTCGTCACGGACGGAGAGGTGTCATTTCAAGCTATAACACTTA
The DNA here is from genome assembly GCA_027924585.1 of Larix kaempferi. Classification (NCBI taxonomy): domain Eukaryota; kingdom Viridiplantae; phylum Streptophyta; class Pinopsida; order Pinales; family Pinaceae; genus Larix; species Larix kaempferi. The sequence continues at coordinate 9,670,970 of BSBM01000173.1, read as the reverse complement.
TGCTTGGGTTGTATCATTGCTCTATCTATCTCTGAGGAATTTATTGGGGTTTTTCACCTTTATGGTTTTCCCCAAGTAAACTCTGTGTCTCTTGTGTGCTTGCATTATTGTGTTCATGATTAATATGTTGTAGATATGTTGTACATGTTGTTCTCTCAGTTAAGATCCTAGATCAGATTGAAGTAAATTTTGAAAAATTAACATGGTATCAGAGCTAGCCTGAAAGAAGGCATGGTATGGCATGTATGACACTTGTTGCAATTGCGAAGCTAGGGCTTGATATAGCAAAAACCAGTCATCGTAGCACTTTCGCTATAAATAAATTTTGGAAAGGTTTCAGGGTCTGAAAATCATACAGGGTGAAGATAAGATCCCCATGTACCTTGTGTCCAAAGGAAAACCTCTAATTCATCATACTTTGTGAATTATGATCTATATAATATAGGGTTTCTGCCTCTTCCAGATCTCAGTCATAAACAGGTGACCTTGGAAAAAAGGTCATAACTTGGGCTAAGAAGCTCCAAATGAAATTTCGTAAAAAGTGATAGGTAGTGCACAGACTGTACTTTCTTAGGTAACTTTTTTAGAGGCCTAAACTGAACTAGTGACACGTGGCACACCGTACAAGTTCACTCTCTTGTTTTATCCCATAAACAGGTCACGTTGTGACACCTGGCATAACTCTCTCTCAAAGAATCCATTTGAGGTCAGACCTATGGGGTTGGAAATATGACAAGTCGGGAAATCACAAGAAAAATTTTTAGGCCCTGTGGATTGAAAAGTTCAGAGTTACACCAAAAACAATCAGGTACATATTTCTATCAAAACAGAATTATTTTTTAGCACCTTCATTCATGGATTCCAGAATTTAGGGTTTCAGAGAAAGTTGAAATTTTTGTAATCGGAGACTACGGCTGAATGCCACTCATCAAAATCAAAATTTAGAGACCAAGATCAGAATTTTTGGTTGGGCAGAAGGCGGGGCTTGATCAGACCCTAGTTCGGGTCTTTGATCGAAAAAGTGGAAAATTAGGGCTTCTGCAAAAATGGAAATTTTTGAAATCTGTGACCACGGCTGGAAGCTCCTCAGAAAAATAGAAGCTTAGAGCTTTGGATCGAACCTTTTGATTGGGCAGAAGGGTGGGCTTTATCAAACCCTAGTTCGGGGTAATGTCCAGTGAATCCGGAAGTTTCAAAGGCAAATTTGAGGGGTGAAACTTTGCAGTTTTCAAATTATGAGTATACCAGCTTGATCAGTTCATCAAGGCACATATTTCTATCCTTTCGGAAGTTTCAAATTCAAAGTTTGAATTTTTAGGGTTTTTCTGACAAACCCTAATCCAGCTCCAGATCCAGTTCCTACAAATCAAGTGGATTGGGTTAATCCTAGAAGAGAATGGATTGGTCACCTGCATAAGTGAAGAAGTTCCTGTTTCAGAGGGAGATGAGGCTAAGGAATTACATAAGAATATTACAAGCACTCTCGACAGGTATGACTCATCCAGGTATGTTTCGAGATTTGTTCATGATTAAGTTTATGGTATGTTTGTCTTCATGTTATTACGGTTAGTACAATCTTGATTAAATTTAGACTTGTCATATCACCTTAATAAAATTATGAATGCATGATAGAAGATATTCATTAATTAGGGTGTTGACACTTATGATTGTACTAATGCATTATGGTGTTGTATGAGGTTTATGTTGTTCGCTAACATGAAAGGTACACCAAGAAAGACAAATCATGTTCTACTTCAAGAACATATGATCATGGTGACATGAAGACAAAGATTCATCCATTGTCATGGATCACATAGAAGATCTACTTACGAGATATGTATAACTTGGTTCTACAATGGTTAACTTATGAGACATGCAGGTTACTAGCACAAGTCATTGAAGAGAACCAGAAGACATCATGCGGGTATGTTAGACATAACTAACTAACATAGTAATCCAGGTATTTTTTTCCTATATCAAGTTAGAATCTTACCTTGTGTTAGGATCCCTTATATAAGTATACTTGGTATGATTGCTTATGTTTATTCATAAAGTTAGAAATGTAAGTAATCAAGGGTTTATGCATTTTATGTCTCGTATCTTGATTGATGATTTAACTAACCAGAAGAGTCCTATGATCAAATAAGAATATGCATGAGTAAAAGACGACTTCCCTGAAACCTTAAATACTAATGTTTATTATCTGTGTTTGAAATGATCATGACTATACATGTTTAAGATTATTGTGTTTTGATAGTATTAAGATTATACTAATGAATGTGTGATTATGTATGAGACCTCGAGGATAACACAATGATGATACCAATAAGCATGCATAGTGATGGATATAAGTTCAAGGATAGGTAATCCAGGAGGCAAAGATCAAGAGGGAGCACACTTCAGTAGTTTCTGCAAGGATGCAGGTATTCAGAGGGAGTTGACCACTTCTCACAATCCACACCAGAATGGAGTTGCAGAAAAGAAGCAAAGACTAAGAGGGAGTCAACCCAACAAACAAACAAAGATAAGTATTTGAATTATCATTCCTTGCATATTTTATTGTTTAAATAATAATGTTCAATAATGTATATACTCATGTTCCTAGAATTAGGTTGTGTATTATGCATATTAGAATAGTTGCATTGATGAACAGTATACTACTAATATACATGGGTAAGTGGCCTATGGCACTGTACAACATTCCATTGCTACTTATCTAGAGTGAAACCTCTTTGCTGACATGTTGGGAGTTGTGCACACTCTTAACAATGTTCTGGTAGAGATTGGAAGGCATCTAGAAAGTTACGGGATATGGATAAATGTTGTATTGAAGCATTGGCTAAGATAATTGCATGACTGTATGACATATTTCTTTATGTGTAAGAATTTGTTCTGAAAACTATGAGATGTTTTCTAATCATACAATTTAACTTGTTGTGTAGGAAAGATCGTATACCATCACCTACAAAAGAAGGACTACAACATTTGTTCAGCAACAAAGTTATCTATTGAAAATATTAGAGATATTGAAGTTCCCAGGATCTGGGAAGAATGCCATGATCGAGGAGTACCAGTCGATCATGAAGATGTTTGGGATGCAGTCCCAAGACCTGAAGGGGAGTCTATAGTGACTTCCAAGAGGATTTACAAGATCAAGCATGTTGCAGGTGATAGCATAGAGACTTTTGCTCTTGTAGCCAGATACACTTCCATTAGATCCGTACTTGCTCTGGCTGTAGTGATGAAATGGAAGTTACACCAGATGGATTTTAAGACAGCTTTCTTGAATGGTGTAGTTGAAGAAGAAGCGTATGTGGAGCAGCCACTTGGTTCTAAGACACATGACAGGGAGTCATATATGTGCAAAACTTGGTGTGGTAGGATAGACAGCTTTCTATCCAGTTTGGGCTTTACCAAGAGTAAAGCGGATTCCACCCTTTACTACAAGGTTGAGGAAGGCAATCCAGTGATACTACTTTTGTATATGGATGACTTGTTTATTACAGGTGAAGATAGATTGATTGCCGACACACAGTGGAAGCTTGCTGCCAAGTTCGAAATGAAGAACTTGTGGATGATACACTATCTTCTAGGTATGGAGGTGTGGCAGAGTGTAGATGGAATCTTCCTTGGACAAGGGAAGTATGCAATAGAGATCCTGAAGAGGTTCAGGATGATGGACTTCAAGGCCATGGCCACACCTATGGCAACAAACCTGAAGCTTCTGTGTGATGCTTCATCTGAGCCGGTTGATATCACTATGTATTGTCATATGATTGGGTCCTTGATGTACCTGATGAACACGAGACCAGATATTTGCTTTGCGGTGAACACATTGAGCCAGTTCCTGACGGATTCGAGGAGTGTTCACCTGGTTGTTGTAAAGCATATTCTGAGGTACCTGAAGGGTACAATTGATTATGGGCTCAACTATGATGCGAATCAAAAGTTTAACCTACAGGGTTATGTTGATTCAGATTGGGCAGGCAGTGCTGCAGATAGGAACAGCACTTCTGGGTGGTGCTTCAGTATGGGATCAGGTGTGATCTCTTGGTTTAGCAGGAAGCAGTCCTGCGTAGCACTGAGTGCAGTCGAGGCAGAGTATGTTGCAGCCTGTGCGGCTAGTTGTGAGGCAGTATGGTTGCGGGAGCTATTGTCTGAGTTATTTGATCTCCCGTTGGAGGCTACTAGTATCTTTTGTGACAACCAGAGTTGTGTGAAGCTGTCTGAGAACCCAGTGTTCCATGACATGTCAAAACACATAGAGATCAAATATCATTATATCAGGGATATGGTGCAGAGAGGAGTAGTGAAGCTCCTATATGTTGCGACAGATGAGCAGATTGCATATGTGCTAACGAAGCCACTAGCCAGAGTGAAGTTCAAGTACTTCAGAGAGAGGCTTGGTGTCCTTCAGATCGATGACACTTCGAGAAAGAAGTGATGGAGACATTTGCTGAAGCCATTCCAAGCATGGTGGAAGGAGGATCCTTCACATGGCTATTGATGTAAGCGTTGGATGATGAGTATCAGGACGATGCTCCAGTTATTGCTCTATATATGTATCCTGTTGGATGCTGGATATGATCAGTTGGATCATTTATATGTATATGTATGTACGCATCATGTTGGATGCTTTGATCAGTGTGATCATGTATTTGTATATGCATCATGTTGGATGCTTGATATGATCAGTTGGATCATGGATTTGTATCAGGTGGATACTTGTATGATCGGGTAGATCATGTATTTGTATATGTATCAGGTGGATACTTGTATGATCAGGTAGATCATGTACTTATGTATGTATCAGGTGGATGCATTATGTATATCAGGTGGATGCATTATATGATCAGGTAGATCATGTATGATGATATGTATCGGGTAGATACTTTGTATGCATCGGATGGATATATTGTTTGATCAGGATGATCACAGATGACGAGCTTCAAGATGTTGCTCCAGATGATATGCATCAGGTTGATGCTATGATGATGATCAGGATGATCACAGATGACGAGCTTCAGTATGTTGCTCCAGATGATACGCATCAGGTTGATGCTATGATGATGATCAGGTTGATCATGTGATGATATACATCAGGATGATGTATGGTGAGTATCGGTTTGATACTCTATGGCCATGGACAGGTTGTGCAGGTAGCATAGAAAAGATCCTGGGAGTTCCTATAGTCTGCGCTAGGATGCTCTTTCGAGGTTTTGCTAGAGGTAGCATAGAAAAGATCCTTTAAAAACTAAACAAGTAGAGCAGTGTGCTCGTAACATCCTGGGTTGCTCTATAGAGATCCTATAGTCTGCGCTAGGATGCTCTAAGTAGGTTTTGCTACAGTTTCGCATAGAAAAGATCCTTTAAAAATTGGACAGGTAAAGCGGTGTGCTCGTAACATCCTGGGTTGCTCTATCGAGATCTGGACAGGTAGAGCGGTGTGCTCGTAACATCCTGGGATGCTTTGAGTAGGTTTTGCGAAAGTTCACATAGAAAAGATCCTTTAAAATCCGGACAGGTAGAGCAGTGTGCTCGTAACATCCTGGGATGCTCTATCGAGATCCAGATAGGTAGAGCGGTGTGCTCGTAACATCCTAGGATGCTCTAAGTAGGTTTTGTGAAGGTCAACATGTAAAAGAACCTATAGTCTGCGCTAGGTTTTGTTGACGCACGTAATCAGTCCTGGGATCCACAGTATGGCCATTGATGATGAAGACCTGCAGGTGGTGGGCCTGCATCCAGTATGAAAAAGGACTGGCTCTATAGAACTTCCTATGACGAGTAGATTCAGAGATTGATTGAGATAGCAGCAGCAGTGACGATGACGATGACTCAATGACGATTATCTAGTGACGATGATCCAGAGAAGAAGACTTGTGCTAGAAGACCTGTGTCAAGAAATACCTTCCTAGTTAAGAGGGAGTGTTGATGTATATGTAAATTCGAAATGTATTTCACCCGTGTATTTCATATATGTATATTGTACTCCTATAGAGATGGTATTATTCCTCTATACGGAAGTGTTTGTATTCCTATAGAGATGTCATTATTCCTCTATACGTGAGTGTCGTCATTTATATTGTAAGTGTCGTAACTTATACTTGATGGGTTATTAGACCACCTTGTTGGGGTCGGCCCTGTATAAGTCATGTGGTTAGAAGGGTTATTAGACCACCCTATTGGGGGTCAGCCATGTGGATCAAAGGGTTATTAGACCACCCTATTGGGTGTCGGCCCAGTCAGCATTATGTTATGTGGTTAAGTTAAGGCTGACCTGGTAAAGGTTATTAGGCAAGTCAAGTCAAGTATAAATAGAGTGTGGGAGGCACTCTATTTCATTATTATATTCTCTCTCACACTCTCGGGAGAGTGGTGCACTTGTGGAGGAGGAGAAGCTGCTGCTAGGAGATGTCTATCTCTTATGCTTGTGTTGTATCATTGCTCTATCTATCTCTAAGGAATTTATTGGGGTTTTTCACCTTTATGGTTTTCCCCAAGTAAACTCTGTGTCTCATGTGTGCTTGAATTATTGTGTTCATGATTGATATGCTGTACATGTTGTTCTCTCAGTTAATATCCTAGATCAAATTGAAGTAAATTCTGAAAAATTAACATCTAGCAATTCACAAGCAAACTGATTTTCTGCATATTCCTTAATTAGTTGTGCCTTCCAGTCAATAGGCACTTGCAGCAAAGAAAAAACAGGCCTCCTAGAAAGGGCATCAGCAACTACATTAAGCTTACCCTTCTTATATTCAATATCAAAATCATAAGATTGAATTTTGCTTACCCATTTTTGTTGCCTGTCATTCAGCTCCTTTTGGGTTAGGAAATGCCTCAAACTGTTGTGGTCTGTTTTAACTATGAATTTACCTCCCACCAGGTATTGCCTAAACTTAGCCAATGCATGCATGATGGCTAACATTTCTTTATCATAGATAGAGTACAGCTTATCATGGGGCTGCAACTTTCTGCTCTCATAAGCAATCGGGTGTCTATTCTGCATTAAAACTGCTCCTATGCCTTCACCCGAGGCATCACACTCCAATATAAAAGGTTGGCTGAAATCTGGGAGTACCAAGACTGGGTAGGTGCTCATAACTTCCTTCATTCTATTGAAAGCTTTTTCAGCCTCCTCATTCCAACAGCAAGCTCCCTTCTTAGTAAGGTCTGTCAAGGGAGAAGTGAGTTTGGAGAATCCCTTCACAAATTTCCTGTAGTATGTGCATAAGCCTATGAACCCTCTTAGAGCAGTTATATTCTTTGGGTTGGGCCAATCTAAGATGGCTTGGATATTCTCCAAGTGTACCTTGACTCCTTCTTGCCCAATGATATGGCCAAGATAGAGGAGCTCCTTCATACCAAACTCGCACTTCGACAGTTTGGCATAAAAGGATTGTTCTGCAAGTAGAGTTAGTACACTGTCCAAGTGCTGCAAATGTTCTTCCCATGTCTTACTATAAATCAGAATGTCATCAAAAAATACAAGTACAAACTTACGGAGTTGTTTGCTGAAGATTCTGTTCATGCAAGACTGAAAATTTGTTGGTGCATTTGTCAAGCCAAAAGGCATGACCAGAAATTCAAAGTGCCCAAAATGGCACTGAAAGGCAGTTTTCTACACATCTTCACTTTTCATTCTGATTTGGTGGTAACCAAAACGTAGATCAATCTTGGAAAAATATTTGGCTCCATGCAGCTCATCCATCAGCTCATCAATCCTTGGAATAGGATATCCGTTCTTGATGGTTTTCTTGTTTAAGGCTCTGTAATCAATGCACATGCGCATTGTTCCATCTTTCTTTTTTACCAAAACCACCGAGGAAACAAAGGGACTTGAGCTTGGTCTTATGAACCCCATCTCAAGCAGCTCTTTGATGGTCTTCTCTATTTCATCCTTGAATCTCTTGGGATGTTTGTAGGGGTGGATTTTTATGGGAAAAGTGCTAGGTTCCAGCTCTATCCAATGTTCAGTACCCCTATCAGGAGGCCTTCCATGTGGCAGACCTTCAAACACCTTTTTTTGTTTTTGGAGCAATGTTTGGATATCTTCAGGATGTTGTGACACATCAATGGTGGTTCCTTTAGTGGAGATAAAACATTTGGCAGCCCACTCTATGTCTCCATGCCTCAAAACAGATCTCATACTATGTGTATAAATCACTTGTTTTGGGTAGGTGTTAACCCCTCTCAAAACCACTTGCTTATCTTCAGTATCTTTAAAGCACATTTGGGGAATCCTATAATTTACCACATACTCACCAAGTGAGAACAACCATTTTACTCCCAACACAACATTAGTATCAGCAACATCAACAATGTAAAAACTATCAGTTACAGTATGGTCTCCAATAGTTACCTGCATCTTGGGAATCCATCTGTTGCACTGCATAGTGTTGTTCTTTCCAGGAATAATAACTGTGAAACCTACAAATTTTTCTTATGGGAGTTTTCTTCTCTCCACCATGGCTGCATCAATGAAATTATGTGTGGCCCCTCCATCAACCAGCACTGAAACTTTCTGCCCTTGCACTACTCCCTTAAATCTCATAGTGTGGTAGCAGGGAACTCCACTCAAAACTGCAAATTTTGCTTCTGTTTGTGATGGTTCTTCTTCTTCTACTGTATTGTACCCTTCTTCTGCTGGTTCTTCCAATTGTACTTCTACACTCATTTCCTCCTCATCACTATCAGAAAATACTTCTATGTAATGAGCTTTACCTTTTGCACATCGATGCCCTGGAACCCATGGTTCTTGGCAGGAAAAACACAGTTTTTTCCTTCTTAACTCATCCCGGTCTCGGAATGAGTATTCTTTCTTATTTGGGGCTGCATTATTTATGAATGGTGGCTTTGAATTCTAAAATTTTGCAGGTGGATTAAACTTAGGTGGGTATCTGGTTCTTGGGATTGCATCTTGCAGATCCCTTGTTCTGCTCAAAGCTTCTTGTAGGGTAGCTGGTCGGTAGGCTTTAACCAGCCCTTTCAAAGGTTCTGTTAATCCTTCTATGAACAGTAGGATCAACCTTCATTCTGATATATCAGTGACCATCACTGCCAACTTTTGAAATTCTGATATATAAGCTTCTGGAGTGCTGGTTTGTTTCAAATGTGCCAGCTCACGGAAAGACAGCTTGGGATCCCTCCTATCAAATCTTTCCACCAACCTCCTGGTGAAATCTTCATAAGACTCAACTAAATCATGTCCCAAGGTTCTCATGCCATGGAACCACCAATCACTGGCCTCTCCTTCCAAATGCAGAAATGCCATCTTGATGGCATCCTTTTCTGCCATGGGATGCAGTTGAAAATATATGTCTAGTTTCTGTACCCAGGAATTAGCATTGCATTTTGCATTCACATCAAAGTAAGGTATCTGGACCTTACCTGCAGCATTCCTCAACTCAAAATTGTGTGTTGGCTACCTATTGTATCCCCTTGGCTGATTTTGTAGGTAAATCTCAGAAAAATCTTTGAAAGTGAGATCTCTTCTACACTCATCACTCAAGGTTAGATATACTGCATGCCTTTCCTCACAGGTAGCTACAGGTGCACCGGGTGCTTCTTTATTTTCCTCAAAGAAGGTGGGCATGGTTTGTTGAGGCTGATCTTTCAGATCCATTTTAAAGTCTCTAGGCCTATTGTGTGGACCAGTCTTTGAGAAAATGGTTTCTGCAAATGTCTTTCTTTCACCCTGGTAGGAACCACTAGCACTCCCTTCTGCCTCCTTGTGTCCAAACTGTCTATTAAGGATTTCTTTAGTTTCTTAACCATTCTGTGCCACAGTATGAGTCAGATTTTCTATCCCTCTAACAATTTTAATAAGCATTTTTCTAAAATCACCATTAGCTTCCTATTCAGACATGTCTCTATTCCCTTGTATTTCTCCTTCTGTAGAATCTACCTCTTCTTCCCTAGTGTTTTGGGGGTCTTTTCCTTTAGTGCCAGGTGTTCTTCTTGAGCTCATCACCACAACAAGAGCAGGTTCAGAGAACCATTCTCTGATACCACTGTAATATCCATGGAAATTTTCAACCAAGATATTAACTCAACTTCAAAAAATTTATGAACTTCTCTAGTTAAATTTCTGACAATTTGTCCAAATGGAGCAGGAGGTAAGTGAGGGGTATTGAGGTAAGGAATGAGGATGGTGGGATGAACATTCAATTTTGGAATTTGTATGGGGCGTGTGCAGCAGAAACCAATCAGATTAGAGAAAGATTCCTAAGCACAAAGCACTGGGCCCATTTATGTTTCGGACATCAGCTACTGCTGAAGCCTACCGCAAAGCTTTCTGGGCACACCAGCATATGCTTACTAGACTGGGTGGGTTCCTGAAGTTAATAAAAGAGTTTATATCATTCAAATGAATGATGTTTATGTTCAGGAAGGTAATTTAGCATACTTGGGAGAGTTTGGGAAGAATTGGGGTTTTTGGGCTCTCCCGAGATTGCTGAGCTAGTATTTTTTTTAACTTTCCAAGAAAGTTCTAAAGGATTTCAAACAATGATTTTTTGGACTGATATGGATACTATAATGAGTTAAGGACCAGATCCAACTGACAGAATGTAAAAATATTACTTATAATGGATTTGGCAGTAAAAGTGGTGAAACTAGTCTAGACTAAGCACCCAACTAGCTAGTCTTGCATTTTAATCCATCAAACTGCTCCAATAAATGGTAAAATCTATTATGATTTAAATAAGGCTCTGATATAATATAATGAATAGATACAGGTTGAAAATAATATATCATAACTCTTCTTCTATTGATTTAATTGCCTTCCAAAACAACAATGCCTCACATGCTAAATATTCATTACATTTGATGGAGAATGAAGAGAAGAATTAGAAGATTACTGTGGCTCTGATATGGAGTTAGTATCAGGTCATCTACAGGTCATATGACTATAATTTTTTTCCTACTGAGCTTCTGAACTTGACTGGGGCGCATTCACTAAGTAATCCCTCTCCTTCAGGGAAAACTCCTATAGATTTAGCTGTGAATGTGAGAATGAGTGAGAAGAGAAGTATGGATCTCATCTGAAGCTGGTTATTGATATTATAAACCTCCGATGTCTGTAAAAATGGTTGTACCAACTCTCATTCAGCACTTGGGTGCACTCCCAAGATCTATCTTCTTCAATGGATGAATCTTCACCAAAACTAGTTGTAGAATCATTGCTGGAGGAATCATGTTCTCCAAATAACTGAGGATCTTCAATGGAGGCTGGAAGCATATGTTAATGGTTGCAATATCTTGATATGGACTTGCACAACATTCGCTGGAAACTATGGGCCTTGGGGCACATCACCCAAGAAGCACAGTTGAGGCACATCACTCAACTAGAGAAGCATCAGAGCTCTCATGAGAAAACATAAATGATCAAAAGTATGAGATGGAGTTGGAAACTTAGTTAAATAGGAGAGATTACTTCTTCCTCAAGCCAACCACACGTGTGGGTGAAGGAAGGCGCCTTCCTTGCTGTTGTGGGGAAAATGCACCTATAGTTCAGGGGAGAAACTACCAACTTACGGTGATAAAGATAGACTTACAAGCATTCTGCAAGTACAACAAATAAATGAAGAGATTAGGGTTTAGAGATGTGGGAACCTTATTCAGAAGGTTGATCCTAGCTTTGCCTCCCTCGCTCTTCAATACTTATCCAGTGTCGCAATGCCCAGACCTACAAAACAACTTGATACCTTTCTCAAACACATTTGACTACATAAATAAGACTGATATCAATAACATAACAAGACATCAAACTATAATTAAACAACAATCAAATCAGAGACATACGAGGATAGGTCATATTTGGAAAGGAAAGAACGTCTGATCTTTATTGATGAATGAAAGCAAGTACATACAGTTATACCTTCTTTCAAGCTTGGCACTTCACGAAACCTAGATTCAAGGTCTCCTGCTTCCGTTCTCCAAGGATTCCAACCTCTAATCAACTGTGCTAGGGTTTACCAGAAACTAAGCACAAGAGAGGGGGATGAGGGTCTCCATTTCTCCAGCATAACAATATTGTAGACTTTTTTTCCTTTACATGGCCCTTCTACCCTCCTTATATAGTCAGTGAAGGATAGGAAAAGAAGTTATAACCGAGTAGGAGGTTCCCCAACCAACTTAACTTCCCAAAATTTCGAGATTTTGACCAAAACAGGGGATTACGCTACTCTACAGTAGACAAAGTAGTGTACATATGGAGTTGAGCGCTACTATTTCAACAGTGGAGTCGCGCTCAGAAGGTTTTGAGTGCTACTATTGATGAAGCAAAGTAGGGTACACGCGCTACTATTATGCCTGTGTACCAGTGCTCATGTTGAAAAATGGCCAAAAACATGCTTTTTTGCTCATTTTCAGGAGATGGTTTGGTCTGGAAAAATGTTCCTAAGGGTCATATACATCAAATGGGTCAAGAATGAGGTAATTTTAACCATTTTTAGTGTCCCAAATGACTCCTCCATCCACAAATGTCCTGTTGTGTGACTGAACTTGATCTCAAGAAGCGTTGTCATGTGACCAAGGGAAGCAAGTGTCGTCACGGACGGAGAGGTGTCATTTCAATCTATAACAAATGCCCCATAATGTATGAGGTCAGAGGGAGTGCGGGAAACGATGGCCGAAATACATTATAAATAACAAAGAGTTGAATCATGGAGGAACGGAGAAACCAAGAATCATAGGCTCAAATGAAGTACCTGAAAGCAAAGGCAATGACAGACAAACTTATCCTTGGGGTAACTGTCCATGTTCAAATAATGGAACATGACCTCCAAGAGGATACAATAATGATCCAAATACTGATGCATATATCATGGCCACTAAAATACAAGCGTGGATCCATGAGGAACATAAGTGTAAACATAGCCACATAAATACAAGGTGGATCTATGTCAAAACTGGAGAACATAGCCACAGAGAACAAGCTGGATCTATGTTTCATCAAGAGCCAAAAAAGAGTGTGGCTCAGTCTTGCGCAACTTGGGCGATAACATAAATGAGGTGATGCTATCGAGGATCCCAAGGTCTTCACCAAAAAACAACCCAAGGTACAAACCTATCCATGCGAATAAATGAGTTGTTGTCGAACATGGGAGGTATCGTTTGATTACCGGTCATTGATGTATACCGTTAACAAATGCGAGGGTGTCCACCAATAATGAAAATGGAACCCAAGGTACCTAGTACATTCAAGCAAGTGCGAATAGATGGTATTGCCGTCGAACACTTGAAGAATCCATCGGATAGGAGACATTGATGTATTCCCATCTATCCAATAGCGAGGGAAACTGCCACTAATGACCGCAATCCCCAAGGTACTAACCGAAACTCTAAACTTCATTCCCAGAGTACAATGAGTTGAAGTCGATGGGAAGAAGCCCGTTGGAAGGGAGGCCTTAATGCATCCTCCATCATCCAACACGAGGGACACTCAATAGGTATGAGCTGATTTGGAGTAGGACTGAACACATGATGAAACATACTGACACCAAGGAATGGCCGACACATGAGGTCAAGGCAATTGTAGAATGGCTGACACAGGTTATATCCTTGAACAGTGAGCACGACACAAGAGTGACTTAGGCAACTTTGAACACAAAGGGACCATGACGCAAGTCTGCAATGTAGGAGACATTAACAGATTCTCCATATGATTGTAAGACTAACCAAACGGAGGAGTAAGAACTTTGAGATCAGGTTTATCCTAAGGCCAACACTAGAACCCAACTTGTTTGATAGACTCAAAATAGGTGCTTTGTTCAAGGAGATAGTTGACTTGCTGCCATCATATTGAAAGATATTTTAAAATTCTTCCCTTCCCTTTCCTTTTTCATTTTTTAACGAGCTTGACAAAGAACTAAAGCATGCTCGACGGTATTTTCATATTTAAGGAGTCTGAAAAACCTAGAAGAAAACTCCATACACCTATCCGTGGATTTTATATCGAGCTCAGATTGGTCTGTGCTTGGCGGTGTTTTCTTGCTTATAGAGTTGAAAAACTTAAACAGTCCTCTATACACCTATCCGTGGATTTTATATCGAGCCCGAGTAGGTGAATGCTCGCTTGGTGTTTTCACATTTCGAGAGTCTGAAAACCCTAAAGATGACTCCAAAGGTCCTTTTTCGTAAAGTTAGTCTCCTTCCTCAAAAAAGTGTAAAATAATGGAAGAAGAACTCTTCTAGCGCATACAAGAGTATACCTAGAGTATACCTTTTCCGTAAATTGTCCACCAAGGCCCGGAAAATGGGTAATTCTATACCTAAGTGGATGTCGGTTCAGTTATTTTAACGAGCCCGAAAAGACAACTATGCTCGGCAAACTTTTCCTATTTAAGGAGTCTGAAAAGGGCTTAAAAGAACTCCATAGGGATCTTTTTCGTAAAGGTTTAACGAGTCCAAAAAAGTAAACTCATGACCTCCTTACTATTTTTAATGAGCTCAAAGGAGATACAGAAAAATGCTCATAACTTCCTTACTGTTTTTAATGAGCTCGAAGTGAAGATGAAAGAAATGCTCATAGCCTCCTTACTATTTTTAACGAGCTCAAAGGAAAGGTGGAAGACTGCTCATAACCTACTTACTGTTTTTAATGAGCTCGAAGTGAAAAAAGAATGCTCATAACCTACTTACTGTTTTTAACGAGCTCGAAGTAAAAGAAGAATGCTCGAAACCTACTTACTGTTTTTAACGAGCTTGAAGTAAAAGAAGAATGCTCGCAACCTACTTACTGTTTTTAACGAGCTCGAAGTAAAAGAAGAATGCTCGCAATGGGAGGAGACGAGTGTCAGGGACATGCAAAACTAGCTCCAAGTGCATGGAACAAAGCTATGCCTAATGCAAGGAACATGAGCAAGATAAGGACACTCAGGGTGTGTCTCCTCCAGGTAAAAGGTGTCAAATTGCAAAGGAAAAATGATACAGGGCTTAGCGGAAATGAGATCAGAGATGGAGGCTTATATAACGAGCTAAAAGTGTGGAAGCTGGCTTCAGGCTCATTAGCGCAAGCGGGATCATAATAGATGCATATGCAATTTGAACACAAAGATGGGAGCGTTATCAGGGATGGCCAGAAATATATGAGAAAGAAAGATATGAGGCTTCTTCTCAAAGTCATGGTAAATCTAAAAAGGCTCTCAAGCCTATGAGAAAAACTTAGCATGGGCACTAGAATGGCATAAGGGTGCTGACTAAGGTGACCCATGTTAGGTAGGCTCTGTTGTCGGACTGGTGCACAATGCATAAAGAGATGGCTAACACACCAATATCCAATAGGTTCGACCCTATGGCGAATTTAGATGGCAAAATGTTCAAATGCAACATAACAGCAGGGAAGCCTAAACCTATATGCAAGGTTTCGAATATACCTGACATGGTCGCACAAGGTGTCGAAAAGGACCAGTAAGCAAGTATACATCCAGCTATGAATCCTGTCTCCAAGAAACATCAGTACCAAGATCATATCTAAAACATATGTAAAGAAAGACCCAATACAAGTCACTGTGGTAGAAATACTTTCAACTTCACTATCATCAACAACAGGCATAAACAAGGCAGAGTTTTCAAATGAAGACTCTATGGTACCCAAGCCCGAGGACTTACAATCAACAAGATCAACTTCAGGATGAAGATCAAGTTGAAGGACATGATGGAAACTGCATAAACAAATTCATCATCACGGGAGTTGAAAATTCTAGAAGCATAATCAAACTCAGCAGGAACACTGATTTGTGGATCTATAGGAGAGTCCAAAGACTCAATAGTAGGAAGATCAGACTTTAAGGTCAAACTGGGGTTGGACATAACTGTGACTGAATAAACATCCAAGTGAATGGCAGACTGTACTATAGACTCTAGGAAAACTTCATCGAAAGGAATCATATCATCCCAGATAGAATACATATCTAAACATTCAAATGAAGGTGTCACTTGGCCAAAAGCCGGGACTAAGTCCCGAGAAGGTAAGCATGAACTCAGAGACTTCTTCTCAGTAGCAGTTGAACGCAAGGAACAATATGCCACATAAGTCCCATGTGACATAGTAGCGCCTAATGATGAGGGATCAGACTGGTCTACAGTTGGGTAATAAGGAGGATCAACGAATGCAAGCTGGTCGATGGTGACAATGTTTTCGTTATGAGGGAAACGCATCACACGAAAGAGCGTAGATGCTACAGCATGCATAGCATAAACGTAATCACGCCCGAGGATCATATCAAAGTCCATAGGGTCCTTTAAAACCATAAAATCAACTAAGACTGTTTTTCCACCCAAGGTAACAGGTGCCTAACGGAGGAATCCGATCAGTTCACTAGGTCTTCTATCAAAGGTCAACGGCCAATTAGCAGCTGGAATAACATTAGGGAAACCCAAATCTCTCCAAGCATAAGCAGATAAGATACTAACAGAAGCACCTTCATCAACAATGCATCGATCAACCGTATGGTTCCCGATATCAACCTTTATCTGGAAAGGTGTCGAAGAAGGAAGACGAGGCTTGGCTAGACTATTCCAATCAAAGGAAACAATCCTAGGGCTTGGTGGGGGTTCACATGGCACAGATGAAGTGCCCCCTTTTTCAGGAATATCCAAACTGGTAATGTAGAAGACTTCAGCAGTAGGTGCATCAATCTCTGAAGGACTGATGGGATCGGTCGAAGATTGCATCGATTCGATCACTTCACTCTCCAAAGGAAGAGTGGAGTCGACCAAAGATTGCAATGGTTCAACCACTTTATCAACCAAAGGTTGATTTGACTGCAGGGAATCTATAGACAACTCAGGAACAGAGGTTCCTTCAGACATGGACCACACTCTTCGTGCCACTAGAATGGTAGGGCATCGGTGAGTAAGGTGGTCTCCTTTACAAAGTTTACAAGGGAACTTTGGTTTTCGTCCTATAGGTTTAGACTCCTTTACAATGTCAGTACTCTCAGCATGACTAGCATTGGCTGACAGCTTGCCCCCAGCATGACTCACAGAGGCTGGTTGCTCAGAAGCATTAGACTTGTGAACTAAGGACCACACTTTTTGCACTTCTGGAAGTACAGGGCACAAGTAAGTAAGGTGATCTCCCTCGCAAAACTTACAAGGGAACCTTAAGCTTCTGTTTGTTTGGTTTGTCAAAGATGTCAACTCCCTCAGCATGACTTGCAGTGGCCGATCTCATGTCTCCAGTATGACTCACAGGAACTGGTGACTTGTCATTAATATGACTAGCAGTGATCAATGACGTGTCCTCAACATGACTGACAGTGGTTGAAGACAAACTTTCAGTATGATTTTCAGTGACTAAAAGTTTTCTCCCAACATGACCTCCAAAGGCTGGGTAGGTGCCCCCTGCATGACTTACAGAGGAAGGGTGCTTGCTCCCAGCATGACTTGCAGAGGCCAGGTTGCTACCCCCTTGTTTTGGCATCTTCTTCCTATTCTTCCTCTGTCTATTCCTTTTAGACTGCTGGCTACTAGTATTGCTACTTTCGCCACATGAGGTAGAAGGAGGAGGAGAAGATGTTACTGGAAAAGGAGGCATAGGGTTCTAATGCTCTTGATTTGAGGTTCTCACAAAAGAAGCGTCAGGAGCATGCAAGGCATTTGGAGTGGAAAATAACCAAACCGGCAGCCCAATAGTGAATCTAGGAAGATTCAGAGTAGCCATTAAGGGAGCACCAATGTTTCCAATGAATGGAACAGCACAAGGATCCCCTGGAACAGGGTTACCTTGATTGGCACTCGCCGGAACGCTAGACATAGTTTCCTGCTCGAATGAACAAGAAGTTCTCTAAGGCAAACTAAAACAAGTAGCACAAAGAGCACACCACTAAAAAAGGTCCTAGGTAAATCAAACCAGGCAAACAGATGCCTTTTAGAGAAGAGTCTGGGATGATGAGGGCCCAGAACAGATCAACGAAGGATGAAGAACAGTTACCCGGGGTCCACAATACAATGACTAAGGGTGCAAGCGCTGGAATCACCCAACCGCCCTCCCAAAGACTTACAAGAGATTTCCTCCCACATCTGTCCTAGGTACAGCAGATATACCCTCCGCTGTCACTTGTGTATGAACCTATGGTCAGATACTAAGGATACCACAACACTGAAAACTCCTGGGGGAACAGTCGTTGGTCGAATCAGAAGGCATGGGCAGGGTAACTGAGCCCGAAACTCAAAAGAGTCCCCAAATGCGTCCAATCGTGGTATATGCTCGAAACAAAAAGTAGGAGGAGTATTCCCAACAATCTGATCTCACAAGACCTACTGCATAGATCCCAGGCAAGCTTTGAATGAAGTGGGTTTACCTGTGATAGTCAAACTACGATTTTTGCGTAATGTGTGATATTGGGTGGTTTAAGGTGTTTTAAACCCAAGATCCTAACCAAGACTAGTTGGTGTAGTGTAACCTAGAAAAGAAAATGTTACTAGTACATTTTATTAGGGTTCATTTTAAAGGTTACTTGCTTACTCAAAAAGGTAGTGGGTGTGTGAGAGTGGTTGTAATAGAGATAGAGTACCGAAAATGAAATATTTACCACCAAACAAATCTTTTCTTTTCAATGCAAGTCTTAAAATTCTGATCTAGAATGCATATGCAAATGCAATTTTTAATCTTTCGAATGCAAAAAAGGTAAAAATAAAGTCTAAATGTACAAAATTAAACTCAAAACCTGAGAATGCAGCTATTCAAACCAATAAGTATGCAAAAGAAAACTTGTTCTTTTTGATGCAAAGCACTCTAAAATATTTTAAGCCACTTGCAAGGTACTCTATTCAGAAAATGAATCAAAATTATTTATGCTTTCCAAAGTTAAGAAACAAAACTGAAACTAACCTACTATCAAAGCAAAGCAAAGAAACTTTCAGGTTCTCTTTATGAAACAGTAAAAGCTACCAAATATGACTTTCAAATCCTTATTGATGTAAGCATGCCAACCATTGGGAAAAGAGTACAAAAACTACTTTTAGACCCAAACGAAGCAAATGACATACGAAGAAGTATGGTTTGGTAAAGTTAGGTCTGCACATAAACAATGCAAACAAGGTCTTGAACAACAGCCAAAACACTTGAGCTTTCACTACAAAAGAAAAACTAAAAGCATAAGGGACGATAAGAAACCAACTTAAAAGAGAAATTTCACTCAAATATATACAAATAGGGTCAAGAAGACTCAAGAGGTTTCAAATCCAGTGGAAATGGGGTAAGCAAGTTCAGTCAGACTCAAATTATGGTACAAAACACCAAACAGGTCCACAACCCCCCAACTTGGGTCAACAAACCCCAAAACTTTCCAAACAAGCCCAAATTGATCAAAAGAGGTTCAAATCATGAATGTAGGATCAGTACAACGATGGGAGACCACTTACAGTGGTTTAACACAGACCTAGGGTCATCAGGGACCCCAAAAAAATGCAGCCACAGCGCCCAGATTTGGGTCCACAACCCAAAAACTCAAAAATTTCAAACCCAGATTTTGAGCGCTACTGTGTATGAGGCATACCAGCACCCATAGCAGGGTGGGCACCACTGTGTAGAGGAAAAGTAGCGTATGGGCGCTACTGTGTTGTACAAACAGTAGCGTACAGGTGGAAAAAGTTGAAAAAATGGGGTTAAAACCCCCCAACTAGGTCCACAAGGGTTTGCAAGGGCTAGGAAGGGTCTGTAAAAAGCCCAGGAGGGTCAAACAGAGCCTAATAATTGATCCTAATCAAGAAAATGAACAAAGACCATCAAACAAGACTGAAGAAATGACCTTGGATACCCCTAAGCAGTTAGGCTTTCCCCAGCGGAGTCGCCATTCTGTTGTGGGGAAAATGCACCTATAGTTCAGGGGAGAAACTACCAACTTACGGTGATAAAGATAGACTTACAAGCATTCTGCAAGTACAACAAATAAATGAAGAGATTAGGGTTTAGAGATGTAGGCACCTTATTCAGAAGGTTGATCCTAGCTTTGCCTCCCTCGCTCTTCAATACTTATCCAGTGTCGCAATGCCCAAACCTGCAAAACAACTTGATACCTTTCTCAAACACATTTGACTACATATATAAGACTTATATCCATAACATTACAAGACATCAAACTATAATTAAACAACAATCAAATCAGAGACATACGAGGATAGGTCATATTTGGAAAGGAAAGAACGTCTGATCTTTATTGATGAATGAAAGCAAGTACATACAGTTATACCTTCTTTCAAGCTTGGCACTTCATGAAACCTAGATTCAAGGTCTCCTGCTTCCGTTCTCCAAGGATTCCAGCCTCTAATCAACTGTGCTAGGGTTTACCAGAAACTAAGCACAAGAGAGGGGGATGAGGGTCTCCATTCCTCCAGCATAACAATATTGTAGACTTGTTTTCCTTTACATGGCCCTTCTACCCTCCTTATATAGTCAGTGAAGGATAGGAAAAGAAGTTATAATCGAGTAGGAGGTTCCCCAACCAACTTAACTTCCCAAAATTTCGAGATTTTGACCAAAACAGGGGTGTACGCTACTCTACAATAGACAAAGTAGTGTACATATGGATTTGAGCGCTACTATTTCAACAATGGAGTCGCGCTCAGAAGGTTTTGAGCACTACTATTGATGAAGCAAAGTAGGGTACACACGCTACTATCATGCATGTGTACCAGCGCTCATGTTGAAAAATGGCCAAAAACAGGCTTTTCTGCTCATTTTCAGGAAATGGTTTGGTCTGGAAAAATGCTCCTAAGGGTCATATACATCAAATGGGTCAAGAATGAGGTAATTTCAACCATTTTTAGTGTCCCAAATGACTCCTCCATCCACAAATGTCTTATTGTGTGACTGAACTTGATCTCAAGAAGTGTCGTCATGCGACCAAGGGAAGCAAGTGTCGTCACGGACGGAGAGGTGTCATTTCAAGCTATAACACTTGCTAGGATTAGCAACTTCTGACTAGAAAAACTTGCCATCTTTTGTCTTTCTTCACTCCAATTAGCAAGTGCGCCCTTAGGAAGTTTTCTGGATGTTGCTAATTCTTTTTCTTACAGCTTTTCTTGTCTTTTCCACTTTCATTCCTTTCTCCTTTCCTGCTTTTGTCTGATTTTGCCAGCTTTTGTCAGTTTCCTTATTTGTCCATCTTGCCAACTTGTCTTCCACTAGATTCCTTGGCTTTTCCTGAGATTTATCACTTAACAAGATTGGCCTACTTAACCAATTCGAATTGCCTATCCAAGTCATCAACCACTTGGCACATTTATTAGTAATAAACATTTAAATAACAAAATACAACTCATAAATAATTTGGCTAAGCAAATAATTAATTATCCAGTAATTAATTAACTACTATGGTGTAATTGCCTCAAAATCTCCCCAATTAATTATGAACTTAGACCCCTAGGGATAGGAGGATCCAAGTGGTGACCAAGGTCACTAGGGAGGGGATATGACAGGGACAATATGGGTTAGAGGCATCAACAAAAATCCCATGATTAAATACTGAAACAAAAAATTAAAAATCCATTCTCTTAAAAACTAGGATGGGGTTCTTGTAAACCTGGAATATTAGGAAAATCCTAAAGGTAGAATAAAAGAAGAGCTAGTTAATGCTTGATTTTCACCGTGTAAACACATGCAAACCAAATGGAAAAGAAGTTACACAATAGCATAAATGTAGGGAAAAGGAGGTCATGGGTGTTTTTCACTTATAAATTTGGGAGGGGCATACATATACTCTGAAGTAATCCCTTTCACATACTTCTCGTCTTATTTTATGACACTCCCACTTGAATAACAAAGTGACCATTAACCTAACTACCTCGATTGCTTCTTTCTTCATGGGGTTTTGGTGGCCATAGAAATAACTTGGTCTACCCAGGAGTTGACATAATATGAGAGTGGGGCCACTTTAATCTCTCCTTTCACTTTTATTGCAAGTATCTCATTCTTGATGCTTTGTATAACGCTGACTTGTTCCTTGCATAATGAGCTTCCCTCCATGTTGTATACCATGAAGTCAGTGAACCATTTTTTAACCTCTAGGTCATTTAGAGAAGATAACAATACTATAAAATTCATCCCCCAACATGTACTTACTTTTGTTTAACATAGTTTTGAAATTATTCCCTTGCAATCAATTTCTCACCTTGAGTAAGGTTTGGCCCTTAAGATTTTTTTGTGACATCAAATATTCTTAAAAATTATATGATATTCTTGGTCTTAAGTACATCACACGCAACAATCAACTCTCAAATGGTTGGATAATTTGAACCCTAGTGAAATAAGTTAAGTGATTTCACCCATTTCATAACATTTTGCTTAGCCATGTTTCATTTCACTAGTCAATTCATCCACCCCCTTAATTTTCCCCTTTGTGAAGGATCTATCATTAGTAATAACCTAAAGTCTTGTAACTATTCCCATGTATGAATGCCTCAATAAATCTAAAAGAGTCTAGTACTATAAAGTTGATGTTGCTAAATCAAATTGGAAATATACGGGAGATATTCCCTCTTGCTAAATTCTAGGTTCATAAGTCCTAGGTTATCAAAGCCAGTTCCTGAGGCCCGGGTTATCAAAGCCAGTTCCTGAGGCCCAGGTTATCAAATCCAAATCTAAAGTAAAGGGATTAAGCCAATGAAAAGCCTAAGAAATGCAAATAAATGAAAAAATAATGTAAAAGGTATCATAAAAAAAAGGTGTAGCAATGGGTGGCCCATCACAACACTTCCTTCTAAGGCAGACACGTGGAAGAAATATCTTAAACCCTAACTCTTGAAGGTTAAGGGTAGACCTATCACACTTTATTGCTATGATCGTTAATTTGCAAAGACCCATTTCTTTCCCTAAGTACACATTCACTTCATGTACCCTAACTTACTTTAGGAGTATAGGCTATGCACCTTAACTTAGCGCTTTCAAATGTAATAAAGGACTTAAACAGGTCACCCCATTGTTATGTTGGATGAGTAAAGGTTAAACAAATCATCGAGTTGTTAGAAAAGTGTAATTGTAAGCATTTCATGTATTATCTTCATATTTATGAACATTTCCTATGTTATATGTGGGATAACCCCTTGGCACTAGAGAGCTTTATCATATACACATGTTATGACACTTGGTATGATGTTTTATGGTGATGACTAGATGTTTCATGAGGAGCACTACCCTTGGCACACATATGAAGGCCATTTTTGGCAGGGCGTCTTAACTTTTAGAGCAATTATCTTTTGGCAGAGTGCCCATAATTGTGCCATCTCAACACTATTAGATGTAGAATGGTTGCGGGATTTCGGAAAAGTGGTAATAATAGAAAATTCAATAATATTGAGGAAGTTGGAAAATCCATAACTATCGTTTAAAGTATCACACCGTACTTTTGTCGTGCACGCCTTTGGGGAGCCCTTTCATGGAGAGCGTTCACCTTTTTGAGGAAGCACTCCACCTTTTGGACCATTTCTAGTGGAGTGCCCCCCTTGTCTTGGGATTATTGTTGGTTTATGAGAGTTGTTTTTCATTTTTTACCGTGTCTAGATGCTTCTTTGAGCCTCCATAGGATAGATCTAGGGTTTTGGTAGATCTATTATTATTTTATTGTAAAGGAACAAGAGTTATTGTCCAATATAAGAGAGTGTCTTCCTCGTTTTATCTTCTTGTTGTTAATCAAAGAATAAAAGTATCTTTTGCAATGAAGGCTCTTGGATTTTTTGAGATCTTTCTTACATGTGAGACATATCTTAGTGATTCTATCTTGAGGCAACATGTATTTTTCTTACATTGTCAAATTTCTAGATCTAGTCCAATAGAAGGGTAATCTTACTCCATTGGAATTAAGTAGGGAAGAATATCTTTACTTGTTTCATGTCCTATTCTTGTAGCTTGATTGTGATTTGTCATCTTATGAGGGGTTACGAATTCAAGTTTGCATAGCCTATAATATATGCTAATTCTAGATGTTGAAGGTCTATGCTCTAGGGTGACCCTTCCTTGAAAGGATTTGCATGAAACCCCAAAGGATTGGGATAAATTCGTCATGCTTTGCATGTGTTTTGGCCAAGTATTCTCAAACAAGGCCCACATAGAACTATCGACTACCCAAGGATCAAAGGCGTTGGTCTATCACTTCATCTCATCAACCACAAAACTCCAAAAATATTTTTCCTTTTTGTTTTTCTATGGTGAAATCTAGTTTCTTCAAGGCTGCAATAATTTTAAGATTTCATCCTCCATCAAGCTAAGTTAAGGTCTCATACTTTGACATTATTTTAGGGTTTGATTCCTTAGTTTTAGTTATGTTTTATCTTCATTTCATAACACCAATAAATACATAATTAAAACAACTCTAGTAACTCCGTAAAATCTCTTTTTAAGGTTAGGGTTTCATGCTAGATTAATCACATAAAATTTATGGGTTTTATACTTATGTTTCATGGCTGACTTATGTGTTTAAATGGCTCAAATTTCATCTTAAACAATTATGGAAGTTCATAACAAAAAGCAAATTTAAATCCTGGAACCTTTTAGGGGCATCTAGCACTTGAAATTTTCAGTTTTCATGGTTTAATTTTTTTGTTCTTTATCATGGAAATTTATACATTTTCTTGTTTTGATAGATAACATAAATCACTTTATAAAAGTAAATTATTTTTAGTGTTCATTTGGTCAAAGATTGGATCAAGGCCTTATGTTTATTTAAACACACACTTGTATTGGCTAAATGGTTCACTCTTAAATCTAGAAGTTGTTTGTATAATTTTGTTCCTATTGCCAAACTTTTATCTTACACAACTTCTTAATATGTTTCAAACGTGTTTGGGTAATTTACATCATGGATACAATAATCAAGGTAATAAAGGAACCTCACTTAAAGAAGAAACATACTTATTAAAGGGTAGAAAACAACTTTGTTTTTTGTAAGGCTCATACCCATGGAGTTTTGAACCGGTGACCTTATGCAAGGAGAACCTTAATAGTACACCCATTCACCATCTAATCTACGCCCCATGGGCCAGGTATGAAATAACTTAATAAATGTTTTCTTACGAAAATAAAGAAAACATGTCAAAAATATGAAACTTGGAAAGGAAAGTTGTTTATGTGAAATCATCCATAGCTAATCAAAAGTTAAAAGTAATAAATAATGCTTAGTTGAAAGAGTGAAACATTGACATATCCCTCCTCTTCAAATATTACATTGTTTTTTTTTAATGTGGTTCGCATCTCTATCTTTCAAGAGGCCACTACATCCGTGGAACTTCCCCGTTATACAATGAGGCAAGTGGTGAGGCTAAACATAGTCATAATATTAGGGACTCAACAACAAGAGCAGCATATATCACTTACAAGGAATTGAACCCATGTGGGGAGGTTATAACCAGCATAGATCCATCTTAAAAGGGGATCTACCAAGTGCCGAGAGGGATCAAATCTTTCAAGGTGCAAACCCTTCCTCAACATTTGCACTCTCGGCATTATTTAAGTGTGTAATGCAATGTTTATGGTTTTAATTTATCTAATTTGTGTAGTTTTACATATATGCCATCTTAAATGTTTTAAATCTAAATTGAGCCGACATTTTATTTTTTATAATATTTTTTTTTTTTTAGGAAGGACACGTGTAAGCTCTAGGGTGACCACAAAATGAGTTACACATACCCCTGCTGGGTTGTAGAATGCGCCTATTCTGCGCACTCATTACTCCCAACCACCCAAGCTACCGTTAAGATTATATGCTACTATAGACTAAATTCCAACTTCATTAGCATTCAATACATTATTCACAATATCAACATCATAAGGATCTCTGAAAGATACACAATCATAAAGCACAAAACAATATATCCTGGGAAACCCTCAAGGGCAAGAAAACCCAGCAAGAACTTCCTCGATATAGATGATCAAAGTACAATGCCCAAAAATAAGTCTCACAAAATAAGAGAGACAAAAGATCAAACTCTAGACCCAATCCAATCCTCCTCCTCCTTCGCAGACTTCTCTCTCTCCTCTAATGCGCAATGCATGAATGAGTGAATGGTTCAAATGAGAGGAAGTCACTCTCTATTTATACTTTACTTTTCACTTGACTTTTAACCCATCTAGGTCAACCTCACTTTAACTTACTAGGCCGACCTCTCCTAGAAAGACTCAAATAATATTATATTAAATTCTTTAGGGTACTAAGGACCCAACTTACAATGGAGGTTTTACCTCATGACTTTTACATGACCAAATATAATAATGACATCCTCGAATGGAGGTAAAACATCCTCGACTGAGTTACAATAATAAAGTACAAGTAGAATATTCTTTGAAGTTACATTAATTTAACTCTCCCCCTTAACAAGAAGGGTATTCTACTGACAATAGCATTTGCATGTGTAACTCTACACAACATCATCAGAGGGAGGAGGGGCATCATCA
Source organism: Larix kaempferi (assembly GCA_027924585.1). Lineage (NCBI taxonomy): Eukaryota > Viridiplantae > Streptophyta > Pinopsida > Pinales > Pinaceae > Larix > Larix kaempferi. The sequence goes on along the minus strand of BSBM01000173.1, from coordinate 9,644,572 downwards.
ACAACATTTGGAACATTGGTTGATACATCTATAAATCATTGGAAGTTCTTCAACAACATCATCATCTCCATTATATAGTTGAAGTATCATCATCTTCAGTACTGGAGCATCCTCATCTTCAACACTGGAGCATCATCTTCTACAGCACTAGAGAATCCTCATCTTCAGCACTGGATCATCATCTTCTTCAGCACTGGAGCATCCTCATATTCAACACTGAAATATCTACAACACTAGAGCATCCTCATCTTCAGCACTGGAACATCTGCAGTACTGGAGCATCCTCATCTTCAGCACTGGAACATCATCATTTGCAGCACTAGAGCATCCTAGAACATCATCATCTGCAGTACTGGAGCATCCTCATCTACAGCACTGGAATATCATCAGGAGCATCATCACCTGCAGCACACATGATCCTTCCTTTCAAAACCCGGGATTCAGTCCAACAACTCTGGTGATCCTTCCTTTCAGAACTGGGATCATGGACAATCCTTCCTTTCAGAACTCTGGATTCAGTCCAACAACTATGGTGATCCTTCCTTTCGGAACTGGGATAATGGACAATCCTTCCTTTCGGAACTTGAGATACAGTCCAACAACTATGGTGATCCTTCCTTTTGGAACTGGGATCATGGACAATCCTTCCTTTCGGAACTCAGGATTCAGTCCAACAACTTTGGTGATCTTTGCTTTCGAAACTGGGATCATGGACAATCCTTCCTTTCAAAACCAGGGACTCAATCCAACAACACTGGTGATCCTTCCTTTCAGAATTGGGATCATGGAAAATCCTTCCTTTCGGAACTAGGGATTCAGTCCAACAACACTGGTGATCCTTCCTTTCAGAACTAGGATCATGGACAATCCTTCCTTTCGGAACTCTGGATTCGGCCCAACAACTCTAGTGATCCTTCCTTTCAGAACTGGGATCATGGAAAATCCCTCCTTTCGGAACCAGGGATTCAGTCCAACAACATTGGTGATCCTTCCTTTCGGAATGGGATCATGGACAATCCTTCCTTCTGGAACCAGGGATTCAGTCCCACAACACTGGTGATCCTTCCTTTCGAAACTGGGATCATGGACAATCCTTCCTTTTGAAACTAGGGATTCAGTCCAACAACACTGGTGATCCTTCCTTTCAGAATTACGGGATCACTGTCTAGGGATGATCAATCCCACTGCAACTCAGGATCAACATTTAAGACTATCCTTCCTTTCAGAATTACATGATCATTGTCTAGGGATGATCAATCCCATTGCACCACAATATCATCAGCACTACTCCCCCTTTCGAGGGAAGTCCTTATGAACTACACCAATCTTGTCATGGAAGTTCTCAAACTTCACACAAGACAGAGGCTTAGTCAACACATCTGCAACTTGCTCATTTGTGCTCACATATTGGAGCTTTATAGCTCCCTTCTACACCATATCACGGATGTAGACTATTTCTATGTGCTTTGAATTATCATGGAACACAGGGTTCTCTATCATCTTTATACAACTCTGGTTATCACATAGAATTGTTGTGGTATCCAAATTCAGATCAAATAGACCTGATAACAACTTCCGAAGCCATATAACTTCACAACTGGCAAAACATGCTGTAATATATTCTGCTTCTGCAGTGCTGAGAGCAACACTTGACTGCTTCCTACTTAGCCATGAGATCATGGCTGACCCCAGACTGTAACATCCGCCTGAAGTGCTCTTCCTGTATGAGACACTTCCTACCCAATCGGAATATGTATACCCATACAGCCTGAACTCATGATCTCTATAATCTGGCCTAGTATCAATGACCCAATAATCTGCCTATATAGAGTCACATCCACTAATTCTGACAAAGTATAAGATAACGACTTCAAGTTGGTATCCATGGGTGTGGCCATCACTTTACACTCCAACATATCAAATCTTTTCAAGATTTCTACTGCATACTTCCCTTGGTTAAGGAAGATTCCCTCTGGGCTCTACCATACCTTGAGACCTAGAAAATAGTGCATTAAGCCAAGGTATTTCATCTTGAATTCTACAGCGAGCTTCTTCTTGCACTATGAAATTTGTTTCGCATTACCTGTCAGGAATAAGTCATCCACATATAGCAATAATATGACTTGTTCATCATCCATAACCTTGAAGTAAAGGTTAGGATCAGCTTTACTTTTGGTAAAGCCCAAGCTCGTCAAAAGACTATCAATTCTTCCATACCAAGCTCTTGGAGCTTGCTTCAACCCATACAAAGCCTTCTTTAGTTTGCAGACATGCATCTCTTTGTTTTCAACCTCAAATCCTTGTGGATGCTCTATGTACACTTCTTCTTCAATGACACCATTCAGGAAAATTGTTTTCACATCCATCTAGTCTAACTTCCACTTCATCGTGGCTGCAAGTGCCATGATGGTTCTAATTTAAGTGTACCTTGCTACTGGTGCAAATGTTTCTTCATAACCGATTCCTTCCTTTTGAGAGAATCCACGAGCCACAAATCTAGCTTTGTATTTTTCAATACTTCCATCCGCTGCATGTTTTACCTTGTATATCCATTTGGAAGATACCACACTTTTACCTTCTGGTTTGGCAACTATGTCCCATACATCATTCTTCATTATAGATTGGTATTCTTCCGTCAGCTTCTACCCATTCTTTCTTTTTAATGGCTTCTTCAAAACAAGTAGGTTCTTTGTCTACAAGATCACACATCAAAGCCACATACCTGGAAAATGGCTTTGGCCTCTTGCTTTCTCTTGTGGAGCCTTCTGGAGCTCAATACCTCTCTACATCTTGAATAATTTCAAGAGCCCACACTGGTTTTCTCTTGCGAGAGATAGTCATGGATGGAGGTTCTTGGGGCTCCAATATATCATGATCTTCCGGAGTCTCATCAATGGGAGAGGGTGCCACTTCTGTAACTCTAGGAGATACATCTTCTTCATATACTTCTTCATGCTGGCACCTGTAGAGAGTTTTGAATATGCTTCTATTTTATATTACAACATTTGTCTAGTGTAATATACATCATTTTCCACTCAGGCAACAACTTGTCATAGTCGACTCACTCTCACTTTGTTCATCTGTAGTAGGCTTGATTTTATAAGTCTTCTTGAATGTCATCGCCACTTGTTCTCCGGAACAAGTCTCATCATTATTCTCTTGTAGGAGAGTACACACGATCTTTCCTACAAGTCAAATTTAGTAGCATGGTTGGAAACATTTCATAGTTTCCAAAACATATGCATAAAACATAAGTCACACAGTCATAATGCTAACACAACATTCATCTACATCCTACATTCATATGGTAACTTTCTAGATGCCTTCCATCTCTACCATAACATTATTAAGAGCATGCACTACTCCCAATATGTTAGCAAAGAGGTTTCACTCTAGATAAGTAGCAATGGAATGTTGTATAGCACCATAGGCTACTTACCCATCACATGCATATCACTGCAAACATTCTAACATGCATAACACACATCCTAAATAAATGTGTACACAACTGGACACTATCATTTAAACAATTTGATGAAATGACAATTCAAATACTTATCTTTGTTTGTTTGGTAGGATCTCTTTTGATCCTAGTCTCTTTGCAGGGATTACTGGAATGAACTCTACTCCATCATTAGAGTCCCTGAATCAAGCTCGAGAGAGTGCTTTGAAGCACCACTATTACAAAACATAATCTTCGATTTCTTCCTTTGGTAGCTTCCTGGGAGGTCCTTCTTCTTCTTCTTCATCTTCGACAAAATGAGCATGATGTCTTTTGTTGCTCTTCTTCTTACATTCTTCTTTTTTGTTTGGACAATCTTTGGCAATATGTCCCATCTTATCACAATGGAAACATTGACAAGAAGAGAAGTCTCTTTGCTTGTGGTTTCCCTTCTTATACTTTTGAAACTTCTTTAGAGGATGATATTCTTTATGATTTTCCTTCTTGAAATGAGGTTTTCCCTTTCCTCTTCTAGTATGGGTAGCTAGAGCTTGATCATCACCTCTGAGTAATGCTTCTCGATTTGCCACTCTAGCCTCCTCTTGGATAAATTCTTCCCATACAGCTTCAAATAGTAGACTTTCCTTTCTTGCACACATTGTCTAGATAAAAGAGTCCCAAGGTCTAGTAAGACCATTGAGAGCAGTCATCACCAACTCATCTTCATCAAGCTTGTCTCCAATTGCTTTTAGTTGTTCTTTGAATTGATAAACCTTAGTAAAGTAATACTGGATATATTCACCTGGATTCATCTTCGTGCTTTTGAGTTGGGTTCTTAGATTCATCTTTCGATTTATGTTTCTCCCTTCATACATTCTTGATAGGGCATCAAACATCTCCTTTTGGGTTTTCTTGGAGGACACTTGTGGAATCAAATGATCCTTGATGGGATTTGCTATGATCCTCTTGGCTCTAATCATATCCTTCTTATGCTTTTCCTTGGCTTCAACTTCTACGGGTTCTGGTACAACTTCTTTGATAAACTTTGAAAGATCATTCTCTTCTAGAATGAGTCCAATCCTATACTTCCAAGCACGAAAGTTCTCTATGCCTTCCAACTTGTCATCAAGCTTAGTGCTTGGGGCCATATTATCCCGGAGAGTAGAGAATAACCAAAAAAAAAATTCTCAAAATAAAAAACTGAACTCACCAAAAGATGCGCTTGACTGAGGCGAGTATGCTGGTACACTTGGTTTTTGAAGATTCCAAAATTTCACCCTTGAAAATTGACTTGTGAAATTCTGATCTGCAGTTTCTGGCTTTCTCTGGTTTTCTGGTTTTTTGGTTTTTCTGGTCCAGAGTCAAACTAGGGTTTGACTTTCCGGGAGTTTCACCCACTGAAAAAATTCGATCTTGGTACCAAACTTTCGATCTTGGAGAGGCGCACTTCTCTATGCCAATTGCACCAAAAAATTCCACACTTGTAAGAAACCCTAAATTTTAAGCTCAGAGATAGAGAGAGAGATTTTACCTTGTGAAAGTTGCTCTTTTCAGGCTAGCTCTGATACCATGTTAAGATTATATGCTACTATAGACTAAATTCCAACTTCATTAGCATTCAATACATTATTCACAATAGCAACATCATAAGGATCTCTGAAAGATACACAATCACAAAGCACAAAACAATATATCGTGGGAAACCCTCAAGGGGAAGAAAATCCAACAAGAACTTCCTCAATATAGATGATCAAAGTACAATGCCGAAAAATAAGTCTCACAAAATAAGAGAGACAAAAGATCAAACTCTAGACCCAAGCCAATCCTCCTCCTCCTTTGGAGACTTCTCTCGCTCCTCTAATGCGCAATGCATGAATGAGTGAATGGTTCAAATGAGAGGAAGTCACTCTCTATTTATACTTTACTTTTCACTTGACTTTTAACCTAGCTAGGTCGACCTCACTTTAATTGACTGGTCGACCTCTCCTAGAAAGACTCAAATAATATTATATTACATTCTTTAGGGTACCAACGGCCCGACTTACAATGGAGGTTTTACCTCATAACTTTTACATGACCAAATATAACAATGACATCCCCGAACGGAGGTAAAACATCTCCGACAGAATTACAATAATAAAGTACAAGTAGAATATTCTTTGAAGTTACATTAATTTAACAGCTACAACCAATGGACTTCAAATATTACATTGCTAAAGCAACAACTAATAGACTTCGAATATTGCATTGCTAAAATTATACTAACATAGATTTATCTTAAATCCTCTTGACTTTAATAGATCCCATTTAAGATAGATCACCTAGCTATTCTTGATAATATTATTATCGTATTTTGAAAAATTTACCCCATTATTTTTTATAATTATATCCTCCCTCTTTTACAAGAAGGAGATGTAATTTTAAAAAGCATAAAAAATTAGTAAAATATTTTGAAAAATTTGACCTCATTATTTTTTTTTAATTATATCCTTCCTCTTTTACAAGGAGGAGATGTAATTTTAAACAGCATAAAAAATTAGTAAACAGTTTTCCTCTTGCCATTTATTCAGTCTTTAGCTTTTATCTTTAGACGTGTCATCACTAAATTGGATATTTTCATGACAAACATTTCCTTCTGTAAAGAAGAGAATTGCAATTTAATGAGCGTAAAAGAAGTGGCGAAAACAAGATATATGTATTTTCGGAATCCATTTTAATTGTTTTAGCTTTGAATCAAACAGTAACAACCGAATGTGTCAAGAGACTAGACGTAGCAGGTGTAAGGCCTTCATTTACACACATGAAGAGCTCTGTTAAAGGCTTCTGGTAGGAAGCATTGCTTTGATAAAATGAAATGCCATTAGAGAGATGACGATAATGCACTACAAAATGCCATGTTTTTGTTTTTGTTTTTCACATGCTAAACGGTTGTTGGTACTGCATCGACCAATTTCGCATTCTACAGGCTTCGTTTGCGATTAAGATTTTGGTCTTCTGTAAATGTGGGATGTTATAAATCTTTTTGTAATGAGTTATTGGTTGGAGATTGTGCAGGATTGATCTTATTTAATTGAAGAAAACATGGGGCAGACACTACGTAGAGCAACGGGGTGGCTCAGAAGTCCGAATCCCACGACACCAACAAAATCATCTTCTGTAAAAGGTCACAAGCCCGAGATATTCAGCAGACCTCCATCACAATCCAGGCCCCAAGAGTCCATACCAGTTATTAACCCAAATTGGGATACCAGTAAGTCAGATAGTTTTCTCCTTATGCATATCTTTGGTATGCCAAGCTCTTATTGAAGGCCTAAATATCTTTAGTATCTCAAGGTATCATTGAAGACCTAAATCTACGGATATCCTTAATACGGGGCAGACTGAGGACGAGAGAGAAGAGATTTAAAAGTCGTTAAACCTATGCAATTTTTAAATATATTACTTAACAACTTGATCATTTGTCATCTTATAGAGGTCAGTTTACAGAGGTCAACAGATAGATTCAATAATGCAATATATTGGGTATTTTCACTGATAATATGGACTTTCTTGTAGCCAAGCTGCTATTGATGTTTTTGCAATTTTATGTCAAGGTCGGTTTAGAACGTATTTTATGTTGGGGTCAAAGCTCCAGTTGACTCATTTATATGCAAAAGGAGGAAAACTACAATCTATTCTCGAGGGTACTATATCTTTAATTGCGCTGATAGAAGCTATATGCATTGGGTGGGGCTGATCCATCTTTAATTGCGCTGATAGAAGCTATATGCATTCGGTGGGGCTGATCCATCAACTGTTTGTGTGTGCCTATGCATGTGTGAGCATGCATTGAATCTAGAGTGTGCATTATTGGGTTCCTTGAATGTGAACACTCCAGAAACCCATCTAAACCTGTCTGATATGCACTGGTACCTAGAGGATGCATTCCTAGAGTTCACAGAAATGGTGGCCGAGGTATAAAAATTCTAGCTTGAGACATACAACCTTTAGCTTTGCAAGATGTTCATATCAAATCTAGGTTTAGATGGGTTTGTGCTAGTTATAAAGTTATTATCTAAGCCCATCTAATTTGGAAGCCTGGGTTCTTTGAACTGCATTAGCAAAATTGAGTTTTTCTCTTTTCCTGGTCAACATAGCTTTTGCATCTAGAAGGTATGCCAAAGGAATTTTTTAGAGAACTTGCACATTCGGGGAAACTCAGTGGTCGCCTTGTAGTGGTCTTGTCCCAAAAAAAGAAATCGTAAGGTAGTACATTGAAAATTTTGGATACTAAAGTAGTTTCCCCTCTGAATCCCCCTAGATTAGCTCTAAGGATAACATTTGACTAATAGACTGTTGAAAGTGTTCTTCAGAGGGAGGTCAAGTCGTCAGGGTTACTGGAAAATAGAGGTCGTTATAGGTGTGAAAAATTCTTGTTTCTTGGTATCTTTGGCATTTACAGTTATGAACATGGGGGAGCAATAAAAAGTCTGCTAGAGAGGTGAGATATGCTTTAACCATTTGAATGCATTAAACACTTGCTGCTTGGTTCTTCTGAACTAGAATTTGATATTGTCTTATTCGCTATTTTTTATGCTGAGGCCATTATGGTGCGATTTGCATATTATGAATTTTATAATTGAAGGTTGGTTACCATGAGGGGTTTGTCCAATGGGCTCAGCACTAGCAGTAGGGAACCTGAAGCATGGAGTTTCACACCCTTGGTCAAGGTTCAAATCTCAGACACTTCACCTGATACCTTGACCAGGTTCTATTCCCATGGGTGGTTCTGGCACCTGGAGGTAGGGGTTGAACTTATGACACTGGGAGGTCATGACCTGTGTGCATATATTATGGACTGAAGCCCACCCTCACGTTCTCATTAAGGCCTGCCATTTTTTTATCGGTTGGACTATTGTTTAGTGATAACCAGTGGGAGTTTATCTCAACTAGCCCATGTTTGATTCCTAGTGTTTTCGGTGCTTGCCTCCCCTCTCAACTACACTGAAATCTACAGAACGACATGTCGTAAAGATTGACCCCACTCTGGCCAAAAATTGAGGAGTTTCAGTCAACATAAAAGATTGAAAGAATTCTAGAGTTCTAGTGAGTGGAATTAAAAGGGGAAACATCTTTGATATAGAAGATATAAAGGATACGGGAAAGTTCCATTTCTAGAAAGTTTGGAAAAGCTTTTTCATGGTCAAATGAAGATGGTGATGGCAGGAAATCTCCCAATGGTGGCTTCAAAAATCCTATAAATGTTGTATGGATGTGAAATACAAATTGCCGCAGAGGTAGTTGTCTTAATTCTCCAGCTATAGCTAGGATTGTGTCTAGAAATGCCAATTCCATAGCCTGATATACATATAAAATGTACAGTAGCACGATTATTAACCTTGTGTTTAACATCATCAATAACACTAAACCTGATGGAATAACTTTTACTTATCTCTTTTCCTCTGAATATGCTTATATCCCGTCAAAGGTGGGTGCTTGGTAACAAAACCATCTGCTAAGGTCTTGAAAAACTGTCCGCAGCTGTTTTTTGTGTCGAAAGTTTGTGAAAGGCCGCTTTCAGAAATTTCACCACAACCTCGAGGTTTCCCAGATCTATTCCTGTGAACTTTCAGTCATAGGGCTGATCTGAAATATTAAATTACATCAGTAATATTTCACTTGTCTTCAACCCAATTTCACTTGGCAGCTCAAGAGAATAAATACTGTACAAGTGTACTTCAATACCACAATACTGCATGTTGAAGAATGCAACTTCGGAAGATATTCTTATTGTATTTTTGTTGTACTTCCTTTGGGGAATATTTATGTTGCATTTACTCTTGTAAGAGTCTTGAAAGAATCAATGTAAACCCTACTAGTTGAGTAGGCCTAGAAGAATAAAAAAAAGCATGAAATAAATATTATATTGTATCCTAGTCAAGTTGGCCTAGTTAAGTAAGACAAGTTAGCCCAGTTAGGTAAAAAGGTCACTTTGTGATTAGTATAAATAAGGGAGGCGCCTAGCTCATTTGGGCATATAACTCACTCAAGCAAGTTCGCATGACTAGAGAGAGAAGAGCAAGTTCGCTTGGGAGAAAGAGTAGTTGCATTGAAGACATCTTATTCTTGTGTTTCTTTATTCTTGGGTTATTGTACTAGATTGACATTGTACTTGTTGACGAATCTATACTGAAGAAGTTTTGTTGGGTTTTCTGCCCCAAGAGGGTTTCCCAGGATAAATCGTTGTGTACTCTTGTTTATGCCGTGGTTGTTTATCTTTCAGTGATCCTACTGTATATGGTTGTTGTGATACATTTCTAATAGTTTGAAGATCTAACATAACCATATTTAAAGTATTAAAATTCTAACATGGTTTCAGAGCTAGCTTGAAAGAAGACTTTGTGCAGTTGAAATTGCCGGAAGTGAAAACTAGGGTTTCTTGTTCCGAAGGCTTTTCACCATAGATTGGTTTGAAAAGGAGGACAAAGCAATTCGCCCTAGGAGGGTGCATTTTTTGTGGAGGAAAATTCCAGATCCGAGAATTTTGAATTTTGACCCTGTCATTGTTGCTCGAGAAAACTAGGGCATCAGATTTTTTGAGATTTCTATCCACAGATTTGGCTGAAGGAAGGGTTTGCTCAACTTGACTTAGGGAGGCACATCTCTCTCTCCATTCAGATTTGCAAGATTCCAAAGTTGAAAAATTAGGGTTTCTCTAACAAACCCTAGGTCAACCAATAAGCAGATTTAAGAAGGCATTAAAGCAAGCACTTGGTTGGAGCATCTCTATTGGAAGTACACTATTATCTTTATTTCCATTTGAGGTTCTCATTTTATCAAGATGACAAACAATACCAAGCTTGAGGATAAGCTTGAAGGAGCTGATAACTTCTGAACCTGGAAGTATAAAGTACTTCTCATTCTAGAAGAGAATGATTTGGACAACTATGTTAAGGAGGAAGTTGCAGAGCCAGAGGGAGATGAAGACAAGGCTAAACAGAAGAAGAATTTCAAAGGCCAAAAGGATCATTGCTGACTCTATCAAGGATCACTTGATCCCCCATATTTCATCATTGAAGACTCCCAAGGAGATGTTCGATGCATTGAGGAGACTATATGAAGGAAATAATGTTAATAGGAAGATGACCTTGAGAACTCAACTCAAGGGTGTGAAGATGCAGAACTCAAAAAGTATCCAATCCTATTTCACAAGGGTCTCCTAAATCAAAGAACAATTAGAAGCTATTGGAGACTGTGTTGAAGAAGCAGAATTGGTGATGAATACATTGAATGGTCTCCCAAGATCATGGGAATCATTCATCCAAGGGATTTGTTCTAGAAGGAAGCTCACCAAATTTAGTAGGCTATGGGGAGACTGCACTCAAGAGGAAGCCAAAATTGAAGCTAGAGAAGAGAAGATGGGTGAAGAAGACAATCAAGCTTTAGCAGCTCATGCAAAGAAGAGCAAGAAAGAATAACATCCTCACAAGAAGCCTAGAAGATTCCAAAAGAATCATAGACCTCATAAGGACTACTCAAATTACAGATGTTACACTTGTGATGAAAAAGGTCACCTTGCAAGAGATTGCCCCAAAAACAAAGGCAACACCAAGAAAGGAAAGAAGAAGAGGCATCATGCTCATGTTGCAGAATATGATGGACTAGTTAAGAAGAAAGCAAGGGAAGATTCCTCAAGTGATGAAGAATATGTCTTGATTTCATCTCTCACAGGTATTGTCACTCATGGAAGCATTGATTGGCTTGTTGATAGTGGTGCTTCCAAGCACATGACAGGTTTCAAGAACTCTCTTACCAACTTGACAGAAAACGACTCACCTCACAAGGTGAAACTTGGAGATGATTACCAATATCCCATAAAAGGGGTAGGAGAAGCATCCTACAATCTAGGCTTAGGAAATTCCATCAAGATGAAAGATGTTCTCTATGTACCAGGATTGAAGAAGAATCTTCTTTCCATATCAGCCTTAGACGTGAAAGGATTCCGAGTTGCATTTGTTGATGGTCAAGTACTTATGTGGCCAAAAGGTAAAACTTTTGATGATGCAGTAGTAATTGGAGAGCAAGAGGGAGGCTTGTACAAGTTGAAGGGCAAACCAGAACAAGCATTGGTTCATGACACTATGGAACCAAGTGAACTATGGCACAAAAGGTTTGCACATATACACTACAAGGCTTTACCGATCGTAAGCAAAATGGTGACTGGGCTACCCGAGATCCAGACAAAACATGAAGGCATATGCAAAGGATGTGCAAAAGGAAGAATGTAAAGAAACCATTTCCAACAGTGGTAGCAAAGCGAAGGAGATCTCGGAGATAGTACACTTAGACGTATGTGGACCCATGTAATTCAACTCACTAAACGAGTATGCATATTATGTTTCCTTTATAGATGATTATTCTCACAAAACTTGGATTTACTTTTTGAAATCTAAAGATGAAGTATTTAGCAAATTCAAAGAATTCAAAGCCCTTGTGGAAAACCACACTGAAAAGAAAATAAAGACTTTGGGATCAGATAATGGTGGTGAATTTACTTCAGAAAGTTTCAAGATCTTATGTAAAGAATCAGGGATTAAGAGGGAGATGAACACTTCCTACAATCCACAACAAAATGGTGTTGCAGAAAGAAAGAACAGGACGATAATGGAAGCAGTAAAGGCCATGATCCATGATCAAGACCTTCCGATGCACTTATGGGCTGAAGCAACAAGAACAACAGTTTATGTGCAGAACAGAATGCCACATTGTGTACTTGAGAACAAGACACCGGAATAAATGTTTTCAGGAGAGAAACCGGAAGTCGACCATCTCAGAATATTTGGCTGTCCAGTATACATACATTTTCCTAAGGAAAAGAGAACCAAATTGGACCCTTCGGGAAAGAAGGGTATCTTCGTCGGATATAGTGATATATCAAAGGCTTACAAAGTTTATATACCGGGCTTCAAAAAGATTGAGACTAGTAGAGATGTTACCTTCGAAGAAGATACAACCTTTAGCAGATCAAGGCAGATCCACTCCGATGAAGTACATGAAGAAGAACCTGAAGCTCCTAGAGTTGGAGACACTGTTATGGAAGAGATGAGTCCAGAAGAACTTGAAGACCATGATATGGCGGAACCAAAGAGACTTGTAGATCCACCCTGAGAGGTGAACACACACAAGAGAAGACCAACTTGGGTACGAGAAGTTATTCAAGATGCAGAGAAGTATGGTGCTCTAGATGGGACTTTCAGAGAAAGTAAGAGACCTCGACCATATTCCAACTATGTAGCTTTACAATGTGATATCATTGATGTAGAGCCTTCCAGTTATGAAGAAGTAGTTGAGAAGAAAGTATGGAAGGATGCTATGGTCGAGGAGTATCAGTCGATCATGAAGAATGATGTCTGGGATGTGGTTCCGAGACCAGGAAGGAAGTCAGTAGTGTTTTCCAAATGGATCTACAAAATAAAGCATGCAGCAGACGGTAGTGTTGAGAAATACAAGGCAAGATTTGCAGCTCGTGGCTTCTCCCAGAAAGAAGGCATAGACAATGAGGAGATGTTTGCTTCTATGGCTAGATACACTTCGATCAGATCTATACTTGCTATAGCCGTAGTAATGAAATGGAAAGTACACCAGGTGGATGTGAAGACTCCTAAATGATGTAGTAGAGGAGGAAGTGTATGTGGAGCAACCACTAGGATTTGAGACACATGACTGGTAGACACATGTGTGCAAATTGAAGAAGGCCTTGTACTGTTTGAAACAGGCACCCAGGACATGGTACAACAGGATTGATGGATTTCTGACGAGCTTGGGATTTACCAAGAGTAAAGCAGATTTCAACCTTTACTTCAAGGTTGAGGATGGAAAACCAGTGATACTACTTTTGTATGTAGATGACATGTTCCTGATAGGTGACGATAAGCTCATTGCAGAAATGAAGAGGAAACTTGCCGCAAAATTCGAGATGAAAGACCTAGGTATGATGCACTACTTCTTAGGTCTTGAGGTGTGGCAAAATCCATAAGAGATTTTCCTTAGCCAAGGAAAATATGTAGTAGAGATCCTGAAGAGATTCTGGATGATGGATTGCAAGGCCATGGCCACACCAATGGTATCGAATTTGAAGTTGCTGTGTGATACTTCTTCAGAGATAGTGGATGCCACAGTGTACAGACAAATGATTGGTTCATTGATGTACTTGACGAACACGAGGCCGAATATATGCTTTGCAGTGAACACATTGAGTCATTACATGGTAGAGCCGAGACGTGTTCACCTTATTGCGACAAAGCATGTGATGAGGTACCTGAAGGGTACGATTGATTATGGGCTCAGATATGCGATAGATCAGAAGATTAACCTACATGCTTATGTTGATTCAGATTGGGCTAGTAGTGTAACAGACAGGAAGAACACTTCAGGATGCTGCTTCAGTTTGGGATCAGGCATGATCTCCTGGTTCAGTAGGAAGTAGACGAGTGTGGCACTCAGTATAGCCGAAGCAGAGTACATGGTAGCTTGTTCAGCTAGCTACGAAGCAGTGTGGCTTCAGAAGTTACTTGCAGGATTGTTTGATCTCGAGTTAGAGGTGACTTGTATGTTCTGTGACAACCAGAGTTGTGTGAAGTTGTCCGAGAACCTAGTGTTTCATGACAAGTCGAAGCACATCGGGATCAAGTATCGCTATATCAGGGATATGGTGCAGAGGGGAGCAGTGAAGCTCCAGTATGTGACGATAGACGAGCAAATAGCCGATGTGTTGACCAAGCCTCTGTTGAGAGTGAAGTTTGAGTACTTCAGGGACAAGCTTGGAGTTGTCCAGATCGATGTTCCTCGAAAGAGGGAGGTGTTACCGGGCAAATTAGCAGGGCTAGTTCCTAGTAATCAAATATAAGAATTGTGACCCAATGTCACCTCGATCACACAATTCCAACTTCTTCGGAGTGTCGGAACCTCCAAGGGGAAGGACCCTTTTGATATCCTGTGGGACACTGATGCAACAAAGACTATATTCTCTATGCAATTGTTAGTTTTGACCAGTGCCTTATGGAGTCAATGAAAAGAAACAAACCACGTAATTGCATTCAACAAACGAGACATCAACCACTCATATGGCAACTAGTATTCAAATATTTTGTTCAATGTCATTTAGGTCAGCAATGTTATGCATGTAAGTGTTGAAAAAGTAATAATAATTTATCTCATTAGCTCAAAAGTTGGTACAATTAAAGTAGCAATGGCTATCTCCTTCAGTGGCTAACAAGCATCCAAACTTATCAAGCGTTTAGGTCAATCCACTAATACATGTGTCATGGCAATGTGTAATCAATTGATGATGTTCCAATAACTAATACCAAAAGACTAGTGTAAGTAATCAACAAGTATGATAACCATCCAAGGATAGCTGTAATGTACATAGTTCCAAGAATTTGATCTTTTCTATGCCAATGTAGTATTATGATTATCAATGTCAAGTTTTCGCATAAGAATGTTAGTAGCAAGCGTATTACCACCAATTAAAGGCAAACGGTAATGGTGAAGCAACATCACAAACAACCTACTTTCATGCATACAGCAAAAGAAGATTAGTTTTCAGATCTGTAAGTAATATCATTATGTCACTCAGATTTAAGTTCAATGTCAATAAGTAATCATGAGAGCAGCTAATCATGCTATGCTTCAGACTTCGTGGAAGAAAAATAGCAGAAATAAAATGTCCAATTTGTAATAACAGAGATCATGAGAAATGCAAGTTATGTAACTTCAAACTTTGACCATTCTACTTCACACAATGCAGAATTTTCTAACTATAATAGTATGGATTCAGACTTTCAGTTTTGCTATATTAAGGTCATAATCATGTACATTTTCAACATTTAAAAATAGCATATAGATGGGAAAGAATGCAAGTATACACGAGTCCACTGTATTGTAATTAAAATCAGACCTCTGCTCATGTAAACTTCAGGTTGTAAGTACTTGTTTCAGATCTCTGTGTAGGAAACATTCAGACCCTCTCAGTCACGTGGCAGCCTTGCAAAAAGATGTCAAAATATACTTAAAATTTAACCTTTTCTTGCTTGACATGTATGTACAGGTAGTGGAACGTTTGGGCAGCCAAGGTAAGGTCTGCAAATCTATTGCAGACCTGAAACAAAGTCAGGAAGGGGACTCGTTTGGCCCAACACTAGGGCTTCCAAAGACGCGGGCCCTTGGTGGAGCCTAAAGGGAGGTGACCGAAGGTGTGGACAAGGGAGAAGGGTGGAGCGAAGGAGAGAGCAGGGGCAGCGATGTTTTGGAAGAGGAATGCGATAGTGAAAGGAGGGTAAAGGGAAAGAAGGTGAAGGGAAGGGAAAGGTAGGGGATACAAGGAGGAAAAATGGCTTGGATGGGATGAAGAGGATGGCAGCATAGAGAAAGGAGGGTGAAGATGGGGGCTGAGCTGGGAGGAGAGGAAAAGAGCAGGCCGAGGGCTGCTATGAGGCAGCGAAGAGGTAAAGAGAGGGGACCGAGGATGTGAAAGGAGAGGAGGAGTGAAGGCGAGTAGGTAGGTGAGGAGGGCAAAGGTAAAAGGTGAGGGTGGGGGAGGCCGCTAGGCCTAGTTTAGGTCTACAATTAGGGCAGAAAACAGAAAATAGGGTCTTTTTTTAGGGTTTTTTGTAAAATTAAAATAGTTTTTCTAGGTTAAAAAAATAAAGAAATAAAAACGTAAAGAGAGAAGTGACTAATCTATCCAAATAGCATAAACAATAATTTAATATTTACAATAAGTACAACTCAGAAAAAAAAAGGGTTTTAAAGATTTGAAATTAGGGCAACTGAGGGTTTGAGAGGATTTTAGCCTAACCCTAGGGCATCAATGAAAGAGACTTCCACTCTTGAGATGGTACTTGGAAAGCTTGGCACTAGGGCCTACCGTAACAACCCCAAGGGTTGGTTAAAGGAGACCTAGTTGTAGCAAAGCTTGAAGACCTAAAGCTCAAGCCTAAGAATGACTTCTTTAGGGGAGGTCCTTGCAATGCTATGGTGACTAAAATCAGAAAATGAACTAGTTGAGACAAAATGCAGCATTAATGGCTACCATTCAATCCTAAACTGCAATAATTAACAAAGAGACATCAAAAAGAACATAGATACCTCCTTGTGCATGTGTTAAACCAACAACTCTAGCATCACCATTAGCAAGAAGCATGAACAAGAGAAACTCCAAGACAATTGCTCCAAACCACAAGTAGAACTCTCCTCAAGAGGTGCGCATCAATCAAAGAGCCCTAGTGAGGGCAAAAATCAAACATAAAATGTTTTATCCCATGAGTTGTTGTGTTAAAATGAAGTGAGGAGAAGTGTATTTATACTTTTCTCACACCCACTTTACAAAAAAAAATAAATTTCCAGGCCGACATGCCTTTTAAAATGTCAATTTGAAATTATAAAATGACAACTTAAAATTAAAACAACAATAATATAAAATAATCAAAACTGTGTGTAATTTGGGGTATTTTCCCCAGTCTTTACCCACATATGACTAAAATGGCTAAAAATGAGCAAATCAATTTGTTATGAAGGCCAGACTATAGAGGGGGGGGGGGGTCGTCATGCCCCATCTAACCCCAACAGTAGTGAAAAACCCTCAACGCCCCCCCTAAGCAAGCACTACAGCCTAGCCTAGAGGATGATGTCATCATCAAGAGGAGCCCAAGGAGGGAGGGTGCTGGTGAGCTGGAGGACCAGGAGGGTGTGGAAGGTGACCTGGACGATAGACATGTCCCTCAGTACTGAAAGATCTGCCGCTGGAGTGATAAATCAAGGTTGGGGTCATGTGACCTAGTGACCCACCCTGGAAGCCCCAGACACCAACCTTAGGGCTTCAAGCCCTTTCATGAGGCAGTCAACAATGCCACTAAGCCATAGTACTTCCAAGGGAGAAACCAGAGAGTCGGACCATAAGCCCTACTCAGAAAAAGCTGGCTAAACACTCCTCCTGGTTAGGAAAAAATGACCCCCTCTCCCTAGGGCACCTCTGCAGGTGCGTTGGTACTGGTACCATGTAACAGGAGGGATGAGCGACATAGGATGTGTGAGACACAAGTAGTCACGTAGTGACGTAATTTGTGCTCTTGGGCGGGTCTCCAGTTGAGGTAATGTGGTAGTGGGTGGTCACTTCAGTGACATAATGTGTGCTCTCGAACTACACTCATGAGGCTACAGTAGGTAGTCACACTGGTGATGTAATTGAGTCTTCTGATTGTTGGTGCTATGTCGAGCATACACGACATGTGCGAAGACGCAAGTAGTCACCTAGTGATGTAATTTGTGCTCCTGGGCTGTTCTCCACATGATGTGACGTGATGGCGGGTAGTCACTTCGATGATGTAAAATGTGCTCCTAGGCTATACTCACGCGTTTCGTGTTGCCGAGATGTGCGAAGATGAAGGTAGTTACCTAGTGATGTAATTTGTGCTCCTGGGCTGGTCTCCACATGATGAGATATGACGTGCTAGCGGGTAATCACTTCGGTGACGTGCTAGCGGGTAATCACTCACGAGATGATTTGGACACATATTGAGGTAACGTAGGTGGTCGCTTTGTCGACGTAATGTGCACTCTTGGGCTGGACCCACTTGATGGCTTGCTCGTACAGAACTTCTAGTGATGTATAGATTAGAGAGATGTCAGAAGTCAATGGTTAGAGTACAGAGTTGCAGTAGCAGTGATGATGATGATAGTGCCAGAAGAATACCTTCCTTGTTAAGATTGTTGAAGAATGTAACTTCGGAAGATATTCTTATTGTATTTTTATTATACTTCCTTCGGGGAATATCTATGTTGTATTTACTCTTGTAAGAGTCTTGAAAGAATCAATGTAAACCCTACTAGTTGAGTCGGCCTAGAAGAATCCCAAAAAAGTATGAAATTAATATTATATTGTATCCTAGTCAAGTCGGCCCAGTTAGGTAAAAAGGTCACTTTGTGATTAGTATAATCAAGGGAGGTGCCTAGCTCATTTGGGCATCACTCACTCAAGCAAGTTCACATGAGTAGAGAGAGAAGAGCCTTGGGAGAAAGAGTAGCTGCATTGAAGACATCTTATTCTTGTGTTTCTTTATTCTTGGGTTATTGTACTAGATTGACATTGTACTTGCTGATGAATCTATACTGAAGAAGTTTTGCTGGGTTTTCTACCCCAAGAGGGTTTCCCAAGATAAATCGTTGTGTACTCTTGTTTATGCTGTGCTTGTCTATCTTTCAGTGATCCTATTGTATATGGTTATTGTGATACATTGCTAATGGTTTGAAGATCTAACATAACCATATTTGAGGTATTAAAATTCTAACACTACAACCCTTAGGGTGCACTTTTCCAAGCTTATAACAGATCTGGATTCTCTTATTGCAGCAGATTATAACAATAGTAAATCTGCTCCATAAGTGTCAAATCACTTAACTAATTCAGCTATATGTTATGTCAAATCAGCATGAATAAGTGCTAGAATCTACCCAATTAAGAAGATAACATAAGTTGAAATCAAATCTGCAAGTACACTATTTGGACCAATGTTTTAAAACTCGGAACTGGGAGTCGAATCAGTTGAGGGTCAACTCGAACCGGAATTGGAACCGGTAATGAACCAAAGCAGTTTGATTTCAATGCCTTAAACTATTCAAAAATACAAAAAAATTACAATTTTAATGAATTTTTTATTAACATTCCAAGTTATGATTTCAAACCATTAGAGACATAATATGCAATGTGTACTCATATATATATACCATCAACCATGTTGGAGAGCGGTATACATTTTTTAAAAATAGAAATGTTTGGGATCAGGTTGTTTCCTACTTGTTTCAATCTATCTGATGTGTTTGCAGCAAATGTCCTTCATGTTGTGCAATGTCCTTTCCTACTTGTGGAATAATTGTAAATAACAATACATGAAGAATATATACGACTGAAAATCAAATATGGAAAATGCACATGTTTTGGACAACTGAAAACTTCATTTGTATACTTAAGATGAAGTACATGTACATACCATAGCCTTCTTTAAAGGTTAGTAGTAAGTACAAGTCCAGTAGCTCTCCAAAACCATAGCTAGGGAAAGCAAGAAAACCCTAGCTCAACCAAGGAGCTCCAATATACAAGAACCACTCCAACACATCCTCCAAGGCAAGACATCTTCTTTTCTTCTTCTTCTCCACCAAATATACTTAACGGATATCACCAAACCATAATCTTCTTGCAATCTTAGGGTAGAAACCTTAACCCTAGAAATCTCCAAGAAAAGATGATGAGAGAGAGAGAGAGAGAGAGAGAGAGAGAGAGGTGATCATCACCATCGTCTTCTTCATAAGAGCAAACCCTAGAATCTCCCAAGGATCAAGCTCCAACAACTATGTGTCCTCTAGACTTCATAACTCCTCCTAGGGTTTGTGAGGAAACCCTAGCAACTTCCTCCAAGAGATTAAGCACAAAGAAAAGAGTGTGATAATGATGATGAGTGCGAAAGGTCAAAGGACACTCTCCTTGTATGCCAAAACAAGTGAGATGCTACACTCCAATGTACATGTGTCATGCTCCAAGGTGAGGTCATACACAATAAGGGCTCCAAGATGATGTAGGTGCACAAGATATGTCCACATGCCTTCCTCAAAATCCTCCGTGGACTCCAACGATGCTCCCAAGCAATTTACTCCACTAGGTTAGCTGCCCCTTACAAGAACATTGTTGCAACCTAGGTATCCCTGAGCTAACTCCTAACCTTTGAATAGGAATCCAAGCGGCCACATGTATTGGGGCTTGATGCCTTCCTCCAGGATGCACAATGCACCTCCTCCCAAGTAGGGCCTTCTCCAAGCAAGTGAAGTCTCCATGTGACCATCGTGAAGGGTTCCCACCAAACTGTCAAGAGAACTCCATTGCCTCAGGGAAGAATACCAAACCAACAACCATTTGGGGTCAGGCAATCATCGGGCAAGCTATCTCACCTTTGCAAATCCACCATCTCCCATGCTACAATCGATCTTGAAGAATCCAGGGGCTAAACATACACCATGTACCCCAAAGCTCATGAAACACCCCAAACATGGCGTAAACACTTACAGAGTAACCCAAAAAACTAACATTTCCTCTTTACAAGGAAAGTGTTTACATGACACCTATCGACTCCCTCTGTAGCTCCACCAAACTTGATACCTGCAAATCCATATTGGTTGTGGTCTAAGATTCAACCGCTACCATCTGTAAAGAATCTGTCACCCATGCTATCACAACATATCAATCCTACAAAGAATAATGAGCAGCTGTGAATATGAAGGAACATAGCCTTGGAACAAAAGCAACTTGACAATCTCCATCATCCTCCAAGTCAACATCATGGGCCAGAGTCAATGGACACCACATCAAGAGCCGTCCAAGACATCCTGTAGAGATAATCATATCCCCATACAAGATCAAGACAAGTAGATTGCATCTATCAAAGTCACAAAGAAATATGCATAAGTCAACTCCTCGATCTTGGAATACAAAGCATGTGGTATGGAAAACAATCTATGTAAGGCCATCATCGACTTGCTGTCATGAGAATCCCTCTCATGCACTTCAAATCCTTTGGAAATTGAAACAACTTGAACTAGGTCAACTCCCTCATCTTGAGAGAATCCTGAAGCAAGAGTAACATCATGGGAAAATCCCTCTATCTGAGAGAATCCCAAGGCAACTCCCTCTGTCTGAGATAATCCAAAGTCAACTCCCTCTATCTGAGAGAATCCCAGGGCAACTCCCTCTGTCTGAGATAATCCAAAGTCAACTCCCTCTATCTAAGATAACCCATCAACCCTATCCTTGTACTCTACAATGCTTCCATCAATTGCAAACCTGGAATCAATCTTAGCACCATCCTCCATCAAGGTATCACACCTATTCTCCTCAAAGCAATTGGAAGGCGCATAAATGGAAGAAACTGATGCAACTTGACTAGCATATCTCTTAGGAGGTACACTCGCCCTCACTAAAGATCTGGGTGCTCCATATGCTCTTGTGCATCATATAATGTCTGAGTGAGCCATCTTGGCTTCCTACAAGCTGGAGTAGGTAAGGGCATATTGATACTCAATCTCACCTCATCTCCCCATGAATCTGACTTATCTCCTTCTGAATCTAACTCATCTCGAGTCTCTTAACGAGTCTCTAGAACAAGAACCTCCACATTCTCCTCAATCACTAAAAGCGAATTATGTGAATTGGAAGATCTCACATCCTTATCAAATATCAAATCTTTGCTCACTGCAGTCTCCCATTGTGCCAGAATATCGATCCGATAAGTTGTAGAAGTATCACTTTATCCATCAACACAAGATGCTATCACATCATCTCAATTCCTGGAATCAATCACTCAAACCACAATAGGTTCTGAACCTGTCTCCAAAACATCTTGCCATGCATGTGCATCCTCAAGGTAGAAGGCTACTCCAGTCTTGCATTGGAATGTGCAAGTGCTATTGGATCAACAAATAATCTATAAAGGCTACTATCTCTCACCCCTCTAGCCGAAGTCCTTGGAATAGCTAGTCTACAATCACTAATAGTGCACTGCTGTCTCTCAAAAGCAACTATCCATTGTACATTTGTCATACAAGACACTGAAAGAAGATTCTTCTTCAATCCAAGAACAAATAGAATATCACTCAGATCAAGAACGTCAACCCGAAGGCATCTGAAAATAAATGGAGCCAACTCCTTCCATAGTGTACGTGGACTCATCACCAAGCTCCACAATCATGCCTCCCTCTAGCTCTTGAACCTTGTTGAACAAAGATCTGTCATATGTCATGTGTCTTGAAGCTCCACTGTCCACATATCGACTTACACTAGGCATAGTGTTAGAAAATAAGGAAGAGACCAAAGCCATATCCATCCTAGAAAATTTGCAATATGAAGAAGATCCTTCATCTATCACAGGTGAAGAACAAACTGGCATCTACTGAAATAAATCAGCCACCTATTGCAGGTCTTCCTGAGTATCTCATTTGCTGAAAACCAAAACCATATTGGTTAATAATCACATATATCTTCAACCTATCACTGGCAACTCCTGGAACAAATCAATAACGTATCATTCTAGGCATCACACCAGCTGAAAATATATCCATAACAACCATAAATGTACTAGATGCAGTATCTCTCATCACGAGAAAAGCTCATCAAAGCCTCTCACAGGTGTAAGTGCTCATATCAAACACACTAGGGCTTCACACCTAACTAACATAACATTGTCATCAAATGATCAACCATAACAGCGTTTATAGGAGCTTGGCAAAGAAGGGAGGTACCATAACATAGGAGGTAGGGAGCGCGCTCCCAAACTGGGAGCGTTTTGGGAGTGAGCTCCCGAAGGGAGCGAGCTTTGGGAGTGGGAGCAGGGAGGCGCTCCCCCGCAGCAAATATGCCACTGGCCAAAAATCTCCAAAAACTGCTGCAGAAAAATCAGACTTGAAAACCCTAGTTCCGCAGTTGCAAAAAGTGATGCTACCAGCCAAAAGTCTCCAAATTGTTGCTGAAAAATCAGCTCTGAAACCCTGGTTCTGAAGTCGTAAAAATAGTGATGCTACCTGCCCATAGCCTTGGAACAATGCTGAAAAATGTTGAACTAAAGCAACAAGTAAATCCTGCTGGGTACACCAATATCAATGGACAAAAGCTCTGTAATTAGTGCAGAAAATGGGCCTTTCTAGCCAGTGAAACACAATGAAACAACCCAGATATTCCTCCGGTTAACATATCTTCCACATGCCAAGTCTGATCACAGAAATATCAGCATGAACATCCAATAAAAAACACTAAAAGCATTAGTGAAATGAGTAGGGAACGCTCACACCCCCTCTACCATGTTGAGGTCATAGATAGAAAAAGAGGATTGAATGGAACCAAAATGCCGACTCAAAAAGGTGGAGTAAAAGAGAAAAAACAGCACTAATGAAGTGCACTAAGGCTGAACCAAAAGTGTGCTAGAGAGAGAAAGATGCCCAAGCATGAGTGTACTATACATGAGATGTACAAATACAAAGACAAGACAAAATATGCCAACCACAAGAGAATGCCAAAGATTTAGTCCCCGCAGGCTTTAAAAACACTTGTCTTAGAGACTCTTAGCTTTAAAAGTAGGCCGGCCTTAACCACATCTAGTAATAAAATAAAAGAATAAAGTACGGCCTTAGTCATGATTACATTTGCACTAATGATACATATGAATGCGCTGTGGCCACATGTACATATTACACAAATAATTCCAGCATTGTCATATTGAAGAGGTCAGAGTCACATGTCAGCAGTCTCCATGTGGGATGGTCTATGACCATGCGGTGTTGACCATTGAAGGAGGGATTCAATGGGAGATTTGGCTACTTATATTACATTTCTCTCCAAGCCCAACTCATCTAGTTTGCATGCAATACTGGATTTAATCATCAAACATTGATACTAAGTAATAACTTGGTAGAGGTCAACAAATAGGACAATAGGAAAAACTATGGAAAAATCAGAATGACTTGGCAAAAAATTGGCAAGCAGGTAGAATATATAGGAAATCGCCAATTTCTTGGTGACTTTTACCACATTAGTAAAGCAGTGTTGTAGGACTCGTCGATTAATCAAAGAGTTTCGTCAAATGGGTGCTCAATGTCAACAAAGCACCATTTTTCAAAAAACTCGTCTGACTTGTAAGTCATTGGAAAAAAATGTGATTATTGAAAAGCTCACAACTTAGGTGAGTCATCCCGAGTTTTCTAAAAACTTGGTATGTTGGTGTGTTCTTGTCTATAAAGTGCAATTTTTGGGTCTTTTTGCTTACATTTGCTTGCTGATTCTATCCTCTCTCTGAGAACTTCATTTCAGTGTGTTGTTAGAGGGGAAACATGGTATTTACTCCTTGGCAAAGAGTTTTTTTTGGATTGAGAACAAAAAAATATTATGCATTTTTTTAATGTTTGCTGATTTTTTGCTGAGTCAGCCAATATTTTCTAGAGATTTTCTAAAGACCCTAGTGGAGTTTGTCCTGAGTGTATGTCCTAAAACATTGGGATAAAGCTGTTATTTATTTCTTTTAGGCGAAGAATGTGGTCCATAACATGATCCTATTTACTAAATTACGTATGCAGCAAATTGCAAATGCATGAAATGTGCTCCCTCCTAGTTGTTGATGCCATTGCACAATAACTAAAATGTAATTAAGTACCACCTGAAAAGATTTTTCATTTTAGAAATTGTTTTATACATAATGAAAATAGCATTTGATATTTGATTAGATAAGTTGAAATCTTTTCACAGTAAGTTGAATGCCAATCTTCAAAACACATTATACATCTTATTGTATATATGCCTTTACTACCCAACATGCAGAGCGAAAGAACATGTTGGTATAATTTGAGGTATCTTTTTTTATGAGTTTTCTTTCATGTTGGAAGCTTTGTCTGTTCCTTCAAATATATTTTTGTATTTACTGACCATCCAGATATCCTTGTGTTGCAGAGGCAGATCCTAATTTGGCCCCTGATTCTAATGTTTTGGAGCGGAGAGATCCAAGATATGATGTAATGCTGAATGAGATGTTTGGACGTGTCAAGGTTAATCCCGGGGGGTCGGCAGAAATGGGTGATGTAGGATACTTAAGATCTTATTTATATTAAGATTCTGCAGTGGTAAATTGGAGTTACTAAACATATATTCTGCTTAAATGCTAGGATCTTTGCAACTATTGTGGCACATTCGCTTCCTGTCCAGTTTTTGATATTTGTCTATATGTCATGAACTTGATATTGCCATTGATGTTGAAACTATTGTTGGTTTGAGGCTCAGAAGACTTTTATCTATTATTCATGTTATGTTGCATGTTCGAACTTCAAATTACATAGGATCTGAATCTCACTTGCATGTCTTGTGTCTGGACTTTAGTTCCATATATGTTGGATCTGATTGGGAAGTGGAACTTTTGGATTAAAAAATGTGTAAGTAGCATTAATTTGCAATGCCAAATAAGAAAGGAATAAACTTGTCATGGATGTGTGTTTGAACGAAAGATGCAGAGCTACAGTCTGTTCCTTCCAAGACAGTTTTTCCACATCAAACCATAAACTGCCTGTAATTTGGGCAAACATGTATGGGAACCAGTTCAGATTAAGCTAACTTCTTTCAGTTTGCTTCATGCAACTAGAGAGCCCCTTTGGGATCAGTTGAGCTAACACGTGCTCTTCACTCTAGTTCATTGCCTTTGATTCTTAGCACACCTAGAACTCCATGCTTTTGGTTGTAACTTTCTCAGAGGCACCTAACTGATTGCTTAAGACTTCACTCTAGACTGCGTCTTGTTTTTATATTTTGCAAGTGAGTTTTCTATCTTCTTTTCATGATTTCCTTATTAGTTTTCTTCTTTTGGTCTTCTGTCAAGTGTCAACTACTCAATACTACAATTATAGTGAAGTTTCTGGATACGAAACTGAGTGGACACTCCACCCATCATCATAATTGCCTATCCAAATCTGCTATAGCTGAGCATTCTCACAACTCTAAACACCTTATTTGCTTTAATCACACCAAAATCTTAATGCCAACTCTCCACTACTCACGCATATCATTAGGAAAGCCCTTGAAAGTGAAAAACAACCTTACAATATTAACCGTGAAGACTATCACAAACTCAGCCATTCTTGGAAGCCCATCATCCATTCTTTGTGTCAATAAACCCTCCTCTTGCCTCTTAACACCCAATACCTGCCCCATCCCCTCCACCCACTATTTTATATTCTCCTGTCCCATTATTCTTTTAGTTTTTGCCCCTCTTTAATCTAACCTCTTATCATTACTTTATCTCCCACTAGAACCTCGTTTGACAGTTGGTTATTCATCAATTTTATTTTGTCTTGAGTCTCTTTTCTTATTTATTTTTAGTTATTTTCAATTATATATTATCAAATTCTCTCTTTTTAGTCTTTTTAATCTCCTTCTTCACTCCATTTTAATGATTTATTTAATCCTTATTTTAAAATTGCTTTGTAAAAACCTTTTATTTCCTCAATTTTATTTATATTTTATCACTATTTTATTCTTATATATATATATATATATATTATTTGACCCTTTTTGCTACTTTATAAAAAAAATATTACCTCGATTTATTATATTTATGTTTATTCTTTTTGTTATTACATTCTTGTTATTTATGTATTTAATTTAATTTTATTATTGTTGTTTAGTTTTAATTTAATTTAATTATTGTTGTTTAGTTCAAGCTTACATTCTTTTTTCAACCTAAAGGCTAAAACATATTTCATCATTCTTTTACCATTCGTCCCTATCATTAACACTCTTTCCTTTCCTCTTTTTCCTCGAACCTCTTCTTTTATCGGCTCATTTATCTATCTGTAATTCTTAGTTATTCTTGCACCCAATTTTAAGCATTATTTCCAATCTAATTATATCTTTTTATAATCTTTGACCATATTGTTTTGTAATTAGTAATTTTATAATTTAGTAGACCTTGATCTATTTTTTCATTGCCTCATTTATCTATCTATTATTCCTATTTATTCTTGCACACAACTTTTTAGCATTATTTCCAATAGAATTATATATTTTTATAATGTTTGACCATATTGTTTTGTAATTAATAATTTTATAATTTATTCAACCTTTTTTTTGTGTAAGTAACTAGGGGAATTGACAACTGGGGCTGGGCTCATACTCACGTGACACGGGGTCGATTCCGGTCCACTACCAATGTATCCCTAGGCATATTAACGCTGCCCCATGCACGACACACAGGGCTAATGGAGGTTTGAACCCGTGACGTCACAAGGAGTGCCTTAGTGGTGCACCCTATCGCCAATTGGTCTACACCTCGGGGGCTATAATTTATTAATCCTTGACCATTATTAATCTGATATATTTCTAATAATTTATTACTTTGACTATATCTCTTCCCTGTTCACTATAATTTATTCAAGGTTTTAAAACTCAAAATCGGCCTCGGAATTGGAAATGAATTGATAATGACTCGGCCGATTTGAATTTAATGTATTGATTTACTAAAAAACACAAAATATTTACATTTTAAAGAAATAAAATATTTTAAAGATTCTCATCTTTGTCCTCGACTCCTCACTACTCAGTGCTCAGTCCTCACTCAGTCTTCACTGCTCAGTCCTCTCAGCTCAGTCCTCATTCCTTAGTCCTCTCAGCAAATTTCACACTCCACTGTTCAGTTGTTCAACAATAACTTCAAAGTTCACACTCCACTGTTGGCTGGCGGCTGGACCTGGGCATTCAACCGTTCATTGGGAATTCAGTCGCTTACTGGGCATTCAATCGTTCACACTTCACTTAGCACTGTTCGCTAGTGGTTGGGGCCTGGGCGCAGATACCAAAAGTTACACACTGCACAGTCTAGACTCCACTGACGGCTGACCACTCCGACTGTCCGCTTGAGAATTCCTGCCGACTCTATCACAACCGATTATGATCATGCTGGCGACTAGAGAGGGGGAGGCGTTGTTTTATAGGGGCATGGGGTTTTAGGGTTACGGTAGGATTTAGATAGAAATTACAAAGAACAAAAAAAATTCATTTCCGTTTACCTGCTAAGTTGCGGACCCGAAAAACACAGGATTGGGTAACTCACCCTAGTCAGTCAATAACTTGCCCGAGTTGACCGGTCAGTCCATAAATCGCCCAAGTCAGTCCATAACTTGGTCGAGTCAATCTATAACTCGCCCCTTGACCCGATTTATCTGCCGACTTGGCTTGTCTAGGGTTGACTTGGTCAACTCGGCCGAGCCCGAGTCTGAGTCAGCCGAGTTTTAAAACATTGAATTTATTATTATTTTCTAATGGCTATATCTCCGTGAATCTTTTTTGTCATTCCAATAGGCTCATTCTTTTCTCTCTCAAAAGCTTCATTTGGATCCCTTGATGATGGGTGGAGTGTCCACTCGAAACATTTGGATGTTTTTAATTCAAACTCAAATACTACAATTAATATGCTTGATGTAAATACTGAAACATTGAAATGCTAATTGGTGGGGAAGAGAGCCAACTGTGGTAATGTATGGAGTTCAGAATGAACAGAGTAAAGTAGGAGAGGGAATTGTTTCTGTTTGTGTTGAAAAAGAGTGTTAATAGTGAAACATTGAAATGCTAACTGATGGGGAGGAGAGCCAACTACTAGGTAAGGTATGGATACCAGTTCAGAATAAACAGACTAAAGTAGGAAAGGGAATTGTGTCTTTTGGTGTGGAAAAAGAGTAATTGGGATCTTCAAAAGACATGCCACATCTAAGGGAGAGGCCAATGACCGACTCATCCCAATAAGAGAAAAAGGTACTAATGCTATAGCTTCCTCTTCAAATATTCATATGTTAGATATAATGAAAATGAGTAACGATCTTGTATTCTTCGAGTAGGGACTTAAGTGCCCATAGAATTCAACCTTGTGTCTTGGAATGACAGAGTCACCTTTGAAGATGGAAGGTGATCGTATCCTGGATGCTATCCATGAGACCAAACTGGATATTCTCTCTCTTCAGGAATCAAAATCACAGGGTTCTGGATTTCCTCCTTAATGAACAGTTGCTAGCAAACTCAGTTTAGGCATATCACTCATGAGGGGCAGTGCTGGAGTGGCCCCTTGGATGATCTCCATTATAGATAGTGGATAAGATTCACTTGCTCAAGCCTCAATGTTGTTGGATGATAGTTCTGATTGTTGGAAAGAGTCGGACTTTTGTTCAGTGTATGCCTTGGATGATCCTATTGGACAAATTCAGTTGGGGTTGATGTCCCAGTGTCTTCCAACTGCTAAGTAGATTACTGGAGCTGAACTACAAAAGTAACTGAAAATAACAACAGGAAATATGATTGGCGTGAACCTCAAATGACAAATAAAGTGTGAAAAGAACAGAAGTAGTGGGGGCACTTGCACACCTCATAAAGATATCATAACTATTATTAACTTTATGATATAAAATAACTTTAAGTCAAAAGTCAAAGTAAAAATGTAACTTGGGCTTAAGTCATTAAAAAGGTAATTTCGTAGTGAGTGATTTAGACATACACCCATACCTTTAAGGAGTCAAGTCCATTATGTCGGAATAGTGTATTTATTACCTCTTTCATAATGAATCATATCACCTGTTGTGCACCATTCTCTTTTATTTTCTCTCATTGTTATTATTGTTATAGTTCTATCATGATATCTGAACCATTTTGATGCCTTGGATCCTAAGAAGACAGAGACTGAAAGGAGACTCTGCTTGTTGGTATGCTGAGACAAGAGAAGAGGCCAGACTGCAAAGCATACAAAGGTGTAGACTAATTTTATTTGAAGACAAAAAAAGAAAATTTTAATACATCTTTTGCACTTCCTAAATTCCGAAACTTAGGAAATAAAATATTAAAAAACAAAAACAAGGGAAGAATACGTCATAAGGAAAGCCATGGATGGGAAGGTGAACACTATAGAAAGAATGTTTATGCCAAAGCTGTAGAAAGAAACAATATTTAATATTAATGCTGAGACAGATTAATTGTTCTAGGAGTTGATGCTGAGGCAGATTAATTGTTCTAGGAGTTGATGCTGAGACATAGCAATCCGATCTAATCTGCCACATTTGTAGTAGCAAATATGCTCAGAAGAAGAAGAATGCATAGAAGAATTTTGAAGCTAAGTTGCACGAAATATGGAAACGTGTACAAGTTTCGGAAACAGGAACGCTTGGAAACGCGACCCCCCCCAAAATGGGTACGTCAGGGGAAACGCGGTATATATATTTATATATATTGGTTTTTTTAATAACACTATCTCTCAATAAAATAAGGAGAGGTTAATTTGTTGGTAGGTTTAGAAACGATTTAGAGGTTAATTTGTTTTCATTTTCCACAAACTAGGGTTTTTTAGATTTCCTATGGGTCCCAAGTCGCTCATGGGCCCTTGGATGTTTCCCAGAAGTTTCCGAGAAGTTTCTGAGTTTCTGCAAGTTTCCAGTATGTTGTCCGCCAATATGCACACCAGCAGCGGAAATCTTTCGAAAGCTGTCTCTTCACTACAAGTGAGAGAGGTGTGGCCTTGGGGGCAAGCAATGAGCCAGGTACTATCACCTGAATCCCAGCTCCTCCGTTTAGGCAAACTCCTAACGAAGCCAAGGGGGGTAGTCCCTAAAAGAGAGTTTCACTAAGGCTCTAGTGTTTATAGTGTTTTTAGGTGTATTGATGCGGATGGGTGTTTTTTAGGAGTTTTTAAATGAGAGACAATTTAAAATTAAAATATAAGACAAGATAATGCAATCCACGTTGCAAATACAAGATGAAAGATACACTTGGGCAATAAACAGATCACTTCACGTAAATATAAGCAAATACTCCAATGTTGATACTTAAGCAAGCAAAATATAAAATGAAGGACCAGTGCCTTATGGAGTCAAAAATTAAATGTGAAAGTGAAAACTTGATACAAGTGCTTGAATTGGAAAGTTTGTGAGAACGTTGTGCAGCTTATCTTGGTAAATTTAAAATTTTAATTGTCTTGATTATTAGGGCTAAAACCAAGGATGTTCAAAGAGTATCCGGAAAGTAATTTTAAGTAGCTCCTTTAAGAGACATGTCGGGGCCTGTCTGGAATCACAGCGAGGCGCGCAATGCTAACCAGCCACTGTGTCGCAGATTGGGCTGTCCGGCGCCTCCCCTGAGAACTAATTAAAATACTTTATGACAACGCCGGTTCGTTGGTTATGGGGGTGAAAGTTTTAATTAGATTTTCACTTGTGAATTAACAAGTCTTCCATCTTTCTGAGTACTAGCCCAACCGTTTCCGGTTGGCAGAGCATACGGGTGTAGGACAGAAACCAAGATAAATTAATTAAGGGGTGTATGAGTGGAAAATTTTATTATTAGAGAACCTTGTTCAACTCTCCGACAGAGAGCGCTCTTGACTTGATCTTATGACCATAGTTCAAGAGACTTACTAAGCTTTAAAATGCCTAATGCAGGGAAAATGCAAAACTAAAATGTCCTTCGATAGAGGGTGCTCTTGACTTGGATTTGGCCAAGTTCAAGAGACTTTGGTTTATTTTAAGAAGCAGATAAAAAGTAGTAGCAGTATATCTCAGATTGAAACAGATTTTAAGCAATAGTATTGATCACAAGATATAAATTACCGCTAACAATAATGCTCGCAAGTTAAATAAATCTAGTGTTCTACCACACAAACTTTAATCTACCAGGTGGGATTGATCCCCGAAACAGGATCAACCACTAGAACCGCCTGCACTTGAGAACTTCCAGCTAGCTGAAAGCTCTGCCAAGGAAACCGACGGGGATGGAAGAGTAACCACAAATTATGTGGTCTTGCCCTTGAGACGAAATCTCAAGGATACAACTTCCAGCTGAAGGCTTTGGAAGAGAAAGCAAGATAACAATAAATGCAAAAATAAAACTAAAGTACCCAAGAATCTCTTTCAGGTCAAAGACCCTACTCGGGAGAGCATGGGGGTAAGTAAATATGGAATATAAACAAGATGACTTATTGAAGTAAATTTTAAACTAAGAGCATGAAACCGTAAATCTAAGCTAAATCAAACCACAAGACCCAACACTCTTCCCCAAATGGGGAAGAAGACCAAAAAGTGGAGGCCTCCTCCACTTTGAAATTTTTATTTAAACAATTACAAACGCCTCAAGGGAAAATCCTTGAAAGGTCTTTAATGGCTATCTACGAATAACTTATAAAAATTGCAAAAAAAAAAATTGAAGCCCTTAATGGCTTTTACAAAGGATAAGGAGATGTATCGCTGCTTTGTTTTTTTGTGTTTTTAATGGCTTCTCGCTTTGAAGCCTCTTTGACTTCTACTTCCTGAAAAACAATCTATAACAAAATAATCGCTCCAATACCCATTAGCATTAACAATTTGATATTATCTATTTGCGAAGTAAAAAAACGGAAAAGTGAAGTGGCAGCCAATAGTAAACTTTAAAAAAATGATAACTTTGTAACCCTCTAGGACTGTCTAGTCAAATGATGGCAGCCAAATGAATCTCCTAACCCTGGGTGGCAGTCAATGCACTGTTTTGGGACAGTCAAGATTAAAGTTTAAAAAGGCAGTCTTTAAGTTTTAGGACAGTCACATGTGTAGATGTATTAATTGGCAGCCCACAAGCTTTCTCATGACAGTCCAACAAAGGTAATGACAGCCCACAAGATGTAGATGGTTCCAATATGTCTTTAACAGTCCTCACAATGCCAAAAAGACAGTCAACAAAGGTTTGGGACAGTCACATGAAAGTTATAACAGTCCACTACAGTGTTAGATGGCAGCCACGTACTTGATGACAGTCTTTAAATGCTTAAAGGGGCAGCCACTAGAGTTTTAAGGCAGTTAACATGTGTGGATGTATGGCAGCCCACAAATTGTTATGAAAATAGATATCACTAACTTTGAAACAAACTTAATCACTAACTAGCAAATGGTGTAAAAAATACTTAATGCAAATCAACTATTTAAAATCAAACTAACCATCAACTATCCACTAAGTATGAAAATAAACGTTGACTCCTCACTAATTTCTAACACATGCTTGTTTGTTGTTGTTTGTTGTAGGGCAAGATGGGAATGGAAGAAAGCTTAGAGGAGGAACAAGACAAGAGAGGGAAAACGAAGAGGTGAAGGGTAAAGGGAAGAAGTAGGATGAGAAGCTAGGAGGATAGATAGGATGAAAAGTAGAGGAGAAGCTTGGAAAATAAAAGGAGCGAAAGGGAAAAGGTAAGGAATGGCGAATGCTGAGAGAGGAGAAGGCTAACAACGAGTTGGAGGAAAGTATGAGAGGCAAAAAGACAAGGAAAATGGGAGAGAGGCACAACTAGGGCAAGGAGGACGAATGAAAGAAGTAGGAAAAACTATTGAGAGGATAGGACTAGCAAATCAATGGGAAGAAGAGATCAAGGAGCAAAAGAGGAGGCTTGAAGAAGAGAGCCTTTAGTGACAAGGTTTTTAAAAAATAGAGTTTTTGGTTGATGAGAAACCTGAGAAGAGCTCTTCCTAGCCTTCTTAAGATGAAAGGATCTTGAGATTATTGTAGATCCTGCAACCACAAAGTGTTAGGCCAAAACTTGAAGATGAACAAGGGTTTGATGCAACCGAGCTCTTACCCCTCTTCACTTTAAGCAACACCTAATCACAACCCAAACCACTCAACCAACAAGTGAGATCAACAATGCTAGTATGCTAGAAATATCAAGATTAGATCAACAATTTGTATAACCAACTACTCATGTCCATTTAGATCTTGATAAACTATGCATAAATAACCAACTTAAATTATAAATGGTTACTCTATTGTACTAAAAATAGTCCTCACAAGCTAGCCATTGATCAAATACTCTGCATAATCAAGAGATGGGTTTAGAGAAGATGTCACCTCAACAAGAGATGAATTCACACCAAAGATCGAAAGCTCATGGACCTCCAAAGTCGAAATCTTTATTGAAAATATTAAGCCAAAGCATGTTACAAATTTGTGTAGAGTAATCTTGCATCAAAGTCTCCATCATAAGAGAGTGAAAGGCACCTCTCTTTATACAAAATACAAGAGCATAATACCCTAAGTCGAATTGGCTTCAAGGAGAGCCAATAGCACAAAGCACCAAGTCGAAATCTCAATCAAAACCAAGCTTGGAGTGAAGCTCCAATCACTAATTCGAGATCTTGGTAGGTGAATGGGGAGGTGGCCTCCACTTCTTCTTGTAAACTCCACCGTTCAAATCTGTAGCTTCCACATGGATCGTGAAGCATGTAAGGGAGGGCGAGTATCCACATGAGACAAGCTTGGAGCTCGAGCTCTTGATAAACAATTAGTTTGGTAGTTAGAACCTTGTGATGTGGCCTCCATTTGAGGAATGCGCCCATCATTCCATAAATACCAAACCAACAACCCATTAAAAGACTGCCACATAACCCAATCGTGATAGCTTCATGAGGAGCCGTACGGTCATAAAGCTCACGTCATCCCCTTTCAATAATTCGTAATCTAAACCTTAGTTATGGTGTATGCTTGGTTAATGAAACAAGGTGGGCCACGATATGATTTACTTGCTTGATTCAAAGGTCAACACGCCCACCATCATATGAGTTTGTTTGACGTGGAGTGAAAAGCCCATGAGAGGCTCACGCTTCTACATTTTAATGAAATCTTTACTTTGACCTTTAATACATGTGATATCACATGAGTGTATTCGTACACCTCATTAAACTCATCATTAACTTTTTCCAAAGTTTAAAAAGATTATTTTGACTTATTTGATTTTTTGTCCTTAGTGCATTTTGTCATTTTTTGGCAATTAAATGTCAAAATGATGCATTTTTAGCCAAAACCGCTCCTGGGGTGATGTAACTGCCCGGAAACTGAAGAATGAAGGTGCCAAGGTGAAGAGGATGCTCTGAGCGTCAAAACGAGCCTCCCCACGCCCAATTCCGCCTCCGGATGAGGTTTTTATCACTTCTTGAAATTTTTTAATTAAACCATTAAAAAATGGTCTCATTTTATGAAAAAATTATTTTTGTCGGAATCAAACGAAACTCCTAGAGGACCTAGTGCATGTTCATACGACTCAATCGATGTGGCTAACACGTAAAAAATCCTAGACACAAGACTCTAATAACCACCTTAGGTTTTGACCACCATGGGAAATACTCCAGCTTTGGAGGTTTGAGTGAAAAACTCGGGGATTATACGCCACTGGTGAGCAGCGCATAATTCCTAAGGAAAAAACACTCTAGAGTATCCCCCAAATGGCTAAACCTACGGATAGCCGAGTCTTTTATAAAAGGACCCCGTTTAGACCAACATTTTACAAATTCCCCATGGGGGTATGAACATGCAGTTATTACAAAAGGGGCAAAATTGCCCTGAAATTGACTTCTGAACTTCTGAATGCTGATGATGAACATGAATCATGTTCAATAAACTGGCGGCTCATCGGAAGTTCAACTATTTGTACAAAATAGGTGATAACACAGTACTGGTAGGTGGGCATTTTAGGAGTTTTGTTCAACATAGTTTTGAAGCTAAGCTAAGATAAAATAAGATAAGTGGACACTGATTACATGCAAATTCAGAGAGACAAGTAGAGATGTTGCAAGCAATTTTAAAGTTTGTGTGCCTAGCACTTGAAGATCGAAGAAGGTTTCCCAGATTGAGAGGTATTATTTTTTAATTTTGCTGTTTAGAGGTTATTTAATATTCTTAAGAAAATTTCATCTCAACAAGATTGGGCAGTACCTATGGTTATCTGTTTCTGTTGATCAGTTTGTGATTGAGGCAGAACAGTGGTCATATTGTTGGCATTTTTTGTTAGGTTTTTGTACCCATGTGCTGGACAATTCTTTTCAGCTTTGTGCACTCATCAGATTCGGTAGATTTGTACAGCCTTGGTCTGTGTGCAGCAGTTTGGGCAGTGTTAATTGAGGGTGCAGCAGTGGATACATAGACAGAGGTAAAGGTTCCTTCAACATGTTGCATGTGCCAGCCTTAGAGAATTCTAGTTTTAGGATTTTCTTTAAGTAGAAACCGCTGTTCTGTTTTTAGTTTAGCTTTTTCTAGATTTAGAGAAAGCACATGACTTAGAAAGTCTTTCAGATTTAGAATAGGCGCTATTTTTGGGGTGGTTTCTAGATTTAGACCATGAGAGCTCTATTTTAAGAAGGTTGACATGCTATTCTAGGCATTCTCTCATGCAGGTAGGGCACATATCTCTAGGCAGATTTAGAGTTAGGGTTTCACTTCTAAATCTGAGAGCACCACAGGGATGGGCTATTTTCGTAAATCCCAAGCCTTTCTTAATCTATAAAAAAAATGCAGGGTTGGGGTGTTCATTCATTCTGTTTTGAGCTATTGCAGTGTATTTCTTCTTTCTGAGTTTATAGAAGATGGATGTGCCGTGGAGTTGAGATTTGTACTGTTATCACACAGATTGTAGTTGCCACGGAAGAGTATCCTATCTAGGACAGTAGAGGGCAGGGGCAACTAAACTGGTGACACTTCAAGGACCCTATCCACCACAGATAGAATGGTTGTCACATCGGATATGATTCTTGTCACTTTATGCTATTAGATAGCAAAGGGGGAGACCCTTGTCCTTCCTTGCAGAGAGACTCAAAAGACCAAGACATCTATAAAGATAACAGTCACAGAACAAAACAAAGATATCTTGGTGACTTGACCCTAGACCACAAATATGCTACTGAGTGGTGACTGTGGAGTTTGATTGGAATCTAATAGATATAACTGTATAAAAATCAGATTTATAACAATTCAGTAGCTCATGAAATTGGCCAAGGATCTAGGTGAAAACAAGTGCTAGGTGTGAAGAAACTAAATAATGTGAACCTTACTCTCTTAATTCTATAATTGATCTGAAAACTATTGGTTAATGACATTACTCAAGATCTTGTGACTACGAAACTAGGGTTTTCTTGGATCATCTCCTTTTTGGGTTTTTTTCGAGGGTTTCTAGAAGTTTAAATCCTCTCTAATGCCAATGTCTCCCTTCTAAGATTTCCATGAGTATTCCCAAGGTCTTTTCAGTCTTTTTCAAGACTAATTCCTTTCCTAAGGTTATCTCAGGTTTTTACTCCTTGGTCCTATGAAATCAAGTATGTGAAATGCAAATGTGAAATGTTTGAAGTTCTAAAAAGAGTAGAGTGAGGTCATTTCAGTTACTTCAAAAAAAGATATGTGCAATGGGATGATGAAACGTGGGCCTCTAGATTGTGGACAATGGCAATTCACAGCCAAACATGATATGGGGAAGCCAAGAAACACTCTCTCCCCAAAATGTGCCAAAAGTAATTAGGGAAAACATTACCTTATTCTAAGGGAACATTTTGCTTTTAGAGAACATTTTCCATATTTAGAGGAATCATTTCAGATAAAATGCTTGTTGATCCTTATATCATGCATTCATTAGAGATAACACATTTCCTGTAGCCCACTTCACATACTACAACATAACTGGAATGATAATCTCATTGAATAGGTTCTCACTTTGTGGGAAACGCCTAATGCAAATACGTTAACTGCCTTGCTTGAGCTTTTCCAGCATAAAAATTTGACTGTAGTATACTGGTGGAACCTTTGAAAATAAATATCTTCAGTTTCAGAGCTGCTATCCTTTGTTTAAGCAAGATGTATATTGGCCTGTAGGCATACAAGTTTCATTAATCTCTGTAATGTCCCAAATTTAGCATTGGGTCACAATGGCCTAATCACATTGTCCCTATTCAGTAGAGTTTGTCAAATTGATGCTAAAGTTCAAATAATTGCCAAGGAGGAAGATTATTAGTTTCCTAGGTTTGGGGTGGAAGCTTTGGGATTTGGAATAATGGGGATAATAAATGATGTTTGAACATTAGAGTGGCATAAATATTTAATAAAGGAGCTAAATAAATATATACAAGTGAAAATCAAAGTGGCATTTGATCATGAAGACACATGGAGGAAGTGGGACCCACATATGGCTAGATTTCCCCACTACACTTGGCATCATTCTCTCACCAATTCGAATTCAAGGTGAATGGTAACATACTTGGGGGAGTCCAAAGGGTATTATTCATGGCATGACTCATCCAAGGTCGAAATATAGAGGAAGAGTAACTCCCATGGAAGAGGAAGAGGCAATTTGGAGCTAGCGAGACACTTGGGCTAGATTCCCTAGCTCTATGACAACAATGATGAAGATGCTATGACACCTATGAAACAAATCAAACCTGAAGGTTGACATATGACATATATGACATGTCAGGGCTAAAAATAGACTCCAAGAGGGCGCTCAAGGGTGTTAGGGCAGCTAATATGCTTCCACATGTGATTTGGTGGAAGTGGGAGACTAGGAATTGTTGTACAAGTGGCGTTCTTTGGAATCTCTTCCCAACTTGAGTTGGCATGAGTCTCTTGGAAGGAATTCGACCCATGGAGGGCATTAGAACCTTATAAATGTCAATAACAAAGAATGAAACCAACTTTTGATCATTTGTAGAATTTGCAATTGCATTTGTGTAGAGAGAGAGCTAGTGGATGACTAGTTTCTTGCCTTAGCCAATTTCGAGGGTGAAAGATTTCCATCCAAGTTGGTAATTGGAAAGGCCATTTAGACCTTTCATTTGGAGCTTTAATGGAGCCTTTATTTGCAGGTGTAAGCTACAGGGCAGCTCATGGTTTCTTCTATTGCAACACATTCTCTCAACCATTTCCAGTTCTGATGGCATATTCTTGATCCTTGAGAGAAGGCATTTTTGGTGAGCTATTGTACTCTTTGGGGGAGCTTCTCATGCCCCATTTCTTTTGTAATATGAATTAAATACTCTGTTCTTCATCTCCAGAAAGTTTCAGGTCGAAATTCCAAGTAGAAATGTATAAATCTCATTTTTAATGGAAGAACAATGCCATTTCCCCATTACCTTGTTGTGAACCAATGTATTGATGATGATTTCGAATGAATGGATGATTCTCTGATGCATTTGTGATTAATGAACTGCTATGGATGTATTTTACAAGTTTCATGTACTGTACTTGAGCATTTGAAGTATTTTTACTCAGTTTAATAGCATTGGGAGAAGAAATAGTGCCATTTCCCCAAGGGTCGAATTGGTGATTTTTGCAGTTGAATAGGAGAGGGTTGGAACAGATATAATAATCAATTAATGGTGCACATGAGACCTTAATAACATCCTTAATACATTCCCTACCTTTGTTCAGAAATTTGAGTGGGTTTGGAGGCATTTGGGAAGCCATTTTCAGTACTAACCCCAGGGGGATTTGAACCCCAAATTACTAGTAAAATTGCATACTTGGTCCAGAATCTTAAGAGAGTTTGCAGAGGTATTTTGGTGGTCATATATCATCTCTGAACATCATATTCAAGTCCTAATATCATTCATACACCTTCCTTGAAGATTTGAAGGCATTTGGAGTCAATTCGAGACCTAGAGACCAATACTAGTCAAAGGGAAATTACTAGTAAAGTTCCCTACATTGGCCATAATTGAAAGAGGATTTGCGGAAGTATTTTAAAGGTCCAAAAGCATCCCTGAAATACATATTTATGTTCTAACATCATCCATATACCTTCTCAGAAGATTTGGGAGCAATTGGAGCAATTTGGGGACCTAGAGCTCAAAATTAGTCAAAGGTCAAACTAGGGAAAAAAGTGAAAAATTGCCATTTTAATAAAATTCCTAACAAGGGACATTACAGTGGTATCAGAGCATGGTCCTTGCACCTGTGGATTAGGTACATACATTCAAGAATAATTGGCAGCCATGTCTTACTATTATGATGAATCCTATGAGTACAATTCTTATGAGGAATATGCAGATGCTTATGAGCAATATGAAGCAGAATGTGAATGGTACGAGGAAGAGGTGCCATCATGCAATACTTCTTACAATTTCAAGAGAATTGAAGATTATTCTTATGACTTTAAATCTGATGAATATGAGTGTGTCACACCAACCAAGGATAATTCTATGAGTGAGTTCCAAAGATGGAGAGCAAAATATAAAACCTTGCCCCAACAATATCAAAAATATCAAGAATATCTTGCTTCGAGCAAAAATACACAAAATGCCATGTCTTTTGAGTACTATGCTGAACATGTTTTTTAAAATAGGCCCAAAAATGAAGATGTGGAGTTAGTAAAGAAAAGTTTATGCCCTTCTTGTAAAGAACCTTGGAGTGAGTATCATATATGTGTGCATGAAATTATGTCCCACTTGAGGAGAGCTTTTGGGAATTCTTCAAGAAGAGATTCCAAAGATATTGATCATAAGGAAAACAAGGGGAAAAATGCATCATCTTGCTTGAAGGATAAAAATGAAGAAACATCACAAGAGCATGAAGAAGATTCTATTGAAAATATGGAAGATTATTTCGAGACACCTTCTAACTTAGACATGAACCAAAGAGCATCTACTGATGGATGCTTAAACTATGAAGGAGTACCTACTAATGGGTGCTCACACCTCTATGTTGGTGACATAGAGATCACTTTTGAAAGTGTTGCTGCAAGCCCAAGTTCCATTAAGCATGATAATGAAGACCTTGTAGCAGTTGAAGAAGAACCAAGATCAACTTCCCCATCACCACTTGAGCTTCATGAAGTTGGTCCAAGCAAAATTGAAGAAGATGAGGAGGTTCATTTGCAAGAGTCTCATTTTCTTGAAGGGTCCTTAAAGATGAATGAAAATAAGATCCAAGAGTCCTTTAGCATTCTCCATGACACTCAAGCATTGGTGTCAAGTTCTTGTTGGAGAGCTATTTCATTGGAGGAAACATCCTTCCTTGAAGACATGAAGAAGATTCAAAGAGCAATGTGCCACATCAAAGGTAATTTCATGTCTTTGCTTTTTGATAGAAACCATTTGTTTGAGTTTAATGAATTGTTACATGATGCATACTTGAAGAATAATGAGGATACTCATAAGCTCACAATTCAAAATGAGCAACTTCTTGAAAAGTTGCAAGATACTTGTTTTTCCTCCTATGTTTTAGATTGTCAAATGGTAGATTGTTTGGAGGATTCTCATGACATGGTGGATCATGAGAAATGTGGGAATTTGAATATGCTTAATGTGTTTGAAGATGAACTTGAAGAGATCCAAACACTTGATGTGGTGGAAGAGGAACTTGAATTGTCTCTTGAAGAAGGTTATGCAATTTTTAAAGAAGAGCATGATTCCTCTACATTGGAACCAATCTATGACAAAGGTTTCCCACTTTTGAAGGAGCTGCATGATACTACCCACATGGATCCTTCCCATGATGAAACTTCTGCACTTTTTGATC
This sequence comes from Larix kaempferi, assembly GCA_027924585.1. Lineage (NCBI taxonomy): Eukaryota > Viridiplantae > Streptophyta > Pinopsida > Pinales > Pinaceae > Larix > Larix kaempferi. Next base: position 9,603,263 of record BSBM01000173.1, on the reverse strand, counting down.
ATTTGGGTGAGTTAGTTAATTCTCCTACATCCTACAATTCCATGTTTTGCAGCATTAGTCTCAATGAAGAATGGGTGAAAGGGTTCTTTTTGATGGTGCCACATGAGGAGTATGGAACTCCTAGATTTACTTTTTATGATGATATGGTTGGAGCACATTCTTATTCACATTTGCAGCAACCTTATTTGTCACTTTATGATGATGCAAATCTACATGGATGCACCTATGAGATGCATTTGAGTCACTTGAAGACTCATGGTTTTTCTTGCTTAGCACTTGATTCATTTGATGTTGGAGGAATTTCATCCAACATTTGGGAGAATAGATTTATGATTGGAGAACATTTTTGTTGGCAGCCACATACTTTGTTGTATTTTTATGATTCTCACATTCATGGATGTATTGGTGAGACTTCTTTGAGTCATTTGAAGTCTCCTTGTTTTTTCTGCTCATTATTTGGTTCAGATTTTAGTGGAGATTCTTCATTCACTTCTTGGATGAAAGAATACATGGCCGAATATTTTGATGCATTTCACATCCTTTTGGAGCAGCATTATAGGACATGGGATCCTCACTTATGTCATTGGAGCAGATTTGATTGGTCACTTGAAGCTTGTATGCACTTGGAAAATGGTGGTCTACTTGCTTGGAGGTATAAGCACTTTCATGACTCTTTGATGAAGCATATCCTTGATGTACATTTTCATTATGTTGTTATGTACTTTGATGATATATATTTGGTACTCATGATGTTTGGAAGAATGCATACAAGAAAATGAGATCCAGGAATTCTCTTATCTAATGGTGTGGGTTGGAGAGCACTCTTAATTGTTGGGGTGCAATACAAGCAATGGGACCTTGGAATAATTTTTGTCTCATTGGTTTCATTTTTTTGGGGGAAGCAAGCAGCATGGGAGATGGATTCCCCACTTAATAAAGTGATTTTAATCAAAGTAGTGCAGCAGCAAGCATGGTGGTTCCTCTCTAAAATCTTCATGGAAACTCAAAGACTCAAGGTTGGGCAATTCAATGGCAACTTCAAAGAATTATACAGAAAGCAGGTTCTTCAACACCCATGTTTAAAATTGCTTGAGGACAAGCAATATTGGGAAGGGAGGATTTGTAATGTCCCAAATTTGGCATTGGGTCACAATGGCCTAATCACATTGTCCCTATTCAGTAGAGTTTGTCAAATTGATGCTAAAGTTCAAATAATTGCCAAGGAGGAAGATTACTAGTTTCCTAGGTTTGGGGTGGAAGCTTTGGGATTTGGAATAATGGGGATAATAAATGATGTTTGAACATTAGAGTGGCATAAATATTTAATAAAGGAGCTAAATAAATATATACAAGTGAAAATCAAAGTGGCATTTGATCATGAAGACACATGGAGGAAGTGGGACCCACATATGGCTAGATTTACCCACTACACTTAGCATCATTCTCTCACCAATTCGAATTCAAGGTGAATGGTAACATACTTGGGGGAGTCCAAAGGGTATTATTCATGGCATGACTCATCCAAGGTCGAAATATAGAGGAAGAGTAACTCCCATGGAAGAGGAAGAGTAACTCCCATGGAAGAGGAAGAGGCAATTTGGAGCTAGCGAGACACTTGAGCTAGATTCCCTAGCTCTATGACAACAATGATGAAGATGCTATGACACTGATGGCACAAATCAGACCTGAAAGCTGAAATATGACATATATGACATGTCAGGGCTAAAAATAGACTCCAAGAGGGCGCTCAAGGGTGTTAGGGCAGCTAATATGCTTCCACATGTGATTTGGTGGAAGTGGGAGACTAGGAATTGTTGTACAAGTGGCGTTCTTTGCAATCTCTTCCCAACTTGAGTTGGCATGAGTCTCTTGGAAGGAATTCGACACATGGAGGACATTAGAACTTTATAAATGTAAATAACAAAGAATGAAACCAGCTTTTGATCATTTGTAGAATTTGCAATTGCATTTGTGAAGAGTGAGAGCTAGTGGATGACTAGTTTCTTGCCTTAGCCAATTTCGAGGGTGAAAGATTCCCATCCAAGTTGGTAATTGGAAAGGCCATTCAGACCTTTCATTTGGAGCTTTAATGGAGTCTTTATTTGCAGGTGTAAGCTACAGGGCAGCTCATGGTTTCTTCTATTGCAGCTCACTCCTTCAACCATTTCCAGTTTTGATGGCATATTCTTGATCCTTGAGGGAGAGCGTTTTTGGTGAGCTATTGTACTCTTTGGGGGAGCTTCTAATGCCCCATTTCTTTTGTAATATGAAGTAAATACTCTGTTCTTCATCTCTAGAAAGTTTCAGGTCGAAATTCCAAGTAGAAATGTATAAATCTCATTTTTAATGGAAGAACAATGCCATTTCCCCACTACCTTGTTGTGAACCAATGTATTGATGATGATTTTGAATGAATGGATGATTCTCTGATGCATTTGTGATTAATGGACTGCCATGGATGTATTTTACAAGTTTCATGTATTGTACTTGAGCATTTGAAGTATTTTTACTCAGTTTAATTGCATTGGGAGAAGAAATAGTGCCATTTCCCCAAGGGTCGAATTGGTGATTTTTGCTGTTGAATAGGAGAGGGTTGGAACAGATATAATAATCAATTAATGGTGCACATGAGACCTTAAAAACATCCTTAATACATTCCCTACCTCTGTTCAAAAATTTGAGTGGCTTTGGAGGCATTCGGGAAGCCATTTTCAGTACTTACCCCAGGGGGATTTGAACCCCAAATTACTAGTAAAATTGCATACTTGGTCCAAAATCTTAAGAGAGTTTGCAGAGGTATTTTGGTGGCAATATATCATCCTTGAACATTATATTCAAGTCCTAATATCATTCATACACCTTCCTTGAAGATTTGAAGGCATTTGGAGTCAATTCGAGACCTAGAGACCAATACTAGTCAAAGGGAAATCACTAGTAAAGTTACCTACATTGACCAGAATTGAAAGAGGATTTGCAGAAGTATTTTAAAGGTCCAAAGGCATCCCTGAAACACATATTTATGTTCGAATGTCATTCATATACCTTCTCAGAAGATTTGGGATCATTTGGGGCCAATTTGGGACCTAGAGATCAAAACTAGTCAAAGGTCTAACTAGGGAAAAAAGTGAAAAATTGCCATTTTAATAAAATTCCTAAGAAGGGACATTACAATCTCCTTCATTTTCTAGGTCAAGAGGACAGATTTAAAGTTTAAACTCTTAAAAGGTCATGTGTGTCTTGTCATTTACCCTTAGATTCATGCTTATATTTATTGTATATATTATGAGCCTGGGTTTCTGAATTTAAGCAGTCTTGTGAATAACTTCTTGATGTAAAACATACTCATTCTTGGAGTAAGATTCTATCATTAAATTGTCCTGTCAATAACTATGGCCATCTTGAGAGGGATAGTCTTTTGGTAATCTCTTAGGTCAAACACATTCTTCTGAAAATTTGGTCTTGGCCATTCATACTCCTGTTAACAGAACTGCAAAATTTGCTTTTTTTATATCTTAAGGTGGGTCAACTATGATGAAGGTCCGAGCTAAAGCATAAAATGTGTCAAAGGGATTAAAAGTGCCTGAACTTTGAAGTGATTTCTGATACGTGTGTTTCTTTGTGCATCTTGACAAGTTCTGTTAGTCACGAGGAAAACTAATTTTCTTTTCAATGCAGGCTACAGTTGTACCAAAATATAACAGACCGTTGCCAAAGCTTCGAAAGACTAGTGTTGATACAAGTCCAGGTGGGGAGAAAATTTTGGCTCCTGGAACATTTACTGTTGCCCAACTTCGCCAGATGTTGCTCCTTCATGAAGGCAAAGCAGAAAATCAAGAGAAGCCAATGGATGCTAAAGGTATTGCAGAGAAGCTACAACTTGATGTTTGTGTCGTACAAAAGATTCTACATTATGTTTCACTTCCATCTGTATCCAATGCTGAAAGAAAGAAAAATCCAGGCTGAAGATTGTGAATATCCCTTATGGCATCAGTACTGAATATTCACATTGAAAATGGACTACAATGATTTAAGAGAGGCTTGAATAGGCGCTGCTCATGCATAGTCAGATTGGATGTTGGATTTTTCTGTCAACCTGAGCTTTTGTGAATTACTAATCAATTACTTACAAATTCTTCCTTATTTTTCTTGGTTAGAGGTCGAAATGGATATCGGCCACAGCCATTCTATATTGTTGCAATAAATAGTGTAAAGAAATTGTGTTTTAGTTATTAGATGGAAATTGTAAAAAACGAATGTTAAACACTAAAGATGAAAAGTGAGATGGATGTGTAAACATTGGGATTGAAATGCAATAGAAATGAAACAAAGTCTTTCATTAGAGCCCAGTTACGGTCATTTGATTAGATTATCTCTGTTATTTTAAATTGTTTGATTAGATTATCTTTGTTATTTTAAATTGTTGGGTGAATTGTTATATAAATGGAATGAAATTATATTAATGTCCACTGATGAAGTCTTTCTTTACAGCCCAGTTAAGGTCATTTGGATAGCCTATCTTTGTTATTTTAAATTGTTGGGTTAATCGTTATATAAATGAAATGGAAATATATTAATGTCCACCGATGACCAAAATAGGTCAATGGGACTGGAAAGTAGAACATACCAAAATGACAATAAGGGGAGTGCAAAAGTCACTTCCCACTGAGACTGGGAAGTACAACATACCAAAATGGTAATAAGCTTGCTACAAAAGTCGTCTCCCAAAATTACAATAGAAAAGCTAAAGCCAGGGGAACAAGAAGAAAAGGGAAACCCTACGTATTGTAGGCAGTCAACTGTAAGTACAATCACATTGTAGTAGTGTAATAGGCTGTAAGTATGAAGGATCAGTGGCCATCCTCCTTAGAGGGAGTGGCAATGTCCACCTTGAGAACTTGTCAGATAATGCCCCTTGAGAATGGCCTTAAAATTGTTGGGTCCTTGGGGAGTGATCTGCAATGGTCTCTAGATGGTTCTTGCTAGAGGCAAGAGTGAAAACTAGAGCTGAGGTGGAACCCAGGGCTGAAGCTCTCTTAGCATCCGAGGCTGAAAAACTCCTAGTGGTAAAAAAGAGACTGGTGATGCAGCTATCGAGAAACTCTAGTCCTCACAATCCCAAACCTGGCTGACTTGGAGTTTGGGTGGAGCACGTTGAGGGACAATGCTTGATGGATCTGTGATCATCAGTATGAGTAGTAGTTGTAGGGCATTTATTCCTGTCAATAGTTGTGGCACGCTAGAAGGAGTAGGTAATCCAAGTTACCACTGTGGAGTGAAGTCAAAACATGCTACGCATGAAGGTAACCATCTCCCTGATAAATATAGAGCCAAACACCTCTGATCGAGGTATCTGAAGAAGACAGAATTGAACCTCTGTAATCCCAAAAGAGGCAGTGGTATCTACCTGGATCTCATAATAAACACGGCAAAAAAAGAAGTGTTCTTCTATCTCTACCTCATGTAAGGAGCATAATCAAACAAATTACAAATCTGTTCCTCTGTGGGAAGACGATAATCCATCTCCACCCTTAACTGGTGCGAACATGCCTGAAGTTGCCAAAGAGGAATGCAAAGCCTGTGCATGATAGGGTATCGGAGGTGGATTGGTTGAACAATGAGGCCTTCAGAGATATGGAAAAATGTTTTAAATGCAAACCAATCTGGGATTTAGGGGTCTATGCAGTGCAATACTGCAATCCAAGAAATCTGAGTGTAGTTCCTGTGGATTTCACTGATAGCTGCGCTAATCTCCTCTTTAAGACATAGACGATCAGGGGTGGTGGCATTGAGAAATATCTTGTAAGATCAATAAAGAGGTTGAATGGTACGGAGGTTATACAATTTGGATACGGTTCTTATTCAAAGAATAAACAATACAGTTTGGAATATGGTTTTTATTCAAAGTGTTAATTTTGTACCTAGGAAAGTGTTCCCCAGTGACTTTGTGCCTAAGTCACTAAAAGGGGAAAAGTGACATGATCCTTGCATTAATTTCAAGTGAGTTGGAATTAATTTCACTTTATGAGCTTTAAAGTGACTTTTGGAAAAATTTAATGAGATGAGGGAAATTAATTATTTAATGGAGATAAAAAGTGAATTAATCTCCTCCATTGATTTATCATCACAAGATCCAATACGGGCCCTTGTATCTTGTGACTTCTCATTTACCCTCAATAACCAAAAAAAAGGCAAAGGGCAAGAGCAAGAGGTACATTCATTTCCAAGAGATTTGGAGCAAGTCGAATTCTTGAGATGAGAAATTGAGTTTGAGGAGAGAGAGAGAAACCAGGGCACGAATTCCTATGCAGTTTGTACAGCAGTAGTAGAAGCACAGTTTTCGAGGATATTGGCACAGTTTGAGTGGAACTGTAGCTCTATTCCCTATGTGGCTGGCACAATAATCGAGGAAATCTTCAGCAGTTATTGCACTGTCCATACAGCATTTTCTGTAGCAGAGTGGCATGCTTTTCGTGACTGAGATGGCACAAAAATTGAGGTAGTTAATGCTGCATTTAATGAGCACTAAAATCGAGAAACCAGGGCACGAATTCCTATGCAGTTTGTACAGCAGTAGTAGAAGCACAGTTTTCGAGGATATTGGCACACAGTTTGAGTGGAACTGTAGCTCTATTCCCTATGTGGCTGGCACAAAATTCGAGGAAATCTTCAGCAGTTATTGCACTGTCCATACAGCATTTTCTGTAGCAGAGTGGCATGCTTTTCGTGACTGAGATGGCACAAAAATCGAGGTAGTTAATGCTGCATTTAATGAGCACTAAAATCGAGATTGAAAGACTGAACCAAGGGCATGAGAATTGAGAAAGTTTGCTGCTGTGTGAGACAGTCCGAACAATCCTGTGAAAGGCACGATTTTCCAGAAATTGTATGCACAAATTTCGAGGCAGCACTGTCACTGTTTTCAAGGCAGCTTCTTGGTCTTCAAGGGTGGAGATAAGTTGTGCTCTAAATTCTGATTTTTGTACTGCTGAATTTTATTGAAGAAAATAAAATAAATTCTCTCTCACAGGGTTTCCCCATCTGGGGTTTTTCTTGAGGCTATTTGCCTAAAATCCTGAGTCTGAAATTTTCATGAGTGCATTTAATTTCTGCTCAATAGTGGTTAATTTCTTGATGTGTTTCTAGTACTGTTTTGTTTATGAGTGAAATTCATTTGCAGCAGTAAAGTTGAATGGGTTGGGCATCAAACAATGAGCAGTAAAACTTGAAACCGGGTTGGGGAACTTCAAATTTTTTACATGGTATCAGAGTTGAGGTAAGAGAAGGGGGCAGAATACATAGGCTGAGGTTTCAGACTTGAGAGAGACACTTTTGTTCACTAGGCCGATTTTGGGCTTTCATTTTCAGTAAGATGGCCACTGGGTTGAGAATAGAAAACAGGTTGGACAGGGCAGTCAATTTCATTCCTTGGAAAGCAAGGATTGTGCTGATTTTGCAGGAGAATGAGTTGTGGAGCATTGTGAACAACACTACAACTAATCCCGTGGTGATTCCCGCAGCTATAGATGCAGTAACTAAGGCAGCCTTTGACAAGAAGGACATCAAGGCTAAGAGAATTATCCTTGATACAGTGAAGGACCATGTGATCCCACACGTGTTTGGTAAGGACTATGCTTATCAAATGTGGGATGTCTTAACCAATTTGTACCAGAGTTCCAATGAAAACTGGAAGATGGTATTGAGAGAGATTGAAAAACATCAGGATCGCTAAATCTGAAAATGTTTCTTCCTACCTTTACTAGGATCACATAGGTAGGAGATGAGCTTGGAGCAGTTGGGGAGAAGGTTGAGGGCAATGAGCTAGTGCGGACAACCTTGAATGGCATGGCCAAGCCATGGGCTGTATTTGTGGAGGCCATTGTTGCAAGAGAAAATATGCCTTCTTGGGATCATATTTGGGGTGACTTCATTCAAGAGAAGACTCAGAGAGGATATGTGCAAGGTAGTTCATCTCATCGTAAGGATGATGAGGAGAATGTGGCGTTGACAGCTAAGGGGAAGAAGAAGAAGTCCAAGAAGGGTCCCAAGGGTGGGGCTAAGCAGCAGGGTGGTGATCAAAAGAAAGATTTGAGCAAAGTCAATTGCTTTGCTTTCCAAGGGTTTGGGCACTATGTTGGACAGTGCCCGAACAAGAAGAAGAAGAAGTAGCAGACAACAACTTCGGTGGAGATTGATGCGTATGCAGCTAGATTTGAGAGAGAGTTTTCTCTTTGTGCTGGTCATTCAGAGAGAGCATCCATTATTAGCGCAAATATAGAGGATGAGAGAGAGTACTCACTGTTGGTTGGCCATTCCTTGAGTGCATCCACCACCTCATGCACTTGGTACATTGATAGTGGAGCTTTGAGCCATATGATATGTGCGGGATATGTTTTCAGAGTTTACATAGACAAGTTTGGATCTGGAGGTGGTGTTGGGAGATGACACGATTGTTAGAGCAGTTGGGCGGGGGACCTGTTATCACACCATAGTAGCAGGGCTACTATTCTTGCTTAGCAGATATCTGCACATTCCAGAGCTTAGATTATTCAGAGCTTGGCTATGATGACTTTATATTTTGAGATCACTCATGATCAGAGCAGTGTATTATTCAGACTTGTGTTAGACCTTGTGTCAAGGCTGAGCCTTGAGAGTTCAAATTTGATGATCGATGTGACCCTTTATTCCATACAGTTTCAGTTCAGTGCCTAGAGATGTATTACAACAGTGTTTCGGATGATATATGATGATTATTCTTATGATGATGTTGTATGACCTATGGATTTATGATCATTGACTGTGGATTATTGTCTTGTTACTTTAGTCATGTTCACAGCATTAGCTTGGTATATGATTCATGATGTGTCCAACTTTGTAAACTTAAAATGGACAATCTTGATGATGAATTATAAAATGGACATTTTACTTGCACATTTAGGTTGTTTGACAAAACTCACTGGTTTACTACCTTGCATAGATATGGTCTTTCTTGACACCAGTTGTCTACTAGCTTAGGCTCCACTTTCACTTGACTCGATCCATCCATGACTTTCCTTATTTGGCTTTAACCCTTGACTTGTCTTACTTGACTTTCTGATATTGAGGACTTACCTTTTTACTACCTCTGTGTTTGGATCGCATCCCTGTTTGTTTAGTGTCTTGGCTCTGAGTTGGTGACAAAACTTGCCTTTGGTAAGTTGGATTGTAGGCCTAAATCATTTTGGTCGGTTGTCCCGATGTTTGGCACTGGCACGAACTCCCCCTAGTCACTTGAGATGTTGTTGTCTAAAACTGAAAGCTCATGTACTGCTTATGGAAACTTATGTAAATTCGCCCATGGAAACTAAAAACTCTAGAATGTGTTTATCAACACACGTGAGTAAAGGGCAAGAGCGATGAACTGCTAAAAATACTCCTCGAAGAGTATAAGAAAGGTCCAAAAAGCAATGGTTCTTAAATTATATATCTAAACGATTGCTGACCTTATATATATAAAAACATGCCTTGGATGCAAGCTGCAATTAGTTGTGCTTATCAGCACACCTGAGATCCGAAGGGCTATGTAGGCCAAAAAGGCCATTAAATGAAATCAATGGATCCTAATGAAACTAGATCATCTTTTATGAAAGTAGACATGATGCCTAAGTTGAATAAGCACTCTCTAAACAACTTACCCATTTGTGAGGCACAACCCTTCCCCGTGTTATTTGTCCGACACAGAGTTTGTAGCTTCCCCTTTTTTCCCAGTCCAAAGTGTCTTTTAGTTGAGTTTAGACAAGTCACCCCTTTTCCCAGCCTTGTTCCTAGCCTTCATCCTTAGCTAGCAGTTAGACCATGTCCAATGGGTGAGTTTGTCATTTAATCTATTGTGCAAGTAAATATAAATAACGGAATGTGCAAATATGATTAATGCCACTAAATGATGTTATACTTTAAGTTAAGCTGTGAGTATGATTAGAGGAACATGTCTTAGTCTATTGACATGATTTATCCTTGGTTATATATTGACCTAGTCAAACCCAGTTTGACTATGGTCATTTCTTGGGATCCGTGATGATGTGGTCCATGTATGCTTATTGATGATGATTGATGGTCCCACATACTCTTGATGATGATGCTATATGATGGACATATGATTTAGATGATGATTGATGCAGTTTAGCAGGTTTTATTATTACTCCAGATCATCAGATTATAAACTGTCCATATATGGTGGACCCTACGGATAGCCCATTAGGGCAACCCATGGTGTATGAGTACACATTCTTAGTGAATTTGGGTCTTCTGGATCCAATGAGACACTTATCATTCAGTTCCGGGCACTTATGACAGTGATAGATGTTGTTTTCCACTTGTTCACCAGATTTGGGGCTGATTTCCCAGCCTGACCAGTAGGGGCCATGAGAGGCCAGTTCACCTAGGGTGCTGTATGAGGAGGGGGTGGTCTAGCCACTTGATATTACCATTTGCCCCCCCTTCTGGAGAGCCTGGTGGGCTCAGTTTGACAACGCAGATGCCCTAGGAGGCAGTTTCAGCACTTTCACAGTTATCGAGGCAGGTTAAAAATGGAATAAAAGGGTCACTAAGGAATTCTATTTGGGAAATTGAGGCAAGGTTTTGTCACTTGGTCTTCACAGAGGTCTTCCAGGGTGACCCCCCATTTTCCAGCCAGTTTTCATCAGTTAGTGGGGTCCACAGAGGTCACAGGAGGCATTTTACTACTTGCCTCTCACAAATTTGATCATTTGTATTATTTTGGACATATTATTTTATATTATTGTACCATGGGGATGAGCTAGCATGGATTGATGCCTCCTAGCCCCACCATGAGTTTTATATGTCATGTCCTAGTCATATGAGGTGGGCCCTTGTACTTTTGCCCCTTCTAGAGGATGACTCACCCTCCATGAGTCTTTCCTAGCTATGACGTCATCACCTTTTTGAGTGATCCATGTGTTATATTGTTATGATTCAACTTAGCCATTGATTATGTATTGAGATCTTTTAATCTCAACCACTCATTTTAGAAAGTGGTTTTGAGATCTAGGGTTTTGGTCTTTATTATCCTATATAAGGAGGAGACCCCCTCATTGTAAAAGAGGATCTAGAGAATTTGGCTCTTGGCTCTTAGAATAAAATTCTATATTTTGGAGTACATGCTTGGATCTTGGAGTGGATGTTGGTTGCTTTGATTGTAAATGCTTTTGTCCATTGCACTGGAGGATCTCTTGTAGCTATCTTGCATATTTTGCCATACTTTTTTTACAGGTTGAGAAGACGTTTTGGAGGAGTGCGAATTGGTGGGGAGGCCTACCCTTCAAGCTTCAAGAGGACGTTTTGGTTAACAGGGAGTGGTTTTGTCTTTGTACCAACTATTCTTTACTTATCTATTTCTTGCTTGTATCTGTTATCACCTAAACTGTAGTTACCCCTATGGATGTATCCACTCATGGATGGCAATAGGGAAGGGCAACTCAAAAGGTGCAACCACGATCACCTCGACCTCCAATAAATGGTTGTCACGCCAGTCGAGGCAACCTTCACTTTATGTTATCTAGCCCAAACAACAAAGGGGGAAACCCGATCTACTCCCGACAGGAGAGATCAAAACCAAGACACCAAATCAAGTTAATTCTAAGTGAAGTAAGGTGTATGGTTTATCCTAGACCTTAGGATGAAGTCACAAGATAAGTGAGGGGTTCAATGAGTATAGCTTTGGTTCATTATTGATGTGAGAGTGACTTATGATTTGTGAAATAGGATCCAGGATTAAAGTACTAGTTCAATGTGAGAAAATCCACCGCCTTGGGAACCGTGTCCAATGCAGGGTAGTTTAAGGGTTGAATTGGGGCTAACTAGTACAAGTGACAAGCTTGATCATGATACATGATGACATCAAAGGGTTTAGTTCACCACACAAAGGTCAAACCACAAGTTAATCCAACAATCTAGGAAAGTCGAATTGACTTGGAGAGAAACCAGTGCCTTGGGAATTGGGATAATGGAGTCAAAGTAAGGTCAACTTGTGGTTAAGGACTCCTATTGCATGAGACAAGTGGGAAATTAAAGTCTTGATGGATGAATAGGTCTAGATCTAGGTTTGACCTAAGTGGACCACAATCCCTTAAAACAAGGAATGCTATCCCCAAGGCAAGATTTGATGAAGTGACACACTAGACCTAGGTTTTGAATTATGCCCGTTCCAAATCCACAAAAATCTCAAGTACCCACATCCTAGAAGTGGACCAACTTCCCTCTCCAAGGTGGTGCGACTTTACCCAAGGAGGCCTAAAAGGGTGATAAATGGATCAAGACAAGTCCAATGGCATCCAAACTTTAGATCCAAGTAGTTTAAGCAAGTGAGAGTATGGATCTATAATTTCATGGCAATCCAATGGCTAGATCTTACTAGATCTGAGTTTGAAGATACCAAGTGGTCCAAAATGGGGATTAAATCCCTTGAAATGTGGAATAGGGCCTGTTATCAACTGATTTGTACAATAGTTGAAACCTTATTGAGCCGCCAGTGTTGGAACACATCAGTGTTCACTTCCAGAGTATCTAGGTTTCATATATTTGGGTCTAGCCAGTTTTATTTTTGAGTCAACATGACCATGGCCCCATGGGGGTTTGTATCAAAGTGTGCTAGTAGTGTCTGAGTGGCTCGGTTCCCCATGACTGGATTAAACAACTAAGGTATTCCAGGGAGTTTTTTCATCGTCAGATTATACTTTGCTTCAGGGGAGATATAATCTCTTGGTTTTTCTCCCGCTTCCTCCAAAGCTGGAATGCCCGATTTTGGAAATTTTTGCCATGGGGGGTTATTAGAGTCCAACTATAATGTATAAACCTACTAGACACTATTGGAATAGGTTTTGGTCATGTCCTAAGTCTCTAGGACCCCTAGAAAAAATTTCGAAAAATTTTTACCGGGTCCGTCGAGTTTGGGTTTTTTAATTATTTTTAAATTTAATAAATTTCTCTATAGTTTAAATAGAGAAATAATAATTTGTAATATGTCAGTCGTCCGGGGTCCGAATTTAGTGATTGATGGCTCGTTTCATAAGCCAAAAATCACACATGACCCGTGGACCAGCTAAACCTAACTTTCGGATGTCAATTCAGCCTCATAATTAATATTTTCTCTAAAAAGTCATTTACAGAGGAATTATTAATTAAAATAATAAAATTGAATATTTTGGAGATAATCCAAATCTCTCCAAAATTAATCAATTTGATTAAAATAAAAGGCTAAATGGCATGGCAATGGACATTTATGAGGATTCCAATCAACTCCAAGTCATTCCAATCGACTATCCAGTCACCAGAAGAATATCCATTCAAGCTAATTCGCCCTCCTCATGCAAAAATTCGATTTGATGTGTTGTCAAAGGGTAAATGGGTTGGTGGTCTTGCATTCATGTCTCAAGTGGGCGCCCTCATGACTCACCCAATCCATAAGCTTGGCTCTCTTTGCTAATTCGAATTTATACCTACCAAACCACCACTTGTCACCCACCATGCCAACTCGCCATCCTCTAAGCTCACGTCATTCCTCTTTGTCCTCACGTGAATCCTAGTTGGAGTGTGTCTATTGGTTAGTGATGCCCTCATGACTCACCAAGCTTGGCTCCTTCTACCATGCGAGCTATTACCTACCACATTACACATGTCTCTTCATCAACTAACTCGCACCTTCCACAATCCTCACGTCAATCTACCCTAAGTTCACGTCTAGCCTTGTTGTAGTCTTGTTATTGGTTGGTGATACCACCTATGCACCCTTCCAAGTCGAGTTTGCCACCTAGTCACTCACACCTACCACTAAACTCGACTTTGACCATTGTTTAGCTCTCCAAGCCTTCCTTTGATTGGAATTCGACTTACTTGTCTATTGCCAATTCGACCTAGGGTTTTAGCTTAGGATTTTACTATAAAGAGAGGCCCTTTGGGGTTATTATCTCATGGATTTTTGGATGTAAAGTTACTCTGCCATTTTTGTGATTACAAGCTATTGGCTTAAGGAAATAAAGTTAGACTTTGGAGGTCCATGCGATTTGTGCTACATTGATGAATGTTTCTCTTGTGAGGTGATCTCTTTCTATGCTTTCAATTTAAATGCTCATGTGATTGATCAAATAACTAGCTTTAGAAGTCTATATTCTAGAACATAAGATCTACCATTTGTGGTTTGCAATTTGGTTTATTATGCAATGTTTATCAATGAGTTATATGAATAGGATGTATTCGGTTGTACTAGCATTTATATAACCTTGGTTTTCGTAGCATACTAGTCATATATTTGATCTCACTTTGGCATTGAGTTGTTTGTTTTTGAATAGGTTTCTCCAGGTGTAGGGGGGTGTGAGCTCGGTTGCATCTAGCCCATCTTCACCACCACAAGTAATTCTTAACATTGTTGTCTTTCCAGGATCTATATAAGGTTGAGTTTGTTCCAAGAAGAAGCACAAAGAGTCTTGCTCTAAGATCCATCCATTTTATCAAAAAATATTGGTTACTTTGTTACTTTAGGCTTCCATTTCTTCAAGCTTTCTTGTTTGCTCCTTGAATCCTTTGCATCGACTTGCTAAGCCCTTTCTAGCCCTTCTAGATCTTGATCCGAGATTGTTGTTTGTCTTTTCAAGCCATAGATTAGTTAGCCATAAGGTTGAAGTTCCTTCAACCTTGGGGAATAGCTTGGGATTTGTTCCCTTGTGCTCTCTTCAACACTTGTTGTCGGCATATCACCGGTTAACCGGAGGATTTCCAAGACAATGTTTTTACCCCCAAGTGTTCCACTTGAAGACCCTTGCCCTAGATCTACTTCTCCATAGGTTTGTCTTCATCTCCTACTTTCCCCATTTGTTTTTGTCCTCCTCTACCATTCGTCCCTCTCCTTTTTGTCCCTTATTCATCCTCTCGTCCCCATTCTAGCCTAGTTATCTCCTTCCATTCTCCATTTCCTTCTTGCTCTCATTCCATCCTACTTTTGCCCTACTTTCTCCCTCTTCTCGTCCCACCTCCTTGTTGAGCTTTTTACCCTTTCGTTTTACTTCTTCTATCCATTCTTTCCCTCTCATCCACCTTACTTGTCCTTCACCTTTTCTCCTCGTCCACTTCCACTTTAAGCCCTAAATCACATAAAAAAACAACAAAACAAACAAGTGTTAGTAGTAGTGTTAGATATAGTTAGTGTTAGGCTTCATACTTGGTTAGTTGTTAGTTAGTTTTGTTTAAATTTTAATAGTTAGTTTACATTGTTTCAAAATTACTAGTGTAGATCTTATCTCTTGTTGATTATCTAGTTCCATTTTGTCAACATACAAATCCACTAAATTCCATTTTTGTTGAGTGTGTTGGCTGCCATCTAAACGGTGATAAGTTGACTGTTATTAAGAGTTCCTTGGCTGCCAACAGTGATAAGTTGACTGTTATAAATTAAAAGTTCATTGGCTGCCATCTAAGAAATGAGTTGACTGTCATAAAGTGAAAATTCCTTGGCTGCCACTTCAACTTTTTTCACTCAAACTTGCAAGTAGTTTAAAATTTCAACTTGTTTTGATCATCTAACATCTAATGGGTATTTGAGTGGCTTGTTTATGATAGATTTTTCTTTGAGAAAAATAACATTGAGAAGAGCTTGAAGCAAAGTGGAAGTCAAGAAGGTTCTAATCAAGAAGCCATCAAGAATACAAAGGGACGATCCATACAAGATTAGTATTATCCTTTTGTAATAAGTTCTTAGGATTTTGTTTCAAGTTTTTTACAAGTTATTTATTTCAAATTCCCTACAAGGGTTTCATTCCCAAGGGCAATTGTACTCTCTTAATAAAAGTTGCAAGTGGGGTTTTTAAGCCTCCACATTCACTTCCCCATTTGGGGAAGCCTTGTAGTCTCTTAAGTGGTTTGAGTTTCTAGTTTAGATATTTTTATATGCTCTTAGATTAGTTTTATTTCAATAAGTCATACTTGCTCTATTTCTCCACATTTACTTACCCCCATGCTCTCCCGAGTACGGTCTTTGACCTGAAAGAGATTCTTGGGTAGATTAAAGTTATTTACTGTTTAGTAATTCATTTTTTCATCTTGTATTTCTCTTCCAAACCTTGACTAGAGAATAGCTAACTTTGGGATTGTATCCCAAAGACCACATAGTCTTGTGGTAGCTTCTCGCTCCCCCATCAGCTTCTTGTGGACATCCAGCTAGCTGGAAGGTTTCCAGGACTGGTGGCTTCTAGTGGTTGATCTTGTTCGGAGATTGACCCCACCTATTAGATTAGAATTTGTGTGGTATAACACTAGACTTTTCAGTTTCACTTTATCTTGCAGTAGTATTGTTAGTAATATTTCATATCTTGCTCATCTATCACATTGCTTAAATCACTTCAAGTTGAGTTATACTGCTACTACAAACTACTGTCTGCTTCTTAAAACGAACCAAAGTCTCTTGAACTTGGCCAAATCCAAGTCAAGAGCACCTTCTATTGGAGGGCATTTTAGTCTTGCATCTTTTCCCTGCATTAGGCATTTGTTAATTAGCAAGTCTCTTGAACTGTGGTCATAAGACCAAGTCAAGAGCGCTCTCTGTCGGAGAGTTGAACAAAGTGCTCTTTAACTAAAACTTTTCAACCCACACACCCCTTTAATTAATTTACCTTGGTTTCTGTCCTACACCCGTATGCTCTGCCAACTGGAAACGGTTGGGCTAGTACTCAGAAAGGTGGAAGACTTGCTAATTCACAAGTGATAATTTAATTAAAATTTTACCCCAAAACCTCAACCAAGACAAATTACTGAGTTCTTCCTACAAGAGGTGGTGCCGGGAATCCACTGTCAGACTCGAGGGCGGTCAAGCCGCAAGCACACTTGCCCTCTTTGTAATCTGGGTGCTCTCGACCTATCACCTAAGGTTGCCAGTATTTCTCTTGGATAAGGTTCCACTACTTTTGATACCTTGTTCTTAGCCATAATAATCAAGACAATTAAAATCTTAAATTTACCAAGATAAGCTGCAAAATGTTTCTCAAAAACTTCTATTTCAAGCACTTGTATCAAGCATTTTAGTCACTTTTACACTTTTGACTCCATAAGGCACTGGTCCTTAATCACAATATCTTATTTGCTTAAATATCAATATTGGAGTACTTGTTTTAAATTTGCGTAAAGTGTGATTTATTTCTTATCCAAGTGTATCTCTCATCTTATATTTGCAACGTGGATTGCGTTATCTTGTTTTACATTAAGATATTATTGTGTCTCTCATTTACAAAAACTCCTAAACAACACCCATCCGCATCACAACACCAAAAATATTTTAAACACACAAAGAGCCTTAGACAACTCTTTTTTAGGGACTACCCCCCTTGGCTTCGTTAGGAGTTTGCCTAAACGGAGGAGCTGAGATTCAGGTGACAGTACCTGGCTCATTGCTTGCCTCCAAGGCCACACCTCTCTCACTTGTAGTGAAGAGACAACTTTCGAAAGATTTCCGCTGCTGGTGTGCAGATTGGCGGACAACAGGGCCCACAAGGTAGAAATCAGAAAAGTGACAATCTGGGGGTAGGTTATTGGATGTGTAGATCATGAAACAAGCGGGATCTCAACTACCCATCAACTAGATCTAGGTCAACTCACCCTCACCAAGAAGTGCGCCCTTGCTTGGAGAAGCTAGGTTGGCTTGGGAAGAGGGTCAAATGGAAGCCAATCCTCACCAAACTATAGATCCGGGATGCCGTGGATGCTATAGAGGTGGGTTTTCAATATTATACCCAACAACCCACTAGATCTAAGTAGATCTGAGAAAATGTAACAATGAGGGTTTGAAGAAATAAGGGTTTTATCAATTTATGAGCTATGTCAATGGATTGGATCAAGATAAAAAAAACAAACCTGTGGATCTTACCTGGGTAACCTTGTAGATGCCTTGATGATGATGATCTATGCAAACCCGATCAATTTGAGAAGCTTTGAGGTAGTTTTCTATGCAATCGATTTAGTCCAAGAAGCCAATGCGCCCTCTCTCCTGCACAACAAACGTCAGCAATATCAGATTTGATGCAATCAAGAGATAAGACTAATGCCACAAGAGAGGTAACAGAAAAATAGCATAGATCACAATAATACTAATGATAACCCCCTGATACAAGCAAATGCCAAGAAAGTCGATTTGAAGAAGCCTTGCAAAATCGCCCTTGTTGAAGTCGCCCTCCTGTAGAGAAGACAATGATTTCCAAAATAGATAGATCTTATCACAAATTCCAAATGCTAGGTTGCAATAGACTTTACAATCACCATATAAGAACACCAGATGCAAAGGAGACCACAAGAATTTCCACCAGAAAGTTTTTCTATACCAATAATCCAAGAGCCAAAGACCCCTTACAATGAGAAGCTCTCTCCTTTAAATAGGAAGGAGAGGCATCAAAATCCTAACCACTTTTTGAATGAGTGGCTAAGATTAAAAGATACAAATGTCTAATCAATGGTTGAGATGAGCTCAACAATAAAATACATGGATCACTAATAAAATATAATATAAGTGGACAAAATCGCCCTAGAAGAGGGGAATCCCACCAAATCATGATGACAAAATATAATAGGAAGCTTATGGTGGGTCCAAGGGGTAATTTTAGCCACCCTTGGTCAATCCCCATAGCACAATAATAATAAAATAGTCATCAATATACCAAATCGTGCCTCAAAGGTCAAATCGTAGGCCTCAAAAGACCTCAGAAATCATCAGAAAGTCCCATAAGTGATGGATGCGGGCCCCGATGAAGCTGAAACTGCTGGAGGAGGTGCAGAAGACATCAATCCATCATCACTGATCATCCCATGCCAAGACATTGCCTCAGTAGCCCAAATCGAATTCTTCAATAGCCATTTCTACCAATCCTGAAATGCCTCGGGAAGCGTGAAACTGCCCCAAACTGCCTCCTGGAGTGCCTGCGCTGTCAAGGTGAGGGCACCAGTGCGTCCGGGAGGGGGGTAATATGGTAAAAACAAGTGGCTGGACCACCCCCTCCAAGCACAGCGCCCTAGGTCAACCGGATAAAAACCACATCTGCTCTGACAGTGTCTCCGACAGACCAAAACTGCACTGGGATAGCCTACTGAGGCTCAATCATCACTGTAAGTGCCCGAAACTAAAAACAGACTGTCTCATTGGACTCAGAAGGTCCAAATCCATCCAAGATTTGTACTCATACACCATATGAGTCTCTTCATGATCAAAATATATATCCAATATACCGAAACAGGTCAAATAATAATAATCTGTAAATGATCAAATACTGCTGTAAACCATGAATCGCCATCATAACCCTGTAGCTGCTGCATAGAATCATCATATACATGTACATAGACCATATATCATCAATCCATATCATCACAAGGTCCAACCATCTCATGTCCTATGGTTGACCTTAGTCAAACTAGGTTTGACCAAGTCAACATGACCAAATATAACTCAGACCATCATCAGAAGCTGCTGCAAAGTGTCAAAGGTTAATGCATGCTCTACAGCTTATTCAAATAACAATTATAACACAAAGTAATCATTACTGGCGATCTAAATCCAAATATATAATGTCATTAATTATTATTGTTACTCAGACTAGACTTTCAAGATCATACTCACTTCATAGCTGTGATCAATTTGCTAGTGAAGGGTGAAGGCTAAAATAACTGGCTAGGCTAAGGGATGACTTGACTGACTTAACTTTGTGACACTTTGGCAAAGGGAAAGGGAATACACAACATAGTATATACTGAATGAGCAACAACACAGGGAATGGCGGTGTCTCACAAATGGATGAGTTGTTCAAAGAGGGTTTATTCACCTTTAACAGATGCGCACAATCCATAATACAAATTAGGCCAGCAATAATTTAGATATAGCATTTAAGTTCCATTGCTTTTTGGGCCTGAAGTTTCCATAGCCTTGATCTATGTGTGTTTATAAACACATTGCATAGATTTACATTTATTTAGGCTTTCTGCTGCAGGTGTGTTTTTAAGGCACTTGTTTACCTGAGCACTTCTAGGTGTGTCACGGACAGCTTGTTTACCTAGGTATTTACATTTCCAAAAGATATAACATTTTATTTTCATGGCCATTTTCATTTGGCATGCCTTTCATTCATGTGTGTTTAGAAACACATTGCATGAATGGGCTTTTCATACAAGATATAGCATTTCATTTTTTCCAGATTTTGTATTCATGGCAGCACTAAAAGTTTTAGGATTAGCCAACACAACTTTAGTGACTAGGGGGAATTCACAAGGAACTCCAACTCACCATAGGTAAGTTTTGTCACCAACTCAGAGCCGAGACACAATAAACAGGGAAGCTCATCCAGTACAGAGGCTACAGTGGGGAAAAGATCCTCCATGTCACTAGTTAAGTAGCAAGTCAGGGTGATAAACTAAAAGGTAGGCAATGGATGGATGAAGACAATGAATAATGGAGCCAACACTAGCAAGCCAAGGTATGGTGGAATGATCACCTCTATTCTCCTTAAGGAGGGTAAAACCAATGAGTATGAATAGTGAACTTCTAAGTCTGAGTAGGGACAATATAATATATATAATATGATCAACCAGGTCCACATATCTATATGATCGCCAGATCATGACACTAGGTGCTAAGACATGCTATAAGAATAAATATAAAAGCAATAAAACCATAACACAATGATATACCTGCTGAGTCATATACCTGAATGCTCGTCACCTGTACCATCATCTGTCCTCTGAAACCACTGCTGTAACTCTGGGCACTACTGACTGCTCTGTACTAATGGTATAATGGCTATGTCGGTCATCTCTCTGAGTGTCCTGAGACTTACTCATGGCATGGGGAATACAACTGCTGTCCAAAATCTGATAGTGATCCAATATAGATGCTCATCTCAGCATCTCCAATGTAAGGGAACTGGCTGAATAGTGTATTGGCATCAGAAAAATAATGTATGGTAGCCCGACTACTATATATGTGATAACAGTATCTACCCTCAACATGTTAAACTGATTGATGCTTTGCTCCTTGGTTTGACAGGTTAGAGGGACACACGTGTGGCTTGGAGGAGGACGATTTGGCAAGAGGGCTTCAAAATTCTTCATTTGATCTTTGTCAAAGGTAATCCTCATCTCAACTATCATTCATCTCTTCATCCAGGTATGCTCCAAAGGTATGGTCTTCTTCTTCCTTGGCTTTTCCATGAATTCTAGATCATAAAACCCCTCATTTTTCACTTTTTCTTAGATCTACAAAGATCTAGCGTGGCTTTGGATATAATAAAAAGAACCCACCTCTATAGTATCCATGGCAATTCGGATCTATAGTTTGGTGGCATTTGGACTTCGTTTGACCCTTCCCCCAAGGCACTTAGCCTTCCTTGAGTGAGGTTGCCCTCCTTGGGTAGGTGAGTTAAGCTAGTTCTAGCATATGGGTAGGTGAGATCCCACTTGATTCATGATCCTCACAGTTGATAACCTACCCCTAGTGCTTCACTTCATTGATTTTCACCTTGTGGGCCCCATTTATCATTTTGAGGGTTGTGCCCCACTTGGGTCAATTTGGTGATGCATTTTCAATCTCAGATCTATGGAGATCTAGCCATTGGATGCCTTTAATCTTCAAAACCCACTTGGATAATTGACTTAACTATCCCGATCTAAAGTTTGGTGGCTTTTGGACTTGATTTGACACACTTTCTTATGCATTTAGCCCTCCTTGGGTAAAGTCGCACTTCTTGGGGGTTTGAGTTGTCCTACTTCAAGGATTTGGGTGGTTGAGATCCCATTTGTTTTGAAAAGAGCATACCTTGAAACCTGCATCTAGTGTCTCACTTTGTGGATTTTTGCCTTGGGGGTATCATTCCAATTTGAGGGTTGTTGTCCACTTCGGTCACTTAGTGAAACATTAGATCTAGTAAGATCTAACCATCACATTTACTTGATCTTGAGTAGCACCCTTGATTTGCATCTTAAGTGTCCCGATCTACATTTTGGCATCTTTTTGACTCCATTTACCCATCCATCTCAAGGCACTAGTCCACCTAAGGCAAATCGCACTTCTTGGGATTAGTGTCAAGTGTTAGATCCCATATGTGGGTATCTTTGATTTCATCTTAGATCTACTCTTTGCATACCCCTTGGTACCATTTTCACCCTTAACTTCACCTTGTGGGTCTCATTTGAACCATTTCCATATCCCAAGGAAGTGGGCCCCACTTGTGTATTTCATGGTACTAGATCTTGTCATTTGATCTCATTATGTGGCCTAAATCATTCATTGGTTGAAACAATAGTCATCCCTTAAGCCTCTTTCAACCATACTTAAACTTCTAGGTCCACCTAACCTTGCATTGGTTTCCGTAACTTGTCTTTCACATATCCCTAGGAACCTTTGTTTTGGTCCAATCTGCTTTGATTGGCTATAGGGACTCCCCCTTGGTCTTGTTTCATCTTGATCTAAAGTGAAGAGTGCCTCGGTTGACGTGACTCCTAGCTTGCATTGGGAACCGTGGCATCTCTTGGGTGACCTCTTTAGTTGTCCATCTCCTTTACCATCCTGGATGGGATACCTTTAGGGACAACTACAAGTTGTGTGATAATAGAACCATCACCTTTCAAAGGGAGTGCATGGAGCCCATGACTTTGAGGGATGTCTTGTATGTCCTTGGGCTGAAGAAGAACTTGATTTAAGTTTCCACGATCGAGGATAGGAGATTTGGAGTGTACTTCCTTTATGAGCATGCGCACGCTTTTCCCAAGGGATCAAATCCATCTACTTCTTTTGCGATTGGAGTCATATGTGGGAAACTATACAAGCTCTTGTTTCGGTCTCTACATGCTTTGGCACACAGTAGTAGCAGTTATCTATGCGAGCTATGGCATAGAAGGATGGCTCACTTGCATCATCCAGCTTTGAGGATGTTGAGAGATATGGTGACTGGTTTGCCTAAGTTCACAACACAGAGCATAGTGATGTATGCAGGGGGTGTGCTTTGGGAAGTACACCAAGATTGCTTTTCCAAGCAGTCATAGTAGATCAACAAGAGTACTTGATTTGATACACTCTGACTTATATGGTCCTATTTCTTCTGTTTCGTTGACTGGTTTTGAGTATTATGTTTCATTCATTGATGACTATTCCAGGAAGACCTGAATTTACTTTTTGAAGAGCAAGAAGTCAAAAGAAGTCTTGTAGAGGTTCCAAGAGTTCAAAGCTCTTGTGGAGAACTATATAGGGAGGAGGATTTGGGTGCTGAGATCCGCTAATGGGGGTGAATATACCTCCAATGAGTTTAATGAATTTTACAAATAGGAGGGCATTAGGAGACAGTTGGCGGTTCCATACACTCTAGAGCAGAATGGGGTTGCTGAGAGGACGAACAAGGCCATAGTGGGTGTTGCCGCCTGGATGCACACATGGAGAAAACACGACAAAAATCTTCAAGCCGCTCGGTGTGGCCTTGGGGGCAAGTCAGAGTTAAGAGCTGTCACTCTAAACTTAACTCCTCCATCTAGGCTTACTTCTAGTGAAGCCAAGGGGGGTGGACCCTAAAAAGAAAAAAAAATCTAAGGTGTTTAACCTACGAAAAGATAAAAACAACTAATCTAGGAGTTAATTAAATGAAAACTATTTTTTATTTCACCAACTATGAGAGTAATAGAAATTGAAAGTTCAACAGCATAAGACATCCATCATCATCATTTTGCATACATAAATTGAACAAGATAATAATCAACAAGACCAGTGCCCAATATAAAGATGCATAAAACTAAAAAGTGCCTTGGAGTGCTTTGTTGTGTCAAATAAGTATTGCAAGTGTCTCTGTTGGTAAATTTTATTATTGAGGCGATGGTAATTAGTGGGTGTTTTCTTGTTTGGCTCACTAAAACTTACTTTCTCAAACTGAGCACATAAGCAGCTTTACCAAGTGCCCAACAAGGAGAGGACGAACCTCATTAATGAGTATCCCCCTGACTCTGTGGTAGTCACTCTCTGCGACCTCCCGAGTTTTCGAAAGTTAGCTTATGTAGGTTTTCTTATTAATCTAATGCTTACCTTCCTTTCTGGTTGACCAATTGATCAGACTGTGCTATAGCGATCCAGAGCATACGGGAATATAAGCGTTGGTTTATTTTAAATGAACTTCGGATTTTCTATTTAGTTAAGCTAATTCCAAGAGTCTCTTTTTCCGGCCGAATTCCATTACTCGAGCAAGCTCTTTCGTGGCACCGTACTTCGGGAAAGCAAGGATAAAATTACTCAAAGTTGGAAATTGTTAAAAAAATGTAAAAAGCTAGGTCGCGAGTGCACTTGTGGCTTGTCGTTGAAACGGACCAACAAGGTAAATTTTATTAGCTGCGGAAAAGAAAATCTAAACTAAAAATCACAAACCACAAAAATGGAGTCGACATAGTTCCCCCCTGGGGGGATGGGGCTCTAGTAGCCCACTTGCTCTTTTTATTACGCTTATTACAATACTCCTTTTCTTTTGGAATGCCTCTGATCCTTTATAACAGAGGATTCAATAGGCTTACAATGTTTTTGGAAAATGTTGCTTGTAGATAAAGGTGTCTGGAATGTTTTGGTAACTTTCGATCTTAAAAAATTTGCTAGCACGCCTTTCTACCTGCTCATAAAAAGCAGAAAACCAGCAAGCATATGTTAGTAAAAGTGCCCAAAAAACATTTAGAAAGTGATTTTGGGTCGCCACAAAAAATTATAGAAAAATCTACCAAGTTAATCTATGATAAATCAACAAAAGTAACCAAGGAAAGCAAGCTTTCCTTGGGATCTTGGCTTACTTTTGAGGCAGCCAATAACATGCACTTTCAAATTGCCAGATAAAACTTTTAAATTGATTAGCACTAGCCTTCTACTCAAGCCTTGAGATCTTGCAATAAAATTGATCTTTTGTATGCAAACTAGTGAATAGATCTAGGAAATAATGCTAAAAACTTTTAAAGGAAATTCACTAATCTTAAGAGAAAGAAGTAGATCTATTTATGAATGTAAAATAGTGTGCAGAACTGCTATTACTCTTTACTAGTAACCAGTAACCAGAAAAAGAAAGATTGAAGAGAGAGGAAGAGGGAGAAAACTTGAGGTGAAACAAGGAGCTTCAGAGCTTTGCTTGTGGAATGCTGAGGGACTATATTTGCAAAACAAGTGTTAGAAAAAAGTGAAGAAGCAAGCAAGATATTCACTTATCCAATTGAGAGGACCTGCACATCACAAACTTTGCAAACAATAGATCAAGTGTAGACATATATATATGTAAGAAATCAATATTGCATGCTCATAAGCAAATGAAAAATGCAAGTAAGATCTCAAGAAAAACATACACCAGCTTAGATCCAAATCCTAGGTTCTATCAAGCGCCGAGAGGGATCAAATCTCCCGAGGTGCAAACCTCTCCTTGAATAGCTCCTTGAGTGCAATACTTGAGCCACCTAATCCTAAGCTTTAAAGTCTCTAGTTTAAGTCTCATATTTACTTTTTACTTTGTATTATTCTTTTTTGTTTATGACTGACATAATATTTATTACTTTTTACTTTGTATTATTATTTTTTGTTGACTTTGTATTATTTTGTTACTGGACAAACAGTGGACAAACACTCTAAAGTCTCATATTTACTTTTTACTTTGTATTAAATGTAAAAAGTAAAGTCTCTAGTTTAAGTCTCATATTTACTTTTTACTTTGTATTATTCTTTTTTGTTTATAGCCGACATAATATTTATTACTTTTTACTTTGTATTACTTTTTGTTTGTTTACTTTGTATTATTTTGTTACTCGACAAACTCGACAAACACTCGACTCACAAGATCTCCCCCATACTGGGCTGTAGAGCGCCTCTCGGCGCAATAAAAAGCTAAAGCTATTATCAAACTGGATTAACTTTCCTCATAAAATTGCTACCAATCCTTCAAATGAGCTACACTTTGATTCCAATGTGAAACAAAGCCTATGTACAAATTACCTCCATTAAACCAAGATAGTACATCCACTCATCAAAAGCAATGCACAAGAGTGACCTCCAAAGTATCCTTTATTTCTTCAAATAAAATTATGCAAGATTTACAATGAGCAAGCTCTCAAATCCCAACTCCAACTAGTCAAATGAAGGATGAGAGGCTTGCTTAAATAGAAAAAATGAGAGAGGGGGCGCACTTAGTCATGGAGAGTGTTACGATGGTACCAGTACCAGTGCACCTACAGAGGTACCCCAGGAGAGGGTGTCATTTTTCTGACCAGGAGGGGTGTTTAGCCAAATTTTTCTGAGGTAGGGGTTATGGTCGGACCCTCTGGTTTCTCCTTTGGAAGTACTATGGCTTAGTGGCATCGTTGACTGCCTCATGAAAGGGCTTGAAGCCCTGAGGTTGGTGTTCAGGGCTTCCAAGGGTGGATCACTGGGTCACATAACCCCGACTTTGTTTTATCACTCCGGCGGCAGCTTCTTCAGCACTGAGGCTCATATTTATCCTTCAGAGCACCTCCAACATCCTCCTGGCCCTCCATCTCACCAGTGCCCTCTCTCTAGGCCCCTCTTCTGATGATGACATCATCCTTGAGCCAGGCTGTGATGCTTGATTGGGGGGGCGTTGAGGGATTTTCATCATTGTTGGGGTTAGTTGGGGCATGACGACCCCCCCCCCTCCGCACTCTGGCCTTCAGAACGGACCGATTTGCTTATTTTTAGCCATTTTAGTCATATGTGGGTCAAATCTGGGGAAAACACCACTACTTTGATTATTTTATATTATTTTTGTTTTAATTTTAAGTTGACATTTATAATTTCAAATTGACTTTTAAAAATGCATGTCGGCTTGGATTTTATTTTATTTTTGTAAAGTGAGTGTGAAAAGGTATAAATAACTTTTCCTCACTTCATTTTTACACATCAACTTTATGGGATTACACTTTTATTTCTGATTTTTTCCCTCAATAGGGCTCTTTGAGTGATGTGCACCTCTTGAGGATGATCATGCTTGCTAATTTGGGGACAAATATTTGAAGTCTTTGCTCTTGTTTCTTTGCTAAGGTGATGCTAAGAGTTGTTTGCTTAACACATGCACAAGAAGGTATCTAAGTCTTTCTCTTGATGTCTTTTTGTTAAATATTGGATGTATGTTTGTCTAAGGTTGAATGGTAGCCATTGGTGTTGCATTTTGCCCTAACATAAGTCATTTTCTAGCCTTTAGTTACCCTAGCATTGTCAACTTGAGTTTTAGGTCTCCAAAGTTTGTCTTAGTTAGGGCATCATCAACCAATTCTTGTAGTTGTTGAAGAAGCCCTAGCTTTTCAAACTTGGCAAGCACCATCTCAAGAGGAGGGCCATCCTCTTTGATGCTTTAGGGTTAGGTAATTTTCATTAATGAAACCCTAGGTTGCTCTCTCTACCTTTAAACCTTTTTTTTTTGAGTTTGTATATGTTGTAAATATTAGCTTAGCTTAAATTTTGATCTTTTTATGTTAATATGTTTTTTTTGTAAATTTTATTAAATTAATTTTTAGCCCTAATCTCTATTTTTTATTTTATTTTTATTTTTCCTGAAGTTTTTCCCTAGTTGCAGGCCTCAAAACCTCATGCGACCTCCCCTCTCTTCCCTTCTTGCCTTCTACCTCACTCCCATTTGATTCAGTCTCCCATCCACAGCCTTTGTGCACCCTCAGACCTCCTTTCTGAGTTTGGGCTTGCTGCCCTTCTCTCTTAGCCGTGATCCCATTGTTGCCCTGCTGCTATCCTCGGACCTGCTGCCATTTGCTGCTGCTGCCCTCTAATTCCCACTCGGCCTCCCCTCCTTCCTTCTCCCTCTCCCTCTCTATCCTCTCCTTCCCTTTCGCTGCCCTATCCAAACTCTTGTCCACTACTTCGGATCTGCTGCCTCGCTTTCTACCCACGGTCTCCATTTTCCCTTCCATCTCCTTCCTTCATCCCTCGGTTGGCCTTCCCTTCACTCCCTTTTCCAGTCCATCCATCTCCCTTCTCCACCCTTTCGGCTGCCCTTCCTTCCTTCCCCCAGCATGGCCTATACACAGGTCTGCAATTATAAATTGCAGACCCTGTGTGCTTCTCCTTTCACCCTCTTTGCACATACACATACAGAAAACAAGTTAGTATTAAATTTGATTATTATTGGTTCGTTTCTCGATTAGTTTGTCATATTTCACACCGTAAAAGTTACATTTCTGCTATACTTTTTTTCATGTATATACAAACCTGAAAATGATGATTTGACATTGAATTTTAGTGCTGATATACTTATTGCATAACTCCTCCAATTTGATAACTTTCGAAGTTTGGATTTTACTTGTGAATATTAGTTCTTTGACATAATAACATTGACACATCTCCTAAAGATTTATGATTATCTTATGCTATGACATTGAGTGACACCTGATGCTACATTTATTTTTGTGTGACAATTATTGGCGGATGGTTATGATAATCTCTGGAAAGTATTTGATTACACATTGCCATAACACATGGTTATAATCTTTGCTTGCTATATTTGTTTACATGAGATAAACGATATATGATGTCCTTGTATTGATTATATACTTCTGGATGACCTAAGTGGTAATGGTGTTTCGTTTGGATATCTATTGGTTAATGCCCTATTTAATTAGTGAATGAGTTGGCCTTACATTTAATGATTTGGTACAATTGATGATACTATTGATCATATACTTTGCTTAACTTACACATATTGGCATTGGTGGATTATTTTATTAGCATATCTTCATACTGACTCCATCTAGGCACTGGTCTAACTGTTGATTGCATAGAGAACATAGTCTTTGGTTGTATCAGTGTTCTACATGGTTTCATAAGGATACTTCTCCTTGGAGGTTCCGACGCTCCGAAGAAGTTAGAATCGTGATCGATTTGACATTGGATCACTTTTCTTATTTTTGCTTATTGGGAAACTAGCCCTGCTAGTTTGTTCGGTAACATTTTTGGCGGCGTTGCCGGGGATGTTTCGAAACTCGAAGTGGTTTATCCAGAGTCATTACACCCTTGGCAAAAACGACATTTGGTAAGAACTCAAAGGTGAGTCCTTCTTCCTTATATTTTTGAAAATATCTATAAAGGACTAACCCCACAGGTCTTATCTGGCGACTCCACTCTTTTAAAGCGACTCCACTGGTTGATAAGTGATTTAGAAGCCAATCATCTTAGGTACGCCCTTGTTTTTGGTACTTTGGTGAGATTTGTTGAGCTAACTTGGTAGGTCTCTCCTAGCGACTCCGACTGAAGAAATATAACAGAAGTACTCTACAAAGACAAGGAAACCAGATGACATGGCATCTTCTTACGGAGAGGATATTCCATTTGAGTTTTAGGATCCTGATAATCCGACAAATGCAGAAAAGGAAATAGCTTTTGCTCCTCTTGATTTGCCAAACTTTCCAGGGCGTTCCAATGAGTTACCAGAGATATTTTGGCACACATTCAAAGGCGATCGTGGTAAGGCCTGACACCATGTTGAATGGTTCATGACAATGGCTGCAAAGTACAACATTAAAAAGGAAGAAGACGTTTACATGAGATCGTTTGTTCATCACCTGGGAGGGAAGGCTCTTGCTTGGTTTGTAGGCCTAGAAAAAGCAACAATATCATCATTGGCAGAATTGATAGAAACCTTCTGTAGCTACTGGAATTCAGAGCAGCGTGACAAATAGATGCCTAATGTTGAAGATGCAAGGAACTTGTTCAGTGAAGAAATCCATGACGATCACTTCTCAGAAAGTCTACTTGAAGAAAACATTGTTCAGGACAGGGTAAATGACGTAATGGCCCTTGTGACTAGTGTTACACCTAAATCTTGCCACCTTAAGACTCAGTGCAAACATCCTTGAAGTTCCCATGACTAAGAAGCTAAACTGGAAGAGATACTGACCTATTTTCATGGGGTTTAGTGAGGTCATCGCAGGTCACCTTTGTGCAGCATGCGACGTCGCAGGTTGTCCTACTGCAGCCTGCGACGATGTTAGTTAAATGGATAAAAGGGCATCTTCGAGCCATTTCTCGAAAGTGTGTGATGTGGATCTCTATCCCTAACCTATAGGGGAGTTGGCATTCAGTTCCCTAGCCCTTTGGGAGGATCCCTTAGTCCTCTCCCACTATATTTCAACCTACCCTATCCTCTTAGTCCTATATATATGAAGCTCATTCCCATTCCAAGGGAGGAAGTCTATAACACTTGCATGCTGTTGAAATTAGCTTAGGAGATCTCTACTCATCTCTTGGGAGACCTATACTTCCTTTGGAGGCTTTGGCATTGGTTTGTTGGAGGAGGATTACGACGTTAAGCTTTGGTTGTAATCATCTCTCTTTTGTACTTCCCTCTTTTAATACAGTAATATAAACTCTTTCCACCAAATGTTGTTGTATTAATAATGTTTGCGTAGTTTACTTGCTCAACCGTTTACTTAGATCTGTTAATGTTTAGATATTATTTTACTACTTGTATTGTTCTGTATGTCTTGACAGGTCTTGCAGCTGAGATCTGACGACCGTGGAGCTTGGAACAACATCAAGGAGAAAGATCTAAAAGCTAGAGGTAAGACATCTAATCACTCGATCTTTAACTAGATCTAGGAAAGCATTTTCATATTCTGTCCCACTTGTTCTAGATTCACATTGAACTAGGGAGATCACGCCTTAAGTCCGCTTTAGGTAGATTGTCCGATAACAACTGGAAATGGAGTGACTCCTGAAGATGAAGAGCAAGAAGCTTTAATTGAAGAAACTGAAGAAATGTCCTCGTGCTCCCAGATTATGGTTTCTTATGATATTTTGGCTTTGTTATCACATACATAGTAGCTGGGCTACCATGTTGTCAGAGCAGATATTTGCACATTTTTGAGCTTTGCCTTTACACTTGTTCAGTGAGATCAACTATGATGAGCAACATTATTTATGATCACTCACACATCAGAGCATCTTTGTATCAGACAGTTAGTAGACCTTATGCTGCCAAGTTTGAGCCTTGAGACCTCAGATTTGATGACCGATGTGGCCTTTTATTCCATACAGTTGCAGTGCAATTCTTCAGTATTTCAGATACAATGTTCTCAGTGGTTATAGTTGGTTCAGATTAGAGATATTGATTGATGATCCAGTATATATATGATGTGCATTGATGTTATTACCTTGTTGTTTAGGTCATTTTAATTAGCATTGACTTGGTATAAAGTAATTATGATCTGGCAGTGTATTAAAATTGAAATGAAATTGGTTATGGATTATATGTATTGGTTGTACTATTGACATTTGGAAACTTTTGTTTATACTTGTTGGTCTTGTTATCACATATATAGTAGCCGGGCTACCATACATTATTTTTCTGATTCCAGTACACTTTTCAGCCAGTTCCCTTACATTGAGATGCTGAGATGAGCATCTATTATGGATCATGTTATTATATGGACAACTGTTTTTGTTCCCTATGCCATGACTGAGTTTCAAGACACTCAGAGAGATGACCGATGTAGCCATTTAGCCATTTATATAGAGCAGATAGTATTGACCAGAGTTACAGCAACAGTTTCAGAGGACAGATGATGGTTCAGACATTGTGCATTCAGATATATGACTCAGCAGGTATATTTTGGTGCTATGGTTATATTGCTTTTATATTCATTCTTGTAGCATGCCTGAGCATTTAGTATCATGATCTGGCGATCATATAGATATGTGGACCTGGTTGTATGTTTATATATATTATATTGTCCCCACTCAGACTTAGAAGTTCACTACCCATACTCATTGGTTTTACCCTCCCTAGGGAGAATAGAGGTGATCATTCCCACCATACTTTGGCTTGCTAGTGTTGGTCTCATTATTCACTATCTTCATCCATCCATTACCTCCCAGTTTGTTCATTACCCTGACTTACTACTTGACTAGTGACATGGAGGACCTTCCCCCACTTTAGCCTCTCTGTTGGACAAGCTCCCCTGTTTCTTGTGTCTCGGCGCTGAGTTGGTGACAGAACTTACCTTTGGTGAGTTGGATTGTAGGCCTAAATCATTCTGGTCGGTTGTCCCAATGTTTGGCACTGGTACGAACTCCCCCTAGTCACTGAAGATGTGTTGGCTAAAACTGAAAGCTCATGTACTACTTATGGAAACTTATGTAAATTTGTGCAGGAAACTGTAAAACTCTAGAATGTGTTTATCAACACACGTGAGTAAAGGGCAAGAGCAATGAAAAGCTAAAAATACTCCTTGAAGAGTATAATGAAAGGTAAAAAAAGCAATGGTTCTTAAACTCTATATCTAAAAGATTGTTGACCTTATATTTATGTGTACAAACATGCCCTGGATGCAAGCTGCAATTAGTTGTGCTTATCAGCACACCTGAGATCCGAAGGGTTATGTAGGCCAAAAAGGCCATGAAATGAAATCAATGGATCCTAATGAAACTGGATCATCTTTTATAAAAGTAGACATGGTGCCTAAGTTGAATAAGCACTCTTTGAACAACTTACCCATCTGTGAGACACTGCCACCTCCCGTGTTACTGCTTGTCCAACATATGTTAGAGTGTGTATCCCCTTTCCATTTCCAAAGTGTCACAATGTCAAGTTAGTAGTCATCCCTTAGCCTAGCCTTTTTTATTTTTAGCCCTCACCCTTCACTAACAAATTGATCACAACTGTGAAGTGAGTATGGTCTTGAAAGTCTGGTCTGAGTAATAATAATAATTAATGACTTTATATATTTGGTTTTAAATCGTCAGTAATGATTACTTCTTGTTATAATTGTTACTTGAATGAATTGTAGAGCATGCATTAACCTTTGGCACTTGCGGCAGTTTGATGATAGCCTGAGTTATATTTTGGGTCATGTTGACTTGGTCAAACCCAGTTTGACCAAAAGTCAACCACAGGACATGAGGTGGCAGACCTCAGATGATGCAGAGATATGATATTTGGTCTGGTACAGGTCACTAGTTGGTTCTATGCAGTGATTTCAGGCTTCTGATGATGATTTGTGCTTTTCAGCACTTTTACAGATTATTATTATTTGGTCTGTCGGATATGATGGATATTTATTTTTGATCATGCAGAGATCTATATGGTGTATGAGTACACATCTTGGATAGATTTGGGCTCTCTGAGTCCAATGAGATAGTCTGTTTTCAGTTCTGGGCAGTTACATTGATTTTTAGCCTCAGCTGGCTATCCTAGTGCAGTTTTGGCCCTATCAGAGGCCCTGTCAGAGCAGTGATGAGATTTGATGGGTTCACCTAGGGTGCTGTGCATGGAGGGGGTGGTCCAGCCACTTGATATTACCATATTACCCCCTCCCAGAGAGCTTGGTGGCCTCACCTTGATAACGTAGGCACTCCAGGAGGCAGTTTGGGCAGTTTCACACTTCCCAAGGCAGATTAAAAATGGTGAAAATGGCTACTGAGGGATTCGATTTGGGCTACTGAGGCAAGGGATTGGCATGGGATGATGTTTGATGATGAGTGGGATGTCTTCCACACCTTCTCCAACAGTTTCACTTTCTAGTGGGACCCACACTCACTTCTCCGGCACATTTTATGGTTTTTTGGAGCCTCCTAAGGCTCACGACTTTTCCAGAGAGGCACAATTTGGTGTCTAGCTTGATTATTTTACATTATTGTGCCATGGGGATTGACCAAGGGTGTTAGAAATTACCCCTTGGACCCACCATGAGCTAGATTTTATATTTTATCATTGAGATTTGGTGGGACCCCCTCTCCTAGGGCGATTTGGTCCATTGATGTATTATTTTATTATTGATCCATGTACTTTTATGTTGAGCTCATCTCAACCATTGATTAGATCACTTTGATCTTTTAATCTTAGCCATCCATTCAAAAGGTGGTTAGGGTTTTGGTGTCTCTCCATCCTATTTAAAGGAGAGAGCTCCTCATTGTAAAGGGGACTTTTGGCTCTGGATTATTGGAATAGAAAAATACTATTGCATCTACTTGTTGTGTTGTGGTGAATGCTTTTGGAGTTTGTTCGTTTGTTCTTCCTTTGCACTGAGTTATTGGAGATTGTCTTGCTATCGATTTTGTTCCATGATTTTGTCATCTACAGGTGGAGGCCGAATTGGTTCAAGGAGGACACATTGGTAGGAGAGGACCCTCCCTGCTTCTTCATTGGGTCGTTTCGTCGGTAACAGGGAGTATTACTGTCTTTGTACCTTCTACTTCATGTTATCATTTGTTTATACTTGTATTTCCTCCATTCTTGATCTTACTGATTGAATCTTGTTTCCTTGGTCTGACAGGAAGAGGAGGGCGCACATGTGGAGCTAGGGCATCAAATTTTGGCAAGGAAAATCAACAATCTCTCATTTGATCTCTGCGGGAACATTCCTCAACAACATGGCAACCTCATCCATCACACAGGTATGATCTCAAGGTAAATTTCTCATTCCATGATCTATCCATTTGTCTAAGTCATTAAAACCCTCATTAATTAAAACCCTCATTTTACATTTTCTAAGATCTACTTGGATCTAGTAGGATTTTGGGTAAGATATTGAAAACCCACCTCTATAGAATCCACGACAATTCGGATCTATAGTTTGGTGTGGATTGGCTTCCATTTGATCCTGTTATCACACCATAGTAGCAAGGCTACTATTATTGCTTAGCATATATCTGCACATTCTAGAGCTTAGATTATTCAGAGCTTGGCTATGATGACTTTATATTTTGAGATCACTCATGATCAAAACAATGTATTATTCATACTTATGTTAGGCCTTGTGTCAAGGCTGAGCCTTGAGAGTTTAGATTTGATGATCGATGTGACCCTTGTTACCAACTTATTTGTACCATAGTTGGATTATCTGAAGAGCCGCCATTTGACAAACATGATAAGTGTTTGACTCCAGTGTATCAGATGATCCAGCATTTGTGACTAGCCAGTTTTGGCTAGCCTGTTTTGTTTTTTGAGTCGACATGACCATGGCCCCATGGGGGTTTGTAATAAAGTGTGCTAGTAGGATCTGAGTGTCTCGGTTCCCCTTGACTTGATTAAGCAACTAAGGCATTCCAGGGAGTTTTTTCCCTTGTCAATTATACTTTGCTTACAGCCGAGCTATAATCGATGAGGTTTTCTCCCGCTCCTCCAAAGCTGGAATGCCCAATTTTGAAAATTTTAGCCATGGGGGGTTATTAGAGTCCAACTGATGTATATAAGCCTACTAGACACTGTTAGAATAGGTGTTGGTCATGTCCTAGGTCCATAAAACCCTCAGAAAAAATTTCGAAATTTTTTTACCGGGTCCGTCAAATTTGGGTTTTTAATTATTTTTTAAATTTAATAAATTTATCTATAGTTTAAATAGAGAAATAATAATTTGTAATATGTCAGTCATCCAGGATCCGAATTTGATGACTGAAGGCTCTAACCTTAAGCCAAAAATCATTCATGATCCCCGATCCAATTTATCCTAAGTTTCGGATGTCAGCTAGGCCTCATAATTAATAATTTCTCAAAAAACCCAGTTACAGAGAAATTATTAATTAAAATAATAAAATTTATTATTTTGGAGATAATCCAAATCTCTCCAAAATAATCCAAATGGAATAAAGTAAAAGGCTAGTTGACATGGCACTGGACATTAATGATGATCCCAATCATCTCAGTCACCATTCAGTTGAGTAGACAGTCAGCACAAGCTCATCTACATCAAGCAATTTGCCCTCCTTCAAAGAGAAATTCGATTGGGTGTGTTGGCAATTAGTTATTGGGTTGGTGGTTGCACTAATGGATATGGTAGGTGCCATCCCTTGATTTATGCATTGGCTCCTCTCATAACTTATGTTACCACCAACTACAACACTCCAAGCTCATCCTAGGTGGCATTCACGCCCTCCTTGAGGCCCTCACGTCAACTTTAGCTTGGAGCTCGACTTCACACATGGCAATCTTTTATTTGTTTGATGGAGTTTCCTATGGAGAGTGGGGGGCGCCTTGCCTAGGTGGAGGCCACCTCCCCACTCCCAACCAATGAGATTCGAATTGTTAGGTGCAGATTGGCTCTCAACTCGGTTTTGATTGGGATTTTGACTGGAGATTCGACTTTGTCAAGTGCTTTTGGCTCTCTTATGGCCAATTCGACTTAGGGTTTTGGTGGTTAGTTTAGCTATTTAAGAGATGGCATTTTGGCCATTCTCTCATGGAGATTTGTGCAAAGAAACTCTGATGAAATTGTAAGCATTCTTTTGTTAATAAAATTATTCAGACTTTGGAGGTCCATGCGAGAGCTATTGGCATTGTGGTTTCATCTTGTAATTTGGTGATATTCTCTCACTCTATCTTTCTTGTTGCAAATTATTATTCATTGTATGCCTTGTGAGGACTAACAATCTAGTACAATAGGCATTTGATCTAGTTTGTTGCTTGAGAGTATTGTTTTGCAGAGATCATCAAAGGTGAATATTAGCTTGGGATCAAGCTCATCTTCATTAATCAAGAGCTTTTACTATTTAACGCTTTCATCTTGCAGGTTCTTCAAGTAGCTTTCCATTCCAAGAGAGAAACACAAAGATATCAAGGATTTCTTATCTCCTCCATCAACTTTTCAACAAAAAACTTCCTCATCGTTACTAGATCTACCATCCAAATTGTGGATTTCCAAAGCTTTATCCCTCTCCAAGTTTGAGACCATTGCTTAGTTTGCCCTTGCTTTTGGCATCCTCGGCTTTTTTGCCTTCTTGTTTGCCTCTTTCTCTCTTCTCCCATTCGCTCCCCTACCTTTTTTCATCACTTCCTCCTTTCATCCACCTTCACAAAATCAACAAAAGACAAGTTAAAAGTTAGAATTTGTTTAAGTTAGTTGTTTGCTTTTATGAGAAGTTAGTTTAGGCCTTGTTAAGACCTCATTTAGGGCTTGCTTTTAGTCAAATTTTTATATTTTTGCAATCTCATTCAAAAGACATAAAAATTGCATATTAGATAATTCATTTTTTTTGTGGAGTAGATCTCTTTCCTATCATTTTTAGAAGTTGTTTGCTTGCTGGTCCGTTTGTTATTTTCATAAAAACAAAATAAAATCTCATGCATTGAAGGGTTAGTTTAGAAGCATTTTAGATCACATTCCATATTAGTATAGCTTGCATAGTTTAAATTTCCAAGTTTCCTTGTTAAAGATAGAAAATTTTCCATAAAAATTTCTTAAATTTTTTACATCTTAGATCTCATTTCTAGCATATTTAGGGCACTTGTTGTTCGCTGGTTTGTTTTACCATCTTAATAATTTCAAGTTAAAATCTCATGCTTTCTATGTTTTAGACTTTAGTTTTCATTTATAGACTTAGTTTCAAAGTTTATTTGATTTTTTCTAACACTAAAGGGTGCCTTGTTGAGTTGTTTCGAGCTGGTGTAGGTGATTTGATAGGGAGATACTTGGTAGATCTTGAAGCAAAAGATCAAAGCAAAATCAAATGAATGCCATAAGGAGTGATTGAACATACAAGATCTTATTATCCTTTGTAAAACTCTTCAAGAGTTCATTTCAAGTTTAAAGTCCTATCTCTCAAAAAGTCCTTCAAGGTTTTAAAACCCAAGGCACTTGTAAAAATTAATAAAAGTTTCTAGTGGAGGAGTCCTCCACCTTTTGGGTTTCTTCCCCATTTGGGGAAGAGTGTTGGGTTTGCTTAGCTTAGATCTTTTCAGTTCATGTTTTAGAGTAGTTTATTTTTATATTGTCGCTTCTCTTTCAAGTTTTGACCAGAGTAAGCTAACTTTGGGATTGTATCCCAAAGGCCACATAGTCTTGTGGTAGCTTCTCGTTCCCCCATCAACATCTTGTGGACATCCAACTAGCTGGAAGGTTTCCAAGACTGACGGTTCTAGTGGTTGACCTTGTTCGGAGGTTGATCCCACCTTTAAAGTAGAATTGTTTCGTAGAATACTAGATCTTTCAGTTATTTCATTTTATTTTGCAAGTAGCATGCTAGCAGTGTTTCACGTTTATTTGAGCTATCACATGATTTAAATGTTATAAAATTGCAATATCTTGTTATCACAACTGCTTCTTGTTTCATAAAACGAACAAAGCGTCTTAAACTTGGCCAAATCCAAGTCAAGAGCACTCTCTGTCGGAGAGCATTGTTAGATCTGCATTTTTCCTTGCATTAGGCATTTTAAAGTAGGAAGTCTCTTGAACTGTGGTCTTAAGACCAAGTCAAGAGCGCTCTCTGTCGGAGAGTTGAACAAGTGCTCTTAATAATAAAACTTTTCAATCCACATTTCCCCCTTAATTAATTTATCTTGGTCGTTTATCCAACACCCGTATGCTTTGCCAACCGGAAACGGTTGGACTAGTACTCAGAAAGGTGAAGGATTTGATAAGCTCATAAGTGATAATTAATTAAAACTTTCACCCCCATAACCAACGAACCGGCATTGTTCAAAAAGTATTCAAAGCAGTTCTCAGGGGAGGCGCTGGATTGCCCAATCTACGACACAGTGGCTGGTTAGCATTGCGCGCCTCGCTATGATTCCAGACAGGTCCGACATGTCTCTTAAAGGAGCTGCTTAGAATGTCTTTCCGGACACTCTTTTGATATCCTTGGTTTTAGCCATAATAATCAAGAACATCTAAAACACTTAAAATTTACCAAGAACAATTTCAAAACAATCTCACAAACAGCTACTTTTGACTTGCATTTTTCAGCATCACAAGTATTTCATTTGACTCCATTTGGCACTGGTCTTTAAAAACTCTTATATATCTTCTGAATCTGGACCATATGTCCTTGTCATTTGTTTAATCTTTATCTTGTGGATGCTTTGTTTTAATTCTAAGTCAGAAGTTGTAATGTCCCCATTCAAATAAGTGCATAGTAAGACAATCCCATCAATCCTACTAGTTTCCTAGGTTGGATGGGAACATGTGGGATGGTAATAAGGAAGCTAATAAATGATATTTAGACATTAGAAGGGTTCAAGTATTTAATAAATATGATGAATAAATAAATTCAAGAGAAATTCTAGGTGGCAAGTGGTTTTGGAGACATATGGAGGTGGTGGGACCCACACTAGCTTGATTTTTCAATGACACATGGCAGCTCTCTCTTGCCAATTCGAATTCATGGGAAGGTGAACACTCTTGGGTGAGTTGGTAAGTCATAACACATGGCATTGAGCATCTTAGGTCGAAATGGGATGGAATAGTAACCTCCATGGGAGAGGAAGAGTCAAATTGGAGACTAGTGGACACGTGGGCTAGATTCCCTAGTTCTATGACAACAATAATGAAGCATCTATGACATTTATGACAAAATTCAGACCTGACTTCTTACACCTGACCATTATGACATGTCAGCCCCAAAAATAGGCTCAAGGAAGGCTCTCATGGAGTTGGAGGAATCCAAAGAGACTCAAATTCGAATTTGGGAGAAGATGGAAGGTTGGAACTAGGAGACAAGTGGCAAATGAGGAATATTTCCTAAATGGAAAATTATTGAATCTATTGAGAGGATTTCGACCCCTTGAAGGCTAATGTTGGTTATAAAATGTAGAAATCAAGTATGAGAATGGCTTTTGATGATTTGAGAAAAATTGCATTTGTGAAGAGAGAGCTAGTGGATGACTAGTTTCTTGCCTTAGCCAATTTCGAGGGTGAAAGATTCCCATCCAAGTTGGTGTTTGGAGAGGCCACTCAGGTCTTTCATGGTGCTTTAATGGAGTTTGTATTTGCAGGTATCAGCTACAGGAAGTTTCATGGTTTGGTTTAGTGCAGCACTTTCTCTCCACCGTTTTTAGTTTTGAAGGCATATTCATGCTCCTTGAGGGAGGGCGTTTTTGGTGAGCACTTGTGCTTCTTGAGAGAGCTTCTCATTATATATTTATGATTGTAATAGCTTCATATCCTCTGTTATTCATATTCAGAAAGTCTCAGGTCGAAATACCCACTGGTTGTATGCAAAACTATTGATTAATGAGCAAACAATGTCCATTTCCCCAATGCATTGATGTATGACACTATAATGTTGATTATTTCGAATGGATGGATGATTCTCTGATATATTTGTGATCAATATAATGCCATGGATGTCTTCTACAAGTTTCATGTACTGTACTTGAGCATTTGAAGCATTTTTACTCAGTTTAGTTGTATTGGGAGATGAAATAGTGCCATTTCCCCAAGGGTCGAATTGGGGGTTTTTGCTGTTGAATGTGAGAGAGTTATAACAGTAGTAAAAATCAATTAATGGTGCATATGAGACCTCAATAACATACTTAACACATTATATACCTCTGTTCATAAATTTGTGGGAGTTTGGAGGCATTTGGAAGGCCATTTTCAGTGTTACCCGGGGGGGATTTGATGCACAAATTACTAGTCAAAATTACCTATATTGATCAGAATACAAATCAAGTTTGCAGCAGTATTTGGAGGTCCATAAAACATCCCTGAACCTGATATTCAAGTCTAAATACCATTAATACACTCATACAGAAGATTTGGGAGCATTTGGGATGATTTGGAGGTCAAAACAGTTAAACTAGTCAAAGGTCGAAATTGGGGAAAAAGTTGAAAAATTGGCATTTTAATAAAATTTGAAAAAGGGATATTACAAGTGGTATCAGAGCATGTTCTTGGCACCTGATGGTCCTAACAAGAAGTCAAAAGAATAATCCACCACCCTTTGAACCAGTAGTTGAAGAGGTTTTTGTAGAAGAAGAGGAGTCTTTTGCTGAAACCATGGGTAGAGAGGAGGATGACAAATTAAAACATAAGGAGGAACTTATTGCAACCTTAGATCCATGTTTCTCTAAACTTTCAGCAAACATGGATAGGATAGGTGATAAATTGTTGCAAGGATTTGAATTGTTGATTAGCCAGCTTCAAAGCAAAGGGATAATAGGAGATAATAGCGGTTCACACTCAGGGGAAAAGATGAAAGGGAATGAGCATATTTTCTCAAGTACAGGACCTCATAATAGACCT
Organism: Larix kaempferi; assembly: GCA_027924585.1. Taxonomy (NCBI): domain Eukaryota; kingdom Viridiplantae; phylum Streptophyta; class Pinopsida; order Pinales; family Pinaceae; genus Larix; species Larix kaempferi. The sequence goes on along the minus strand of BSBM01000173.1, from coordinate 9,562,280 downwards.
GATGAATTTCAAAGCACACAAAGGCATACTGCACCTAAATTTCTCACACCCAAAGAAGAGCCCAATCTTGCATTGGATTACAAGAAACTAGTAAATGATTGGAATGATTTGAATGAAGAGTGTAAAAGAGGTGTACCACTCAGTGACTACATTGATGCTATGCAAAAGATTAATAGGAAGGGAGACAATAGGAGTCCATTCCAAAACAAAGAATTAAATAGTGCTATTGGAAAAATGTCACTTCCTACTTTTGATGGTTCTTCTCAAAATTCTGCTAACACTTGGGTGCAAAAATTGGATGTATATTTTCAGCTGAATCCTATGTTGGAAGAGGATGTATTAAAAATGGCCATTTTGCATTTGGAAGGAGATGCCAATGAATGGTGGTTTCATGGGCTGAAAACCTTGGGTCATAATCAGGTTAAAACATATGGAGAATTTGTTGACAGGGTACTAGAAAGATTTGAACAAAAAGATCCAGAATTGCCTTTCAAAGAACTAGCTCAATTGAAGCAAACTGGGTCCCCTACTGAATATATGTTGGACTTTCAAAAATTATCAGTCAAGGTGGCTGATGTATCTATGGGAAGATTAGTATTGCTGTTCACTGAAGGTTTGGCTGAACCCTTAAGAGGTTTGGTCAAAGCCCACAAGCCAACTACATTAAAAGATGCAATGAGCTTGACTAGGGATCTCCAGAATGTGCTTCCTAGAACGAGATTTCCTCCTAAGCCTAGCTATAAATTTGAAAAGAAACCTTGGCAAAGGGATGGATATGATAAGAAACCTTGGCAAAGAGAGTCATTTGAGAGGAATAAAAAAGAGGGACTAAACAGGGATGAACTTAGAAAAAAGAAACTATGCTTCACATGCTTCCAACCATGGACACCGGGGCACAAATGTACCAAAGGAAAGGCTCAATACATAGAAGTATTTTCTGATAATGAGGGGTATGATGGGGGCATGGATGAAGATGGACATATTTCAGATCAAGAAGAGGCATATGAGACAGCAGTAGAAGAGGAAAGACAAGAAGAAAATCAGCCTTCACCGGACAAAGCAAGAATGGCAGTGCTTTCAGCAGTACCTCGCTATCATACTATCCGCTGCAAAGGTGTGGTACAAGGACAAAGAACTTCAGTTTTGGTAGATGGAGGAGCCACTCATAACTTCATTGATGCAGAGATGGTAGAGAAAAGAAAGATACCTATTGAACCATTTGATGGCTTCACAGTTGTCATTCCCGGTCACAACACAATGCAATGCAAAACATGGGTTCCAAAGCTGCAAGTCACCGTAGGTAACTATACTTTTGTTGATAGTTTTTATGTGGTTGATGTTGCTGATACTAATGTGGTTTTGGGAGTGCAATGGTTGTATTCAATAGGAGAGCATACAGTAAATTATCAAATTCCCGAAATGAAATTCCAAGATTCAAAAGGAGTACAAAGAGTTGTGAGAGGGCAACACACTTATCCAAATCAAGTAGTGACTTGCAATAGCATGAGATCTATATTGAGGCATGGGGATATAGAATGGGCTGCTGAATGTCATATTACATCTCCCAAGCCAACTATAAATATTGTCAAACACCCAAAGGAGATAGAGAGACTCTTGCAAAAATATGAAAAGGTTTTTAGAGACCTTCCACATGGTAGGCCACCGGATAGGGGGGTTGAGCACAGTATTGTTTTGGAGGAGGGTACTTCACCCATTCAGATACCACCTTATAGACATCCTAAAAGGTTTAGAGATGAGATTGAAAAAGCTATCCAAGAACTCCTAGAGTTGGGACTCATTAGACCAAGCTCTAGCCCTTATGCTTCTTCAGTTGTGCTAGTGAAGAAAAAAGATGGAACATTGAGAATGTGCATAGATTTTAGAGCCTTGAACAAAAAGACTATAAAGAATAGGTATCCTATTCCTAGGATTGATGAGCTCATGGATGAGCTGCATGGGGCCAAATACTTCTCAAAAATTGACCTTAGATCAGGGTATCACCAAATTCGAATGAAAGATGAAGATGTGCAAAAGACCGCTTTTCGATGTCATTTTGGCCACTTTGAATTTCTTGTCATGCCTTTTGGGTTAACAAATGCTCCAACCACCTTTCAAGCATGTATGAATAAGATATTTTGCAAGCAACTAAGAAGGTTTGTTTTGGTTTTCTTTGATGATATTCTCATTTACAGTAAAACATGGGAAGAGCATTTGCAGCAGTTAGAGATTGTGTTGAAAATCTTGCAAGAAGAGTCCTTATTTGCTAAATTATCAAAATGTGAATTTGGAATGAAAGAACTACTGTATCTTGGGCACATTATTGGGCAAGAAGGAGTGGAGGTACACATGGAAAAAATCAGGGCTATCTTGGAATGGCCATCACCAAAAAATATTACCGAATTGAGAGGCTTTATTGGCATATGCACCTACTACAGAAAATTTGTGAAAGGATTCTCCAAGTTGACTTCTCCACTCACTGATTTGACTAAGAAGGATGCTTTCAAGTGGGATGAAGAGGCTGAAAAGGCCTTCCAAAAAATGAAAGAGGTAATGAGTAGTTGTCCCATACTTGCACTTCCTGATTTTACTAAACCTTTTGTTGTGGAATGTGATGCTTCAGGTGGAGGAATAGGGGCTGTCCTAAAGCAAGGCCAACACCCCATAGCCTTTGAGAGCAGAAAGTTGCAGCCTCATGAAAAACTTTACTCCATTTATGATAAAGAAATGCTGGCCATTATGCATGCATTGGCCAAATTTAGACAATACTTGGTGGGCAGCAAGTTTGTGGTGAAAACTGACCACAATAGTCTAAGACACTTTCTCACCCAAAAAGATCTAAATGAAAGGCAACAAAAGTGGGTAAGCAAGATTCAAGCTTATGATTTTGATATTGAATATGTCAAAGGAAAGAATAATATAGTAGCAGATGCTTTGTCAAGAAGGCCTTCTTTTTCTCTCATGGATATTGCCAAGGATTGGAAAAACATGCTACTAGTTGAATATGCCAAAGACAAATTTGCTTGTGATGTGTTGGATGGAATCAAAGGGGATGATAATTATAGGATTTTGAATGGGCTGATATATTATAAGGGAATAATTTATTTAGTTCATAACTCCAAGCTCAAGTACCGAATTTTGCAAGAAGCACATGATTCCCCACTAGCGGGCCATCCGGGGATCTTCAAAACTTATAGACAGTTGAGGCAAAGATTTTTTTGGAAGGGGCTGAAGGAAGATGTTCAGAAGTATGTGAATGAATGTAAAGCATGTCAACAAAACAAATCAGAACTTACATGTCCAGCCGGCCTATTACAACCATTGCCCATTCCGGAGCAAAAATGGGACAGTATTTCCATGGATTTCATCACCGGATTGCCTAAATCCTTGGGTAAGGATTGTATCTATGTGGTAGTTGATAGGTTGACAAAATTTGCTCATTTTTTTGCTGTTACATCATCTTTTAGTGCTGCACAAGTGGCTGATATTTTTTTCAAAGAAATCTTCAAATTGCATGGGCTTCCCAAGAGCATTGTCAGTGATAGAGATAGTAGATTCATGGGTGCTTTTTGGAAAGAAATTTTTAGATTGGTAGGCACTCAATTGACTCCAAGTACCAGCTATCATCCACAAACTGATGGACAAACAGAGAGGGTAAACCAATGGTTAGAAGGATACCTAAGAAACTATGTGGGAGGGCAGCAAAAAGCATGGGCAAAATGGCTACACTTGGGTGAGTTTTGCTACAACACCACTTATCATATGTCAATAGGAATGTCTCCTTTCAAAGCATTATATGGTTATGATGCACTTACATTTGCTGACATTATATTTGGTGATAGTAGAGCCCCAAAGGCTAAAGGTTGGGTGGAAGAGAGCCAAGAAATTTTAAAGCTCTTGAAAGACAATTTGCAGGTTGCTCAAAATCAGCAAAAACAATATGCTGATAGACATAGAGAAGAGAGAACCTTTCAAGTCAATGATTTAGTATATTTAAGGTTGCAGCCCTATAAACAAACATCTCTCAAAAAGAATGGAGCAGAAAAATTAAAACCAAGGTACTATGGGCCATACAAGGTAGTGCGGAAGGTTGGAGAAGTAGCATATGAACTAGAACTTCCGGAAGGGAGTAAAATCCACAATGTATTTCATGTTTCTTGTCTTAAGAAAGCTCTTGGTCAGCAAATCATCACTTCAGAAATACTTCCTCCTTTGGATGATGAAGGTCAGCTCACACTTGTTCCGGAAAAGATTTTGAAGACACGGGAAAGAAGGTTGAGGAGTAGAATCATCAAAGAATATTTAGTGCAATGGAAGGACTTACCAAATGAAGATGCCACATGGGAAGAGGAGAAGATTTTGCAGCATCCAAATTTGAAATTGCTTGAGGACAAGCAATCTTGGGTGGGGAGGACTGTAATGTCCCCATTCAAATAAGTGCATAGTAAGACAATCCCATCAATCCTACTAGTTTCCTAGGTTGGATGGGAACATGTGGGATGGTAATAAGGAAGCTAATAAATGATATTTAGACATTAGAAGGGTTCAAGTATTTAATAAATATGATGAATAAATAAATTCAAGAGAAATTCTAGGTGGCAAGTGGTTTTGGAGACATATGGAGGTGGTGGGACCCACACTAGCTTGATTTTTCAATGACACATGGCAGCTCTCTCTTGCCAATTCGAATTCATGGGAAGGTGAACACTCTTGGGTGAGTTGGTAAGTCATAACACATGGCATTGAGCATCTTAGGTCGAAATGGGATGGAATAGTAACCTCCATGGGAGAGGAAGAGTCAAATTGGAGACTAGTGGACACTTGGGCTAGATTCCCTAGTTCTATGACAACAATAATGAAGCATCTATGACATTTATGACAAAATTCAGACCTGACTTCTTACACCTGACCATTATGACATGTCAGCCCCAAAAATAGGCTCAAGGAAGGCTCTCATGGAGTTGGAGGAATCCAAAGAGACTCAAATTCGAATTTGGGAGAAGATGGAAGGTTGGAACTAGGAGACAAGTGGCAAATGAGGAATATTTCCTAAATGGAAAATTATTGAATCTATTGAGAGGATTTCGACCCCTTGAAGGCTAATGTTGGTTATTAAATGTAGAAATCAAGTATGAGAATGGCTTTTGATGATTTGAGAAAAATTGCATTTGTGAAGAGAGAGCTAGTGGATGACTAGTTTCTTGCCTTAGCCAATTTCGAGGGTGAAAGATTCCCATCCAAGTTGGTGTTTGGAGAGGCCACTCAGGTCTTTCATGGTGCTTTAATGGAGTTTGTATTTGCAGGTATCAGCTACAGGAAGTTTCATGGTTTGGTTTAGTGCAGCACTTTCTCTCCACCGTTTTTAGTTTTGAAGGCATATTCATGCTCCTTGAGGGAGGGCGTTTTTGGTGAGCACTTGTGCTTCTTGAGAGAGCTTCTCATTATATATTTATGATTGTAATAGCTTCATATCCTATGTTATTCATATTCAGAAAGTCTCAGGTCGAAATACCCACTGGTTGTATGCAAAACTATTGATTAATGAGCAAACAATGTCCATTTCCCCAATGCATTGATGTATGACACTATAATGTTGATTATTTCGAATGGATGGATGATTCTCTGATATATTTGTGATCAATATAATGCCATGGATGTCTTCTACAAGTTTCATGTACTGTACTTGAGCATTTGAAGCATTTTTACTCAGTTTAGTTGTATTGGGAGATGAAATAGTGCCATTTCCCCAAGGGTCGAATTGGGGGTTTTTGCTGTTGAATGTGAGAGAGTTATAACAGTAGTAAAAATCAATTAATGGTGCATATGAGACCTCAATAACATACTTAACACATTATATACCTCTGTTCATAAATTTGTGGGAGTTTGGAGGCATTTGGAAGGCCATTTTCAGTGTTACCCGGGGGGGATTTGATGCACAAATTACTAGTCAAAATTACCTATATTGATCAGAATACAAATCAAGTTTGCAGCAGTATTTGGAGGTCCATAAAACATCCCTGAACCTGATATTCAAGTCTAAATACCATTAATACACTCATACAGAAGATTTGGGAGCATTTGGGATGATTTGGAGGTCAAAACAGTTAAACTAGTCAAAGGTCGAAATTGGGGAAAAAGTTGAAAAATTGGCATTTTAATAAAATTTGAAAAAGGGATATTACAGAAGTATATTGTTCATCTTCTAAATTGTATCTTGTGGAATTTACAACATGGATTGCGTGTTTAATTGTGTTCTCATCATTTTACAAAAAAAACTCCTAAACAACACTCATCCGCATCACCCCACACAAAAAACACTTAAAACACAAGAGCCTTGGTGAAACTCTATTTTAGGGACTACCCCCCTTGGCTTCGTTAGGAGTTAGCCTAAACGGAGGAGCTGGGATTCAGGTGACAGTACTTGGCTCATTGCTTGCCCCCAAGGCCACACCTCTCTCACTTTTAGTGAAGAGACAGCTTTCGAAAGATTTTCGCTGCTGGTGTGCAATCGCACCTCCGAGGTCGTGCGTTCGATTCCCCCGAAGAAAGGCTGGATGAACACCACACCGGCAATGCGCAGCGGTGCAACGTGTAAGCCGCCTGTTTCCTCAAAAACTAGCAGGGACAAGTTGTAGGCAATAATTGCTCCTGAGCTATCGCCGCTGATGTAAACCCTGGAGAAATCCGCCCGAGATTCGAACCAGGGATCGACCACTCCGATTCCCAGGGCCTGCAATCAAAGGCAGTGGAAGGCTGCGATGGCGTCCTCGTAAGCCGGTTCTCGGGCACGAGGCGATAATCGACGGAGACAAAGATGGCATTGCAGGCCTTGGCGGTTCTGTGGCAGCTGCCATGGAAAAGAATGGTGCTGGGCCTGTAGAGTACAAACCCTCCGCCATGGAAGGACAGAACGACGGGGAGCCTCTGGATGGAATCGGCGTCTTGTTGTTGGGGTAGGAAGATTCGAACTATCAACCCTGTGGTTGGGTCAATCGTTACGTCCTTTGATAGGATGCCGTCATCCGGAGTTTCGGGACCGCTGGAAGTGCAGGAGGGAGTAACAGTGGGGATGCGGTCCGATCTAGTGACCTTGCCTTGCTCGTCAATTCTGATGCTAAGAACCCTACAAGGATCAGTTTCTTGTTCCTCCTGCGCCATCACGAGTTAAGATGAGAATGGCTGATACTGAAAATGCAACACAGGAATAGGGACAGGAGACGAGGTAGTAACAGGGGTCGGGGACTCGAGATAATTATGGTGCTCGTGGGGTAGTTCCAATTTTCTGTCGAGCCTTGAAAGCCTTCACGTGAAGCATTAAAATTAAAAATAAATCACTGGAGCTATTACTATCGGCGTGCAATATGCACCCTGTTAGCACAGTGCATTTACAGGATGATGAACCGTTCAACGTTAGATCAGAATCTGATTTAACTGTTCAACTGTTCATCAGTATTAAATGTATTGCATTGTTGGATGGTGTATATTGAATTTCATCATGCTTTCATGTGAAGCATTAAAATAAATCACTGAAACTATTACTATCGGCGTGCAATATGCACCTTGTTAGCGCAGTGCATTTACAGGATGATGAACCGTTCATCTTTAGATCAGAATCTGATTTAACTGTTCATCAGTATTAAATGTATTTCATTGTTGGATGGTGTATATTGAATTTCATCATGCTTTCAGGTGAAGCATTAAAATAAATCACTAAAACTATTACTATAAGTTTTCAAAACAGAAAGTTTACTAATTTTCCAGGTTTCTCAAGAAAACAATCAATCACACGACTAAACTAGTACAAATAAGTGGAAGTAGCATGGCATGCATAAAGTTTTTGGTTTTTAAACTGTACTAAACTAAACTATCATACTTTCAGGTGAAGCATTAAAGATAAATCACTGGAGCTATTACTATGAGTTTTGAAAACATAAAGTCCTCTAATTTTCCAGATTTCTCAAGAAAGCAATCGATCACACGACTAAACTAGTACAAATAAGTGAAAGTAGCATGGCATACATGAAGTTTTTGGTTTTTAAACTGTACTAAACTCACTTGTTTTCAAGGCAGAAATTGAATACCTTCGAATGTGATCTCTAAGTTGTAATCTTGGTTTTACAAATTGAAAGTATTGTCTCACTATAGGTTCTTTCTACCATCCACTATGGGCAGATAACACTATATGTCACACAAAATTAAATTGAAAAAAAAAAAAATTGTATACAAAATTTGCTTAATATGTTAATATTGAAATAGGAAACAACAATTAGGAGACTTAAGATTATTTTGCGGGAGAAATCTAGGTTAGGGTTTGGTGAACGTTTTGGAGGTAGACCTACTATTTAAGTATCCGTTGGTGAGGGTTCAAATCTTTTAAGAATGGTTGTCTTACAACTTAGGAAAAGTGGGTGGAGGTGAGGTTAATAGTCATGTGGTTACTGAAGATGGGGTGGTCAATGGTGGTGGTTGTTTCTGAGGAGTGATAATTGTGTAGAAGCATCTAATAAGGGTAGTAAAAGTGCCTTTAAATCTCTTTCCCAAATGTGATAATGGCTAGACATTTACCAAAAGGACAATCGGGCACCTTTGGTTCATTCTTGTCACTTTGGAGGGTTTCAAAATGGTGATACCTATGTGCCCTACTCCAGCTCATATCGTTGACCCTTCGATAAGCTTGCTAGTTTCTTTGGGAGGTGGAGAACAACCAATAGTTTCATGAATATTTGTGTTGGAAAAGCGAAGTAAATGATTGGAAGGAGAGTGAGCAGAAGTTTCAGAAGGAGGCTTCATTGAGTCAGCGGAAGGGATTCACCAAGGAAGGAAGATAACTAGTTTGCAAGGGAAAAATTTAGGAAGAGATAAAGCAAAAATCATAACAAGTCAAATTGGTACACGGGAATGATGCCAAAATGCACAAAGTAGTAGAATTGTCTACTAAAGCCTTGGTTGGCAGATTCTACAGGAGAGCAATTTGTGAGAAGTTGTTGAAGGAATGATTATAGATGGAGTGGGAACCTTGTATTGGGTATCTCCTATTTTTTCCTATTATTTCTAGGGAATGGATTACATACATCTTTAAGATTGTTGAGAACGCAAAGACAATTGTGAATTCTATTTGGAAGTGGGTTATTCACCTTTGACTATTAAGACATGAAGAACCCTTTTTGATGTGAGGATGGAACAGATTGATGTGGGTTAAATTTTCCGGGCTCCCAATCGAGTTTTGGTCTTTGGAGGTTTTCCAGGAGATAGGTAACATTTTGGGCACTTATATTGTAGCAAACATGATTTTTTTATAGTCTAATGCCTTTTCCATTATTCGAATATTAGTGGGTGTCGATCTTTGGGATAGTCTACTAGAAGAATTTGTCATAGAAAAATGGTTCTTCTCCCATCATCAAATTTGGATTACTATGTTGTGCCTTTCCATTGTGCTAGATGCCACATATATGGCCATTTAGCAACGAAATGTGAACTTATGGTTTAAGAAGCCCAAAAAGAAAATGAGCCTCGGACAAGCCTCAAGGCGAACCTTTTGAAGTTATTGGTAAGGTTGATACTGTTGTCCTCCGAAATGGCATGCGTGTCGTTTTAAAAGCCGAAAATGCAACACACCAGCTAAAATGACAACTCTCTTAGGAGAGAGGCCAATGTCACCACACTCCTCTCCTCTTCGCTTCAGGTTGGCTCTTCTCCAACACTAGGGGGGTATCCCTAAAATAGGATCGCTAAGGCAGGTACAGTAACGGGCAAGGTGAATGGAAGAGGCTGCCTTAGAGAAACGGAAGTAACAAAAGATAGTTTTTAAATGGGTGATGGAAAAGAAGGGAAGATCAATCCTCAGGGAAAGACCAGTGCCAGTACCAGAAGGGGAAATGGAGTCAAAAGAGGAATCATGGAGGCCTTGTGCTTCATAAAAGTGAGACGAATCTAGAATGCACAAACAATCAGATCTTAATCAACATTTCGTACAATCGAATACTGATGTCCATCGAAATACTAATTGTTTAAGCATAATTAACCAACTTAATCCTAAATGGCTAATCTATTGTGCTTGAAAAAGCCCTCACAAGCTAGATTTATTCTACAACTTGAAATACATCACACAACCACATGAAAGATGCTCCATCTGTCCACAAACCCAGCTGATATTTTCATTAAGCTCGAAAGGGAGAAAAACCCCCAAAATTTTCCATGCTTACAATGAGGAGGCTGGCCTGTTTATATGCCCCAAAAGCCTTTTTTCTTTTCAAAAATAAATAATAGTAAAATAATGGAGAAAAAAAAAGGTAGAAAAAGCCAGATCCACCTTTTTCTCCTCGTCGAAACATGACTCACTCCAGTTTATTAAATGGAACTACTATTTTACTGCTAATTTACTAGTAATTTCCATCTCCACGTATGAGGATACACCCTAAGTGGCTGTTTAAACAAAAGATACACAGCAGCTACCAATACCATCAGATCCCTTTAAAAAATAAAATAATGCTAATACGAGTTAGTGCCTCCAGGCATATAACCTCGGCGTTTTAAGTGAACTGGTGTCATCTTTGGAGAGAATAAGCATAAGCTGTCAAATTTATGAATGAACCTGAACGCCAAACTAGCAATTTACTGAATCACGCCCATGCAGGCTGTCACGAACTCAAAAAAGGATAGTAATTCCGATAGCTTGGCATGTTTTGTCAGAATCTGGAGTTAACTTAGAACTCGGGTTTGATTGTATGTATCGACATGGAATTCTAACTCGATGCTATGACCAACAGTGGTCTGTTTCAAAGCCGATACACGCTGTCACGAAATCAAAGGAAAATCCCCAACGCGAGATTTGGAAGTTGGCTGCCAGGGGTAGGTCAAAATTCGACGTCTCATCTCTGAGCAGTGTGAATCAGCGCTTAGCTGCCAGCAATGCGTGAAAACATCTCTATATTCGGCTGTATAAGAAGAAATCATATCCCGAGCTTTTGAGCCGCGACTGTTCTTGCCTTTGAAACCCGATTTTGCACTGAAATTGATTTTCTAACTCTGCCTTTGGATGCTAATGCGTGAACCCTTGATTTAATTAGAAACTCCAATGTTGAATCGGCTGCCATGGGAGATGCTTCAGTTACCCATAAATCACAAAATGACCTTCGATTTAAGCTCCGCGGGCTACTTTATTTGAACAGGAAGACTGATATTGATAGAAAAATAGTCGACTGGCGCGTTGAATGTGATCTTCATCAAAAAAGCCAGCTGCCAATATTGACGAGCTCCACGCAACTGTCTTACAACCTGGTTTTTTTCCTTTCTAACATTTCTCTCTATCTACGAATCAGCTCAACCCGTCAATGTCTAGCATAATGCACTCTGTTGATTTTCATGGTATCCTTTAACGGAGTTGGAATAACTGAGAAAAAGGGTATTGGTAAATATGACAAACTTTTAAATGCCGCCGTTGGTGTTTGATGGCACAAACCAGGACCTTCCATAAGAAATGAATCACAGCATCTATCCATGATGCCCTTTATCGATCATGGTCCTACTCCGATAGTAGTTGGAAAAACGATGATAGCTAAAAAATCATGACAATCAGTTCAAGGATTTTCTGTACCTTGGGAGCTTTTATGATGTTCAAGCTTATAAAAGAGTAGCATAAATTTGTTGATGTGCTTCAATTACAGGGCAAAGGATTCACCACTATGCTTGGACGTTGTTTTGCAAACAAATCAATGGCACTTAGAATAATGCTGACTGATTTTCTTGGATTTGAAAATCAAATTATTCTGGAAAAACCATTTTCTTTGTCACCCCGCCATCTACTACAAACTCTTGCCCCGTAATGAAACCAGAACGATTCTCATCAGCCAAGAAAAGACACATTTCAGCAATGTCTTGGGGTGTGCCTACTCTGCCAATTGGATGCCACCTATGATCCTCATCTCTCAATGCTGCTTCACCTGCAGGATCAGTATTTATCCAGCCGGGCAACACAGCGTTCACACTCACTCTTCCCGCCAATGTTATTGCCTGTGAATGTGTAAGTCCACACAAGCCTGCTTTTGAAGCACTATAGGCTACAGTGTTTGGTTCACTTTGCAATGCTCGTGTGCTTGAGATGTTAATTATACTAGAGAACCCTGGAGGCATGCATGGCAATATAGCTCCTGATAGGTGATAAGCTCCATTCAAATTTGCAGCAATTGTCTCCGCAAACGCCTTCATTGGATCCCCATCATCCAAAATGGTCTTTGTTCTTGCTTGGGAGTGGCCCAAACCAGATTCCTTAAAAAATGGACCAATGTAGATTTCACTGACTTTGTGCTGTAGTAAAAAACCATAAAAAATTTCATTCTTCTGAGCAGGCTTTTATATAATCTTTATACTGCTTTCAAGGATAATGAGGATCGCAAACCAGTTGATAACACAGTCTCTTCCATAATTCCGTAGATTTCAACAATAGAACTTCCATGTCGATGTTTGAGATGATAAACTCCCATCAGCTCTGTCTTCATCGACATTTACCTCTCTCTGCGCACAATGGAAACTATGCCTGGAAAAAGGCCAGCACATGTAACTGCTCGAACTAATGACTGATTATGAGACACCTGATTAGAGGTACTTCGATTTTGCTGCATCCGCGAGCTGGGACATATGCCAAAAGTCATGTAAGCACCAACCCTTTAATGCAGCCTTTTGATCACCGCTATCTTACTTCCTGTTGTCTTCCCGTAGGCATCAACCCCTTGATAGTTCGTGAAAGAAAATACATGTGGACATCCCTGCCAAAATGAGGGGTAACATCTAGCTCCAACTGTGGGACGTGTGCTCGCCTCGGTGAGTGCATGAGAACCCCAGCTTCTCGGTTATCGTAGACCAATTCAAAACAAAATTGCAGAGTGGGGGGATGGCTCAATTCACATCCCGAACCCACATATTTATTTAGAAAACAAACTGAATACAGAAAACATCAAACGCTCAAGCAAGAGCTTTATTTGTCTACCTATCCTAACCTAACATGGGGCAACAGTACACTATGTATATTCATACAACCAGTGTAACCAATCTAGCACCTTATCTCTGCTATTTCGCTTTTCCCTGTGCTTGTTCAAAGACAAAGATGAGGATATATAACAGAGATGCCGTAAAATCTGCTCATAAGTAAAGTTAAACTGTAATGGCAAGCTGTTAGGATATAAAAAGCCATCGAATCTTTGGCATGAAAAATCAGACTGTGAACAAGAAACTTCGATCCACCGACTGATAGGACTTAGATACATACCTCCATCATAAATCTGTTCATGTTGGTAATGAGACTGTAAATGAATATCCTTGATGACATAAACCTGCGACAACTCTACCTTTTCCATATTTTCATAATTCTGTTCAAGTTGGTTTGTAAAACAAACACTGTTGTCTTGAATAAAATGAGCTTGAAGTAAGTCCGAATCTTCATCATGAAACTGCTCAGGAATGAAACAAATCTGAGGCAGCTCCATATTTTCAATGTTTTTAATTTCAGCAGAAGGCTGCTCAGCTACATCCTCAAACAGGGACCCCTGTATTCCTTCTTCAATAAGATCTTCAATGTCTTCTTTTAACTCAACATGGACCCTAGGGATGAGGGCATCATACTTTCTCGCAAGCTTCTCAATCTCATTGACAGTTCCATCATGCCAACGGAGGAGAAAACTCTCAAAAAACTTTGTCACTGAATGTATGGATTCATCCGGAAGATTATAGAACCAAGATACTGCATCTCCTTCCAAGGTTATAGCAAAAACAATCATAATATCATCCTCATGATGAACATTAAAATCAGACATTAATTTGCAGAGAGAGGCAACATGATGGGTGGCTGAAACCCCATCATTTCCACGGAATTCAGGAAGAATGTCATGCATCCTACGGTCGTAACGTTCATTAGGAAATCCATGGATTCTTGAGAAATCCAATGGGGCATAAGCTTCGTGCAAAAGAGCAAGATATTGCTCTTTTTTATCATCCATAAGTCAAACAGTAAGGTACTAAAACTGAAAAATGTATATAACCATACCTCATACCAAACTGTGGAGTCGCCAAGGTGAGCTTGACAGCTTTCCAATGAGTGTGCTCACCTCTACACCCAATAGGATCTTCAAATTTGTAAAAGGACAAGGGCTCTGTCCCTTTGTGGAGTCGCCATGTGAGAAAAAGAATCTGCAATAAAATCTCCCACAAATGTCGTTAATGAAGCATAGTCTTCAAATTTCGGGAACTGGACTTTGTCCCCGGCAGCGGCGCCAAAAATGTTGCCCTTTGAAATGGCATGCGTGTCGTTTTAAAAGCCTAAAATGCAACACACCAGCTGAAATGACAACTCTCTTAGGAGAGAGGCCAATGTCACCACACTCCTCTCCTCTTCGCTTCAGGTTGGCTCTTCTCCAACACTAGGGGGGTATCCCTAAAATAGGATCGCTAAGGCAGGTACAGTAACGGGCAAGGTGAATGGAAGAGGCTGCCTTAGAGAAACGGAAGTAACAAAAGATAGTTTTTAAATGGGTGATGGAAAAGAAGGGAAGATCAATCCTCAGGGAAAGACCAGTGCCAGTACCAGAAGGGGAAATGGAGTCAAAGAGGAATCATGGAGGCCTTGTGCTTCATAAAAGTGAGACGAATCTAGAATGCACAAACAATCAGATCTTAATCAACATTTCGTACAACCGAATACTGATGTCCATCGAAATACTAATTGTTTAAGCATAATTAACCAACTTAATCCTAAATGGCTAATCTATTGTGCTTGAAAAAGCCCTCACAAGCTAGATTTATTCTACAACTTGAAATACATCACACAACCACATGAAAGATGCTCCATCTGTCCACAAATGCAGCTGATATTTTCATTAAGCTCGAAAGGGAGAAAAACCCCAAAAATTTTCCATGCTTACAATGAGGAGGCTGGCCTGTTTATATGCCCCAAAAGCCTTTTTTTTTTTCAAAAATGAATAATAGTAAAATAATGGAGAAAAAAAAAGGTAGAAAAAGCCAGATCCACCTTTTTCTCCTCGTCGAAACATGACTCACTCCAGTTTATTAAATGGAACTACTATTTTACTGCTAATTTACTAGTAATTTCCATCTCCACGTATGAGGATACACCCTAAGTGGCTGTTTAAACAAAAGACACACAGCAGCTACCGATGCCATCAGATCCCTTTAAAAAATAAAATAATGCTAATACGAGTTAGTGCCTCCAGGCATATAACCTCGGCGTTTTAAGTGAACTGGTGTCATCTTTGGAGAGAATAAGCATAAGCTGTCAAATTTATGAATGAACCTGAACGCCAAACTAGCAATTTACTGAATCACGCCCACGCAGGCTGTCACGAACTCAAAAAAGGATAGTAATTCCGATAGCTTGGCATGTTCTGTCAGAATCTGGAGTTAACTTCGAACTCGGGTTTGATTGTATGTATCGACATGGAATTCTAACTCGATGTTATGACCAACAGTGGTCTGTTTCAAAGCCGATACACGCTGTCACGAAATCAAAGGAAAATCCCCAACGCGAGATTTGGAAGTTGGCTGCCAGGGGTAGGTCAAAATTCGACGTCTCATCTCTGAGCAGTGTGAATCGGCGCTTAGCTGCCAGCAATGCGTGAAAACATCTCTATATTCGGCTGTATAAGAAGAAATCATATCCCGAGCTTTTGAGCCGCGACTGTTCTTGCCTTTGAAACCCGATTTTGCACTGAAATTGATTTTCTAACTCTGCCTTTGGATGCTAATGCGTGAACCCTTGATTTAATTAGAAACTCCAATGTTGAATCGGCTGCCACGGGAGATGCTTCAGTTACCCATAAATCACAAAATGACCTCCGATTTAAGCTCCGCGGGCTACTTTATTTGAACAGGAAGACTGATATTGATAGAAAAATAGTCGACTGGCGCGTTGAATGTGACCTTCATCAAAAAAGCCGGCTGCCAATACTGACGAGCTCCACGCAACTGTCTTACAACCTGGTTTTTTGCCTTTCTAACATTTCTCTCTATCTATGAATCAGCTCAACCCGTCAATGTTTGGCATAATGCACCTTGTTGATTTTCATGGTATCCTTTAACGGAGTTGGAATAATTGAGAAAAAGCGTATTGGTAAATATGACAAACTTTTAAATGCCGTCGTTGGTGTTTGATGGCACAAACCAGGACCTTCCATAAGAAACGAATCACAGCATCTATCCATGATGCCCTTTATCGATCACGGTTCCTACTCCGATAGTAGTTGGAAAAACGATGATAGCTAAAAAATCATGACAATCAGTTCAAGGATTTTCTGTACCTTGGGAGCTTTTATGATGTTCAAGCTTATAAAAGAGTAGCATAAATTTGGTGATGTGCTTGAATTACAGGGCAAAGGATTCACCACTATGCTTGGACGTTGTTTTGCAAACAAATCAATGGCACTTAGAATAATGCTGACTGATTTTCTTGGATTTGAAAATCAAATTATTCTGGAAAAACCATTTTCTTTGTCACCCCGCCATCTACTACAAACTCTTGCCCCGTAATGAAACCAGAACGATTCTCATCAGCCAAGAAAAGACACATTTCAGCAATGTCTTTGGGTGTGCCTACTCTGCCAACTGGATGCCACCTATGATCCTCATCTCTCAATGCTGCTTCACCTGCAGGATTAGTATTTATCCAGCTGGGCAACACAGCGTTCACACACACTCTTCCCGCCAATGTTATTGCCTGTGAATGTGTAAGTCCACACAAGCCTGCTTTGGAAGCACTATAGGCTGCAGTGTTTGGTTCACTTTGCAATGCTCGTGTGCTTGAGATGTTAATTATACTTGAGAACCCTGGAGGCATGCATGGCAATATAGCTCCCGATAGGTGATAAGCTCCATTCAAATTTGCAGCAATTGTCTTCGCAAACGCCTTCATTGGATCCTCATCATCCAAAATGGTCTTTGTTCTTGCTTGGGAGTGGCCCAAACCAGATTCCTTAAAAAATGGACCAATGTAGATTTCACTGACTTTGTGCTGTAGTAAAAAACCATAAAAAATTTCATTCTTTTGAGCAGGCTTTTATATAATCTTTATACTGCTTTCAAGGATAATGAGGATCGCAAACCAGTTGATAACACAGTCTCTTCCATAATTCCGTAGATTTCAACAATAGAACTTCCATGTCGATGTTTGAGATGATAAACTCCCATCAGCTCTGTCTTCATCGACATTTACCTCTCTCTGCGCACAATGGAAACTATGCCTGGAAAAAGGCCAGCACATGTAACTGCTCGAACTAATGACTGATTATGAGACAGCTGATTAGAGGTACTTCGATTTTGCTACATCCGCGAGCTGGGAAATATGCCAAAAGTCATGTAAGCACCAACCCTTTAATGCAGCCTTTTGATCACCACTATCTTACTTCTTGTTGTCTTCCTGTAGGCATCAACCCCTTGATGGTTCGTGAAGGAAAATACATGTGGACACTGTTGGACACAATGGCCACACTGAGAGGGGGGGTGAATCAGTGTGTGAGCAATATAAACTTGTTACTTTTTTTTTTTCAATCAAAGTATATCAAACATTAATCACATAATCATATGCATCTGCTAAGTCAACCATAAGTCATAAGCATGAACATCACATCAAAGAGACACAAGAATATTTGAAATTTGATCTTTATTTATTGTACACGGAAGACAACAATCTTCTCGATTACAATCAGCACCAACTGATGAGAAGAGCATCAACTCTCATAACAGGACCCAGCCTGGTTTTCTTAGCTCCAACTAAGAAAGGGTTGAGGAGTCCAATCCTCAAGTGCAAGATTCTTCTTGCAAGCTTGATGCCAATCTCTGATTATCATCAATCTGCTGCTCATCACACAATCTGCTCATCGATGCTGCTGGTCATCTGCTCATCACTCTCATCAACACTGCTGCTGCAATGCCACTTGTCATCTTATCATCATCTCTTCTACTGTAGGTATATCATACTGCTGGTCAACCTTCACTGTTCATCATTCTTCACTGCTGCAACACTGGTCAATACAACTTGTCATCAAGTTCTATTCATACAAGAGACACCTCTGCTGTCGGTATCAATGCCACACCATTGCTGCTGTCATCATTAGCATCAAGAGGTCTGTCAAACTGAACATGTCTTCAAAATCACCATCAAGGTCTGGAACATCATCATAGGGTGTGCATACTTATTGCTCTTTTTCACTGAACATAAGGTAGGCATGCAACATACAGTATATATATTCCAACATTAAGTATAGGAGTGTGTCATCACTGTATGTGACTGTATATCACTATATTGCTGTATGTACCACTGTGTATATTACTGCATATACTTTTCACACATCACAGTCATCATATATTTATATCATCATAAGGTATAAGTATGTGCTTCTTCAACCTCAAGTACACATCATTGTTTCACTGTATATCTACTTCTGAATAAATCACTGTACTTAGGAGAGCGTCATCATACAATTGCATGCATCTTCATCATACAGTAGGTGTATTGTGCAGCATCATGTATGCATCCTCACTATATATGCACATTGCATCATATCAACATCCCAGTAGGGTTTGCATCATATTGTTTACACAGTGATCTTACCTTGAACTGTGTGTATACTGTAGAAGAGTTGGTTGTATCATCACCCTAATACATGTATCATGCCAAAACATGCCTCATTGCATACTTCTCCAGCATATAGCTATATGAACTTCTCCAGAGCATATATATATTTCCAGTGTATACATAACTTGTAGGTTTTATACATACTGCCACATTATACTATCACCGTGTATACTGGCACATCATCTTTTCACTGTATCAATGTCATCTCAGTGTATACTTACAGTGTATTCGCTGCCATGTTCATGTCATGCTTTGTCACTTTTTCTTCACTGAGTAACATCTTCAGATAGTATCTTCTAGTTATACAGATCTTAATTTCTGAATGTAAAAAGACAACAAGCTAGATCATCATACCTTTCAAAAATTTTGTTGAATGAGTACTGTGGCAGAGTAGGACGTGTAGAGGTTACCACAACATGCAAATCTTGTTCATTTTGAAGATTAACAATGTACCCCAATGATATTAACTCTCTCTGCTGCAAATTTGAATTGATACAACCTACAGTATCTGCCTCAGTGACTGTTCAAAACTCAGAGATACATCCTTCACTCCTCGGCTGCCTTAGTGGACTTCAACACTTCATGCATTGGGCTGTCATTTGGGACTGTTTGCTTGCTTAGACTTTAAAAATCAGACTTCAAAACTTATGTCTGCTCCTGCTTCAATGCTGCTGCCATTGTAAAATTCAGATGCCCTTGACTGTGGTTGAAAAAAAATATCAGACTGCTGCCACTGTAAAATTCGGATGCCCTTGACTGTGGTTGTCAAAAAAAATATCAGATTGCTGCCACTGTAAATTCGGGACTGTCTTCCTCAGTTAACTGCTGCAACCACGAATTCCACAGTCACTTTGTCTGCTGCTGCTGCTGCAGACCCGAAAATCAGAGCTCAAAATAACTCCACTTTTTGACCAAAAATAAATATCAGGAAAAAATAAATTTTCTGTTGCTCAGAGAAGTCCGAATTTCTTGCCTCAGTAAGCCAAAAGTTAGAGCTCCTCCATCGAATTCCTTATGCCCAAAAATAAAATAAAAATTTTCCAGTCTACTGTAGCTGCTACAGTAGCCGAACTTCCTCAGACTAATCCGAATTTCAGGGCTCTCTGCTCCAGCGAATTTCACACCATTTAATGAGGGCGTTGGCTCCTATTTATACACATTATCCATACAAAAATTCTGGGCCGACTTCTCATTAAAATAATTTTTATTTTTGATTTAAAACTTAATTTAATTTTTGCTTGGTCGGCTGACCCATACAATGAGGTACTCCAACTTTAAAAATTCATATTTCATGAACTGTGAGGAACCACGTGACGTACCACCTACCGTTGGAAACGGCATGACGAGGGCTACTACCTTGTGAGGGTCTTACTTGCATTGGCAAGGTTCTTCACCCTTAATTTCAGGATATCAGAAATTGACTTCAAGTCTTTTGATGGCTACTTCCAGTACAAGTTGCTTGGCTTGAGAAAGACTCCACAACCAAGGATATCTTCAAAGGCTCAAGGGGTGGTCAACCATGTTTGTAACAAGATCATCTAGAATACCAAAGGGTCCTCAAACCACCAAAACACCATATTTTGGATTCCAAGACCCAAGGTCCCACATGCAAGGGATCATCATATACCTTGTCTAAGGACACCATCAAACCATATATGTGTGGGTTCCAAGACCCAAGTTACCACATGTGAAGTTACCGGCATCATGCAACCATCAATCTCATCATTCATTACTGGTACCAAGTGCCCATCAAATATGTCCATCAATGTAGCAAGATTATTATCACATCCATGTTGACATCAATGCCAACAAATACTCAAGTTCAACAGACACCCCTGCCAAAATGAGGGGTAACAGATACCAAAGAAGTAAAAATTATTCAGAAGTTGGTTTGGTTATGCCAGAGAATAAGGAATGTTTTAAGTTGTGTGAGGATGAGGCGGAACTTAAGACTTAAATGTTAGGTCTCCAAGTTCTACTCCAAACTTGTATGCCATTTTGAAGTTGATAAAGGAGCCTTGGCAAAAAGACATGAGTCCAGGGACTTTGAAACTTCTTAGATTCAAACTTGGGAGGAATGGGTAAGTTTGTCTCCACCTCTTTGTGTAAACAAATTGATTCTTCTCAATGTTTAGATTTTCAGAAATGGCCAAACTTAGGGATAAACAAGATAGTTGGGACCTTAGGAAAAACGAATAGGTCCATGGTAATAAGAAGGCTATTCTTGGTTTCATCTGTTGTAAAGGTTTAGAAGGTGGGGTTTTCGTAGTCACTCCTCCATAAACTTATAAGGCTACAACTTCTTTAGATGGCTAGGGCTCCTCCTTAATGAAGGAAGGTAGTCTTCCTTTTGGCCCTTCAAGATATTCATTGAGGTTTAGAAATGTTATCTCAAGTCCTCAATATTCAGGGGTTGCAGGGGGTATGGGAATGGTGGATCTCAAAGGGGTTTCAAGGCCAAGGAGATGGAGAAAATATCACTTGGACATTGCTCAAGCAAAATCCATGAAGGAAATTCAATCTAGGAAACAAAAGGATATAGTGGGGGTTCTCGGAGCTAACCAACCTCCTAAGAAGGGTGGCTTGAGATTTGCATGATATTGAATATACAAGGACTCATGGTAACACCTCCAAAAAACAAGCCTTAAAGCAGCTTGTAGATTCTTACGAGCCAAATGTGTTATTTCTCCAAGAAACAATGGGAGAGGGTTAAAAAATGATAGGTTATTTGGGGAAATTTATGGGGGGTTGGGAGTTTATTTCTATTGATTTTGTGAGGCATTTGGGGGTTCAATTTATGATTGGAGGAAGAGGGCATTAAAGTGTTCTAATTCAATTTATTTTGAATTAGGTTTAGGTGTAATTCTTTATTGTCAAGAGCTAAGGGGGGAGTTTATAATCTTGAACGTTTATGGGCCTTATGTAGATAGAGTAAACTATTGGGATATAACGTTTACTATGGACTTGTTTAGGTAGAAGAACATTGTTGTACATGGGAATCTCAATTTCACTTAGGCTAGAGCTGAAATGTGGGGTTTTGCGACTCATCCTAATCCTCTATCAATATTACTTTTAAGGAAATGAGAATATGTGGGTGGCTTATAGATATAGAACATACCAAACTTTCCCTTGGAGGAACAAGAGAGTGGGTGGTGATAGAATTGATAAAAGGTTGGATAGTTTTTGTTGGTTGAGCCAATCTTAAATAATAAGGTTAGGTTCAACCAATGGGTGGGTATAGGGCGGATTCTGACCATATGTTAATTTTAATGGAATTGGAAATGGAAGGGAGGAAACCCCCTAGCCTTATTCAAATTTAACGTGCCTAATGTGAGGAGGAGGAATTTATCAATTTAGTGAAGGAAAAATGGATTCCCTTTAATGGCTCTCTTATGTAATATGGATGTTGAATTAAATCTAAAGAAAGTAAGAGGTGGTAGTGTTGATGCCCCGGAGATCGCAGCATCAATCAGAAAGGGATCCTCCCCGGTAGACTATCCCAATTAGATTGTCCACCGTTTGGTATGGGGAATTTGTTCGGTTAGCGGTTCCGGCAACCGTGGGTTTGGAGATTTGTTTCAATTATACCAGTTATAGCCCGATCCACCGTTCTTTTGAATTTTATGTTTTAGAATGATATGCAAGTGCCTAGTCTAAATTTAATCTAAATGCAGAACTGGAAAACAGATCTATGTCTAAAACTGAAATAAATCTAAACTATCCCTCCAAGGAGCAAATTGTAAGAATGAGTATTGAGCTGTAGAAGTTATCTAAAAAAAAAACAGACAGCCATTAAATCTTAAAGATAGAGCTACAACAAAGGTAAGAGATATCAGAAGATAGCTTCTAATTAAATATAACACATTCCATTACTCATGAAAGAGAGAATTCATTTGCACAGAAAGAAGTAAGATCATTCACTACAAAGAAATAATTCAGAACATTAAAGAAAGATCTCACAGTAAAGTATGGAAGTCACAAGAATAATCCCATATACATCCAATCTTCATTTCCATGCAAGAAGACGTCCTCTCCAGGCTCTTATTAGGTAGATTTTATTTTCTTGAGACCAGTCCAAGGTAGCTCGTACAAGTTCGGAAAATATTATTTCCCTGCCAAAAGTCCTTTTACATTACTTCCTAACTTCTATTTATAATATTACAAAATGCCCTTTGGGCTGCCACCTGGCCCTTTACACTTGTCACCTACAGACTTTTCCCCTTATAACAGACAAAAATGTGACCCCTTTTTTAACAGAAAATTATTTAAAAAAGAAAAGGACAGCTGTCCCATAGATCCACGTTTTTATACATATGAAAGCAAAAATACAAAATATAGGAATTAATGCCTTAATATCAGCGCATTCATTCTTGGGCAGGCACTCCAGCTGGGATAGAAGCACTCGAGCTAGCTGTTACAGCTGCTGCTGCTGGGAGAGAAGAATTCGGGCTTGCTGTTACTTCTGCCACTGCTGGGAGAGAAGAATTCGGGCTGGCTGTTGCTTCTGCTACTGCTGCTGCTTTCTTCTCCTCTTCTGCAATGTAACTAAACCATATACCAGTGTCCATTATAACTACATTTGCTGAGGCAGGGAGTAAGATTTTCTGGGAAGTTATATCTTTACCAAGCTCTGCTCCAATACCTTGAATTTCTGTTACTGTTGCTTGGTGTATTTCCTTAAGCAGATGACTGTGTATTGATGACATCCCAATATAATGTTGGAGAGCATCAATGGCTAAGACATCAATCTTCTTTACATATTCTGTTTGGATGCCCAGCTCTTCCTTCAGGTCAGATAAACGTTGTTCTTTGCTCGGGAAATCATCAAGGGACTGAGGGAAACTCAACTTGCATCTGTCATGCGCTTCATGGATTCTTTGATAAAGATCGTTACTTTTATCTAATGTCCCTCGGATCTTGGCCATTAGCTTAATGCTACAATTTCTGCAAAATTCCAAAAGGGCTATGTCTTCATTAAAACCATCTACAGATTTGAATGGGAGATGCTTAGGGAAATCCACTTTTCCTTCTCTCCATTCTATCTGGCTCAGGATGTTAGCCTTAACCCGAGTATATTTAGCCTTAAGCCTATTGGCCTCTGCATTAACTTCTTTTAATCTAACCACCATGGCCTTGAGTTTGCATACTTCCTCAGTAATTAGTTCCTGCGTGTCATGGATTTGCTTTAGGATGCTACAGGACAGCTCATGGAAAGGA
Organism: Larix kaempferi; assembly: GCA_027924585.1. Classification (NCBI taxonomy): domain Eukaryota; kingdom Viridiplantae; phylum Streptophyta; class Pinopsida; order Pinales; family Pinaceae; genus Larix; species Larix kaempferi. Next base: position 9,538,432 of record BSBM01000173.1, on the reverse strand, counting down.
GACAAATCTATCGCTCTGCCTTCTGCTTGCTCTAATTGGTCAACCAACACCTGCTTATCTGCCTCTAGATGGGATACTTTAGCTTCTGCATCGTTCTTTTCTGCTTCTAAGATCATCATCTGGATCGCCATGTGCTCCTTTTCTTCTTCCAAAAGGTTATACTTGTCTGACAATTCCTTATGTTCAACAGATAGGCGATTATACCTATTTACTACGAGATCTCTGTAAGCCTGCTCGTTAGCCATGGTGTGTTGTAACATGTGGGCTCTCCTCTTTGTCGACTCAACTTCTTTAACTATGTCGGTCACATTGTCCAGCATTGCTTTTGTTGTCTCTACAGCGGCGGATGCCATAGTTAAGGGAGCCTTATTTGTATTTTGCATTACTGTGGTCTCCCAGTGGGTAACAATATCTTCTTGGAAGAGTCTCTTTATCCTCTCTTCCGATTTAAGGACCATTGCCTTCCCCTTCTTATAATAGACAAATTCATCCCATCTGGACACGGTATGATCTTCTGATGGAGTGTAAGGGACGATTGGGAGATCTATAATATTTATTTCTGCTTCCGCGGGTGGGGTCTGGACTACTTGAGCTGAATCTGTTCCCACATTTTGGGTACCAGAGACACCTGCTTGTGCTGTGTCTGCCTCCACATTTTGAGTGCCGGAGACACCCGCTAGAGATATGTCTATCTCCATGTCCTGAGTGCTGGAGCCTCCTGCCTGGGCATCTTCAACTGTCTTGAGTTCTTCCGTTTTCTGCCCTACTTCAACTTGCCGCTGATTTTCATTTTCTTCCATCCGCTTCGCGTCTTCTGCTTCTTTCTGCCGCTGGGCTTCCTCAGCTTCTTGCTGCAATCTCGCCACTTCAACTTCCTGCTGTAATCTTGCAACTTCAGCCTCTTGCTGTAACCTTGCTTCCTCTCTTAACCTTTGTTTTTCTTGGGCTCGGGCATCATCTGCTTCTTTCTCTTTCTGCAGGCTGGTTTTTTGGGCCTTGGAAGAGCTAGAGCTTGCTCTACTGCCTTGGCGACAAATCTGCAACTCAGTCATGTTGATGATGCCTCTGAATGCCTCTTCCTCGGCATCATAATAATGGGCGTACTCGAAATGAGCATAAATTTCTTTGCAATGCTCGGCAACTTTTCCCCGCCTATGATTCCTATGGAAAATAACTCCACCAAAGTGGAAGGCTTTCAGCTCTTGAACAAACTCCTCAGTTGATGCAACTCCTGAGAATTTGTAAGCTCCTATACAGAAAGGTAAAGGAGGGAAAGAAGCCTTATGCTGCTTGTTAAGCACTGCTCCAATTCCATCCAAGAAAATTTGTCTCACTGCTTCCTTGAGGACTACATAGTCAGTAGCATACCTCGGCAAAATATATGGAGCTTTAGTCCCTCCAAACATTCTGATGTAGGTGCCTTGTTCTGAAAAATAAAAATCTCCGTAGTTCTCTAGGATCTCCATGGCATTTTCCGACAGACAGTTGGGTTCTTCCTTGAATATCTGCTCATATAGGGGCATGATGAACCCCTCACAGATGAGCTTATAGCTGGCTCTGTAATTTTGAGCCCACATCATCTTGTAAGCAGGGTAGACTGGGGTATTGGCTTTATCCCACGTGCAACCTAAGCTGGGGAAAGATAGCTTAGCCAAAATACAGTCAATGAGATATGAAGACATATAAAATTCTGACTTTTTTAAGGCCAGACCTTCTCTTGCAGCAACCACCATTGATGCCAAACTGTCCAACAGGATAGTAGCCCAGTCAAACACAGTTCCTTTGAATGCTACGAAGTGGATGATGGGGATCCACTGTATCCTGTACACAGTGCCATCGGGCATGCCGAAAATTCTGCATAACATCAGGGCGATTAACCTGAAAGAAGGTCTTAGATTCTGCACATCATATTCGTCATTACCTCTCTTTCTTAAGTGCTTGCCTGTGACCAATAATTTTTTGGCCATTTCAATATTGTTCATCTGGCCCAACCATTCATCACTCAGAGCTTGCTGGGGACGTGGGAATTTATAGGCTGCAGCAAGATATGCTGGATGGAATGAGTCGATGGCTATTTTCCCGCTGTCATGTAATACTCTTGTCTCCGCATTAGTATGTTCCAATATCCACCCGATCACTTCAGAATATGGGAACAATTCAGGGCGGGTAGAAGCTTTAGCTATGCCTGAAGTTCTGATGTTGCGGTAGATCTGGTCTGCCTCCAATAATGCATCTGGGATATCTTGGTCCTGGATCATCCTGTAAATATCGCCCCAGCGGATTTCGGGAGGAATACCGATGGTGCACTTAGTATCTTGGAACATTGTTTCAGTCCTAAGTGGTACTGGCTCAGGTTCCATTACTTTAGCCTTCTTCCTACCACCTTTTGGCATCTTGGCTTATCCCTGCTAGCAACCAAATACAAGTCATTATAAAAATGTGCAACCTGCCATGAGATTTTAACAAAGAGAAGGACCAATTCAACATGCTAAAATATAGACAATTTATGAAGCTGTGTGTTAGGGAAACCAAAATAAGCCATTCCAAACAAGAAATATAGTTCTGAGATTTGGTTATCTTAAGGGGACAAAGTTTGGAACGTTTCCGAAAGGGCACGCATAAGACGTGGAAACAACTAGCTTCCCATCTAGCCCTAGGAGAGAGGGTATCCTTCATCGTTGCAGTTCTAATGGTTAACGGCGCGTTAGCTTGGATTTAGACAAACTTAAGACGAAACCAGGGACCGCTTTCCACATTGCTGAACAGGTGAGGGATTCAGCCGACCGCCATAGTTATTTATAACATTTGACGAGACGCTCTATGGCCGGCTCGGAGTTTGAGCGAGGGTGACGACGCCTGGAATATGGCTGGTGAAAAAGCTCGGGTGGTCATAGTCATGGCTTTGGTTGAGCTGAGAAACCACAGGGGCCCCGACATCCTTAAAAACAAAAATAACGATATATGGCCACGAATGTCTATCGGCCACGTTGAAGACGGGAAAAAACCCACAGGTAACTTGACGTGGAGATAAGACAAAAAATAACGGTTAAAAAACCTACCTGGCAACGAGAAGGTGGCTGAATGAGGTGGACGCGGACGTGGATGAGCTGAGCTGGAGCAGTCTGGCGCGGTGTCCCAACGGCGTTTGTTTAATCAAAACTAACACTATGACTGACCCAAACCCCCCACCATCCTTTTAAACGAGTTAGGCACGTGCGGCATTTAATCCGGTGGGTGGTGCATTTAAAACGAGTTTTAATTTTTTTTGTACGTCGCGGTCTTTTCAAGCCGCCTCGGCAATTGGGCGTGACCGTCATTTGCGGGATGGATTTTCGAGCTTCACCCGCAATTTCGGAACGTTATGGCGAATGGCCCCGGCGTTTCGGAAGAGATTGGCAAATCCTTCCGAAACACAACCTTGGGGAACTTGTCGCTAGTGGTTTCGTTGAGTCGTCCCGCAGTTTCGAGAGGACATAAGATTTCTTTCTGCGATTTTCTATGGAGATAGGCCAATCGCTTCCGCAATTGCGGAACAATTTCGCGAAGGTTTCCGCCGTTTCGAAGAGAATTGGTGAATGGCTCCCGCAACTTGAATAATTCCTAAGTCTCTCCGCGGGGTTTCGGGAGAATAAGGTGAACGGTTCCGCAGTTTCGGAAGGGAAACCCAAATGGTTCCGCAAAAAGTCTAAGTCTTTTGGCGGGGTTTCGGAAGAATAACATGAAGGCTTCCGCAATTTCGGAAGGGAAACCTAAAAGGTTCCGTAGTTTCGGAAGGCTCTCGCGAATAGCTTCCGCAACTTAAGATTTTTTTTTAAAAGAGACTAAGTCATTTGGCGGCCCCGGGGAAGATTTGCAAATGACTCCCGCAGTTTTGGGAGGATAGGCTGAATGATTCCGCAACTGCGGGAGGATAACCCGAAAGGTTCCACAACTGCGGGAAGATAACTCAAATGATCCCGCAATTTCAAGAGGATAACTCAAAAGGTTCCGCCGCTTTGGGAGACTTTCCCAAATAATTTCCGCAACTTCGAGAGAAAATTTCTAAGTCCTTTTCGAGAGGCTTACGCAAATGGCTCCCGCCGTTTCGAGAGGGAAACCCCAATGGTTCCCGCGGTTTCGGGAGGATAACTTGAATACTTCCGCAACTGCGGGGGGCTTTCTCAAATGCTTCCGCGACTTCAAGAAGATTTCACGAATTTTATCCTTAGAAGGAAAAAAAACTTGGAATTCTCAAAGCAGGATTTTCAATTGAAAACAAAGTAAAAAGGAGAATTGACCTCTTACAGCAGTCTTTCTAGAAAAATAAAGGAGGGGCCCCAATATGTACAAAAATTTGGGGGGGGGGGGGATGTTGCTGCAACAATAGGTAGCATATGAACACAAAACAAATAAAAAATAAAAGATAAAGTATGAACAAGACCATATGGATATAGATAGTCAGTTAGAGGCTCTATTCAATGGGGAACTAAGAGGATTCCCTAATTAAGCCTATAATGAATAAGTGAAGAAGTTGGAGGTTCATAAAAATAAACTACTTTTTTACAAAGTGTCTACCTAGATACTTAAAAGCAGAGCTTTATAGCTTTCTAAAGGGGATGAGAACTAATATGACCCAAGAGGGGCATATATGGGGTTAAATGTATATGATATGACTCCAATGGGGCCATATATGGGGTTAATTATATATTTAATGACGTAAATGTGTATGTAATAGTGATCGGCCTAATGAAGGATCCAAATGTGCAATGAGTAAATACGTATATATATAATTGATGTAGCTATTATTGAGGGAAGTGTTACCAGCTAAGTTGTACTTAGTTGGATTATCAAGCGAGCGGGCAGAATGGAACATGATACATGTTCATTTTTGGTGATTTGATATCCAGCTGGCCTGTTAAAGGCCCCCGTTTTTGAATTTTTTCCACATGTCCATGGCCCTGCGGGGTTTGTAATAAAAACGTACTAGCATGGGGTTTTGTAAAAGACTTGGTTCCCTAGGACTTTTTGGCTAAGTCAGGTATTCCAAGGAGTTTTTTCACCTATCTATTATGTCTTGCATTAGTGCATAACATAATTAATGGGTTTTTCTCCTGCTCCTCCAAAGCTGGAATGCCTAGGGAGGCTGACGGGCCTTAGGGAGTTATTAGAGTCTATGGGTCAATGTATATGAACATGCTAGGCGTTAATTTTGAGTCATATGGACATGTCTAAGTCCCCCTAGGTTGTTTTTTAATTTTCGGCAAGTTTTAATTTTTCCGTAAATTGGGCCATTTTTTAATAGTTCAATTAAAAAATTTGTAATTGGCCTATCTGGGACGTCTGGAGGTATTTTTTGCCTTAGGAGTGCTCGTTTTCTAACTCAGAGCACCCCCTAAACCCCTAAACCCACTTTTCCTAAGGTTTGGATGCTTAATTTTTACCTATGGCCACAAAACCCAAAAAACCCAAAAAAGTCATGAAAAAATAAAAAAAGTGAAAAAATGACTCATAAAAATATTAAATTTTGGGAGTGATTTATGGACTGATTTTTTCAGCTATGTTTTAGGAGTTGTAAGAGCTGATTTTGGAAAGATTCCGGGCAGCTATATTATTGGGATTACTTCCCTATTTGAGGGGGGCATATTTCCCAAAATTGGGCCCCTTAAATCATGGAATTTGCAGCTATGTTTATGGGCTGTCACGTGGCTGATTTTTAGCTGATTTGGGGCTGATTTTGGCAGCCCATTACATGGGAGTGGGCAGCCCCATTTTCTCCACGAGTTATGCCACTCATTCCACCCATTTCTCTCCATCTTTGGCTATTTAAGCATGGCTACCCACTCCATTTTCTTTAGAGGGAGAATTGGAGCACAAAACTTATGATTGTAATACTTTTCTTGTATGAATAAAAAGACTTTGGAGGTCAGATCTGTGTTGTTCATTGTGAGTGGATGGAACATCTTGGACTTATATGATGAGGTAACATGTGCATAAGCTTTGATTATTCACTAGTATCAACTGTACTCATTCAAAAGATTAGTGTTAATTTATGAGATAGACTAGTTCTAATTTGTTTATTGTCTAGTCTATTGTTATATGTTTGCAAGAGAGGATCATGCCTGTATGCTTCATTTGTTTATGAGTTTCAGCATAGATTTCTCTTTCATATATATCTCTACACTTGATCTTTGTTTGCAAAGTGTGTAATGTGCAGGTTATCTCAACTGGAGTAAGCGGATCTTGTTTGTTTCCTCTTCTCTAATCCTTGTTTGCAGATGCAGTCCCTTGGAACACCACAAATATTTCCCCAAGGCTTCGGATTTCAAACAAAACTGGGCTCATTTTCTCTCTCTCCCTTATAAATAAAATTTTTCTTTGGTTAACTGGTTACTTGCATTTGAAATATTTCTGATTTATATGCTCATATTGTATTTCAAATAGATCAGAATTATTTTCATAGAGGATTGGTTTAGACAGTTACAAAGCTTATATCTTTAACTGTTAGATTTTCCTTCATTTAGCATCTACTTTTCAAAAGGCTTGCAAGTAAAATCGTCATATCTTTTTTAAGTTTTGTTGGGTAGTTGTAGTGCTGATATAAAAGATATATTTGGCTGTCCTAGAGCTTTAAATTTGCAGCCATTAAAGGCTAGCAAAGATCCCAAGTAGACAAGCCCCATAGCTTGTTTTACTTGGTTATTTTTAGTCATTTTTACTTAGTTTTTAACTTAGATTTTTTGGGTTTTTTAGGAGGTGTTCCAAAGACACTCTTAAAGTGTTTTTGGGCATCTTATACTAATTATTGCTTGCTGGTTTGCAGCAAAAGACGAACAGGTAGGAGGAAGTGCTGCCGAAATTTCGAGCATCCAGGCGATCCGGAGGACAATTTTCCATATTTTTCAAAACCAGTCATTTTTCCTATAATTTTGTAAGCCACCAAGTCACATTAAGTAGACTGGGGCACTTCTCTAAATCATTGTAAACATTTTTAAACGAGAGCAAGTGGGCTAGCCAGCGCCCATACCCCATCCCCCCAGGGGTGGCCTGTGTCGTCTCATTTTCATGGCGTGATTTTTAGAGTAGTTTATTTCTTTGTTTTCCGGCATCTAATAAAATCAATTAGGATTAAAATAAACCTTGTTGGTCCGTTCCACTGGCGGGCCACAAGTTCACTCACAACCTAGTTTTTCACATTTTTTTTTACAAACTCATAACGCCCCCCTTGCTTTCCCGAAGTAGGGTTTATTTATGAGGGCTTGCCCGAAATACGTGCCTGAAAAGAGACTCCTGGGGTTTTAACAAAGATAAAATTTGGGTTCATAAAATTTTTATAAAAATACCAAGGTCTTCTCCCGTATGCTCTGTGGCCAACTTGCAGCTCAGTCTGATCCAGTTGGTACACACCAGAAAGGAGGGGATGACTAGTAATAGGATCTAACACCGCCCCAATAAAAAATCCTTTTTGTGAAAATCCGGCACAACTCGTATTTTTGTTGCCGTGGGCAAATTTCTCAGAAGGCTTGGGACCACACTGAGTAGTGACCTCTTGGAAACCGTTAGGCTTGCCCTCGTTGGTATAGCATCTGAACACCTCCTCGAGACTCCGATTCAGCCCAAGCCTGAGAGGGAAGCCACGCTTCAAAACTCCGGACATGTTCCCCCGTACCATGCGTATATCGGGAACCCACCTGCCTTAATAAAAAGATCACCATCACATAAATTTTAAAATAAACCAAGAACACTCGCACAACATTTACCTTTTCTGCTTATGCATTTGTTATTTGACTCCATTATAAGGCACTGGTCTTGCAGCAAATTTTATTTTATATTGTTGACTAATGTGCAGTTAAATGATGGCTATTTTAAATGAGAGCAAATGATAAATGATTGTTTTATTTGATCAAAGTATATGTTGTTTGTTCTTGGTTATCAAAAGTATTTTTCTAACTCCTAGATTAGAGGCTTTAGTTTCTTTTTATTTTTTAGGGTCCACCCCCCTTGGCTTCGCTAGGAAAGCCTAGACGGAGGAGTCGAGTCCCAAGTGACAGCACTTGACTTTGACTTGCCCCCAAGGCCACACCAGCAGCTTGAAGACTTCTGCTGCGTTTTCCCAAGTGTGGAACCAGGCGGCAACAGGAAGGATGTGAATTAGATATATGAATGCATTGGAGTATTTGGAGGAGGTTCTCATCTTCTTTAAGGAGTTATTATGTAACTCATGTCTATTATTTATCTTGGAGTTTTTCTCCACATTTACATTGTTGTACATGGTGTGTACTCTGATCTATTATGCTATTCTAAGGCTTGGTTCATAACATTTGGTATCAAATCCATTTCCATTATAACTTTTGTTAGGGGACATCTCATATAGTAAAAATTTTAGGAGCCTTAGAAGACATAGCAAAGTACATATGGTAAAAATTTCAAGTCCTGGTTCATTCTAAGTTTAGAGTTATAGTTTGTGGAAGTTAGGGTTTTTGACTAGTCCAACAACTAGTCTCAAATAGATGTTCTAGGTTATATATAAAGAATTATAGATCCAAATTGACTTCCACCTATTGCATGACAAGGAAAGTGTACCATAGTGTTTGTGGTAAAAAATTCTGAAGCGGAAATAGAAAATCAAACACATGTCAGTTCATATAAGTTTTCTCTCCTGTAAAGGACAAAAATAACAAGTTTTGGGAAAGTTAACATAACTATCTCTTGGCACATCAAAATTGGGTCAAACCTATGGAACTACAAATAAGACATACCATACTACTACAAGATGAAATTTCAGACTTAAAGGAGCGAAAATTTTATAGAATATTCAGGAGCAAGGTTGGCCAACAAGATAACCTACAAATCAGGGTTTCTAAAGGTATGTTAACCTAAAACTTGCATAACTATTTTGACTAGAAGGTCTGATTTAGTTGATTCAAAATCCATTGGAAAGGGGAAACACATTATAATACGTTGGGAAAATAATATTATACAATTTTGATATTATTGTCAATATATTGTAGTTGAAAGTTGAGGGTTTTGGGTTAGACCTCAATTGAGAAAAATGGCAATGCCTATGCTTAGTGGAGATGAAGATAAGGATGAATTCAAGCCTATGGAATGGTTGAGGATGATAAAGAAAAGTGGTATGAGTCCTTTTGGGGTAGGTTTTGTTTTCAAGATGAAGCTTCTAAGTGGTGGAAGTGTTTTGATGAATATATTAGATTATATTCCAAGTGGGAATAATTTGAAAAAGTTTTCTCAAATAAATGGATAGAGGATGTCATTATCAAAGACAACGGTGAGAGTAATCAAAGACAAAGAACAAAGTATAGAGGATGTCATTATCTCTTAAAAGAATATTGATGATATGGGTGTGAATAAGGAGTGGAAACCATATCAACATTCTCATTACCAAGAATCTTCCAAGAAAGACAAGAAGATATGCATTGACACTACCAAGGAAGAAGATGGAATAATCAACAATATTTGTGTAACAAGGCATCGGAAAACCATTACTCAACAAGATATTATTAGACACTGGAATCTACATCAAATTGGAGGAGTCACAAAAACAACAAATGCAATCAACATAAAGAATATTATGGAACAACCAACTATCAAGAATCAGGACAAAAAAGAATCATATTTGGATGGATGGATGACCATCAATGGCAACAAGAAAGCAAAAATATAAGGAAATCCTTTTAATTTGTTTCATCACATGTAAATCCTTTAACTTCAAAGCTTTGAGGACAAATCCTTTTAAAGGAGGGTACTATGTTATGACCCAAGGGGGGCATATATGGGGTTAAATGTATATGATATGAGCCCGAGGGCGCCATATATGGAGATAAATATATAAATATATATGTAATGGAGTAAATGTATATGACCCACTTAGGTCATAACAAGAACACAATTTTTTCATCAATATGCCAATCACAGAAAAAATGTGAACATTATTTGGAAGATTAGAAGCAAGGATGGTTTCTCTCTTCAATTTTTAAAGATAGAGATCGAGGTGGTTAGAATGACTTCATTTTTTCCAAGCTTTGTGGGAGAAGAGGACAATGTGAGATTGCTAGAAGAGATAATCTAAAGAGGAACTTCAAGAAGTAATGCATAGTTTATAGAAGGATGAAATTCTCAGCCCAGATGAGTGAACTATTCAATTCTTCCTAGGGTGTTACAAGGTTACAGAGAATGAGTTGTTGAGGGTAACTTGGACATTTGGGAAGATGTTACCTTTTCTTTAATTCAACCCGTCATTTCCCTTCTTCCCGAATTACACAATCCTAACTCTTTTAAAGAGTATAGGCCCATTTCTTTATGTAAAGTGTGTTTGTAAAATCATATCTAAGAATATAGCATATTGAGAGTAAAGAATATTTTATCTAATTATATTTCAAAGGAGTAGTTTGGGTTTCTATTTAGAAGGCAGATTCAAGAGGCTATAGGAGTAGCCCAAGGACTACATTCTATCAAATGAAAAAAGGTATTAGCTATGGTGGTCATGTTTGATTTGTCTAAGGATTATATTTCCTCAAAATTTACCTTAGGCTTATGACCAGTCTATTTGGTTGTATTTGGTTGTATGAGAATCCACATGTTGATGAAATGGAAAAGAAGTTGAATGGATTGAAATTGAAATAAAAGATAATTTACTGATTTTGAAAAGAGCACTTTTTGTCATTTTAAGAATTGTTTCTTGCAGGGTCATAGTGGTGTCCCTGATGTTATATGTGTTAGCCTGTGAGTCATATGTTAAAGTTGTTATTCTTATCATCATGCATATCTATGGATGACTTCTAGATCTAGATCTAGAGGTGACTACAATCCATGTACTATATAATATCATCATTGGTACGAAGATCAATGTTGAAGACGGCTTAAGCATTTTCCACCAGTTTTGTACTGTGCTTACTCTATATGGTTTAACAACACATTTAATTATTCCTATGTTTAGAACATTTTTTATTGAATGCAGAGTCTATATTGTGCAGCATGGCACCGCCTCGTAACTTGTAACGGTTAATGCTACAGTGTGAAAAGCTATTGTTGTAATCAACCAAATCGCATCCCATCTTTGTGGTAATGAAACTGCCGCTTTATTTTATATTGTAGATATTTAAAATTAATAATAACTTTTGGGCCCAGTGTAATAGTAGTATGTCATTCTTGGAGGGAGCAGTCTGATGATGTAACAATCTTTCCTTTTAAGGAATTTGGCGAGCAAAGAAGTTAGAGTTTTGATTGTTTCAGAATTTGTTTGATTTTTTATTATCTGAGTCAGTTTAGAATGAAGTAAAACCTTTGGGTAAAGTTCCATCATGGATGGAATTTGGATCATGTTGGAACTCTAATTATGCACCATGCTGGATTCAACATACGGTTGGCAAGTGCGGGCGAGGTGTTCTTTGACCCCGGAGGAAAAACATAAATGGCATATGCTTGGGGATTGGGTGTGACATCAAATAATCAAGCTGAGGCCATGGTGCTCTAGCAAGGTTTGAAACAAGTTCAAAGAAGGAAAATAAGACATTTGATAGTGGTTGGGGACTCGAATATCATGATCCGTTACTTGGCCCTTAAATTGATCCCGAATGATGGATTTATTTGTCGTATAATTTGGCGAATACAACAATTGATCTCTAAATTTGAGGAAGTGCAAGTTTTCCATGTTCTACGTGCTTATTTAAAGCAAGTTGATCATCAAGCTAATTGTGCATGCAACCTCGAGCAAGGAATACTGGAACTAAATGGGGGGAAGATAAGTCATTCCGTCATCCCATAGCCATGCTTCTAAGAAATTTGGACTTTGATCCCTTATGTTCATGCCTCAAAATCATATAAATAACTGTGGATACCAGTGTCACTTCACCATGTGGCAGGATTACAACATGCAAGGACCTGCATTTAAGTCCGCGATCTTTGATGGATGGTGTGAATTAAGTGTGATAAATTCGGAGGGTTGGTCTCTGTGTGTAAGCATTTGGGACATGATGGATGCAATGAGGGCTTTGATCCCCGTAACAGATGTGATTAATGGAGAGTAGGTCTTGGGGAAATGCATAGTCTCTTGGGTTTATCTGGGGGCGAGTTTCATTAGCAGTGAAGCGGATATTCAAATTGAGACACTGTGGAGAAGAGATATTGGATGGGTTTAGATACTGTTGGTAATCTCCTGCAATCCATAATTGAGGGTCTGTCTATCTTGGAGGGGAATTGGAAGAGGGAGGTTATCCTGTAGTCAAATTTCAATTTCAGAATTATGGTCATTCCCTTGGGTTTTCTTATTTGGCTTTCTGGCAATTCGGATTGTTTGACATTCGTCAACATCCAGTGCTCATATGCACAACTGAGGAGGCAATTCATTGTTGGATATCTATTTAACTGGGTTGGGGATATTGAGTATGACGGAACCATGATTTGTTTGGTTCTAGAGGATAACCAGTTCAACAGAGAATCTAGTCTTAGTATCAGGCAGTTGAGGAAGTATCCTGTAGCTTATTGGGGGTGGGATAGTTCTCAAGAGTTAGAATATCTCCTACAATGCCTTTTTGAACCAGCGTGGCTCAATATTGGAAGTTCACCCGAGAACGCTTACAATCACCCAGACCTCAACGTAAAGCTCTCTCCATTTTGAAGGTATGTATTCTGGATATGAATGTTGTTTGAAACATTTTGTTAAGTTTGAAAACTGATGAGAACCTGAATAGAGGAATTGTAGCATCGCCATTGCCAAGTTTGACTAAAGTCCAAATAGAGGAAGCTTCTCTTTCAGTAATTAGTATTTCTGTGTCTCAATTACTCACTTGCTGTAATCAATTATATAGAAAAGAAGAGTTCTGTCACCTGAAAATTGGAGGTTGTGTTAGTTGGGATAATATTATTCAATCCACGATGGAGAGCCCTGATGAGAATAGGGACCTCACAGTCAGGAGAATGGAACATTTGACTGATGAAGTGTCAGAAATAGTGGCACAAGCTCTGCATAAAATGGAGAAGTGGAGAAAAAGCTGGGAGACTGTCAAAAATTCATCAATCTTGCAATTACAATATGAAGTGTTGAACACGCGGGTGAATAGGTGGAAAACTAAGCTAATTATGGCATAAATTGAGGTTGAATACCTAAAAGGAAAAAATAATGAGCAAGAGGAGCGAATTCGGGTTTTGCAACAAAAGGTGAAGTATCCGAAAATGGAACAATTTCCAGGATTTGAAGCTGAACAGAATGTTCCGGCCCCTGAAGGCTTAGTTAGCTCAAGTGGTGGCGATCATATAATGGTAGGGGACGATAACATTGTGAGCCAGACATGCAAGGAGATACAGACTCACAGAGTACACTCCCCTCGTACATATCTTCAGCTGTAGGGAAGATGGAAGAATGCCTATAGTGGCTAGGAAATGTTTTTACTAAACTTTTGTAATGCGATTTATATATGTATTACTTGTTGGACAGTTCTGTAGGATCTACTTATACAAAATAGGCATTAAGAACAGGAGGATAACAACTAGATAACAAAATCACCATCACCCATTTTCAAAGAAAACATTTTTTATCAAAGAAGTTTATTAACTAAGTATTTAGCACGGTACAAATCCCCCAATTTCTTTCAAAGAGTTGTTGCACTTTTCTCTTTTGAAACATTCAGTAACACCAACTCGGCTAAACATAGTGTGATAAGGCTTCTTGCCTTTCTCTCCAACACTTTCCATTCTTCATGTTTCATTCGAGTGGATTTAGTTCCAGATATTGCAACCCATATTTTGATCTATGAACAAATCCTCCATCTTGAGCTTCCAAAGCTCAAAGTCAGTGCATGCAATTGTGTTTACCATTTCCATGCAATACTCAAAGGAAGATTAGATAAAAATACCTTGTCCCTAAAACCTTGGATCCAAGATGATTAGGTTATGATACCAAATAAAAGGAAGCATAAATGAGAATAAGCTTATTACACTAATTAAAGAGAAAAGAATGTTCAGAAATTTAAATAAACACTGCAGTAAAGAACAACACAACAACCATTACACAACGATTTCTGGGGAAAATCCTTTTAAGAGAAAAACCCCACACTCCAAAGCAGACTCAAATGTATCAATCAGCAACTAATGAATGATTACAATACATTACATAGTCATTGTGCTTTCAACAAAAGTGTTCAATAACATAAGCCAACATTACATACACACTATTTCCTCTAACCCTAGCATTCAATAAATACGCACAACAAAAACCATAAACTGTTTATGGTTTTCCAATTCTATCTACTGTAAACCACCAACAATTGTTTAGCCTGTTGCTGCTGCTACTTAGCATTTATAGTCTGCTAATGATTTGCACTTATTCTTTGCCACTTCTTCGCAATTATTCCCTACCATTGCATAGCAGTTTGTTCTTGTTACAACTCAGCAATCATTCATTATCTACTCAACTACAAGACTCCAGTATGTATGAACACTTGATCTAAGATTTATGATTGATTTATTTTTTTAAACTAGACAATAAGATATGTAATTATCGTAGACTGAATTTCATCATCTGCGAATTGTTCATGTTTACAGGCAAAACTACTCAATTCACTTGGGATTCGGGATTCTAGAACCCGATTGAAAGTTTTGATATGGTTCCGCAAACTTTTCCCATTAGATTTTATTCAAGATTGAATTTCATAGTAAACCCCAGTAATTTAATTATTAGAGTCAATGTCTTGGATCAAGCTACTGCAATCCATTCTCATCAAGATACTGAATTATAAGTTAAGGATAACACTGCATTCCAAGTTAAGGATAGGACAATTTGCAGTACATGAGATTTGCGTGCCGGTTTATACATTAAAGCGAAGAAGTGAAGGATGACGAGGAGATGAAAGTAGAAATGTCATGGCACAGAGCCTCGGCTTTTCCCATGTCCAACAGCTCCACGCCGTGGGTTCCAGTGGGATCATTGCGCAGCTCCACGCGGACTCCAGCCTCCCGGAGCATCTTCACAAACTCCAGCTGGCGATCGAGGAGAGGATCCAATCCCTCAACTGCCACCATGGTTGGAGGAAAACGATGCAGCGCAGATCTTTCCCCTTTCAGCGGATTACAGAAAGGGTGGTCTCTGTGAGCTCCTTCGGGCAGTGACAGGCGCCACAGCAGATCGCTGACAGGCAACGGGACGATCTTGTCTCGTGCCAATCGCACCTCCGAGGTCGTGCGTTCGATTCCCCCGAAGAAAGGCTGGATGAACACCACACCCGCAATGAGCAGCGGTGCGACGTGTAAGCCGCCTGTTTCCTCAAACACTCGCAGGGCCAAGTTGTAGGCAATATTTGCTCCTGAGCTCTCGCCACTGATGTAAACCCTGGAGAAATCCGCCCGAGATTCGAACCAGGGATCGACCACTCCGATTCCCTGGGCCTGCGATCGAAGCCAGCGGAAGGCTGCGACGGCGTCCTCGTAAGCCGCAGGAAGCCGGTTCTCGGGCGCGAGGCGATAATCGACGGAGACAAAGATGGCATTGCAGGCCTTGGCGGTTCTGTGGCAGCTGCCATGGAAAAGAATGGTGCTGGGCCTGTAGAGTACGAACCCTCCGCCATGGAAGGACAGAACGACGGGGAGCCTCTGGATGGAATCGGCGTCTTGTTGTTGGGGTAGGAAGATTCGAGCTATCAACCCTGTGGTTGCGTCAATCGTTACGTCCTTTGATAGGACGCCGTCATCCGGAGTTTCGAGACCGCTGGAAGTGCAGGAGGGAGTA
Source organism: Larix kaempferi (assembly GCA_027924585.1). Lineage (NCBI taxonomy): Eukaryota > Viridiplantae > Streptophyta > Pinopsida > Pinales > Pinaceae > Larix > Larix kaempferi. Next base: position 9,522,717 of record BSBM01000173.1, on the reverse strand, counting down.
ACAGTGCGGATGCGGTCCGATCTAGTGACCTTGCCCTGCTCGTCAATTCTGATGCCGAGAACCCTACAAGGATCAATTTCTTGTTCCTCCTGCGCCATCGCGAGTTAAGATGAGAATGGCTGAAACTGAAAATGCAACACGGGAATAGGGAGAGGAGACGAGGTAATAACAGGGGTCGGGGACTCCGGATAATTATGGTGCTCGTGGGGTAGTTCCAATTTTCTGTCGAGCATTGAAAGCCTTCACGTGAAGCATTAAAATTAAAAATAAATCACTGGAGCTATTGCTATCGGCGTGCAATATGCACCCTGTTAGCGCAGTGCATTACAGGATGATGAACCGTTCATCGTTAGATCAGAATCTGATTTAACTGTTCAACTGTTCATCAGTATTAAATGTATTGCATTGTTGGATGGTGTATATTGAATTTCATTATGCTTTCACGTGAAGCATTAAAATAAATCACTGAAACTATTACTATCGGCGTGCAATATACACCCTGTTAGCGCAGTGCATTTACAGGATGATGAACCGTTCATAGATCAGAATCTGATTTAACTGTTCATCAGTATTAAATGTATTTCATTGTTGGATGGTGTATATTGAATTTCATCATGCTTTCAGGTGAAGCATTAAAATAAATCACTAAAACTATTACTATAAGTTTTCAAAACAGAAAGTTTACTAATTTTCCAGGGTTCTCAAGAAAACAATCGATCACACGACTAAAGTACAAATAAGTGAAAGTAGCATGGCATGCATAAAGTTTTTGGTTTTTAAACTGTACTAAACTAAACTAGCATACTTTCAGGTGAAGCATTAAAGACAAATCACTGGAGCTATTACTATGAGTTTTGAAAACATAAAGTCCACTAATTTTCCAGATTTCTCAAGAAAGCAATCGATAACACGACTAAACTAGTACAAATAAGTGAAAGTAGCATGGCATGCATGAAGTTTTTGGTTTTTAAACTGTACTAAACTCACTTGTTTTCAAGGCCGAAATTGAATACCTTCGAATGTGATCTCTAAGTTGTAATCCTGGTTTTACAAATTGAAAGTATTGTCTCACTATAGGTTCTTTCTACCATCCACTATGGGCAGATAACACTATATGTCACACAAAATTAAATTGAAAAAAAAATATAATTGTATACAAAATTTGCTTAATATGTTAATATTGAAATAGGAAACAACAATTAGGAGACTTGAGATTATTTTGAGGGAGAAATCTACGTTAGGGTTTGGTGAACGTTTTGGAGGTAGATCTACTATTTAAGTATCCGTTGGTGAGGGTTCAAATCTTTTAAGAATGGTTGTTTTACAACTTAGGAAAAGTGGGTGGAGGTGAGGTTAATAGTCATGTGGTTACTGAAGATGGGGTGGTCAATGGTGGTTGTTTATGAGGAGTGATAATTGTGTAGAAGCATCTAATAAGGGTAGTAAAAGTGCCTTTAAATCTCTTTCCCAAATGTGATAATGGCTACACTTACCAAAAGGACAATCGGACACCTTTGGTTCATTCTTGTCACTTTGGAGGGTTTCAAAATGGTGATACCTATGTGCCCTACTACGGCTCATATCGTATTGACCCTTTGATAAACTTGCTAGTTTCTTTGGGAGGTGGAGAACAACCAATAGTTTCATGAATATTTGTGTTGGAAAAGCGAAGTAAATGATTGGAAGGAGAGTGAGCGGAAGTTTCAGAAGGAGGCTTCATTGAGTCAGCAGAAGGGATTCACCAAGGAAGGAAGATAGCCAGTTTGCAAGGGAAAAGTTCAGGAAGAGATAAAGCAAAAATCTTAACAAGTCAAATTGGTACGTGGGGATGGTGCCAAAATGCACAAGTAGTAGAATTGTCTACTAAAGCCCTGGTTGGCAGATTCTACGGGAGAGCTATTTGTGAGAAGTTTTTGAAGGAATGGTTATAGATGGAGTGGGAACCTTGTATTGGGTATCTCCTATTTTTTCATATTATTTCTTGGGAATGGATTACATACATCTTTAAGATTGTTGAGAACGCAAAGACAATTGTGAATTCTCATTGGATGTGGGTTATTCACCTTTGACTATTAAGACATGGAGAACCCTTTTTGATGTGAGCATGGAACAGATTGATGTGGGTTAAATTTTTTGGGCTCCCAATCGAGTTTTGGTCTTTGGAGGTTTTCAGTGAGATAGGGAACATTTTGGGCACTTTTATTGTAGCAAACATGAATTTTTTATAGTCTAATGCCTTTTCCATTGCTCAAATATTAGTGGGTGTCGATCTTTGGGGTAGTCTAGCATAAGAAATTGTCATAGAAAAATGGTTCTTCTCCCATCATCAAATTTGGACTAATATGGTGTGCCTTTCCATTGTGCTAGATGTCACATACATGGCCATTTAGCAACAAAATGTGAACTTGTGGTTTAAGAAGCCCAAAAGAAAAATGAGGGAGGACAAGCCTCAAGGCGAACCTTCTGAAGTTATTGGTAAGGTTGATACCAAAGAAGAAAGAAAGGATTCAGAAGTTGGTTTGGTTATGCTAGAGAATAAGGAGAGTTTTAAGTTGTTTGAGGATGAGGCGTAACTTAAGACTTAAATGTTAGGTCTCCAAGTTCTACTCCAAAGGTATACCATTATGAAGTTGATAAAGGAACCTTGGCACAAAGACATGAGTCCAGGGACTTTGAAACTTCTTAGATTCAAACATGGGAGGAATGTGTAAGTTTGTCTCAACCTCTTTGTGTAAACAAATTGATTCTTCTCAATGTTTAGATTTTCAAAAATGGCCAAACATAGGGATAAACAAGATAGTTGGGACCTCAGGAAAAACGAATAGGTCCATAGTAATAAGAAGGCTATTCTTGGTTTCGTCTGTTGTAAGGGTTTAGAAGGTGGGGTTTCCATAGTCACTCCTCCATAAACTTATGAGACTACAAGTTCTTTAAATGGCTAGGGCTCCTCCTTAGTGAAGGAAGGTAGTCTTCGTTTTGGCCCTTCAGGATATTCATTGAGGTTTAGAAATGTTATCTCAAGTCCTCAATATTTAGGGGTAGCAGGGGGTATGTGAATGGTGGATCTCAAAGGGGTTTCAAGGCCAAGGAGATGGAGAAAATATCACTTGGGGTAATCTGGCATAAGAAATTGTCATAGAAAAATGGTTCTTCTCCCATCATCAAATTTGGACTAATATGGTGTGCCTTTCCATTGTGCTAGATGTCACATATATGGCCATTTAGCAACAAAATGTGAATTGATGGTTTAAGAATCCCAAAAGGAAAATGAGGGAGGACAAGCCTCAAGGCGAACCTTATGAAGTTATTGGTAAGGTTGATACCAAAGAAGAAAGAAAGGATTCAGAATTTGGTTTGGTTATTCCAGAGAATAAGGAGAGTTTTAAGTTGTGTGAGGATGAGGCGTAACTTAAGACTTAAATGTTAGGTCTCCAAGTTCTACTCCAAAGGTATACCATTATGAAGTTGATAAAGGAGCCTTGGCACAAAGACATGAGTCCAGGGACTTTGAAATCTCTTAGATTCAAACTTGGGAGGAATGTGTAAGTTTGTCTCAACCTCTTTGTGTAAACAAATTGATTCTTCTCAATGTTTAGATTTTCAAAAATGGCCAAACTTAGAGATAAACAAGATAGTTGGGACCTCAGGAAAAACGAATAGGTCCATAGTAATAAGAAGGCTATTCTTGGTTTCGTCTGTTGTAAGGGTTTAGAAGGTGGGGTTTCCATAGTCACTCATCCATAAACTTATGAGACCACAACTTCTTTAAATGGCTAGGGCTCCTCCTTAGTGAAGGAAGGTAGTCTTCCTTTTGGCCCTTCAAGATATTCATTGAGGTTTAGAAATGTTATCTCAAGTCCTCATTATTCAGGGGTAGCAGGGGGTATGCGAATGGTGGATCTCAAAGAGGTTTCAAGGCCAAGGAGATGGAGAAAATATCACTTGGACATTGCTCAAGCAAAATCCATGAAGGAAATTCAATCTAGGAAACAAAAGGATATAGTGGGGGTTCTTTGAGCTAACCAACCTCCTAAGAAGGGTGGCTCGTGATTTGCATGATATTGAATATACAAGGAATCATGGCAACACCTCCCAAAAACAAGCCTTAAAGCAGCTTGTAGATTCTTACAAGCCAAATGTGTTATTTCTCAAGAAACAATGGGAGAGGGTTAAAAAATTATAGTTGATTTGGGGAAATTTATGGGGGGTTGGGAGTTTATTTCTATTGATTTTGTGAGGCATTTGGGGGTTCAATTTATGATTGGAGGAAGAGGGCATTAAAGTGTTCTAATTCAATTTATTTTGAATTAGGTTTAGGTGTAATTCTTTATTGTCAAGAGCTAAGGGGGGAGTTTATAATCCTGAATGTTTATGGGCCTTATTTAGATAGAGCAGACTATTGGGATATAACATTTACTATGGACTTGTTTAGGTAGAAGAACATTGTTGTACATGGGGATCTCAATTTCACTTTGGCTAGAGTTGAAATGTGGGGTTTTGCAACTCATCCTAATCCTCTATCAATATTACTTTTAAGGAAATGAGAATATGTGGGTGGCTTATAGATATATAACATACCAAACTTTCCCTTGGAGGAACAAGAGAGTGGGTGGTGATAGAATTGCTAAAAGGTTGGATAGTTTTTGTTGGTTGAGCCAATCTTAAATAATAAGGTTAGGTTCAACCAATGGGTGGGTATAGGGCAGATTCTGACCATATGTTAATTTTAATGGAATTGGAAATGGAAGGGAGGAAACCCTCTAGCTTGATTCAAATTTAACGTGCCTAGTGTGAGGAGGAGGAATTTATCAATTTAGTGAAGGAAAAATGGATTCCCTTTAATGGCTCTCTTATGTAATATGGATGTTGAATTAAATCTGAAGAAAGTAAGAGGTTGTAGCATAGGAACATAAAAAAAAATAAAAAATAAAAGATAAAGTATGAACAAGACCTTATGGATATAGATAGTCAGTTAGAGGCTATATTCAATCGGGAACTAAGAGGATTCCCTAATTAAGCCTATAATGAATAAGTGAAGAAGTTGGCGGTTCATAAAAATAAACTACTTTTTTACAAAGTGTCTACCTAGATACTTAAAGGCAGAGCTTTATAGCTTTCTAAAGGGGATGGGAACTAATATGACCCAAAGGGGGCATATATGGGGTTAAATGTATATGATATGACTCCAACGGGGGCATATATGGGGTTAATTATATATTTAATGACGTAAATGTGTATGTAATAGTGATCGGCCTAATGAAGGACCCAAATGTGCAATGAGTAAATAGGTATATATATAATTGATGTAGTTATTATTGAGGGAAGGATGTGAATTAGATATATGAATGCATTGGAGTATTTGGAGGGGGTTCTCATCTTCTTTAAGGAGTTATTATGTAACTCATGTCTGTTATTTATCTTGGAGTTTTTCTCCACATTTACATTGTTGTACATGGTGTGTACTCTGATCTATTATGCTATTCTAAGGCTTGGTTCATAACATTTGGTATTAAATCCATTTCCATTATAACTTTTGTTAGGGGACATCTCATATAGTAAAATTTTTAGAAGCCTCAGAAGACATAACAAAGTACATATGGTAAAAATTTCAAGTCCTGGTTCATTATAAGTTTAGAGTTATAGTTTGTGGAAGTTAGGGTTTTTTACTAGTCCAAAAACTAGTCTCAAATAGATGTTCTAGGTTATATATAAAGAATTATAGATCCAAATTGAGTTCCACCTATTGCATCATAAGGAAAGTGTACCATAATGTTTGTGGTAAAAATTTCCGAAGCGGAAATAGAAAATCGAACACATGTCAGTTCATATAAGTTTTCTCTCATGTAAAGGACAAAAATAACAAGTTTTGGGAAAGTTAACATAACTATCTCTTGGCACATCAAAATTGGGTCAAAGCTATGGAACTATAGAGAAGACATACCAGACTACTACAAGACAAATTTCAGACTTAAAGGAGCGGAATTTCTATAGAATATTCAGGAGCAAGGTTGGCCAACAAGATAGCCTACAAATCAGGGTTTCTAAAGGTATGTTAACTTGAAACTTGCATAACTATTTTGACTAGAAGGTCTAATTTAGGTGATTCAAAAGCCATTGGAAAGAGGACACGCATTATAATATGTTAGAAAAATAATATTATACAATTTTGATATTATTGTCAATATATTGTAGTTGAAAGTTGAGGGTTTTGAGTTAGACCTCAATTGAGAAAAATGGTAATGCCTATGTTTAGTGGAGATGAAGATAAGGCTGAATTCAAGCCTATGGAATGGATGAGGATGATAAAGAAAAGTGGTATGAGTCCTTTTGGGGTAGGTTTTTGTTTTCAAGATGAAACTTCTAAGTGGTGGAAGGGTTTTGATGAATATATTAGATTATATTCCACGTGGGAATAATTTGAAAAAGTCTTCTCAAATAAATGGATAGTGGATGTCATTATCAAAGACAAAGGTGAGAGTAATCAAAGACAAAGAACAAAGGATAGATGATGTCATTATCTCTTAAAATAATATTGATGATATGGGTGTGAATAAGGAATGGAAACCATATCAACATTCTTATTACCAATAAAGCTTCCAAGAAAGACAAGAAGATATGCGTTGACACTACCAAGGAAGAAGATGGAATAATCAACAATATTTGTAGAACAAGGCATCAGAAAACCATTACTCGACAAGATATTATTAGGCACTGGAATCTACATCAAATTGGAGAAGTCACGAAAACAACAAATGCAATCAACATAAAGAATATTATGGAACAACCAACTATTAAGAATCATGACAAAAATGAATCATATTTGGATGGATGGATAATCATCAATGGCAACGAAAAAGTAAAAATATAAGGAAATCCTTTTACTTTGTTTCATCACATGTAAATCCCTTAACTTCAAAGCTTTGAGGACAAAGCCTTTTAAAGGAGGGTACTATGTTATGACCCAAGGGGGGCATAAATGGGGTTAAATGTATATGATATGAGCCCGAGGGCGCCATATATGGGGATACATATATAAATATATATGTAATGAAGTAAATGTATATGACCCACTTAGGTCATAACGAGAACACAATTTCTTCATCAATATGCCAATCACAAAAAAAATGTGAACAATATTTGGAAGATTAGAAGCAAGGATGGTTTCTCTCTTCAATGTTTAAATATATTACTAAGATCGAGGTGGATTATTTTGGAGTTGTCTACAAGGAAAAGAACATAGCCTCTATAGATGAGGTGGTTTGAATGACTTCATTTTTTCCAAGCTTTGTGGGAGAAGAGGACAATGTGAGATTGCTAGAAGAGATAATCTAAAGAGGAACTTCAAGAAGTAATGCATAGTTTATAGAAGGATGAAAGTCTCAACCCAGATGAGTGAACTATTGAATTCTTCCTAGGGTGTTACAAGGTTATAGAGAATGAGTTGTTAAGGGTAATTCAAGTGTCTTGGACATTTGGTAAGATGTTACATTTTCTTTAATTCAACCTTCATTTCCCTTCTTTCTAAATCACACCGTCATGACTCTCTTAAAGAGTATAGGCCCATTTCTTTATGTAAATTGTGTTTGTAAAATCTTATCTAAGAATATAGCATTGAGAGTAAAGAATATTTTATCTAATTATATTTCAAAGGAATAGTTTGGGTTTCTATCTAGAACGCAGATTCAAGAGGCTATAGGGGTAGCCCAAGGACTACATTCTATCAAATGAAAAAAGGTATTAGCTATGGTGGTGATGTTTGATTTGTCTAAGGATTATATTTCCTTAAAATTTACCTTAGGCTTATGACCAGTCTATTTGGTTGTATTTGATGTTGATGATCGTTCACTTAGGGTTCTATTTACACTATGTTAACTAGGTCATGGGTTGTGTTTCCATAGTTTCTTTTGTTGTTCTTATAAATGCCTCAATTTTAGTTTTTTTAAATCCAAGTAGGGACCTTAAGCATGGATGCCCCTTATCTCCTCTTATGTCCTAAATTGTTATTGAAGGGTTCAATAGAGATATTTTAGAAGCAAAAATAATTTGGTTCTTTGAAAAGTATCATGAAAAAAATATGTCTCCTCTTGTTTTTGTTAATGGCATTATTGTATTTTGTGATGGGTCCATAAGAGATGCTCTTAAGTTATAGGAGATTTTAGATCCATATTGCAGTACTACAGAGATGAAATTCAATCTAAATAAATCCTCAACTTTTTTATGGGGTTAATGAGGATCATATGAGGTATTTCCTTGAACTTTTTCCCTTCCAACAAATTGAATTCCAAGATGGGTTTAAGTACTTGTGCTTCCTTCTCAAGCTAAATTATTATGGCATCAAAGGCTAGGGTTGGCTTATAGAAAAAGTGGAGAAGAGGTTGAATAAGTGACATTTTAGGTGGTTGTATAGGGGTGGGAGACTCACTTTGGTTAAATCAGTGCTTGAGACCATTCCAATGTATGGGATGTCATTAGCTTTTATTCTTAGTGTTAGAAAAGTTAAGAATGATTAGTTCCAAAAAACATTGTTAGGGTCCTACCCTGACCTCCCTACTTTATCAATTTGCAAGGACATAAGGACCATTAGATAGTTTGTGGGTAGTGACTTAATGTAAAAGGGCCCTCTTTATTGAAAATAAGCCCCTATGTGGTTGAGCTTCATTAATAGCAGGACCGCAAGTAGTTAGGATTTTGGTTATTGGAGCACTATATATAAAATAGTAAGTTATGTGCTCGCACATGGTAGACCGAGTGGTTTTGACTCTCGATGTTAATACCACCCACCTTGGTTCGATTCCCTAGACTAACCTGGGATGTGTGCTTGTGGGTTGTTCGTGAAAAAATGGGTTATAGTGGCATCCATGAGATTTGTTCCTAGATATCGCAAGAGTGATTCTACATAGTTATCAATTCCCCCATCTCATCATACAAATTCTTTGCTCTTTAATCTACGTAATGTATTTTTTAGTCAAGAATTATGTAATTTTTAGTAAAGCTATGCAATATTTAGTCAAGGACTGTCATTGTATTTGGAGATTTTTCTCTTGGAGGTTTCCCCCTTGAAGAGGTGTTGAGCCCTCAATAGCTCCCCAAGTCATGTAACTTGGGCCCCACCTAAATTTATGAATAAAGTGTTAATGGTCCAAATGCACTCTCCCTCAACCATGCTCCATCAATTCCAACTTGGCTATGGCAGTTTTTGGCTAGTATGTTTGTTAAGTAGTTCTCAGAGTAGTCCTTACATCATTGCTTAGCTTGGTGCAAATTTTATCTTGTTTCATCACTTTCCCCCTTGATCTATCTCATCATGTTGCATGTTTTTAAGTGATTCAAAAGACCCTCAGTCACTTGATGCTTTTTGGTAGATTAAACATTCGGGCCTTTATAAGTCTAGTTACTTAGGTGAAGATGATGGGATTTAAGCTTTCTACACTTGTGTTTGGCCTCACAGTTTGCAATCACCTATTCCAAGAGCCTCTAGAGTGACCTTGAAGTAGAGTAAACACTTAGAAATTTTTAGAAATATCTCTTTCCAAGTTTCTCTTCGCTAAAAAAAAGCACTTTTAGAACGAAGAGTCACCCCTAAAAGTCCCTTTTTCACTGATGTATCAACCAAAAAAGATATTCTTACATTGATACATTAGCAAGAAGATGTGCTTTAGCCATTAAGATATCACTTCCTAAAAAATATTTCCCTGTCAACATGTTGACAGAGAATGTCCTTTTTTGCAGTGACCAAACAAGGGACACTTTGTGCTTTACTTGCCACTTTACCATCCCACAACTTTCACGATTGAACAAACTTGGGCAATGAAAGTGTTTTATTCATCGATGTTATCAACCATCAAATCCTTATTCTTCATTGACACTTTTTAACACATTTGTTCCCAATGAAAATCAATGACAAAAGGGTATTTTCTCATCGATGAATATAGGGAGTTGGTGCTTCCTTCTTGTTGATGTTGGAGAATCTAGGGAGTTAGCGCCTCCTTGTAGTTGTTGCAGGAGAATCTAGGGGGTTGGTGCCTCCTACAAGTTGTTGCTTGTAAACTTGGGAGATTGGTTTCTCCAGTAGATAGGTGTCTACAAATCATTGTAACCATTGTTTATAGAAAGAACATCTTCCTGTGGTTTTCTCGCTCATTAGATTTTCATGTTAAAATCTCATGTCTCTTGTATTGTGCATTTTTGTTGACTGTTACTTGATGTGATTGGTAAATAAGTTTTGAAAGTTAAAATCTTTCATATACTTATTCACCCCCCCTCTCAATATAGTTGAATATTCCAACACTTGGTATTAGAGCAAGTTCCTTCATAAATAGTTTAATCACTGGAAGGAAGATCACTTCACGAACATGGATATATTGGAAGGTCTCTCAATAAATAGGGCACCAAGGTTTGATGGATCCAATTATGCTTTCTAGAGCATAAGAATGGAAGTCTTGTTGCAGTCACTTGGACTTGATATTTGGCAGGCAGTTGAGAATGGTTATAAAGTTCCAAAGACTCCACCAATAGATGCATCTGAGAAAAAGATTTATGAATGCAATGCAAAAGCTAAAAATGTAATATCGTGTGGTCTAGGAGATTCAGAGTTTACAAAATTCATGCAATGTAAATCAACAAAAGAGATGTGGGACAAACTCCAAAATATCTATGGAGGGGATGACACAGTAAAAAAATGCAAAACTACAAACTCATAGAGGACAGTTTGAAAGCCTCATTATGAAGGAAGATGAAAATATTGCAGCTTACTTTCTTCGTGTAGATGAAGTCATCAACACCCTCATAGGTCTTGGAGAAGAAGTTAAAGAAGAAGCAGTTGTACAAAAGGTGTTGAGAACTCTGCCCATGAGGTTTGATTCCAAATTCTCAGACCTGGAAGATAGAAAGGATCTTAACAAAGTTACAATGGATGAACTACATGGAATTATTGTTGCTTATGAGATGAGAATTGATAAAGAAAACCCTTGAAGGAAGGAAGCAACCTTCAAGGCTTCAAAGAAGATAAAGGGCATCAAGCAAGAGTCAAATAAGAGTTCCTCTAATGAATCTGGTGATGAAGAAGCAAACTTTGTGAAGAACTCAAGAGAGGTTGTGGTAAGTACAAAGGTAAGTTTCCTTTTAAATGTTTTGAGTGTGGAAAAATAGGACGCTTTGCTTCTAAATGTTCTTAGAAAGAAAGAAGTGACAGTAATGATGAGGAAGATCATAGTAATAAAGCAAGGAGGAATATGTACAAAGGAGGCAAATTTGAAAATAAGAAAAGGTTCAATAAGCAAAAGAAGATTCTATATTCTAAAGAAGACAACAACTCGTTAGATGAAGATGAATATGACAATAATACATGAGCTCTACTCTTAATGGCATTAGATGGAGAACTTGAAAATGAAAACTCTGAAGATGAATTGAATAATGAAGTAGACTTTGAAGGGGAGCTTATCAGTGCCTTTGATGACTTGAGGAAAGCAAGAAAGAAGAATAAGCAACTAAAGGAACAACTACTGAAGTATGAAGAATAAGTCATTAAATATTAGAAAATCCAGCTAGAAGAAGCAAAGAAAATAGAAGAAGATCTAACATGACAACTAAAAGAAAGGGAGAAACAGTGTGTGGAATTGGAGGTTGAAAATGTCTCTTTGAGAAAGGAACTACAGAGAGTGAGCACCCAATTAAGTTATCACCAAATATTTGGCAGCAACACTAAAGTATTAAATAAAATCATCAACAGCCAAAGATCAACTTCTGACATGTCTGGATTTGGATATGGACGAGAAAATGTTATAAGATGGTTCAGGCTTTCACAGTTATCTAAGTTGTCCATGATCTTTTGGATTTTTCAATGTGTTAAGGATTTGAAACCGACATTTTGAGCAGAAACCCTGCTCATCTTCAGGGAAGCATCCATATCCAAAAGATCGTTTGCAAATCCTTAATGCAGTGAAAAATCCAAAAGATCATGGAGAAAATGTTAATAAAGATTCAAGCTCAATGGTACCTAACCATGAAGCAGAAACACAAATTTATGCAAATGTGCTCAAGAGTTCTATCAAAAGGGAAGACTAACAATCTCAAAAGGAGGGACAACCAACAATCATCCCACATGAACAAACAAGTTTTTCCACAAAGAAGTTGAATAGATTGAAATTGAAATAAAAGATAATTTATTGAATTTGAAAATAACACTTTTTGTCATTTTAAGAATTGGTTGTTGCAAGGTCATAGTGGTGTCCTTGATGTTGCACATGTTAGATTGTGAGTCATATGCTAAAGTTGTTATTCTTATCATATTATGAGTTGTCATACATATCTACTGATGACTTGTCAGTGAGATCTAGATCTAGATCTACAGGTGACTATGATCAATGTACTATATAATACCATCATTAGTATGGAGATCAATGTTGAAGATGGCTTAATCCTTTTCTACCAGTTTTGTGTTGTGCTTTCTCTATGGTTTAACAACACGTTTAATTATTCATGTGTTTAGAACATTTTGATTGAATGTAGAGTATGTATTGTGCAGCATGGCACTGCCTCGTAACTTGTATCGATTAATGCTACAGGGTGAAAATCTATTGTTGTAATCAGCCAAAGTGCATCCCATCTTTGTGGTAATGAAACTATCACTTTATTTTATATTGTAGATATTTAATGATAACTATTGGACCCAATGAAATAGTAGTATGTCATTCTTTGAGGGAGCAATCTAATGATGTAGCAATCTTTCCTCCTAAGAAATTTTGCAATCAAAGAAGCTAGAGTTTTGATTGTTTCGGAATTTTGTTCAACTTTTTATTATCTGAGTCAATTTAGAATGAGGTAAAACCTTTGGGTAAAGTTCTATCATGGATGGAATTTGGATCATGTTGGAACTCTAACTATGCACAATGCTTAATGGTTGGATTCTAGTTAAAATTATTTTTGAAAATGACGTTCTTTTGTTACATGTTCAGCTAACTTGAATCATGGTGGTGGAAGTCTAACCATGCCCAGTGGCTAGATTCAACTCAAAATTATGTTTGAAAATGAGATTCTTTTGCTACATGTTCAGCTTACTCCTTCCTTAAATGTGGTGGTCTTTCTTATGTTTATTTTTTTCCAATTTTTCAATTCTCCCACTTGACAAGTAAAGGTAAAAATAGTCTAATCAGAACATTGAGCTAATGAAAAGAGGTTAAACTCTCAATTACTAAATAAATAATTCCTTTTTAATTATACTAAATAAATAAAATTAAGCACTTACAAAACTTTGGATATTTTTTAAAATAATCTATATGAATAGATTAAATTGTTGAGGCGATGCTATTAGTCCCACACGGACTAAAAATCCTAATCATCATATTAGAAACAAAAACAACTAGCTACAAACCTGTTTTAAAATTCATTAATACAAATCTTTAAATTAACGCAGTCCTAGTTTTTAATTATGAAAAGATTAATAAAATATTAGAAGGAACAAAATACCATATAAAAAATAACTAATGTTATGAATAATAAATAAAAATAGAAGGAGAGCACTATAAACACAACAATAATTGTTTTTCCCTAGCTATGAAACCACCATCATTTGTAACCCTTGGCCCTTGGTCCCAAGTGCAAGTCCCTTAGTGCACTTACTGCAACGATAGATCCCACCCTCCATTCTCCCTTCCCCTCACACACTTGTTCCAATCATTCCAATGGTTGTCGTCACTAGAATATTTGTTCCTCTTAGTCAAACCACAACCTTTTCCTTGATCCCTCTCAAACAGTTAGTGGAGGATAAGGAAAACCTCCATCTCTCCTTTTCTCAATGCAAGATAGAGTCCCCCTTCCTCCTTGATAGATAGTGACTCAACGACATCCATTAGCACATTGCCTCTTGTCGAGCTCATACTCCAAGAATTTTCCCTTCACCATGGAAACAAGGCACTCCTTCAAGAATGTGATAATGAACAAAAATCTAATGGAAATCACCCCTATCCATCCAAATTAGAATGGTGAGTGAAGCATTAGTGCTTTCCATAGCACTAGTTGAAGATGTAGTGGAGTAGTGAAATTTTTTCCATGAGAATAGGCTTGTTTGTAGATTCATTCGACTTTGGACAAAATTCACAAATCTGCACCAATGGATCTCCAAAATGTGAAGAGCATAAATAAAGGAGGAATCATATATCTACCAATGCACAAAGGGTTTTTTTACTGTGGAATTTGATATTATAGAAGATCAAGGTTGAATTTTCAATTCTAGGCCTTGGTTTGGGGCAAAGTTGGTCTATGCATGAAATCATGGAGTCACACATTTGATCCAGTGGAGGACACTCTCCATTGATCTTCTTGGGTAATAATGTCTTACCATCCATTGTATTTCTAGGGTTTTGATTCATTACAAGGTATAGTGAATGCACTCAACAAATTCCACTTTAAGGGTGTTGAAACATAGTGCATGCACATTACCATTTATGCTCACATTTGCGTTGGCGTGGACTTTAATAAAGGATTTATAGCATAAATAAATATCGTAGTTAAAGACTACATCCGGATCATGAATATGTGGCTTTCTGATGTAGGCCTACTTTAAAATAGAGCGCATCGTAGTACATTGTGCTAAAAATTTGGGGAGATCAAGAAAGACCCAAAGGAAACCTACTTGGTGGAATCGCGCAACGAAGGAACACCACCTCATTTATGAGCAAATCCTAGTAGCTGCACAAATAGATGTAACATTGCAACATACCCATCATCACAAGGCAAGGAAACCTCTCTTGAGATCCCACCAAGCACATACCCAACACATCATATTGTGCACCTAGATTTAGGGAATATGAGGAAATCAATTGTAATAGTATCTCCTCCTACTCCTGTAACTCTCTGACCCTCTTCCCTACCCTCTTTCAAAAAGGAGCAAGCAAGGGGCTTAGCTAGTGGAGAAAGAGAGAGGACTTGTAAATCTAGGACATCCAAGATTCCCTTCCCAAACAAGAAGCTAAAAGTGTTGCAAATCTGCAGGATGGTGCACTACCATTTATACCTTACTACGACTAGACAAATGAGTGGATTAAAGTCTCTGCAAAAAAGAAAAGCAAATATCCCAAGGGACGATGACCTACATGACCCAAAAGCAACAATGGAATATGTTTTATATATGTATTACTTATGCATCTAATGATGTTCCCAATTTTGTCTAAATTTACTTATGTAAACCAAGTTTTGAAAGGAACTTTAGTAGAAAAAGACGAATCATTGCTTGAGAATCCCCCCATGTTGGTATCACTAAGCATTTCCCTAGATAAATTACTTCAAAACCTATACATTTAACATTTACTATACAAGTAAAATCATTGTTTTTGACAACTGAGCTATGATAACGAAACCATAATGAAACAAGGTAAGAGATAAACTAATACATATATGAATAATTTCTAAGGAAATGAGTTAATGAAAGAAAAAAATAGGATCAAATTATAAATTAATTAGAAATATAAATAATAGAGTGGGAAAGAAAATATGAAAATGAAGTGATATAAAAGTAAAGAAAATAAAAGAAGGAAAATATAAGGTTAGATACCTAGAAAAAGAGAATGAAAAGTAAATAGAAAAGAGAATAACATAAAACAAGGTGAAGTAACCTCAGTGGGTTAGCTCAAGTGGTTCAAAGTTGTTTCTTGCAAGCATGAGGCCTTGGGGTCAAATCTCCAGGTGGCTATGTATAGATTGTAGGGGGGGGCTCACTCAATGTTCCCATCGGATTAGGCCCTACAATCAGGGTCGACAGGTTTACCCGTAGAAATACTTGGCTTCCTTATATTCTCCAGATTTCGAGGGGGTTTTCCATGGATGTAGCAAGCAACCCATTCTTCGGAGTCGTGAACCACATTGAAAAAAAAAACAAAGTGAAGTAAGAAGGAAATAGATTAAATACTAATTAAGTGAAAAAAATAAAGATAAAATAATTGAATATGCCACAAAGTGGTTAGTCCATGTTAAAATTAAAATTGAGAAAGTAAATAAGTTATAAGTTGAATATAGAATTTGAAAAAGCAAGGAGAAGTCATAAGAATATAATGCCATAAAACTTGTCACATCAATTAAGAATTTGTCCTCATGCAAACATTAAAATAAAAATATATATATATAGGCACATCAAAATCAAAACATCATATTGGAAGTGATAACAATATTTTTGTTTTGGTTTTTAGTACACAAAAGTCAACAATAGTATATGAAAGTTGCCACTTGGCATTGATAGAAAATTCCACATTAAATGTTTTTAATTTTATTTTTAATTAAAAATTAAGTCACACTTTCAAGGATTTATGCCCATCCATAACCTCTTTAACCAATGAAAAAATAAAATAAGTAAATTTTAAATTTTAAATTTTAATTTTATTTAAAAAAAAAATAATTTTGTATTTTATAAATATTTGAAAATTTTATAAAAAATTCATTGAACTAAATAAAAACACTTTAACTTATAAATGAAAAATATAGTCCAAAACATTGATTAAAAATTAAAAAAATTAAAAAAAAATAATATACAAAGTTAAATATATATAAAAAGATAAATGTATATTTTTTTTTCCAAAGAAAAAGTCATAATTTTATTTCAAGTGAATTGAACAAAATTACATTCTGCACATGTAATAGAATCATAGAGATCCCTACATTTTCGCATATTTGCTGATCATATCTCTGACAGGTCTAGAGGCCCATACATATCCAAAAAAAAGAAGCTGATCATACAGCACATCATAATGCCGGTTACAAATATCAAAATAGTCTCAAAATTTTAGTGTTCCTATCAAACTATTCACTGTCTTAACTGCCCGAAAGCACCAAAACAGTACTGCTGTATACATAAAGCCAAGTGCTCCATTACCGGTCCACCAATGCCTCATAAAGGCCCATGATAACACCAAAATGCAAAATACAAAAGCCAAAAGGTCATCCAAACAGAACTGTCATGTAATCTGAGCAAGCAGATACCAATCAATCTCCCGCCCTGTCCTCCAATGCCTCGCTGAAAGGCCAATGGTAATAACTGTAGGATGTATCAGTAGTATGTACAGTGATTCGCCATGTGCCGAAAATTAGACGTTGCTGCGACGCTTCTTTGGAAAGAAAGTCGGCCATGCCATTTCTCTCCCTGTAAACATGTGTAAATGTTAAAAGATTAAAATTCTGCTTTAACCGTAAAACATCTTCCAGTATAGGTGAGAGAACCATCACGTTACATTGTGTATGTTCATTGGCCCAATCAATAACAATCAGTGAGTCACCAAAAATCTGTAGTGAAAGACATCCCTGTTCTAGTGCAAATAACAGCAACAATCTAAGTGACATGATTTCTGCATAGTTGTTTGTACCGGTCCCCAATCCAGCCGCTATGTGAAAATAATGTGAATCAGATTTATGTAGCACGATCCCCCCCCCACATACCAATTGATCCAGAGATGCACCATCGAAAAAAGCCCACGGTAATGTTTTATCAATCGTTTTAGCGATCACAGGGCGTGTTCTAATCGGTTTAGGAGCAGTCTTGTAATGAACAATGATAGCCACAGCTTGTGCCACCACTTGCTCAATCGGGATTCTACTATCCTGGAAGATAAGCCTGTTGCGTGTGATCCATATCCCCCAGGCAAAAATGCATGGGGCCGCACATATGGGTGATGACTGTTGTTCCGACCACCATTGTTGGAATGCCTCAAATACAGTCTCACCCCACCAACGCGTAGTGAGATTCAAATACTGGCAAATTTGTGTCCAAACCGCCTGGGAGAAACGACAGTGTACAAATATGTGTGAAATAGTCTCGTCCGCCTCCCTACAGAGTGGACAAAAACCCGGGCCCTGTAGGAAACGACGCTTCAGCACATCCCAGGTAGGTGCCTTTTGTTCCAATATCGCCCAGAAGAGTAGTTTGGCTTTACCTGGACATTTAAGCTTCCACAGAGCTTTCCACCACCACACCAAAGCCCTGTTTTGCACCTCCACATTTAACTGAATATATCCCAGTTTAGGTGTGTATTTCCCTGTGGGATGGTGATCCCAGATAAGTTCATCAGGCCTATCTGTCAGACGGATATTGGAGAATCTTAAGATCCGAATGTAATCCTCCCAATCCCCGATCAAGTCCGCAGGAACTACAAGACGCTGGGCAGAGTACCACCCCTGGTGCATTAGTGTGCTTAAACCCGGTTGTGCGATATCAGCTAAGAAGTGGCATCCCCTAGCTGCCAGGTAGGTCCTCAAATCCACAGGCAATACATGTTCCCCCCTACATCCAACCCATGGATCCAGTCCAATACGGAGTGATTGCCCATTTCCTATTCGCCACACTAAACCCGATCCCACTAGCTGAAAATGCTGAACCACCGCTTTCCAAACCACAGAACAATTAGCCCTCGATTTGTTGCCCTGCCTAATCCATTCAAGGAGGGTTAAAGGAGCAATGTATTTGTGGTATACCACCCTGGTCCAGAGGCTTCGTGTATGGATAATTCGCCATACCACTTTAGCCCCCAATGCTTTGGCAAAAAGAAATATATTCTTAAGGCCCCAGCCTCCCAGTGCTTTGGGGATTGCAATCAAATCCCATCTAACCCACACCAAGGCTCGATTCGCACCCTTACCCTTCCAAAGGAAGGCAAAAACCAACCGACGGATCTGCTCCAAGATACCTCTGGGAATCCAAGCAAGTGACATCCAGTAAACCGGTATTGCTTCCAAAACAGATTTAACCAGCACCAGTCGCCCAGCCCGCGAGAGCCATTTTTGACTCCAACCATGCAGTCTCTGCTCCAACTTGGCAATTAACCAGTGCCAATCTGCCTTAAGATATGCATTAGGTTTTAAGTGAAATCCAAGGTACTTTAAGCCATCATCGATATCCATAATCCTATAGGGGAGTCTAGTGGCTAATCTGTGCCTCTCCTGCTCATTTAGTTGCGAGCAAGAGATTGTTGATTTATCAATATTCACTAGCATACCCATGGCTACTTGCAGTAAATTAAGTCCTTCGACCACCTTATCAATGTCCTGTCTCGAGCCATCACAAAAAATGAGAACATCGTCAACAAAAAGGAGATGTGTGATATACAATACCTGAGTAATGGAGATGCCACGAAAGGATCCATCAGCCTTTGCTTTCAGAATAAACCGGCTGAGGCCTTCAGCAACAAGGAGAAATAGCAGGGGTGAAAGTGGACAGCCTTGTCGTAGCCCCCGACCAGCATGAAAGAAAGGGCTAGCCGAACCATTTATCAATACAGCAAAACTAACCGTGGTGATGCAGGCCATAACCCATCGAACAAATTCATAGCAGAAGCCCAGATGTGTGAGAAGCATCCGGATATAGAGCCAGCTAACCCTGTCGAATGCTTTAGAGAGGTCAATCTTAATCACTGCTCCCTTCTGCTTCTGTACCTTCAGAGTGTGTAAACCTTCTTGTGCAACTCCAATGGCCTCGTGAATTTGACGACCTTCCAAGAATCCAAATTGTTCACACGAGATATGCTGAGACAGGATATTTTTTAATCTCCTCGCCATAATCTTGGCTATGATCTTATATATGCAATTGCAGAGTGAGATAGGTCTGAATTCCTCAAAATGATCAGGCTTGTCAGATTTTGGGATGAGAGCAATAAATGTCGAGTTGAAGGGACCATGTACAAAGCCAGCCTTTCTTGACTCTTCTACCACAGCCAATAATTCCTCCCCAAAACAGTCAAAGAAACCCAAGAAAAATTCAATAGGCCAGCCATCAGGCCCAGGGCTTTTATCTTTCTGACAGGATTGCATAACCTGCAAGAGTTCAATCGGTGACACCTCCTCCATCAATAGTTTGTTCTCTTCCTCCCCCACAAAACGAGGGAAGAGCTGAGCCATTCTGATAACCTCTGCTATGGAGGCCCCAGGTGGAGCAGTGAATAATTCTTCGTAATGTCTAACCCCCATCTCAGCCAAACCATCAAAGCTGGAGACCCGTTCCCCTTCAAATGTAGATAATTCCCAGATTGAGTTAGTGAATTTTCTCCCCTTAGCATATGCTTGAAAGAATTTAGTGTTCTCATCCCCACATTGTAACCAAATCGCCCTGCTTTTCATTCTCCACATCTCTTCTCGTTCACAGAGTAACACATTCCTGCTACTTTCCCAGTCCAGTAGCTCACCTTTCTGCTGTTCATCCAGATAACCCATACCCTGACAATGTAATAGTCTATCAATATTCATCTCAGCATCCCTCAGAAGCTGATCATCTCTAACCCTTTTTGCAGTGGCCCAGTGAACTGTGGCCTCTTTGATATGCTTGAGATTGTGTTGAAAGTGTACTCCTGCATGTTCCTGAGACTCCAAAGGTCGATGAACCCACTGTTGCTGAACTAATTTTAGATAATCCTCCTCCTTCAACCAGCTAGGATTGAATTTAAATGGACTAGGGGGTTTGTTCCTACTGCCTCTTAATTCCAATAAGATGGGGCAGTGATCAGAGACCCCCCCTGACCCAACCCATTGCTTTACAACATCAACCCCTAGAGCCAACACATCAGCCACCAGAAACCTATCCAGTCTTTTGGCCACCCTTTGTTCCCCTGTTCTCTTATTCCTCCACGTCGGGGTTAACCTGGTTGGCTGAATGTCAAGAAGATCCTTCCCGGCGAAAGCTTGTATGAAAAAGTTAGCTAATGGATCCGGAGCTGCACGAGGCCCCCAAACTTCAGATGACCCCAGTGACAGGTTAAGGTCTCCACCCAAGATCACATCCCTTCCATCAAAGAGATCCATGCTAAGCAAGGAGTCCCAGAAACCAGCCCTATTTAAATAGGGTCCATAGATATTGAGAATCGTTAACATCCTACCAATCTCTGCATCCCATACTTCCAACCCTATACCTGAAGAGATACCCCAAGAACTATCATATCTGCAATTCTTCACCTTCCACCCCGTAGCCAGCCCTCCAGAACGACCACGTGCATCCACCCCCACAAACTCCCATCTAGGTAGCAATGTTTCCAAAATCCTAACCACCTCCACACTTCTGCCCAATGTTTCTTGTAGTAGTAAAATATCAGGTTGATTTAAATCCACCAACCTCCGGAGTGACGATTTTTTAATGGGGCTCGCCAACCCACGACAATTGAAAGACAGTAATTTTATATGGTACCCCCTTCCAGGGCTTTCGCTGCTCTAAGCGCCCATTCAATAGAGGATTGTGTTCCCATTACCAAATCAACTTTTGCCCTATCCTGTGCTTTAGACAAATGTGATTTCCGACCCCGCCCTTTCCCCATAGTGCTAACAGCCAATTCAGGTAGTCCCCTACCCCCCGATTCATCAGCAGATATCACCCTATTCCTAAGAGCATAGCGGATACTACGTCCCACAGAATTGGGAGAGGGTAGAGTGGATACAAGTGGTGGCGTGTAAACACAATCCGTGATAGGTAGAAGACAAGGAGCTACAGTGCTAAGTGTAACAGGGCTGTCAGGAGGATGAGACTGTAAACAAACCCCCCCCAAATCAGGAGAGACAGAATATAAAGATACATCAGTAAAGTTATGGTGAGACATACCCGGGGGATTAGAGGAAGAGCCCCGACGAGAGATTGCCTGCGCTTGAAGCTTCCTGGATGCAGCCCGAGTCAAAGGTGTCGAGGTGCCCAGTGCATTCCCCACTACGACCGTCTCCAAGCTCCCAAAGTTTTCCAAACCCTCTTTCTCCAGAGTTGTCAAAGGTATCCCGATTTCCTGTAATCCACACGATGCCACAGGTAGCGTTGATGCCTGGACAGCCCCCGTGTCAATAGCAGTCACGAAGACACTATCCCCTGCCACCGGTGGACTCCCCTTCTGCACAGGATCAGTGCTAACAGCTGCAACAGGAACAGCCGACGGTCTGCTACCCCGAAAAGGTAATGTGCACCCTGCTACCAGGTGTCCGTGAGCGTGGCAGCAGTGGCATCGAAATGGCACCCCCACGTAGTCCAAAATCTGAGTGAATTCCCCATCCTTCGTCTGAACCAAGATCTCAGCCGAGAGCCCCAGCCTAAGGTCGATTTTGACCAAAATCTTTGCCACCGAATATAAACCTGTTGCAGTATGTGAATAATCTACACAAATGTAATCACCAAGGAAGTTTCCGATGGCTGCAAATCTTGCTTCATTCCAGAGGTGCATGGGAAGCCCCGGTAGCTTAACCCAAATAGGTTCACGGTCAATTCTTTCAGTCTTGGAATCGAAGAAGGGCGACCATCGTTTCAGCACAATGGGGACGCCCAACATTGTCCAATGACGCCCTAAAACAGCTTCTACCTCACCAAAATTTGCCAAGATAAAGGAGAACCAACCCTTTGTCAATACCCTAACCTCAGGTGCAGTAGATACCAGGTCCTTCCAATGCTCGGCCGCCCATCGCTGTAGGAAACCCCGTCCAAGCCTCTTACCGCGGACATGTCCAACCACAGCAATGTGGGAGAAGTCCTCCACCTCCTCCATCGAGACGTCCACTCCCATCACCAATTTGTCCTTCCTGCGCCTTTCCTTGACCTTCTTTGCAAAATTTTTATGTGAAGCCGCCTGAGCAGAAACCCTTGCACGAGGAAAAATCAGAGATTCATCTTCAGGTAGTATCTCGCCCACCCCATTAGCAACCGCTGCAGGTGCATTAGAAGAATGTCCCAGGCCTCCACTGGCCAGTCCCCGTTCCTCGCCGTCACGGGGATCCACCGACAGAAGCAAATTTCCGACAGAGAGAGAAGCCGTTCCACCACCCGTCCACTTGTGTTCACACCCAGCCAGGGTTTCGTGCCAGTCCGCGCTCCGGCCTTCCGAAGGTAATGGAAAATTTGTAAATGACCCCAGTTGGGGTTGCAGCGTCCGCCCCAGGAGACCCGCCAAGTCTGGCCTATCCCTAATGCCAGCAGAAGACCGGAAAGTCTCCAGTTCCGCCTCTAAACCCTCCAGCCCAATAGAGATGACTGGCGATGTAACACGAGCAGATGTTGGTGGGGTGTTGAGATGCCCGTCCAAATCCATCACTCCCTCGGGCCCAGGAAGATCCCCGGTCCCCCCGCCTGTCAGGAAAGGGCCAGACAAATTCCCCGTCCCAAAATCCGCAGCATTGATCGGTCCAAGATCAAAAATCCCGATACCGCAGTCCCCTTCCGAGGAGTAATCCACCTGCTGTTCTTCACCGCTCCCCATCCCACCCCAGCGGTTCCCCCAGGTCGCCGGTCCCCGTCCGAGCAGTCCAAAGAGGTAAGTGCAAACCCAGATAGGGCCCAAGCCCTTATACGCCTTCGAATTGCAGCAATACTCCACGAAAGTCGAGACCTCGCTCCTCGGAGTCGTTCATACAGCCGCAGGGTTCATACAACTCCTGCCCTCACCGCCATTAACCACGCCATTACAGAGTTTTACAAGAACCCAGAGAAAGCCCGAACCGGAGCACACTCAACCACCATATACAGATCCAGGTGCTTTCTGCTTCACGGCGAGCAGCTGGTCCAGCCGCGCTGCTGATATTCGTGCCTCCACAATCCCTGTTCACCTGTCCGCCAAAGCCCAAAACCAATCCATACCACCGCCATATCCAGGGTTTCTTGGAGCAATTTCTCCTCCGTCCCTTCCCACCTTAAGAATACAATCTATCAGCAACATTCATAAATGTATATATAACATGAATCTTCTTAATAAAAACTCCATATGTACCATCAATAAAAGTAAGTATATATAAATTAATATAATCATAAAACATGAAAGTTTTCATGGACCATAAAGAGATTTTGACTTGAACTTGCAAAAACTCCTCGACTCCACTTAGTCACTACATCAAAGGCACTAGCCAATCGGTCCTTTCTTCTTCCTAAACGTCCCATGGTAGCTCTCAAGTTAGGAGAAAAATTGAATAGAAAGGTGAGAGAAAACTTGGCTAAAGGCAGATTGAAATCGATAAATCGATCCCCTAGGGAAACAAATGAAGTGAGGAAACACAACAATTTACTTCATATCGTTGTGTTGGGGAAGAAGGAACAAGCCAACATTGTTTTTATTCATTTTAGATCATTGGTGTTATGTAAATTGTTCATTGTTTATGGAGGGAAGTCAAATATGTATGGTGGTTTTGATTTGTTGTGTGGTCTTTTCTTGTTTGTTTAATTTAATTTTAATGTTTAATAATTATAATTTATTTTATCAATATTTATTATGTATTGTTTTTTATTTTTTCATTTAAAAAAAATTAAAAGAATTAAGTCAATGTTGAGTTGGTTCTTTAAAAAAAAAAATATTGTACCAATCAACTCAATATAAACTTTGCATGTTTAAAATTTTGATAAAATCATTTAAAAATATGAAAATTATTTTGAAATAATAAATATAATTTTTTTAATATTATAACTATTTTAAATCTTTAAAAGTAATTTATTGTTAATTAAAATCCCAATATAATCATATTAAATGATATATTATAATGAATTTTAAATATAATGTATAAATGAAAATTATATTATGATACAATGTATGTATCGATAACAACTAACAATATATATATATATATATATATATATATATATATATATATAACAACATATTATACATTATATATAATACCAATTGAAGTGAACTCACTACCTTCCAACATAATGTTGATCTCCTTTACCATTGAGAATTCCAGCTAGAGTTGAGTTGCTTTGCATCTCTACTTATTTGACCAACTTGTGTGTAGGGGGAATGCATGTGTTGATGTATTTGTAATTTCGGAAGATATTCACTTGTATATTACATTATTGCATATCCAACAGAGATGTCTTATTTCTCTGATTGGAAGTGTCGTCATTTGTATTTACAAGTGTCGCAAGTTACATTGTAAGTGTCGTCATTTGTATTGATGGGTTATTAGACCACCAGTGTGAGGTCGGCCCTAGTTAGGTCATGTGGTTGGGTTATTAGACTTCATTAGCAATTCGACCCTGCTAGTTTATTAGCAGGTCAAGTCAGTGTATAAATAGAGAGGTTGTGTCTCTCATTCTATTCATTCACTCACTTCTCAAGCTCGCATAGCTAAGAGAGAAAGTGGCGCACATGTGGAGGAGGAGGAGTATCTGCTAGAGACATCTCTTTGGGTTTGATCCTTGTGATCTTGTATTGGGGCTTATTCTATCTCTGAGGAAGTTGCGGGGTTTTTCACCTTCTTGGTTTTCCCCAAGGAAACTCTGTGTCTCTTGTGTGCTTTCATTATTGTGTCTATGATTGATATGATGTAGATATGTTGTACATGTTATTCTCTTAGTAATCCTGAATGATAATGGAATGAAATTATCGAAAAATTAACATGGTATCAGAGTTGACCTAAGAAGAAGGCACTGTGCAGCTGCGGAAGCTAGGGATTCTTAATTTTTGGGTTTCTCTCCATAGATCATCAAAGGCAGGAGGCTAGATTGACTCTCCTAGCAAGGGCACATCTTTCTGTCGAGACAGAATTCAATTTTGAGCATTTTCAGTTTTTGGCCCAGAAATTAGGGTTTCTGCAAAAGTTGGAATTTCTGAAATCTGAGACCACGGCTGGAAGATCCTATGAAAAATCGAAGTTTAGAGATTTGGATCGAACTTTTTGGTTGGGTGAAGCTCCGGGAAAATCAAACCCTAATTCAAGGTCCTGTCTAGTGAATCCAGAAGTTTCAAAAGCAATTTTGAGGGGTGAGATTTTGCAGATTCCAAAATCTGAGTATACAAGCTTGACCAGCTCAGCAAGGTGCATCTTTCTATCCTTTCAGAAGTTTGAAATTCAAAGTTTCAATTTTTTAGGGTTTCTCTGACAAACCCTAATCCAGCTCTAGATCCAGTTTT
Source organism: Larix kaempferi (assembly GCA_027924585.1). NCBI lineage: Eukaryota > Viridiplantae > Streptophyta > Pinopsida > Pinales > Pinaceae > Larix > Larix kaempferi. The sequence goes on along the minus strand of BSBM01000173.1, from coordinate 9,496,891 downwards.
CAGCAAATCAAGTGGTAAGACCTAATAACTTTTCTATTTCCATTTGAAGTACTCTTTAAGATGTCTCACCACACCAAGCTTGAGGATAAGCTTGAAGGGGCTGATAACTTCCGAGTCTGGAAGTATAGGATTGGGTTAATCCTAGAAGAGAATGAGTTGGATACTTACATAAGTGAAGAGGTTCCAGTCCTAGAGGGAGATGAGGCTAAGGCCTTACACAAGAAGAACTTGGTCAAAGCTAAGAGAATCATTGTTGATTCTATAAAGGACCATCTCATACCCCATGTGTCTTCCTTAAAGAGACCTAAGGAGATGTTTGACTCCTTGACCAAGTTGTTTGAAGGAAAGAACATAAATCGGAAGATGACTCTGCGGAACCAATTGAAAGGGGTAAAGCTCCAAAATGGAGAGGCCATTTAATCCTACTTTTCTAAGGTCTCTCAAATCAAGGAACAACTTGAAGCTGTGGATGAAGTAGTGGAGAATGGTAAAATTGTAATGACCACATTGAATGGCTTACCTAGGTCATGGGACTCCTTCATCTAAGGAATCTGTGCAAGAAGGAAATTGATCTCTTTCAGTAGACTGTGGGAGGAATGTTCACAAGAAGAAGCTAGGCTTGTGGCCCGAGAAGAAAAGATGGGGAATGAAGATCAAGCTCTCACAACACATACCAAGAAGAGTAAGTTCAAGAGGGAGTCATCTCATAATAAGAGATCTTCACACCACCATCATCATAGAGATAAGAAAGATCTGAGATGCTTTACATGTAATGAGAAGGGACATTTTTCCTCAGATTGTCCTAAGAACAAAAAGAACAACAACAACAACAACTTCAACAAGAAGAAGAACAAAAACAAGAAGAGATATCATGCTCGTGCTGCTGAGGATGATGAACCTCCCAAGAAGAAGACTAGAGCAGAAAGTGATGACTCATCAAGTGAAGATGAATATGTTCTAATCTATGCTCTCACATGTACTATCTCTCATGGATTTCATGATTGGCTTATTGATAGTGGGGATTCCAAACACATGACTGGGTTTAAAGAATCCTTTGTAGATCTATCTGAACATGAGTCATCTCATAAGGTGAAACTTGGGGATGACTATCAATATCCTATAAAAGGAAGTGGTGAAGCCTCCTACAAACTAGACTCTGGGAAGTCTTTGAAGATGAAAGATGTTCTATATGTACCTAGGCTCAAGAAGAATCTCCTCTCCATATCATCTTTGGATGCAAAGGGGATTAGAGTTGCATTTGTGGATGGCCAAGTATTCATGTGGCCAAAGGGTAAGACCATAGATGATGCAGTAGTGATTGGAGAGCAAGAGGGAGGATTGTACAAATTGAAGGGACAACCTGAACATGCCATGGTACATGAGTCCATGGAGCCAAGTGAACTTTGGCATAGAAGGCTTGCACACATGCACTATAGAGCACTACCAATTGCAAGCAAAGTAGTAGAAGGTCTTCCTGAAATCCAGTCAAAGCATGAAGGTGTTTGCAAAGGATGTGCAAAAGGAAAGAACACAAATAAAGCATTTCCAAACAATGAAAGCAAAGCAAAAGGAATCTTGGAAATTATCCACTCTGATGTATGCGGTCCAATGTCATCCAGTTCTCTGAGTGGTTATGTATACTATGTTTCCTTCATTGATGATTTCTCTAGGAAGACTTGGGTTTATTTCCTGAAGAATAAAGATGAAGTATTTGATAAGTTCAAGGAATTCAAAGCCTTGATAGAAAATCAAACTGATAAGAAGATCAAGACCTTTAGATCTGACAATGGCGGAGAATTCACTTCAGGTGATTTCAAGAAGCTATGCAGTGATTCAGGGATTAAGAGGGAGTTGACTGCTCCTTATAATCCACAACAAAATGGATTTGCAGAAAGGAAGAATAGAACTATCATGGAAGCAACACGGGCAATGCTTCATGACCAGGATCTGCCTATGCATCTATGGGCAGAAGCAGCTAGGACAACTGTATATGTGTAGAATAGAACACCTCACAAGATACTTGACAATAAGACACGAGAAGAAGTTTTCTTTGGTAAGAAACCTGAAGTTAGCCATCTCAGGATATTTGGTTGTCCAGTATATACACACTTTCCAAAGGAAAAGAGGACAAAGTTAGATCCTTCAAGAAAGAAGGGCATCTTTGTGGGTTACAGTGAAAGCTCGAAGGCTTACAGAATATACTTTCCAGGGTTCAAAAAAGATTGACATCAGCATGGATGTAACATTTGATGAAGACTCAGCATACATCAAATCAAGGAACACACATGTTGAAGACCATGAAGAACCAAAGGTAACCAGATTTCAAGACACCACTATGAAAGAAGCAATTCCAGAAGAAGATCGTGAAATTGAAGATCCACAAGAACCTGTAGATCCACCACGTGAGAAGAACTCTCACAATAGGAAACCTGCATGGGCTAGGGAGCTCATCCAAGATGCAAAAAGGTATGGCATTCCAGAAGAAGAACACAAAGAAAGGAAGAGGACTAGATCACATACCAGTTATGTTGCCTTGCTCTATGAAATTATGACCAAAGAACCTTCCAGTTATGAAGAAGCAAGGGAAAAAAAAGAATGGAAGGATTCCATGATCGAGGAGTACCAGTCGATCATGAAGAATGATGTTTGGGATGTGGTCCCAAGACCTGAAGGGAAGTCTGTTGTGACTTCCAAGTGGATCTATAAGATCAAGCATGTTGCAGATGGTAGCTCGTGGTTTCTCTCAGAAAGAGGGAATAGATTATGAAGAGACTTTTGCTCCTATAGCTAGATACACTTCCATCAGGACAGCACTTGCTCTAGCTACAGTAATGAAGTGGAAGATACACCAGATGGATGTCAAGACAGCTTTCTTGAATGGTGTAGTTGAAGAAGAAGTGTATGTGGAGTAGCCACTTGGTTTTGAGACACATGACAAGGAGTCATATGTGTGCAGGTTGAAGAAAGCCTTGTATGGCTTGAAGCAAGCTCCTAGGACTTGGTATGGTAGGATAGACAACTTTCTATCCAGTTTGGGATTTACCAAGAGTAAAGCGGATTCCAACATTTACTACAAGGTTGAGGAAGGCAATTCAGTGATACTACTTTTGTATGTGGATGACCTGTTTGTTACATGAGAGGATAGATTGATTGTCGATACGAAGAGGAAGCTTGCTGCCGAGTTTGAGATGAAGGACTTTGGGATGATGCATTACTTTCTAGGCATGGAGGTGTGGCAGAGTGCAGATGGAATATTCCTTGGACAAGGGAAGTATGCAGTAGAGATCCTGAAGCAGTTCGGGATGATGGACTGCAAGGCCATGGCCACACCTATGGCATCGAGCCTGAAGCTTCTGTGTGATGCTTCATTTGATCCGGTTGATGTCACGGTGTATCGTCAGATGATTGGGTCCTTGATGTACCTGACAAACACGAGACCAGATATTTGCTTTGCGGTGAACACATTGAGCCAGTTCCTGGCGGATCCCAGAGGTGTTCACCTGGTTGATGTAAAGCATATTTTGAGATACTTGAAGGGTACAATTGATTATGGGCTCAAGTATGATGCGAATCAAAATTTTAGTGTGGAGGGTTATGTTGATTCATATTGGACAGGAAGTGTTGCAGATAGGAAGAGCACTTCGGGGTGTTGCTTCAGTATGGGATCAGGTGTGATCTCTTGGTTTAGCAAGAAGCAGTCCTGCATAGCACTGAGTACAGCTGAAGCAGAGTATGTCGCAGCTTGTTCGGCTAGTTGTGAGGCAGTATGGATGAGGAAGCTACTGTCTAAGTTATTTGATCTCCCGTTGGATGCTACCTGTATCTTTTGTGACAACTAGAGTTGTGTGAAGTTGTCAGAGAACCCAGTGTTCCATGACAGGTCGAAGCACATCGAGATCAAATATCACTATATCAGGGATATGGTGCAGAGAGGAGCAGTGAAGCTCCTGTATGTTGCGACGGATGAGCAGGTTGTAGATGTGTTGACGAAGCCACTAGCCAAAGTGAAGTTTGAATACTTCAAAGAGAGGCTTGGTGTTCTTCAGATTGAAGATACTTCGAGGAAGAAGTGATGGGACACATCTACAGGAGCCATTCCAAGCATGGTGATAGGAGGATCCTTCCCATGGCTGTGGATTTAAGCGCTGTGTGATGAGCATCAAGACGATGCTCCAGTTATTGCTTTGGATATGCATCAATTAGATGCTTTGTATGATCAGTTGGATCATGTATGTTGATATGCATTAGTTGGATGGTTTGTATGATTAGTTGGATCATGTATGTTGATATACATTCGTTGGATGCTTTGTATGATCAGTTGGATCATGTATGTTGATATGCATCAGTTGGATGCTTTGTATGATCAGTTGGATCATGTATGATGATATGCATTAGGACGATGCAATGACGATGATCAGGATGATCATGCGATGATGATATGCATCAGGACGATGCAGCGACGATGATCAGGATGATCATGCGATGATGACATGCATCAGGACGATGCAGTGACGATGATCAGGTTGATCATGTGATGATGTACATCAGGATGATGTATGGTGAGTATCAGGTTGATACTCCGTGGTCGTGGACAGGTTGTGCAAGATAAGCATATAATAGCGGCTTGGGAGATTTGCAGATACTCTTTTGAGGTTTTGCTTGGGAGGACATATAATAGTTCCCTGGGATATTTGCAGATACTCTTTCGAGGTTTTTCCTATGGCATATAATAGCACCCTAGGATATCTGGCAAATGCTTTTTCGATATTTTGTCCTATGACATATAATAGCGCCCTGGGAGATCCGATAGGTTGAGTAGTACACTCGTAATCAGTCCTGGGATGCTCTTTCGAGGTTTTTCCATGACCACATGTAATAGCGCCCTGGGAGATCCGATAGGTTGAGCAGTACGCTTGTAATTAGTCCTGGGATGCTCTTTCGAGGTTTTTCCATGACCACATGTAATAGCGCCCTGGGAGATCCGATAGATTGAGCAATATGCTTGTAATCAGTCCTGGGATGCTCTTTCGAGGTTTTGTGGTGGGGTCACATGTAATAGCGCCCTGGGAGATCCGATAGGTTGAGCAGTATGCTCGTAATCAGTCTTGGGATGCTCTTTCGAGGTTTTGTGGTGGGGTCACATGTAATAGCGCCCTAGAAGATCTTGTCGGTCATGCTTAGGCACATAAAGGATCCTGGGATACTCTTTTGAGGTTTTGTGACGCACGTAATAAGTCCTGAGGATTCCATAGTATGGCCAGTGATGATGAAGACCTATAGGAGGCTAGGCCTACATCCAGCATGAAAAAGGGCTGGCTCTGTAGAACTTCCTATGATGAGAAGAATTTAGAGATAGCCCAGTGATTGAGATGTCGAGTACAGAAGTAGTGATGATGATGATGCTTTGTGATCCAGTGATGATGATGATCCAGCTCCAGAATTGAAGACTTGCGCCAATCTGTATTGATGACCTGTGTCTAGAGAATACCTTCCTAGTTAAGAGGGAGTGTTGATGTATTTGTAACTTTGGAATATATTCACTTGTATATTACATTATTGTATATCCAACAGAGATGTCTTATTCCTCTGATTGGAAGTGTCGTCATTTGTATTTACAAGTGTCGCAAGCTACATTGTAAGTGTCGTCATTTGTATTGATGGGATATTAGACCACCAGTGTGGGGTCGGCACTAGTTAGGTCATGTGGTTGGGTTATTAGACTTCATTAGCAAGTCGGCCTTGTTAGTTTATTGGAAGGTCAAGTCAGTGTATAAACAGAGAGGTTGTCTCTCATTCGATTCATTCACTCACTTCTCAAGCTCGCATAGCTAAGAGAGAAAGTGACGCACATGTGGAGGAGGAGGAGTATCTGCTAGAGACATCTCTTTGGGTTTGATCCTTGTGATCTTGTATTGGGGCTTATTCTATCTCTGAGGAATTTGCGGGGTTTTTCACCTTCTTGGTTTTCCTTGAGGAAACTTTGTGTCTCTTGTGCGCTTGCATTATTGTGTCTATGATTGATATGTTGTAGATATGTTGTACATGTTATTCTCTTAGTGATCCTGAATGATAATGGAATGAAATTATCGAAAAATTAACAGCATGTCCATTGTCGAATTCCTTTGTTCCATAGTTTGGAGGTTGTCATTGTGCTCTAGTTGCAGGTTTCGACTGGGAGGTCGCCCATTTGGTATTCTTGTGAGTGGGAGCCTTATGACTTCAATTTGTGGAGAAGGTTTTTGCAAATGGAATAATGGGTGAGCATATTTGTTTAAATCTTGGTCATTTCTCTGAAGCTAAGTAACGAGAGATAACCTATGCCTAACTGACTTGTAAAACTAATGGGATCCATTCCTCCTTTGAAACTTTCATCTCTAGAACTAAGAAAAAAGTGTATTTTAATTAAGGAATTAATAAACCTCTAGCCTAACCCAAAATTTATGTTGTAATCATGGATGTATATCAGTTTGCTTCTAAACAAGGTGTTTTTACGATCGAGGATCACCACTTGATTTTTCATTTTAGACCCGATTTCATGGGTTCAAGGAAGTGTATTTAACTCCTTACACTCCTTATTGAAAGGAAGTATAGGTGAGAAATATGCTTTCTACACTAATTAAAAAGAGAAGAATGTGCAGATATTTAAATAAAGAAATTTGTAGTAATGAACAACACAAAAACATACAACCATTCGAAAATGATTTTTAGGGGAAACCCTTCGAGGAGAAAAAACCCACACTCCAAAGTAAACAAATGTATTAATTAACAATCAATTAATAAATGGTTACAATACTTTATAGAGTCTTTGTGCTCTCAACATGAGTGTTCAACAACATAAGCATTCTCGAGAAATTTTGGTAGCATAATAATAAGTAAAACTCTCTCACACACTATTTCCTCCAACCCTAACACTCAATAAATAGGCCCAACAAAAACCATATGTTACCATGTCCTAAAGGAAATGGTACTAGATATCTAAATGCTTTGTCTTCGCATGAAACATTGGATTCTTAGCTAGACAAAATGGCATTGTTACTATCACAATGAATGTAACAAAGTTTCATAATCCAAATGACCTCTTTACAAGCATGAGTAGCTATCATTTACTCTATCTTTGCAATAAAGTGACCACAACTTGTTGCTTGTTCATACAACTCATTGCTCCACCAAATAATAGAAACACATATCCACTTATAGAACTCCTTCTATCTACATCACCTGCTTGATCAAAATCCACATAACCCTTTATGTCCACTAAAAGTGGGTCCTATGAAACATTACTATGATAACAAATAGAATACTCAAAAGTACATCGCAAATACTTGAAGACCCTCTTCACTGCAACCCAATGTTCATGTCTAGATTTAGCCATGAATAAACTCAAAATTCCCACTACTTGGGCAATGTTTAATCTAGTTCAAGCCATAACATACATTAAAGTATCGACTAAACTAGCATAAGGAATAGAATCCATATCCTCCATCTTTGCAGGTGTTTTAGGACACTGTTCAACTAAGAGCTTAGTTCCCACAAAAATTGGAACATTCTGAATGGTTTACAATTTGCTATGCGGAAACATTGTACACAAAGTTCACATTCTATGGCTTAGCCAAAGCTTTATGTTCACTTTATTTCCCATGATCTCCATCCCTAAAATATAGTTTGCAATGCCCAAGTCCTTCATGTCAAATTGTGTTGAAAGCTAATAATTCAAATCACGAATCACATCCCTCCTGTTACCAAAAAATAACATATCATCTACATACAAAGTGATAAGAGGAAATTACCACCATCATGTTTGTAATAGACATTGTGATTTGATTTGGAACTCAGAAATATCAATCCCAACACAAAGGAATCAAACTTTTGGTGCCACATTCTCGAACACCGTTTCAGACCATATAAATATTTTTTTAGTTTTCAAACCAATGAATCTTACCTTTTGAATGTAGTGCTCTAGCTATGTCATATAGATCTCCTTCAAGTCTCCATGTAGGAATGTTGTTTTCACATCCATCAATTTTATTTCTAAATCAAAAGTTGTTGCTACAAATAATAGAAATTTGATAGATATTAGCAAATATGCATCTAAAATATGATGGATTATAATTATACCTATCTAGTTGCATTCTTTGTTGAGTGGATATCCTTCAAGTTTGAGGTGAATTTTCTTTCTCCTCTTATGAACTCTCTAATCCCTCTTCCTCATCATGCCCATCATGAACTACTTGTTCATTTTCTTGTTCAACTTTCTCAATCTTGGGTGGTAGTTGAACAACTAACTTCTTCTCATCCTATGGTTGCACCACTATGGGAGAATATTTAACTTCTTTGAAAATAACATCTCTACTATAGAAAAATTTCCTAACCATAGGATTACAAAGGCTTAAACTCTTTCACACTAGCAGCATAGCCAACGAAGATACATTGCACTGCCCTGTTGTCCAACTTACACGGCTTCTCCTTAGATACATGATCATATGCCTCACAACCAAACACATGAGGATGTTGAAGTGAGGGCTTCTTTCCTGTCCATACCTCCATAGGGATCTTATCCACAATATTTTATGTGGAAGACCTATTGATCAAGTAGCATGCAATAGAAAGTGTTTCTACCTAAAACCGTTTCTCCAAGCTATGTCCATGAAGCATTCTCCTAGTTCTCTCCATCAATGTCCTATTCATCTATTTTTCAACTCCCCTTGGAGTTGTCTTATGCCTTTAAATGCCATCTTCCTTACAAAACTTATCAAACCCTATAAAACAAAACTCATAGTCATTATCAATCCTCAACACCTTGATCTTTCTACAAGTTTGATTTTCCAAAAGAGCTGTGAACTCCTTAAATCAACTAAAAAACTCATATTTAATTATGAGAAAATATACCCATGTCGTTCTCGAATGAGCATCAATAAATGACAGATAATACAAATGCTTAATAATCAAAGGAACTTTAACATGATCAAATATATTAGAATGAATCTAATCCAACTCGAATGATTTGTGAAAACTAGGATAAAATTGAACACGATTATGTTTTCCATATATGCAATGCTCATAAAAATAAAATTCAAGAGCACAATCATTCAATCCATCAACATTTTTTTTTTGCTTTTTAATACTCATAGTCCCTTCTCACCCATATGGCCCAATCTTTGATGTCATAGCATTGACTTCTCTATAGGGAACTTGTTTTCTAAAGCAAGTGCTTGTTTAGGTACCCAAAAAGCATGACCATCAGAAGTAGATACAGGTTCTAATTGTGAGGGTGTTGATTCTACACATTTGTTTGCTACAAAGATTGAAGAACTATTGCATTAAACAATGCACACATCAAGCTTGAACAAAATGCCCACACGAACACCCTTAGTAAGCACCATAGCTCTTCGAACCATTTTACACCCTTTTTCAGAGAATACAACCTGCACACCAACATCATTAAGTTTGCTTACTAATAGTGGGTTACGTGCCAAGCCCAAAATGTGAAAAAAATTATTGATCCCCTTTACTCTGCCATCAAGGAATTTGATTAAGACTAGATCACGACCAACTATGTTGAGAGGAGAATCATCATCGAGGCATATTATTCCAACATCATATTTCGAATGCAATGAAAACCAATTTCAATGGGAAGTCATATGGAAGAAAGCTCCAAAGTATATCAACCAGGCATTTTAGCCTGCATGGATTGCCAAAGATGCAATAAAGGCATCTCCACCATCCTCCTGAGAATATTTTTTAAACTCATCATCGGAATCATTCTTTCCCTTCTTATTCTTCTTTCTCTCTTCCTTGCAATCTCTTTTGAAATTCCCAACTTTGCTACAGTTTCAACATTTTTCCTTGTAATTTCTAGGAAACTTAGGTTTCCCCCAAGACTTGGATCTACCCTTTTCCCTGTTATTTTATTTCTCCTTAAGTATTCCACAAACAACCAAGGCATCATTGGCGGAATCATAAGTTTTTCACCTCAACTCCTCTCAGAGTAAAGCAATCAATGATAAGCTCATCAAGCACTAATGTCTTTACCTTGCTTCCAATGGCCATTTCCTAGTTGTCAGGACTATGAGTCTGGAAAAAAATACAAAAATATCATACAATGATTGTTTATGGACAATCTGTAAGGGCGGACTCAAACGGATCTCCCTAGTCTGAATGGTTCAAATCTAGAACAAAAACGGTACATAATACAAATGCCTTTCCTAGATCAATTGAAATGCAAGAAAAATGAAAGCGATGGCTTATCTTATGGGTGCAGTTCCTTTCTCCTCGCTGATTCAAGTCCTTATCTTCATGTCTTTAGCTGCAAAACCAGGCAAAACATGTGGAAACAGACAAGTAATAAAAGCACATGAATGTGAATTGTTCTATATCAACAGTCAAAGAAGTTAATCCTAAACATTATTAACACAACAAGTTTATGGAAATAATTTGCATTAGATGTAATAATAAGAGGTACAATGAGAGAGGTGTTACGATTGATGCTTTGATGTCATAACCTTCTTCCAACAATCCCAGCCTCCAATATCATATGCATAGCCTCTTAATGGAGGAAGAGGATCACCTAGAGAAATTCCACCAGCATATAGGTATTCTATCATTCCTCTCTTAACAATGGAGAGGAGGTTCATATATATAGGGTTAAGGGGATAAGAGAGGTTGAGGATTTATGGGAGAGGCTTAAGGGATCATCCCACTAGGTAAGGGGGTCGACTTCCACCTTCCCATATATGTAGGGATAAGTCTCCATGCCATCCAAGCTTCGAGAAGTCGTTCCAAGCTTCCCTTTATAATTTTTAACCAACAATGACGCACCTTGAACAAGAGCAACTCGCGCCAATGGGAGGTCGACGCACCTTGTGCAAGGGAATCATGCGCCACCAACACACTCTGCTAAAGTGCATAGCACGTCACCTTGAGTCTTACGCACCTTTCCAGAGATCAGGGCGTGTCGGGTTGACAACATAAGGTTAAAGGAATGAACACCAACTTCCCTTTTGATGTTTTAACCCATGTACTTTAGGAATCAGGGCATATAAAAGATACATAACTCATGATGACGAGATTTTGGTGTAATAGAATTCCCCCTAAAGCACGAAGCTGGCAAAATAAGGTAGGTGAAATGGTTTGTAATAGGTAAAAAATCGAGGTAACGATTTTCGTTGGAGTGACGAACAAAGACCTCGTGCAATACAATGGACCGAGAGATACATTTCTCAAACTGACTCATAACATGGCTGTTGACCAATACATTGCAGATCCATAATAGTAAAGACTGACTTAACACGATCATGGCTACTAGACACAATCGTAGATCCATGATTAGATGATAACACAGCCACGACCAATACAAAGTGGATTTGTGTAATATAACTCAAATAATCTCCATTGCAACCTGGGTGAGATACATGACTTAACCCAGGGTCTTCAAGTTGAACCTGCAATGATACGATTCTAACTATGTGATTACAATGTCTTGAAGTCGAACATGGTAGAAACCACTTGATTATGGGTCATTGATGTATACCATTAACAAGCACGAGGGAAATCGCCATTGATGTCAATGATTCCCAAGGTATCATAGTACATACCACTGAATGTGAGTCAATGAGTTGAGGTCGAACACTCAGTGGAATATTTCAATCAAAATTCAATGATGTGAACTTACTATTGAAATCGAGGTAACCAGCCATTGAGGCATGCAGGCCCAAGGTACTTGATTGGTTTCTAGATTTGATCCTTGGATGGCATGTTGAAGTCAGCAAGGATAAATCCGTCAAGGGAGGGCCATGATGTTTCCCCCATCATCAACAAGAAACACTATCAAATATGTTTTGGAGTAGATCAAACTGTAGAGTGATACTTGAGACTGAATCAGGAGTGACCGACATGATAGAAGGTATAATGACTGCAGAGATTGACTTGATGAACAGACCTCTCTTGAACATGGGAATGCCATGACTTGGCAGCATTGACATAACAAGAATAACAACGAGCCCTAATGCAACCGACGACGGAAGTATTCTTTGGATGACTCAAAGGAGTGGAACGACTCATGGAATTGGTGGGACTCGAAGATAAGCATATCATCCAAGTGTTTGAATGCATATGCAAACAAGTGCCATGTTCAAGAGTAACTAAGTACTGCCATAATTACAATGAAACACAAACTCTTTCCTTATCCCCATCATGATTGATGAGTACCTATTTTATTTTTTAACGAGCTTGAGGAGGGTAACAGATGCTCAGTATAGCTCATCCTTCAGATGAGTCCGATCTTATATGTTTTACGAACATGAGATAGGAGGGGTTCGTCCCAATAAGGGCCCTTCAATGTCAGATTTTAACAAGTCCAGAGAAGGAAAACTCGACGTCATTTCATATTGAGAGAGTCTGAAAAGAACTAAAGAAGACTCCAAATGGTTCTGTTTCATAAATGTTAGTCTCCTCATCCGAAAAAGGATAAAACAACACAAGAGATAACTCTTCCAATCATGATTAACCGAAGTGCTCCTTTTTCGTAAATAGTCCTCTTGGTCCGAAAAAAGGGTAAACTATCACCAGAAATACGACCTTTCAAATAATTTTACAAGCATGAAAGAATCAAGTTTGCTTGGCAATCTTTTCAAATTAGAGAAAATTTGGATGAAAAATGAGTCTTTCAACCCTATTTCAAATTCCATGTCATCATGTATTAGCCAATCAAAATGCTTTAAAATTCAAAAAGGGAGCACCTCTTAAACAATTTTTTATTATATAATTTGGGGATAAGTGGACTTTTTTAATAATATAATGTGTCTTCCCACTACCCAAGCTACCCAAAATTATCTTGGATATTGATAATGAAATTAATATGCTAACTGATTTTAGGTAATAGGTGATCCGCAAATAATATATAATAATAGTAATAATTAATATTATAACTAATATATAATAATATTATTGGGTCAAATAACCTTTATTATTATCATAACTAATATATAACATATAATAGTAACTAATATATCCATCAATCTTTCAGGTAATATTTGACCAATATATAATAGTCATAGTAATTAATATTATAACTAGTATATAATAATATTATATTATAATTAATATTTTATAATAACCGTAAAAAGTTAGGTCCAATAACTTTTAACCGATATACCCATACATCTTTTAGATAATACGTGACCAATATATAATAGTAATAGTAACTAATATTACAACTAATATATAATAATATTATATTATAATTAATATTTTATAATAACTGTCAAAAGTTGTCTAATAATTTTTAACTAATATTATAACTAATATACCCATCCATCTTTTAGATAATACATGACTAATATATAATAGTAATAGTAATTAATATTACCATTAATATATAATAATATTATATTATAATTAATATTTTATAATAACCATCAAAAGATGGGTCCAATAACTTTTAACTAATATCATAACTAACATACTCATTGTCAATTGAGTGTAGATTGGGTGGTTGGGAGGAATTTGTTATCCTCCCCACCCGGGTTCAAATCTTGCTTTGTGACACTTGCTCCTTGGGAGCTGACTTTCTATGTAATGATTGTAAATCTAGCCATACCTTGATTCTTTCAGAATAGTAGGTGTTGACACTTCCGTGAAGAAAAAAAAAAACATACCCATCAATCTTTTAGGTAATATTTGACCATAGTAATAATAATTAATATTATAACTAATATATAATAATATTATATTATAATTAATATTTATAATAACCATGAAAAGTTAGGTCCAATAACTTTTAACTAATATACACATCCATCTTTTAGATAATACCCAACCATATATAATATTAATAGTAATTAATATTACAACTAATATATAATAATATTATATTATAATTAACATTTTATAATAACCATGAAAAGCTGGGTCTAATAATTTTTAACTAATATCTTAACTAATAGACCCATCCATCTTTTAGATAATACATAACCAATATCTAATATTAATAGAATTAATATTACAACTAATATATAAAAATAATATTTTATAATAACCATCAAAACAATTAAATATAATAATAACTAATATCATAACTAATATACCCATCCATATTTTAAGTAATACATGACCCAGTAACTTTTAAGTTGGCATTGTGTATTTAATTTGCTTTCCTTATTTTGGGTGAAAACACTACATTGAACTTCGTCCTCATAAATTTATTTTAATATAAAATATATATTTAAGGTAGCTTTGGTAAAAGTTAAATAATCCTGGGCAGCTTCGCTAAAAACGAAATAATATAAAAAATTGCCTACATGGCATTTTTTACCATTTTCCTTAGGACGCCCATTTTTCATCCAAATTTCCTCTAATGCAAATTTAGGGAGTCTGAAAAGAGCTTAAAGAGGAACTCCAAGGGGTTCATTTTTCGTGGTAGTTTTACGAGCCTGAAAAAGTGATAAAATGTAGCTCGGTTACTTATTCTCATAGTTTTACGAGCACGAGAAAGAACAAGAGTGAGCTCAATGCCATTAATATTTGATTTTAACGAGCGTCATGATAGCATAAAAAATGCTCGAAGACTGGTTCACACTTGATAAAAAGTATGAGACATCTACAATGGTCACCAATGAAGCCAGAACACCACTTTACTTCATCTAAGAACTCCAAAAACTAAATTAGAATTCATAACAAGTTGTTTAAAACGTAAAAAAGTCATCAACTATAGTAAAAAACCCATAAAGAAATATTAAAAATGGAATATTCCATTTCTTTTATATAAAAATTCAAATAGTAAAGAAATATTTACCAATTGTTTTTTACCAAGTTGGAATAGTGAAAACACCTCTTTGGAGCTCATTTTTCAAATGTTGATTGCGGAAGCTATGGTCAATTGTTTCACGCCTCATCAGTCACAGGGGCCATAACCTTGCTCTTTACCTTTTCAGTGGATTAGTTTTTGATTTAGTTATCATTTTCTGGGATTTTTGGACTCAAAAAGAAGGGGATTGCACGCACCCTGGGAGACGTGCTTTCCTCTTGCAGGAAGTGCGTCGAGAGGGTTCCGACGCACTTCATCCATGGGGAAAGTGCGTCGCCGATGCACTGTTCGCAAAAGCGGGGTGTGTCGGCGCAGATCCATAATCAAAAAAAAAAAAATGGGGCCAAAAGGACCCAAACCAAAGTCATGAAAAGGTTCTAATACTTGTTTAATGGATGTTCATGCAGGTTCCAACCAATACCATGGTCCAGTGGAAAGAAAGAGAGCACGAAATCGAAGATGCCCAAGCGGAAAATGATCCACATTCGATGAATGCTTTACAAGGATGTGGACTCTTGAAATTCTTTCATGTTGGGCATGAGGTCCCAAGTAAAATTACAAGATTACCTGATCAAGTTATGGGATCCGGATTAACAACAATTCCAAGTAGGCTCCCACATCCTCACATTGGATGTGGAAGACATTTATTTCCTTTAAAGGTTATCCAGGCAGGGAGCCCCAGTTTCACTATCCGGTCCACGGGGTAGTGATCAGTCGACAGAGAGCTTGGTGGCACAATTTTGCACACCAGGGACATAGATTCTTGCTGGGAAAATCCCCATCAAGAACATACGAGATTGACCTTTGAGGATTGTGCTCTTTACCATAGAGTGGGTGGAGGGAAGCAGGGCTTCTCATCAGGCCACCAAGGCCCACATGCTATATGCCATCGATTGTATGGCACCAATGTTTTTCAACTGGTGTGAGGGAATCCTCACAAATGTAAAGGATCAACTCACCAAGTGTCGCAGGGGTGAGCTGAAGCAGTTCGGGTATGAATCCATTGTGGTCTTGTTCTTCTTGGAGCGAGTTCCACTGCTGAGACCACAGGTAGAGTTGGATGGTCTCAATCCGCAAGATCCTCATATGGTCTGATGGTTGGAGGTCATGGCCCGCCATGGAGGCGAAGGTGCTATTATGAGTTATGGGCCCACCTTCTTCAAGTGGATCCGTGGGCATCTCCTCATGATTGAGGATTATGCGTATGCAGGTACCGATTTTAGGGGAGACCTGGACTTAGCTCTTCCAGTAGGGGAGCAATGGGGAGAGCTTGGTAAGAATGAAACTCTTGTTGTTTTTATGTATTTTATGGTTTTTTAATGTTTTTTGGTAGTACTAATAGTTCAAACATGTTTCATGTAGATGTTGGCCCATCTTGACCAGTAGGTTCTTCTCTGATTGAGAGGAGAGGAGTGGTACGAGAGATGGCAGTTTCTCAGTAGGATGTGACAGAGGAGTTATGCGAGCTAGAAGAGAACCTCCAGAGATTGACGTTGGATATTCCAGACATATCCATCAATGACTTACCTCACCATTACCAACGTCATACAGCTGGGGTAGTACTAATAGTTCAAACATGTTTCATGCAGATGTTGGCCCGTCTTGACCAGTAGGTTCTTCTCTTATTGAGAGGAGAGGAGTGGTACAAGAGATGGTAGTTGCTCAGCAGGATGCGGCGGACGAGTTAGGCGAGCTAGAGGAGAACCTCCAAAGATTAACATTGGATATTCCATACATATCCATCGATGACTTACCTCGCCATTACCAACGTCACACAGCTGGGGTTTCAGGGGGCTTTGGTCGGCTGCTCCGTCGAGTAGCTCAGGCTATTATCTGTTATCACGAGCATCCACATGGATAGCTCTTATGTATGACATATGTACTGAAGGCCATAGGCCTTAGATTTTGTAGATAGACTCTACTTGAAATCTTATGAGCTTAAGGTTTTTTGTATCAGTACCATTTTTGTATTTTACCAGACATGATGATATATATACAAAACACTATTTTGCGGTTCTATATACTGTGTTTTATATGGTAACTTGAGATCTTATGGATGTTGGATTATACACTATTGTTAGATTACATGTTATGTCATTTTATGCATCTTTTTAATAAAAATGTTTATGAATGTGCAATGTACCAATCTAAAATGAAATTAACTAGGGAATCAGCAACTGTGTTCATGTTTCTCGGAATATGTAGGTATTGAATGGATTCAAAGGACCTTTCCAAGAAACGTACTCGTCGGAATAGACAGGTTAATGTGGTGTCGCGGATAGCGTAGACACGATTCAAATGAGATACCACTAAATGTGAATCGAGATAGATAACAAGGTGGTCACTGCATGATACTCGACGGCATTGTTGGTTGCAAAACCTAGGCAAGTTCCTCCTGAACTAAACAGCTCACCAACAGGGGAATAGAGTACCCATGCCGCCGAAGCGAGGTTATGGGTGTGCCGGCTAGCGCCGTCTGCGAATCCAAAGCAAGTTTCCATCTGCACATCCATGCATAACATGGTATAAGTGCAATGATGAGATCCTAACACACTAAATAAAAGTGTCACACCAAACAAAATCACATGTCATGTACAATATATACAAAGTACTAATGCATAAATATTTATGCATAGTACCGCTTTAGGTAGAGCCCATTGAGAGTCTCTCCTAAATATATCTCTTCATAATCTTATAATTCATAGGCTCCCTTTTCCAAAACTCGTTTTATCACATATGGACCATGCCACATGGACTCAAGTTTGCATGCCCCTATCTTATCATGTTTTTGGTTTCATTAGCCAGAGTTGCATCACGGCGGGTTTCATCGAGTTTTTCCAAGTATAGAAATCATTCTTCCTCAGAAATGGTGTTTGGTAAAAGTTCGACGACAAGTTTTAGTGATGGAATCTCTCACTCAATGGGTAGTACTACCTCTAGTCCATAGACCAACTGAAAAGGTGTGAAACCAGTGGCAGTTTTAACAGAAGTCCTATATGCCCATAGGGCTGAAAAAAGCATAACATGCCAGTTGGACTTGTGTGTTCCTACCATATCTTGAATCATGGTTTTCAAAACCTTGTTAATGGCCTCTACTTGTCCATTTTATTGAGGGTATTAGGGAGTTGATTTTTCATGCCGAGAACCCAATATGGTGCTTAGTTCATCCACCATCTTGTTCTGGAAATGTGATCCATGATTAGTGACGATAGCTTGAGGAATTTTGAATCTTGCAATGATATGGTTGAACATAAAGAGTGCGGCAGTTTCGTCGTCTTCTTTGTATGCAGGAATGGCCTCATCCCACTTGGTAAAGTAGTCAACAACAACGACGACATAACCATGCCCCTCGATCGAGGTAGGATTATAATGCATAAATTCTATGCCCCATTTGGAAAAGGGACTGACGGAAATAAATGGATGTAATGGGGTTGGGTGTGAGTGCTTTTTGTAATGAAAAAGCTGGAAAGGAGGACACTTCTTGACTGCTTCGATACAATCTTTGAAGATGGAAGGCCAATAGTATCCGGCACAAAAAAATTTATGGGATGTAGCCATCCTAGAAATATGACCGCCACATGCCCCTAAGTGACAATCATTCAAAACATGCTCAACCTCCTCGTGAGTTAAGCAGCGTCAAAGAATGGAGTCGATACCACGACAATATAATGTATCACCAATGATGAGGTAATATTTGGCGTGGTGACGGACTCGGCGGCGGTCATCACGAGATAATTGAGGACTGAATCGTTGGGTTTGGAGATACAATGTGATATCTCCATACCAAAGGTCAGAAGTACTGATGAGAAACAAGGACTCATCGAGAATAGAGTCCATGGGCTCAGTTTCCTTATCAGTACGAGGAAGATCGCAGATAAGTTCCGCAAAAACCAAATATTTAGCTGATTTGGCCTTCTCAAACTAGAGATCGAATTCTTGTAAAATCACAATCTAGCGCGAATATTCCCCCCCTAGTACTTGACGTGTGAGAATGTGGTACATGGGGTTAGAGTCGGCGATGATAGTGGTAGTGCGGAGGAGGATGTAATGGCGGAACTTCTAAACGAAAATTACTGCCGCAAGAGATAACTTCTCTACATGAGAATATCGGGTTTCAGAGTCAATGAGACCTTTACTAAGCTAATATATCACATGCTCCTGGGCATCGCTATCTTCCTGTACTAAAACCATAGCAATAGTGGAAGTAGAAGCAATAAGATAAAGGATGTAATCCTTAGTGTAATTCGGCGGTTGTAACACGGCCGCATGAGTGATGGTGTGTTTAAGGTTGTCAAAGGATTTTTTAGCGTAGTCGTCCCAAATGAACGGGACATCCTTCTTCAACAACCACATGCATCCCTGTGTTTTCTCTGCGAAATTGCATGCAAAACACCGCAGGTAGTTTGCCTTGTTAGGATATTTCAATACTCCATCCTTGTCCTACATAGCATTATTTATTTTTCCTAGTTGTTGATGATTTCATTTTCCCCCCAGTGGTGTGTAGATGTCATCCAGGATCCATCTACCACCTTCTGAGCCCTACATGCATCATTTTATGACCACTTCAGTCAATTCCCTATTTTATAGGAACCTACTGAGTGTTCTAGTGCAGTCCACCTGAGTTATCTGACTCTTCTGGGGGGTTAGAGCTCCAGATGTCATTGATTGTGGCCTTATACACCCTTTTTTTATTGGAATGCATGAAAGACTACTATTGCATCCTCCTTAGTCAATTAACTGATTGTGACTTCAGTTAGCTGAGTTTAGGTTCAGTTCAGTTGACTCTGAGTCTTTCGGAGCACTCCAGTGGTGATAATCCCTATGCTAGACCAACTCACGAGGTTTTAATTCTCCTGCATGATTCGGATTCTCTCCATTGTAATCATTGTTTATTATACTGACTATTGGAACATGTGACATTATTATGCTCCTATCCGAGTTCTGTTGCATTATTATTCTTCTACTCTTTTTTACTGCAGTTTTCACTCTTCTTCAAATTTTCTGCTCATTCTTTCTTTGTGAGGTATCCTCAACTCTTTAGATCTATTGTGACATAGAATTTCACATGCCTTCCTCGAATTTTCGTAATATCTATAGGGGTGGTAGGGAAACAATGGCCTCCATGTTGAGGGGATCGATGTGGATCCCATCTTTGGAAATAATGAAGTCTAAGAGGCGTCCGGACTCGACACAAAAAATGAACTTATGAGGATTTAAACAGATATTATTCCGCCGACACCTGAGGAATACAACCATCAGATGGTCGATGTGGAATTCACGATGATTCAAATGAGTAGGAAGATCGTCTAGGTAAGGTTCTGCAAAATCCTTCACATCATGGAAAGCATATGACATAGCCCGGTGGAATGTAGCACCAACATTTTTAATACCAAAATGGAGTTTGCAGTATGGAAACATTCCCCATGGGCAGATGAAAGCAGTCTTGTGTTGGTCGGCAGGATGGATCTCAATCTGATTATAGCCGAAAAATCCATCCATGAATGAGAAGATGACACTTCTGGCACAGTTGTCGATGATTTGGTCGATAAACGAGGTAGGGTAATTGTCCTTGGGACAAGTCTTATTCAGATCCCTGTAATCAACACAAAATATGATGGTTCCCTGTTTTTTTGTAACCGAGACGACATTAGAGACCCAATCTGTTAAGGAAACAGGATAAATTAACCCATCCTTCAACAACTTTTCTATATCTGCCTTAATGGTTGCAGTTTTCCTAGGGTGCACAGGACAGAGTTTTTGCCGGACAGGTTTTGCGTTGGGATATGTTTGAATCTCGTGCATGAAAATAGAAAAATCAATCCCAGGCATTTCCTCGTAGCTCCATGCAAATATGTCGTGGAATTTTTTAAACAAGGCCGTGAAAATGGTGACTTCTTCCGGAGAACAAGTTTGTCCTATGTGAATGTGTTCCACGACTCCAGGTTTTACCGAGATGTTGATCGGAAAGAAAGGCGTGATGTTTTCCAGGTTTCCCTCGGTTACTGTATCATATATAAGAATAGGAGGTTGAGGGTAAGGAAAGACATCCGGTGAAACAATTGTTTCAATAGAGTTCTCTACTGAATCTAAGAGTGGAAGGAAGGACGATCAATGGTGAAGGTCTTCCCACAGGAGTTCATCCACACTCATGATCTCCATGATTGACTTGTTAGAATGAAAAGTCTGGAGTATAGGATCAAGTAGGGATGAGGTTTGTTGTAATGGCAGAGAACCAGAGGTAGATTCCACTGAAGAGTGGACATCTGGTAGATCAGGTGCTGATTGGACGGCCTTGTAAGTAGCTTCTGCAGGGCTAAGAGGCATCACATCTCCAATCAAATCCAAATGAGCAAGATCGGGAACAACCCACTGGCCGTTCGAGTTGGAAGATGATGGTATTATAGACGAAATCATGTTCACCCTGGAAACATGGGCAGGGGGGTATGATGTTGGAAAGACACCCATGATGGATGAATCTCTAAGGAGTCCTACCCCCACACTCTCATGTATCTGCGTAGAGTGGTTTAAATGAAGGACATTATCCGTAGGATAAGTAGTGGTGTCAGGTGTACAGAAATCTAATTGGTCGATAGTGAAAATTTTTCCTTGGTGGGGAAATTTGTAATGTCCATTTTTAATAAAATTCCCAGTGTGCTCAAATTCACCAAATTTCAACTCTAGGTATATGGATACAACTGATTCCAAACTCCAATAATTGATTTCAAACTTGGTGAGGAAGGTCATGAGGGGTGATGGGACACATTAACACATCTATCAGACATATAATCAACTGATATGCCCAACCATGGTCTGCAATTTGCAAGGGAAGAAGTTTCGGGACAAGACTAGTCAATTTGGAAAGTGTAAATCCCCCCTAGGTCTTGGAACAAATCTCTTCCAAAAATTGTACAACCTCCACTAATTGTTGTTATAAGACTTGTATATTTTATAAGACATTAATTATAGTATATCTGTAGCATTAGATGTGATTTTGGGGTCAAATAGGTATCCAAGAGAACTTAGGGAATTTACTAGTAATTTTGAGGCTCAAACTCCCAATGGTAGATGGCTCCAAATCGCTCCAAATGCTCCCAAATTGTACCAAAAGGTGTATGAATGATGTTAATACATAAAAATGGTGTTTATAGGTGTCTTTTAACCATCAAATGACTTCTTCAACTCACTTTGGAAATCTGGTCAATGTATGGAGTTTTACTAGTAAATTGTGGTTCAAATCCCCTAGCGGTAGATGGTAAAAATGACTTTCCAAATGCACTCAATCCAGCTCGGATTTATGAATGGAAGCAGGGGACATATAAATTACATAAACATGAACTCATATGCATCACCATTTAACTTTTAATGTCTGCTATAACTCCCTTAAATCAGATGCAAAAGGACTAGTTTCAACCTTGGGGGAAATGATAGGCAATCTTCTCCAAATGCTATGAAACTCAACAAAATGAATCCAAATGCTTATGTACTGAACACTAAACTCATATAATACATCAATAAAATTACATTCATCAATAAACAATCATTATTTTACTTATCCATTCGAATCCATCAACATTACATTGGTTCACAACAAGGTAGTGGGAAAATGGCACTGTTTCTTCATTAAACATTAGATTTACATCATTCCAACTGCATTTTCGAACTGATACATTTCTGAAGATGAATAACAGAGTATATGAATCTTATTACAACAGAAATGGGGCATGAGAATCTCCCCCAAAGAGTACAATATCTCACCAAAAGCGCCCTCCCTCAAGGAGCAAGAATATGCAATGAAAACTGGAAATGGTTGAGTGAGTGAGTTGCACTAGAAGAAACCATGAGATTCCCCGTAGCTTACACCTGCAAATAAATAATCCATTAAATCTCCATGAAATACCTGAATGGCCTCTCCAAACACCAACTTGCATGGGAATCTTTCACCCTCGAAATTGGCTAAGGCAAGAAACTAGTCATCCACTAGCTCTTCTCTCACAAATGCAATTGCAAATTCTAAAAATGATCAAAAGCTGATATTCTTCTTTGTTCATGACTTTTATAAACTTCTAATTTCCGCCATGGGTCGAATTCCTTCCAAGAGCTTCATGCCAACTCAAGTTGGGAAGAGATTCCCAAGTATGCCACTTGTCCTTCCAATTCTAGCTCCCTCCTTCTCCAAATTCGACTTGGTGTCTCTTTGGCTGCCCTAACTCACTTGAGCACCCTCTTGGAGGCTATTTTTATCCCTAACATGTCATATATGTCATATGTCAGCCTTCAGATCTGATTTGTGTCATAGGTGTCATAGCATCTTCATCATTGTTGTCATAGAGCTAGGGAATCTAGTCCAAGTGTCTCACTAGCTCCAAAATGCCTCTTCCTCTTCCATGGGAGTTACTCTTCCACTCCAATTTGACCTTAATTGATTCATTCCAAGTATATTGACATTCCAAATCATCCCAAGAACCTTGGGCTTCTTATGGATTCGAAATGACAAGAGGAGAATTCCATGTGGCATAGAAAATCTAGCTTGTGTGGGTCCCACTTCCTCCATGTGTCTTCATGATCAAATGCCACTTTGATTTTCCATTGTATATATTTATTTAGCTCCTTTATTAAATATTTATGCTATTCTAATGTCCACACATAATTTATTATCCTTCTTATTTCAAATCCCAATGCTTCCACCCCCAACCTAGGAAACTAGTAATTTTCCTCTTTGGCAATTATTTGACCCTTAGCATCAATTTGACAAACTCTCATGAATATGGACCAATGGGATTAGGCAATTATGACCCAATGCAAAATTTGGGACATGAAAAATCCTCTCTTGCCAATATTGCTTGTCCTCAAGCAATTTCAGACATGGGTGTTGAAGAACCTGCTTTCTGTATAATTCTTTGAAGTTGCCATTGAATTGCCCAACCTTGAGTCTTTGAGATTCCATGAAGATTTTAGAGAAGAACCACCATGCTTGGTGATAAACTACTCTGATTAAAATCATTTTATTAAGTGGGGAATCCATCTCCCATACTGCTTGTTCCCCAAAAAATTTGAAATCAATGGGACTAAAAACTATCCCAGGGTCCCATTGCTTGTCTTGCAGACCAACAATTAAGAGTGCTCTCCAACCCATACCATTAGGAAAGAAAATTCATGGATCCCATTTTCTTATATGCATTCTTCCAAACATTATGAGTAAAGAATATATATCATCAAAGTACATAACAACATAATAAAAATGTATATCAAGGAGGTGCCTCATCAAAAAATCATGAAAGTGCTTATACCTCCAAGCAAGTAGACCACCATTTTTCAAGTGCATACAAGCATCAAGTAACCAATCAAATCTGATCCAATGACATAGTGAGGATCCCATGTCCTATAATGCTGCTCCAAAAGGATGTGATATGCATCAAAATATTTAGCCATGTATTCTTTCATCCAAGAAGTGAATGAAGAATCTCCACTAAAATCTGAACCGAATAATGAGCAAAAAAAACAAGGAGACTTCAAATGACTCAAAGAAGTCTCACCCATACATCCATGAATGTGAGAATAGTAAAGATATAACAAAGTATGTTGCTGCCAACAAAAATGTTCTCCAATCATAAATCTATTCACCCTAGTGTTGGATGAAGTTCCTCCAATATCAAATGAAACAAGTGTTGAGCAAGAAAAACCATGAGTCTTCAAGTGACTCAAATGCATATCATAGGTGCATCCATGTAGATGTGAATCATCATAAAGTAGCAAAGGATGCTGCTGAAAATGTGAATAAGAATGTGCTCCAACCATGTCATCATAAAAAGTAAATCTAGGAGTTCCATACTCCTCATGTGGCACCATCAAAAAGAACCCTTTCACCCATACTTCATTGAGACTAATGTTGCAAAACATGTAATTGTAGGATGTAGGAGAATGAACTAACTCACCCAAATGATCAAAAAGTGCAGAATTTTTATCATGGGAAGGAGCTATATGGGTAGTATCATGCAGCTCCTTTAGAAGTGTGAAACCTTTGTTGTAGATTGGTTCCAATGTAGAGGAATCATGCTCTTCTTTAAAAATTGCACAACCTTCATCAAGAGACAATTCAAGTTCCTCTTCCACCACATCAAGTGTTTGGATCTCTTCAAGTTCATCTTCAAACACATCAAGCACATTCAAATTTCCACATTTCTCATTATCCACCATGTCATGAGAATCCTCCAAACAATCTACCATTTGACAATATGAAACATAGGAGGAAAAACAAGTTTCTTGCAACTTTTCAAAAAGTTGCTCATTTTGAATTGTGAGCTTATGATTATCCTCATTATTCTTCAAGTATGCATCATGTAACAATTCATTAAGCTCAAACAAATGGTTTATATCAAAAAGCAAAGACATGAAATTACCTTTGATGTGGCACATTTCTCTTTGAATCTTCTCCATGTCTTCAAGGAAGGATGTTTCCTCCAATGAAGTAGCTCTCCAACAAGAATTTGACACCAATGCTTGAGTGTCATGGAGAATGCTAAGGGTCCCTTGGATCTTCTTTTCATTCATATTTAAGGACCCTTCAAGAAAATGAGGCTCTTGCAAACGAACCTCCTCATCTTCTTCCATCTTGCTTGGACCAACTTCATGAAGCTCAAGTGGTGATGGGGAAGTTGATATTGTTTCTTCTTCAATTGCTACAAGGTCTTCATTTTCATGCTTAGGGGAATTTTGTCTTGCAGCATTACTGTCAAAAGTGATCTCTATGTCACCAACATAGAGGTGTGAGAACCCATCAGTAGGTACTCCGTCATAGTTCAAGCATCCATCAGTAGATGCTCCTTGATTCTTGTCTAAGGTAGAATGTGTCTCAAAATGATCTTCAATATTTTCAATAGGATCTTCTTCAAGTTCATGGGATGTATCTTCATCTTTCTCCTTCAAGCAATCTGATGTACTTTTCCCCTTGGTTTCCTTAATATCAATACATTTGGCATCTCTTTTTGAAGAGTACCCAAGAATTCTCTTCAAGAGGGAAATACCTGCTTTCCCTGAAGCTTCAGATTTTTCATTGCTCTTTTCACTCACACGCATATGATTTTCTCTCCAAGGCATTTTACAAGTAGGGCGTAAACCTTTCTTTACTAACTCCACATCTTCATTTTTGGGTCTATTTGCAAACACACAATCAGCATAGTATTCAAAAGACATGGCATTTTGTGTATCTTCCCTCGGAGCAAGATATTCTTGATATTTTTTATATCGATTGGGCAAGGTTTTATATGTTGCTCTCCATCTTTCTAACTCATTCATAGAATTATCCTTTGGTGGAGTGTCATACTCATATTTATCAAACATATGGTCATAATAATAATCTTCATTCCTCCTGAAATTGAAAGAAGTGTTGCATGATGGCACCTCTTCCTCATACCATTCACATTCTCCTTCATATTGTTCACAATCATTTACATATTCCTCATAAGAATTGTACTCATAAGATTCATCATAATAGTAAGACATGGATGCAACGTATTCTTCAATGTATGATATTAATCCACAGGTGCAAGGACCATGCTCTGATACCACTGTAATGTCCCTTTTTAATAAAATTCCCAATGTGCTCAAATTCACCAAATTTCAACTCTAGGTATATGGATACAACTGATTCCAAACTCCACCAATTGCTTTCAAACTTGGTGAGGAATGTCATGAGGGGTGATGGGAAAAATTATCACATCTATCAGACATATAATCAACTGATCTACCCAACCATGGTATGCAATTTGCAAGGGAAGAAGTTTCGGGACAAGACTAGTCAATTTGGGAAGTGGAAATCCCCCCTGGGTCTTGGAACAAATCTCTTCCAAAAATTGTACAACCTCCACTAATGGTTGGTATAAGACTTGGATATGTTATAATACATTACTTAAAGTATATTTTCAGCATTAGATGTGGTTTTAGGGTCAAATAGGTATCCAAGATAACTCAGGGAATTTACTAGTAATTTTGAGGCTCAAACCCCCAATGGTAGATGGCTCCAAATAGCTCCAAATGTTCCCAAATTGTACCAGAAGGTGTATGAATGACGTTAATACATAAAAATGGTGTTTATAGGTGTCTTTTAACCATCAAATGACTTATGCAACTCACTTTGGCAATCCGGTCAATGTATGGAGTTTTACTAGTAAATTGTGGTTCAAATCCCCTAGGGGTAGATGATGAAAATGACTTTCCAAATGCACTGAATCCAGCTCGAATTTCTGAATAGAAGCAGGGAAATATAAATTACATCAACATGAACTCATATTCATCACCATTCAACTTTTAATTTATACTATAACTCCCTTAAACCAAATGCAAAAGGACTAGTTTCAACCTTGGGGGAAATGATAGGCAATCTTCTCCAAATGCTATGAAACTCAACAAAATGATTCCAAATGCTTATGTACTGAACACTAAAATCATATAATACATCAATAACAGTCCATTCATCAATAAACCATCACTAGTTTACTTATCCATTCGAATCCATCAACATTACATTGGTTCACAATAAGGTAGTGGGGAAATGGCACTGTTTCTTCATTAAACATTAGATTTACATCATTCCAACTGCATTTTCGACCTGATACATTTTTTAAGATGAATAAAAGAGTATATGAATCTTATTACAATATAAATGGGGCATGAGAATCTCCCCCAAAAAGTACAATAGCTCACCAAAAGCGCCCTCCCTCAAGGAGCAAGAATATGCAATGAAAACTGGAAATGGTTGAGTGAGTGAGTTGCACTAGAAGAAACCACGGGCTTCCATGTAGCTTACACATGAAAATAAAGACTCCATTAAATCTCCATGAATGACCTAAATGGCCTCTCCAAAAACCAACTTGGATGGGAATCTTTTACCCTCAAAATTGGCTAAGGCAAGAAACTAGTCCTCCACTAGCTCTTCTCTCACAAATGCAATTGCAAATTCTAAAAATTATCAAAAGGTGCTATTCTTATTTGTTCATGACTTTTATAAACTTCTAATTTCCTCCATGGGTCGAATTCCTTCCAATATCTTCATGCCAACTCAAGTTGGGAAGAGATTCCCAAGTATGCCACTTGTCCTTCCAATTCTAGCTCCCTCCTTCTCCAAATTCGACTTGGTGTCTCTTTGGCTGCCCTAACTCACTTGAGATCCCTCTTGGAGAATATTTTTAGCCCTGACATGTCATATATGTCAGATGTTAGCCTTCAGATTTTATTTGTGTCATAGGTTTCATAGCATCTTCATCATTGTTGTCATAGAGCTAGGGAATCTAGTCCAAGTGTCTCACTAGCTCCAAAATGCCTCTTCCTCTTCCATGGGAGTTACTCTTCCGCTCAAATTTGACCTTAATTGATTCATGCCAAGTATATTGACATTCCAACTCATCCCAAGAACCTTGGGCTTCTTATGGATTCGAAATGACAAGAGGAGGATGCCATGTGGCATAGAAAATCTAGCTTGTGTGGGTCCCACTTCCTCCATGTGTCTTCATGATCAAATGCCACTTTGATTTTCCATTGTATATATTTATTTAGCTACTTTATTAAATATTTATGCTATTCTAATGTCCACACATCATTTATGTGGGTCACTGGAGGTAGTGTTCCAGTGACGTAGTTAATAGTAGTTGAAGGTTTCCCTCCAGTGGTTGGGGTCGAATAAGGTGTAGAGCCGGTCAAATGGTATGGAGGAGTACTAGATGGGAAAGACGGTTGGCCTGGCTTGTAAGTGGACATGATTAGCGTTGATATTCCTAGTGAAGAAAAGGAAAAATAATGTATTGGTGAATGTTGTTCAAAAATTGATACTTCCAAATTGGACCTAGGGGAGAAACTCTGACGTCTAAACTGATTACCGAATGTTCGTAAACGTTTCATAGTCTCGTAGATTGGTGCGAGAAAGATGACGTCGGGAACCCATGGAGGAAACCGATGAGGTGGAGTTTCCAACATCGGAAGTGAACCAAAATCGGAAACATGTTGACCTAAAGAAGTGTACCAAAATGATGCAGTTGGACCAAAGGCTGTTGATATTGGGTCTTCCCGAGGCCGACTGAAAATTCAGTCCGTAGCTCTAGAATTTCCTTTCATCGAATGATGAAAAGTTGTGTCATATGAAGTAGGTTGTTCCACAATCAAAGGTCCCATAGGATCAGTGATAGGTGGGTTTGCAGGAGGTGAATAGTTCACTTCCGGTTCTAAGATAGAAGTGTCTTCTTCATAGGACACAAATGTTGTAGGTTGATCCATAGTTTCTCTTGAATTATCGTCCTGAGTAAGGGGATATTCAGGTGGCAAGTTTAAAATCCCGAGGGATCTTCTTAAAAGTTGATCAACCAAAATGGTTGAAGCAAAATTTAACATAAAAATTTTATACAAAAAGAAAAAATACACTCCAATATCTACTCAAGCTAAAGCTGCAATAAAACTTATGTGGTAGGTGGGATTCAATGGTATGGAACCTCATGGGATTATCAAGGCGTCGCAACTCACGATGTACCACAGGGTCCAACAATTATACTTGGCCCAATTTTTCAGAGCACTAACTAGGGAGGATTAGGACCGTACCCCTAACCGTATAACCCGACTACCTCGCAGTACATGTGTAGTAGCTCCCCGAGTGTTGTTCTCAGTGTATTGCCACACCAAGATGGCCAAAAGTTAGCTCAGCAGGTTTCAAGAATCCTAATGGGGTCTCCCTATATACACAAGGTACGTGGGAGATCAAATCTGTAGTGGTGTTGTCTAATGCACAACCACACGATGGAAGCCTTTCGATATACTATCGAGTACGTGAAGTACCTTTCTATATACCCGAAGGTACGTGAAAGGTTATTCGATATACCGATTGGTGCGTGGAAGAACTACAAGCCCTCGGGATGGAGTGCAGACAAATAACGACAGTTGCCATGCTTAAAGATGTCAGAACACGTCTCTAACTTAACACACAAGTTTCTATACAATTTTAACCTAAGCTAGCATTAAATCTTATCTTGACGGTTAAGTGGATGCATGAGGTGTAGACTTGGAATTTAAAAAGATGCAAATCTCAATTACATGAAAATGCAAGTCTTTTCTTTTTACTCTTCGATGAAAACTAGCTATAGTAAGGAGACAACTTTCTTGTTTTTTATAATGAAATGAACAAGTACCTCTATACTTTCAAAATAAACCAAAAAGACTCAAAAGCACTCTTTTCGATAATGAAATACAACAATTCCAAAAATTAAATTTGAAATGAAGATAATAAACAACTTTGATTTTCCAGTTGATATATCCCATAGATCTGAGAATTATACCACTTTTCAAACTATATTCAGAAAATCAGCGGATGTATGCTACTACAAAACTTCATTGATTAGGAACTCTTGAAAAAATGCAATCAGCCAAATCTCAAAAACACACAAAATTGAGCAAAATCACAACAATCAAATATTAGAGGGCTTAGAAGTTGGATCGAACAGATCAGATGGCCTGATAAGGAGTCACAAGACTGAGTGTGCTCATCAGGGATTGAAATTTTCCACCACGAGTGGTACACCCGCTTGACTAGATAGGACTCTAATCAATACTTAAACTTCAGATAATAAGCCAAGGATGAAATATGATTTTCCTAGGAGGTCCTGTGGCAAAGAAAGACAATCACATAGAACTCAAAAAACCAAGCCAAAAACCAACTTTGGGAGTTTTTACACTGTGTAGCAAATAATGAAGGGTGATGCGCCCTGCAAAGGTTCACTAGAGCGTTGGCAGTCCCAACGACCCACTCTATTCACTGAAAAATCGCGTCAGCGACGCGAGCTGCAAACTGACAAACAGCGTCAGCGACGCAGGCTGCTAAAAACCTAAACATGTCAGAATTACAGTGATGCGGGCTATGAACTACCCAATTGCGTCGGGTGGGATCCAAGCAACAAAAAATAAAAACTCTCAAAGAATAAAAATATAGAAGGCTCAATAAAGATCCTAAACAGAGTCTGGATGGCCCAGAGACTCTTGGATGGTCAGATCCAAGAGGAAGAGGCAACTTAGAGGCTAGAGCTTAATTTTGAAAGAAATCAAAGAAACCAAAAATGCAATGAAATCAAAATCATGGACTACTCTCCTCAGTATGGTCGCCAATTTTGTTTACGGACAATTTGTAAGGGCTGACTCAAATGGATCTCCCTAGTCTGAATGGTTCAGATCTAGAACAAAAACAATACATAATACAAATTCATTTCCTAGATCAATTTAAATGCAAGATAAGTGAAAGTGATGGATCGCCTTACGGGTGCAGTTCTTTTCTCCTCGTTGATTCAAGTCCTGATCTTCAGATATTTAGCTGCAAAATCGGACAAAACATGTGGAAACAGACAAGTAATAAAAGCACATGAATGTGAATTGATCTAGATCAAAGGTCAAGGAAGTTAATCCTAAACATTATTAACACAACAGGTTTATGGAAAGAATTTGCATTAGATGTAATAATAAGAAGTACAATGAGAGAGATGTTATGACCGATGCTTTGACGTCATAACCTCCTTCTAACAATCCTATCCTCCAAGATCAGATGCTTAGTCTCCTAATGGATGAAGATGATGACCTAGAGAAATTCCACCAGCATATAGGTACTATATCCTTCCTCTCTTAACAATGGAGAGGAGGTTCATATATATAGGGTTAAAGGGATAAGAGAGGTTGAGGATTTAGGGGAGAGTCTTAAGGGGTCATCCCACTAGGTAAGGGGGTTGACTGCCACCTTCCTAGATATGTAGGGATAAGTCTCCACGCCATCGAAGCTTCGAGAAGTCACTCGAAGCTTACCGTTATCCTTTTTAACCAACAATGACGCACCTTGCACAAGAGCAACTCGCGCCAATGGGAGGTCGATGTACCTTGTGCAAGGGCATCATGTGCCACGGACGCACTCCGATAAGGTGTAGAGCATGTCACCTTGATCCTGACGCACCTTGCCAGAGATCAGGGCGCGTAGGGGTGACAACATAAGGTTAAAGGAATGAACAACAACTTCCCTATTGATGTTTTAACCCAAGTACTTTAGGAATCAGGGCATATAAATGATACATAACTCACGATGACGATATTTTTGTGTAACAATGATCCTCATCCATCTTCACTCCAAACAAGATCAACTGGGTTGAATTAGTATTAAAGGCGTTGAGATGATTTGCAACAAAATCACCATCACCCATTTTCAAAGCAAACAGTTTTTACCGATTTTTTTATTATTATTAACCAAGGATTTAGTGTGGTACAAATCCTTCAACTTCTTCTAAAGAGTTGCCTCACTTTTCTCTTTTGAAACATTCAGTAACACCGACTCGGCCAAACATAGCATGATAAGGCTTCTTGCCTTTCTCTCCAACACTTCCCATTCTCCATTTTTCATACCACTGGATTTAGTTCTAGATATTGCAACCCATATTTTGATCTATGAATAAATCCTCCATCTTGAACTTCCAAAGCTCAAAGTTAGTGCATGCATTAAACTTATCAAATTCTATTCTAGATGTGTTTACCATTTCCATACAATAAGATTTTATTTTTCCCAAAACTCCCACTCAAAGAAAGATTAGATTAAAAAACCTTGTCCTTAAAACCTTGAATCCAAGATTAGTTATAGTCTCCTAATTATTTGCACTTATTCTCTACCACTACTTAACAATTATTCCCTACCATTGCATAGAAGTTTGTTCTTCGACACAAGTCAGCTATCATTATTGCGTCGAGAGGTGCTCTATAGCCCAATATGAGGGAGATCTTGTAACATTTGTCCATGTTTGTCCATATTATTGTCGGCCATTAATAAAATGTAATAATAAAAAGTAAAAAGTAATAATATGATGGAGATCTTGTAACGTTTGTCCATGTTTGTCCATATTATTGTCGGCCATTAATAAAATGTAATAATAAAAAGTAAAAAGTAATAATATGAGGGAGATCTTGTAATTTGTCCATATTATTGTTGGCCATTAATAAAATGTAACAATAAAAAGTAAAAAGTAATAATATGAGGGAGATCTTGTAACTTTTGTCCATGTTTGTCCATCTTATTTTCGGTCATTAATAAAATGTAATAATAAAAAGTAAAAAGTAATAAAAAATAAAAATTAATAACGTTTGTCCATTTGGATCTAGGTGTAAACCTCTCCTCGAAAAGCTCCTTGAGTGCAATACCTGAGAAGAGGTTTGCACCTCGGGAGATTGGATCCCTCTCGGCGCTTGATAGAGCCTAGGATTTGGATCGAGACTGGTCTACTCAACTACAACATTGTAAAGTGTATGACACCCCTGTTGTAACATTTATGATTGTAATTTTTTGTTAACTAGTCAATAAGACATGTATTTATCGTAGATCAAATTTCATCATCTGTGAAATGTTCATGTTTACAGACAAAATTCTAACATAAACTAGATCTCGACTTTTTCACGGCTTCACCGAAGCATAAGGTAGCTTTATTGTTGATGAGTTCTAGGTAGTTTGAGTTACTCAATTCATTTGGGATTCTAGAGCCAGATTGAAAATTTTGATATCGTTCCGCAAACTTTTGCCATTAGATTTTATTCAAGATTGAATTTCGAAGTAAACCACAGTAATTATTATCAAAAACATGGCCATTATTATCTAGGTCAGTAAACCACAGTAACTTGATAATAACGGCCATGTTTTTTAAACCACAGTAATTACAAAACATGGTCTGTAAACCACAGTTAGTTTATGTTGGTAATTAGTTGAGATGTTGAACAGTCAGCAGAGGAACTTTATCAACAAAGCAATAACAAGGGCACAAGTTCTCATATGAATGGATATAAGAGGACAGGTGCTATAAGCCATCTACTTCTTACCAATGATGCTGAGGCTCTGCACTGTTCTATTTGCATGGAGGAGTCGACAAACGCAGGGGATCACGTATATGGTATGTGTAATAACGCAACTGAAAAAGGTCATTATATTTTTTATTGTGTCAAAATTAAAACCATGTGCAAAATTCAGAAATCTCTTTCTATCAGTAAAATAAATAGAAATCTAAACATTCGACGACTTGGAACATTTTTCCATAGACTATATTTCTTTTATGAAATTTAACTTTAGAGGGATTTCTATTGATTTGCTTTATGCTAGTGTTGCGCTCCTAATTGTTCCTAGTGACCTGGACACTTGACAGGAATCTATATTGTACAATGTGGACGAACAGAGTGAGAAGTCTGAATGGTTGCTGAGTGAATGAAAGGATTCTGCGTCTTGTTCCGAATGTTGAGCATTTTTGCACCGCATTTAGATGCACGAAGTTTTGGTCTAAAATATGCAGTGTATACTCAAACGTTACAGGATTTTTAGGTGGTGTAAATTGGGCGTTGTTAGTTGCTCAGTTTTCCTAGTCCTCTGCTATCAATTTTCATCTTGCCTAATCCTCAACTCATATTGGAGGAATGCCAATGCTCCTGCTCTTGGTATAGCACGATCTTTCAAAAATGAAGTCAAAGAACATGAAACTTGTCAATTATGGAGATGCATTGGCACTGAAGGAACGGAGCCCTCCTTTCCGGCGAACGGGAGCGGGCAAAAGGAACCAGAGTTGGGGTCAGTCGAAATGACGGTTTGGACCAGAGGGTGGGTACGAAGATGAGATGGTCAATGGGTTGTCTTCAGAGGAATGATAATTGTGTAGAACCATATAATAATGGTAGTAAAAGAGCCTTTAATATCTTTCCCAAATGTAATAATGGCCGACACTTACCAAAAGGATAGTCGGGCACCTTTGGTTCATTCTTGTCAGTTTTGAGGGTTTCAAAATGGTGATACCTATTTGCCCTACTCTAGCTCGTATCGTATTGACCCTTTGATAAAATTGCTAGTTTCGTTGGGAGGTGGAGAACAACCAACATTTTCATGAAGATTTGTGTTGACAAAGCGAAGTAAATGGTTGGAAGGAGAGTGAGAAGAAGTTTCAAAAGGAGGCTTCATTGAGTCAACGGAAGAGATTCACCAAGGAAGGAAGATAACCAATTTACAGGGGGGAATTCGAGAAGGGATAAAGAAAAAATTATAACAAGTCAAATTGGTACGTGAGGATGGTTCCAAAATGCACTAAGTAGTAGAATTGTTTACTAAATCCTTGGTTGGTAGATTCCATGGGAGATCCATTTGTGAGAAGTTGTTGAAGGAATGGTTATAGATGGAGTGGGAATCTTGTATTGGGTATCTCCTAGTTTTTCATATTATTTCTAGGGAATGGATGGCATACAGCTTTAAGAATGTAGAGAATGCAAAGACAATTGTGAACTCTCATTGGAAGTGGGGCTATTCACCTTTGATTATTAAGACATGGAGAATCTTTTTTGATGTGAGGCTAGAACAGACTGAAAGTTACTCGGTGTGGGTTAAATTTTCTAGGCTACCACTCGAGTTTTGGTCTTTGGAGGTTTTCAGGGAGATAGGGAACATTTTGGGCAGTTTTATTGTAGCAAACATGAATTTTTTATAGTCTAATGCCTTTTCCATTGCTTGAATCTTAGTGGGTGTCAATCTATAGGATAGTCCGGTGGAAGAAATTGTCATAGAAAAATGGTCCTTCTCCCATCATCAAATTTGGACTACTGGTTTGTGCCTCTCCATTGTGTTAGATGCCACGTATATGGCCATTTAGCAACAAAATGTGAACTTATGGTTTAAGAAGCCCAAAAAGAAAAGTTCAAAAAACATAATGGTTTGTTCTTCTTCATTCAAATATACCTCACTTTGGGGAATGCATAACATTGAAGATAAAGACTCAATTGTCACATAAAATATTTATCTTGGTATATCTACAGACACCACAATTCTTGTCAAGGGATTATAATAATATGCACAGGGGGCTACGAAGTTGTGGAAGCAAAAATTCATTAGAACAATAGCTCGAGCAAGCTCGCTTGACCAGGCTCGTAGACCATCATTACTAGAAGGATGAGATTCCTAAAAATCATTTCTTATTGATTATATCAACCCTATAGACAACCTAGGCTTGAAAACATCTTCATAAAGGTCCATATTACTTTCTAATCTAAAGGTTTAGGCATTTGGAGTAGCGGAAGAGGCGGTTTTCCTCTTTGATGCCATTGAAAAAAAAATTACCCTATAAACCATGCTAATATCCAGAATTTGCATAAGAAAATATCAAAAGAGATGAGTAATCAATCTACTTGTTTGGATGATCAGTGCAGAATATCCTGAGAGTCCTACCCCTAGGTCAAAGAAGTATATGCTTGTTACATGACCTAAAAATTTGAATGTTGAAAACCAAATAAACGCACCTTTTACCTTGTGAACCTATTTTACCCCTCAAATCATTTAAAACCACATTAATTCAAATTTAATGAAATAATTGTACAAAGATTTGAAAATAAATTCATTTCCATATAATACGGTTGCTAAGTCAAACTTCACATAAATGTAATTTATTCATTTCTCAAAACCAGAGTGGTTTTATGGGTTGAAAGGTGATTTAATGATAGTGGATTACTACTTTCCATCACCACATGTGTCACCATGTGTCATCCCATGATGTGTTTCGGGAGCCAAACCTCGTGTTAGAAATCAATCATCTATGCACCTGAAATGATCATGGGTCGTTAGATTCGAACACAAGAAGGGTTGTTAACCTCCATGCACATTATGGCCTAAAAATACATATGTGCCATTCGATCTTCTCAAGTGCCCACTATTAGGTCTGGAGGATTAAAATAATTTTTTTAATACAACAAATCATCATTAGGCTTAATTAAACCAATCACCCATTAAATCTCGCCTTAGATTAATTCCCATAATCAAATTAAGTGTAGTTGTTACCTCAAGAAAAAAATTCAATCGAAACAATATCACAAAGGTTGTTATCTCTTTCTCAATCATAAGCAAAAGAAAATTATTAACTTTCCTAAGCTTCTATCTCAGAGGCTTAACATTTTCCTTAAGAGGGATGTGATGTTCAATAATGGGTCTATCATATGTCTTCAAATCTTGGTAAGTCCATATAAAAACATCAATATATCTTTTAAAAAGATCAACATGACTTTGATTGAGTTCCCTTGGGATTGATTTTGACAACTTAACGATTATAGGTTGCCACTCCCAAGATTTACATCTTCAATGTCTTCATCTTGTAGTTGTATCAGGGGTTTTACCGTTGCATCCTTATTATCGAAGAGTTTCTCCAAAGGAATCAATCCTTGAGGAATATAATTGATCAATTTCATGATTCCTAACCTTTATGTACCTCTTCTGCATATTTTCCACTTATGTTTTTTATATCCTCATGTTCATCTTCAGAATTGATATGAGTGGTGGAGGATTCATGTATCATCCCAATAAATTTTTGAATCCATTCATAATATTTGAAAACCTACCAGTGTTTGATATTATTTGAAATAGAAGGTTTGTAGGAATAGGAATTGCTTCAAAGGTAGGATTCCTCGAAGAAGA
Source organism: Larix kaempferi (assembly GCA_027924585.1). Classification (NCBI taxonomy): domain Eukaryota; kingdom Viridiplantae; phylum Streptophyta; class Pinopsida; order Pinales; family Pinaceae; genus Larix; species Larix kaempferi. The sequence continues at coordinate 9,459,620 of BSBM01000173.1, read as the reverse complement.
AGAAGAACCTGACTTACGTTGTCGAGCACTATCCTCAATCAACTATTCTGGGTTTTTGAAAATAAGAAAAAGATGGGGGTTTGAAAAAGACTGAGTATACCTCTTTCTTTCTAGCTTGACAAAGTGAAATTTCTAGGTGAATAATTGAAATATTTTGAAGAAAACCTTAATATAGCTATAGTTCTTCTATGGTTCACCACCTATGAACAAAATCTTGCGGTTGTATTAACTAGGGAATAGAAAGTCAAAATTCATCCCCCAACAATAACGCCAAAACAGATGTTGTTCTTTGACATGTTCTTGACTAATAAACTATGCCAAGGCACCCTATGGAAGTAATCTCACTTCCCTACTTAAGGCTAATAGGAAAAATGCAGCAACCTGAGGGGGTAGTCGTCATGCATAAAGATATTCAACATTGTTCATTGCATCAATAAAGTTGAATTAAACATGAAATGACTCATTAAAGTATGACAAATATGAGAAAATAACCACACAATTGATCAAACCCAAGTGGCCACCTTATCCTTGTATTCCAAGATATCAAATTTAATGGAGATGGAAGGAATAAACCATTTAATTCAAATACTAGAAAGTAATATCCAAACTTACAAATGGAAGCTACAATAACAATGGAGGAAGCCTGCAGCCTAAAGGATTCATAACTTCATAAGGAAATATTGCAATTATCAACCTAATATTGCAATATGGAAGTTATTCAAATATGCATTACATAAACATGAAGAAATTGATGGCTAAGATCATGTTGGAGTATTAAATACCAAATCACTGCAAAAACATTCATTTTGAGTCATTTATTATCTTTTCATTGAAAATCCAACTCATACAACACCATGAGATATTAAATATCATTCATAAGTCAATCATATATCACATGAACTTCAAGGATATTTAGAAAGAAAAATACAAGGTAAAACACTCAGCAAGTCGAGCAATTTTTGTTTCCATGTGGTTCACGGAAAGGAGATTGGTGCTCGCTACGTCCATGGATCCCTCCTCGCAACTCAGAGGGAACATGAGGTGGTCAATAATTTTGAAACATTGGGGGCTCAACAACAAGAGCATTGTATAAACCCATTTAAGGGATCGGCATGTTACTTACCAGTAATTGATCCTGGGTGGGGAGGATATCAATCATTCCTCCCAACCACCCAAGCTACATCCAATGGATGTGATAAAGTCAAGCAATTATCAAACATAACTTTCTATCATGTCCCCAATTAAATGATTTTTAGATAAATAATTAAGTTGGCCTACCCAATTCTTAAGGGTTATGTGGAAGAATTAAAATATTGACATTTAACCCCAAGGTCTATAGTTTCTCATGAAAATTCAATATTCTAAATTGATGGTGAAAAAATAGGCCAATAATTTATGGAATAAATGTTAAATGCTCCAAAATGAAGTGGCATTAGGTCCTAGTTGGACTTGGGGGCGCATAAGTGAACATGTGGGGTCCACATGCGAGAATATTCCTCCTTTAAACATGGAGCCATCCCCAAATTCGAGTTGGAAGGGAAGAGGTAACATTCATGAAGGAAGATGAAGAGTCATAGGGCTAAAAATAGGCAATGACAGATTCTATGACAACTATGACAAGCATTATGACACTTATGCCAGATTCTATGACACTTATGACATATTCTATGACATCTATGACAATGTAAGAGCTAAAAATAGACGAAGACGGAGCATGAGAGGAGTTACACATCTCCAAATCATCCAAAAGATTCCCCAAGTCGAATTCATGGAGGAGTTGGAGACAAAAGATGAGCCAAGTGTCATGTGGGGTCAATGAAGGGTCACAACCCCCACTAATTCAAATTCCATGACTAATTAGGAGATAATTTGAGTTCTAAGTAGGTAAATGACTCAAATAAAGTTATTTAAAGGAGCCCAATTTGAAATGGAGTAGCTTTTGGTCATTTTTTATTTGCATCTTTGCAATTTTGGAGAGCTTCAAGCTTGTCCTTGCATGGTGGATGTCCATCCTCCCTGCATTAGAACCAATTTTGAGGGTGCAAGATTCCCATCCAAGTTGGTTGATGGAGAGGCCATTCAGAACTATCAGCAAAGCTTCATGGAGATGTTTTGATGCAGGTTCAACCCCCATCTGAGTTCGATTTCATATTCTCTCATTCTACTATCTTTCTCTCAATGTTCATGTAAAGTGAGATAGCGCACTCTTGTTAATGGATGCATAAATATGTAATGGATAGGTCATGGGAACCACAGCTTGAAATACTAAGCACTTCATGTACTATTTCTCCAAGTAACATTGATATTCGAGCTAGTTTCCTCTTTCTCTCAATGTCATGTAAAAGTGTGATGGCGCACTTCTTGTTGCGTATAGATAATGGAGGATTGCTATTTCGACCTTATGGACATGTTAGTTGTTGCATAAATCTGTAATAAACATATCATGAGCGCCACATCTCGAAATACCAAGTAATTCATGTGACATTTCCAATTAAAACTGAGATTCGAGCCATTTCCCTCATAGTATTTTCATGGTGATTTTGGGATGATATTGCACCTGTTTTATATCAGATATTTCTGATATGTTTTTTTATGTTATGATATGCATATGGATTTAAATTGATGGCCCAAATAATGTAAGCATACCCCTAAAGTGTTACTATAGTTTGTGACATAAATTTAAGGCCCCTTGTCTACCATTTTCACCCAAATTATATACTCTGGAAGTTGTTGTCCTTTGGGAGATCTATTCAACCCTAAAACCTGATACAATGATGCAAACATGTTGTCCTTGATGTCCTCTAACAGAGCCAAGTTTCAGAAAGAATATTAGTGAATTCCGTACAGCGTTTGGAAGGGAAAACAGTGGCTGGCCTAGGGGGATTTCCACCAATCCAATTGACTAGTTTTGTCCTGAATATTCTCTCCTTGTAAATTGCAGACCATGGATCTGTATAGCGGATGTTTGGGTGTATAATTACTGTATTAAAGTGTCCTATCCCCTCCCAAGTCCCTCTTTCCACAATTTGAAACCATTTGGGGTCATTTGGGATAGTTTGGGGTTTCACTAGTCCAAGATTTGAAAATTGGCCAAATTGAGTAAATTTTCAAATTGGGGATATTACACTTTCCAATAATTTTCATAAACACAATGAGAATAACTTAGAAGTGAGATCATCGATTAACAAAAGAAGAGTTACAAACTTGGAAAATACAGGGGGATGAATCCTCTTTTCATTCTCAAAACTATGTGGTAATGTGTTTCATAATATGATAAAACAACTTAAACTAGTTTGTCAGCAAACTACAAGCAAGTTCTAGTTCTTCCTAAGATGACCCCTTCTTTTATTATCTTCCTAAGCTATATAACCAAAGGTTCTAATTGTCATTTAGTTATCCCACGCTAACTATTTTCCTTCAAAATAGACAATTCAAACAAGATTTCTTTATACGAATTTAAAATGGAATCATCTAAGATCCATTTTTGAATAAGGGCTTTTCGATGACAAATTTCCTTCTTTCATTGGTATTCAGCTTCTATTAGTTATGGGTCAATTTTCTCTATGGTTTTGAGGATGAGGCTCCCTTGTCCAACTGTGTTACTCGCTTAACTTTATATTTCTAAATATTACTCTAGGCCTATCCTATTGGATGAAATAAGTGCAACATATTTATATACACTGCAATGTCCAATTATTAATAAAGTTGATAAGACCAAGGGATGGTGTTTCTTAAACAAGCTTTTAATTTGGGCCAATATATTGAAATCAATAAATAATAAACCAATCAACATTTTTCTCGAGATATTTTTGTTTTAATCTTCAAATTTATGCAGGTTTCCCTAAAAAATTTAAGGTTCGTAATAAATTTCATCTCCGAGTAATGTAATATCCTTGGTCCAAGTTGATGGTAGGTCAAGTTTACAAATGGGTGAGAATTGAGCTTTGATTTCTCGAGTTGCCTAATTGAATTGGGTGCATTTTTCCTATGTTGCTAGAATTAATTCCTTCTAAGTATGCACTTTTTTTGCCTTCATGGTCATCTTTGATCTATCTTTAATACTTATCATAGTCAAATGCACCTATGGCGGGTGTTAGTGCTAAAGTTTTCACTTGACTGCAAAAGCACAACATCTAGCACATCTTGAAAAGAGTTTAATCTTTAGTTGGAATGGTGGATTCAGGCGGATAAAATTGAGGAAAAGAAAAACAGAAAACTGAGCTAAGGACACCTTGGATCAATAATCTATACCATTGGGCATGGAGTCATCATGTTATGAATCAAAGGCAATCGAGCTAAATACCAATGAAGGTAGAAGAGAAAGGAACAAGCATGAAATATTCAAGCATCTCTAACATGTCAGACCTTAATATCTCAGGGATGGAACATTCAATAGACAGAAGCACCTTCTGAAAATGAATGGAAGAATACTTGAAAGAGGCACATAGATTATGGGAAATTGCAACAAATACTTTGTTGCTCAAGAATCCATAACTTGTAAGTAATTATTGATAGTCAACAATTAACCTTCACTCAAACAAGAAGATAAAGACAAGAACAAAAGACTCACACTCTGATATCAACTCTCAAGAATCTTTGATTACAAAACATTACAAAGACAACAGCCCGAATGGCTTTCAATAATGCATACGGATTCATTTGTCTCTAGAACCCTCTCTCAGGCCTCCAGAACCCCCTTTTCATTACATAGAATATATTTTTATAAGAAAATGATTACCTTAAGCTTAAAGCCACCTAGCCTACTCGAGTGCCTTCTTGGAATAAGATTAAGCCCTTACAAAATGGATCTGATCTCTAAAAGAACAAATATTACATAGATCTAAGATCCACATAATCAAGGATGTGGATCTAGTCAAAATCTGATTTGGCATATATGCATTTAATATTACATTAAGAAGATAACATAAAGATGATAAAATACGTGTCAATATGCTCGATGAAGATAGAGGAGACTCGAGTTGGAAAATTGACCAAAACTTCTTGCATGATAAACTCCTAGATCAGCATTCCAAAACTGTGTACAGTTAGCCAACAATTTCTAGAAATGACTGCTAAATGCTTGTTGGAAATCACTGCGTCGTGTTACCTACTATTTTGTACCATAGTTGGACTTCTTGTGAGCCATCAGTTTCATGAACATGTTCAATGTTCATCATCAGTGTTTAGAAGTTCAGAAGACATTTTCAGGGCCAACTTTGGCCCCTTTGTAATAATTGCATGTCCAGACCCCCTTGAGGGAACTGTAATAAGTTGGTCTAAGCATGATTATTTTGTAAAAGACTTGGCTTACCTTAGGTTTGGCTATCAAAGGGATACTCTAGAGTGTTTTTTCCTTAAGAACTATGCGTTGCGATTCAGTGGCGTATAATTCCTGAGTTTTTCACTCACACCTCCAAAGCTGGCGTATTTTCATGGTGGTCAAACCTAGGGAGGTTATTAAAGTCTATATGTCTATGTATTTTTGACATGCTATCCATATAAATTGAGTCGTATGGACATGCACTAGGTCCCCTAGGAGTTTGGTTTCATTCCGGTAAAAATATTTTTTTTTTTCTGTAAATTAGACCATTTTTAATGGTTTAATTGGAAAAATTCAAAATGTAATAAAAGCTTCACCTGGAGGCAAAATTTGGCGTGGGAAGGCCCATTTTAACGCTCAGAGCATCCTCTTTAACCTAGGACCCACTTTTCCTAGGTTTCGGGTGACTAAATTGGCATTTGTGGCATTTTTTCCTAAAGATGCTACAAAACGACACTTAATTGCTGAAAAGCCACAAATTACACAAAATGACAAAAATCAAATAAATCAAAAATGAATAAAATCTTAATATGGAAGGGTGGTTTAATGTTTCAATAGGGTGTATGACCACCTTGGGAAAATAAAGCACATGCTAAAATTAAAGTTAGGATAGTGTTGGATTATTTCTATTGAGGAGTGTGCCTCCCTCTTCACGTGAGTGGCATACCATGGTTGGGAGTTCGCTTAAGGTTTGGGCGAAGGTTCCATTTGATGGGTGTGGGTTCCAATGGGAGAGGGGCGCCCCTCTCATGAGGTTGCAGCCACCTCATCCCTCTTAGCAACCCAAAGCGCCAAGAAAACAAACTTATGCGCCTATCACTCCTTGCGCTCCTCCTTTCACTCATCTTCCCTCTCCTTTCATGTATTCGCTTCTCCTCATGTAACTCTATAAAAGCAGGGTCAAGCTCCCCTATTCCAGGTGGATTAGCTTTGAACCTCTACTCCTTTATTCTATTTGTTTTAATGAGAATTTGTTGAAGACTTTGGAGTTCAAAGAGGTGTGCAAGATCTATGTTATGGTGTGTGTTCATATCTGAGGTAATCTTGTATCTTATGTTTATGCATTTTTCTATTTTGAATATTGTGGATGGTTTAGCTAGGAAGGCCTTTGAACCCGTAGAGGTATTCATTCATAGGCTTGAATTGAATTCTTTTGATATGTTATTAAGAGAATAGGGAGTAGTCTGCGTAGTCAGATATACAAAATTCTCTTCACATTTTCTTAGCAATTGATATCTTCTAGATTTAATCCACTTTTTCTTGCAAGTGTATGAATGTTTGATGCAGGATCTCTCAAGTTGGTTTGGAAGCAAACCTAAGTTGGATTCTCTCCTTTTCAACAAGTGATCATTGTTCTAATCTTGTCTTGTAGATCTCTTCAAGCCTTCAGTTTATTCAACCTTGGGATTGGTTCCTTCTTTTCACCCTTTAAACTTAAAATCAAACTCTTTTCCCTGTCTTTGTTTGTTACTAAAGCGAAATGATTACAAGTTCAAAAGTTTTACTTCTCTAGCTCTTTCGCTTTCCTTCATGCAATAGGTTGCAAATCTTAAAGTTGTATCTTTCACCTATTTGCTCATCTAGAATGCATTCGCTCTACTTCCAAAGTTCCTAATCTCTCATGCATTCACTCCTCCAAATGCAAGTAAGCTCAAGTTCTTTAAAAAAATCATCTTCTTGTAGCTTATTCACTCCTCTAGAAGTGAACCTATTCGCTCCTCTTAAGAGTTGGATCCATTGCTTAAGCGCTTCATCTCTTTGATCCGTTCGCTCTTTTTTAACTAGTTCAAGTGGCAAGGGTTTATATTCTTTTGTTGATCTACTTTCTAGCATCTAGATCTTATTTAAAAGCTTTACCTTTCTAGATCTAGTTTGTCTTCTTCTTGTACTTCAAGTATTTAGATTTCAAGTCATTTATTAAAATACATTAAAAGATTGTTTATTTGTTCATATATTAACAACTCCGAACCATTAACTAATATCTGTCCAAAGCTCTTATCCACAGAAAGCAAGGCAAAGCAATAGCCCAAAGGCTAAAAAGACAAAGCGAGAAGAGTTAAGGCAAAAGAAAAAGGCACAAAAATTCTACTCTCCCCCTTCTTCATCCCCTTTCTATCTTGTGCCTTCAAAATGAAGCTAACATCAATTCTTGTACAAATCATAAATAAAAAGCGAGCGGGATTATGGCTCCCGCACCCTTCTTCCCCCATTTGGGGGAAGCCTGTATCGTCCTTGTTTGTCATTCATTTGCTTTTTATCTGCATAAGTAGAAGAAACTGCTAGATTAGTTTCAATAGTTTTCATTGTTTTAGCTCTTGTTTAGTTAGATTTTAATTTCTTGCTTGATATAAAGTTGTTAAAAGGAACAAAAAGCCTTTTGAATCTCACTGAAAAGTGGATCAAGAGCACTCTCTGTCGGAGAGGTTTTTACTTGCTTTCTGTCTTAGTTAGATTTCTTGTCTTTTATATTGCTTAAAAAGAACCCAAAATCTCTTGAATCTCGCCATAAGGAGGATCAAGAGTGCTCTCTATCGAAGAGTTTATGTTTACTTAGTTGTTTTAGATTTTCCTTTCTTGTTTTAGTTTAGCTTGTATTGCAAAATCTCTTGAATCTCGCCATAAGGCAGATCAAGAGTGCTCTCTATCGAAGAGTCTATGACTCCTCTTTTCATCACCTAAAATAAAATTGGAATGAATCATTTACTACACTGCGTATGCTCTACCCACCAGCAATTCGTCTGAGTTGTGGGATACCAAAAGCAGTTGTAGCACTACTTAATTTTTTCACATTTAAACCAACTTCAACTTTAATAAAATAAACTCCCGTATAAACCAACGAAAATCCAGCGTCGAAATGTTGTAGTCTAAAGTGGGCAAGTTTTGCCTGGAGACGTGGGAACCACTGGGAAGAGACCTCGGGGCAAAAGTTAGACTACATCCTTGTTGGTGTAGTATTGAACAACTCAAGAGACTCTGTTCCAGCCCACATGTCCTTGTACGGAGCCACATAGATTGCATTCTTGACATATCTCCTATACCGAAAGGTATATCTTGGAGAACCCCTTTTCCCACAATAGTCCACCTCACATTCAAAATTTATAAAAAAAATTATCAAGATACATTTGCAAAACATCTCCAAGCACTCCAAAGACAGCGACTCCATTAGTACTAGTCTCTTTGTTTAAAGCAAGCAATTGTCTCTTTTATTTCATACTTTATCTATCATACAATTTCACTATCTTGAGTAAATGTTGTGGATGCTTCTTTAATTTTATAAGTTATCATCATATACTATGGATGTGTCTTATATCTTGCAAATCTATACTTGATTAAAATCTTATTGTAAATTGTAAAAAAAAACTCCTAAACAAACACCCATCCCAATCCACAAAAACACTCAAAAAACACTTAAAGAGCCTTAGTAACTCTTTGTATGGTCTACCCCCATGGCTTCGTTAGGAGTTAAGCCTAAACGGAGGAGTCAGGATCAAGTGACAGCACCTGACTCTTTGCTTGCCCCCAAGGCCACACATTCCAAAAGCAACTTCGAAAGTTTTCTGCTGATGTGTGCACATCGGCGGGCCACATGTAAGACTGCTCAAAATTGCTACATTGAGAACAGGGTCAATGCCTTATCACCCAATATACTCTACCCCAAAAATCTCGAGGTCTACTCAAAGTCTGGAATTAGATTCAATCAAATGGTAATCCTCTGCCTAGAAAAATGGATAATTAATTTCTTTGGACTCCTGTAGCTGCCAAGTGGGCTTCTCTGCATGAAAATGTCTTCACAAAAGCTGCCAGAACATCCCACGATTTCTTTCCAGGATCACAAAATGATGAACCAAATTTACTATCATGGATATTTAAATATTCCTGCCAATCTCCTCTAGAACCCTTGATTTATAATGCTTATCCTCTACATAACAATCAATTTCCATCATGAGCAGAGTATTGCTCGATCCCAAACCCCATCATCATTGTTGAAAGAGACACAATATACTCACTATTTCTAGTACCTGTAACATAAATAGGTTTTTTCTTTGACATTTCAGAAAAAGCAGTATCAACAGCGTGAGATACACTGTCATTAAGACCAAACTTGGATATGATGGAATTCACATCTTCCTTGAGCGAGCTTCTGAACACACTTGACATTAATATATTCTGCTCCACTTGGAACTCAGGCTATGAATTCGTGGCTTTTGAGAAGCTCCAAAATTAACAAATGGTTGGCAATTGGTTCCATAAATAACCATTCCACAGAGGTATGAAACTCAAATAAATAAAAGCTATCAAACCTTTAGCATTTGAATGCTTCAACCATACAATTCTTGTCCTCATATTGCTGATATGCTACTGTTAAACACTTTATTTGAGCAGTGCATTTGGCATTTGAACTTGGTCAAAAAAGAAAATCCAATTTTGAGTGCACCCTAGTGACAATTTCCTTTTGTTGGCAACGATGAGCATTCTCTTGACATTTGCAAGCTCATCTTTAACATCTGAACTTAGGTCTAGCTTGGCATTCGTTTGGGAGCTCACGTTGGGCAAGCTTCAGATCTCAACTAGCACTTGATATGCGCCTTTTTATTTCACCTCGTGAGAATAATCCCACAAGTATAAGCCAAAACATATCATATGTATTTTAATATTGCATGGCTTCAAGCTTTGCTTGATGCATGGTGTATGGAGAATGAGCTGCTTGTGGACTGTAGCTTTGGCGGGATTGACACTGTTATCACCTAAACTGTAGTTACCCCTATGGATGGATCCAGTCATGGATGGCAATAGGGAAGGGCAACTTGAAAGGTGCAACCACGATCACCTCGACCTCCAATATGTATGGTTGTCACGCCAGTCGAGGCAACCTTCGCTTTATGTTGTCTAGCCCAGACAACAAAGGGGGAGACCCGATCTACTCCCGATAGGAGAGATCAAAACCAAGACACCAAATCAGGGTATTTCCAAGTGAAGTTAGGTGTATGGTTTATCCTAGACCTAAGGATGAAGTCACAAGCCAAGTGAGGGTTCAACAGATATAGCTTTGGTTCATAGTTGAATGTAAGAGTGACTTATAATGTTTGTAGTGAGATCTAGGGCTAGTGTACTAGTTCAATGTCAAAAGATCCACTGCCTTGGGAACCGTGTCCAATGCAGGATATTTAAAGGGTTATATTGGGGCTAACTAGTACATGAGACAAGCTTGACCATGGTTCATGATGTCTTCAAAGGTATAGTTTACCATGCCTAAGTCAAACCACAAGTCAATCCAACAATCTAGGAAAGTTGAATTACCTTGTAGAGAAACCAGTGCCTTGGGAATTGGGAAGTGGAGTCAAAGTGGGGTTGACTTATGGTTAGGACTCCTACAACATGAGATAAGTGGACAGTATAGGTCTTGATGGTTAAATGTGCCTAGATCTAGGTTTAACCCAAGTGGACCACAATCCCTAAAAACAAGGAATGCAGTCCCCAAGGCAAGATTTGACAAAGTGACAGTCTAGACGTAGGTTTTGAATTATTCCGGTTTCAGATCTGCAATAATCTCAAGTACCCAGTTCCTAGAAGTGAGTGAACTCACTTCTCCAAGGTGGTGCGACTTTACCCAAGGAGGCTTCAATTGGGGTTTAGGTGGGTCAAATCATGTCGGATGGCATCCAAACTTTAGATCCTAGTAGATCGGTCAGGTAGGAGTATGGATCTATAATTTCGTGGCAATCCACCGGTTAGATCTTAGTAGATCTGAGTTTAAGTGTTCCAAGTGGTCCAAAATGGGGATTAAATCCCTTAAAATGTGGAATGGGGCCCACAAGGTGAATTTCAAGAAAGGGACAACATGGGTGTATGTTATTTGATGTGTAGATGTCAAATCAAGTGGAATCTCAAACACCCATCAACTAGATCTAGGTCAACTTGCTCAAATGGTGAAGTGCGCCTTCCTTGGGAGAAGCTAAGTTGGCTTGGGAGAGGGGTCAAACGGAAGCCAATCCTCACCAAACTATAGATCCGGGATGCCGTGGATGCTATAGAGGTGGGTTTTCAATATCATGCCCAATAACCCACTAGATCTAAGTAGATCTGAGAAAATGTAAAAATGGGGTTTTGATTAATTAGGGTTTTAAGTGTTTTTGACAATTGGATAGATCATGGAGATAGAACTTACCTTGAGATCATACCTGAGTGATGTGGATGAGATGCCTTGATGTTGAGGAAGATTCCCGCAGAGATCAAATGAGAGATTGTTGATTTGCTTGCCGATTTGATGCCCTAGCCCACAAGTGCGCCTTCCTCTACCTGTCAAACCAAGGAATAAAATTCAATCAGTAAGATCAAGTATGGAAGAAATACAAGAGAAATGCGAATAGTAACATGAAATAGAAGGTACTGGGACAGTAATACTCCCTGTTACCAACGAAGAGCTCCAAAGAAGAAGTAGGGAGAGTCTTCCCCTACCAATACCTCCTCCTCCAAGCAAATCGGCCTCCACCTGTAGATGCAAAATCGTGGTACAAAAGATATGGCAAACAAGATCTCCAATAACTCAGTGCAAAGGAAGAACCAACGAACGAACACAAAAAACATTCACCACAACACTGGAGATAGATGCAATAATAATTTTCTATTCCAATAATCCAGAGCCAAAAGTCCCTTTACAATGAGAGGCTCTCTCCTTTAAATAGGAAGGAGAGGCACCAAAACCCTAACCACTTTTTGAATGAGTGGCTAAGATTAAAAGATACAAATGTCTAATCAATGGTTGAGATGAGCTCAACAATAAAATACATGGATCATACATAAAATATAACATAAGTGGACAAAATCGCCCTAGAAGAGGGGAATCCCACCAAATCATGATGATGAAATATCATAAGAGGCTTATGGTGGGTCCAAGGGGTAATTTTATCCCTCCTTGGTCAATCCCCATAGCACTATAACCAATAAATAATCATGAATGTACCAAATCGTGCCTCCATAGTGAAGTCGTGGTCCTCAAAAGACCTCAGAAATCCACAAAAAGTGCAATAAGTGATGGATGCGGGCCCCGATGAAGCTGAAACTGCTGGAGAAGGTGTGGAAGGTCCCGATCTACCATCACTGATCATCCCATGCCATAACTTTGCCTCAGTAGCCCAAATCGATTTCCTCAATAGCCATTTCTACCAATCCTGAAATGCCTCGGGAAACGTGAAACTGCCCAAACAGCCTCCTGGAGTGATGGCGCTGTCAAGGTGAGGGCACCAATGTGTCCGGGAGGGGGGTAATATGGTAAAAACAAGTGGCTGGACCACCCCCTCCATCATCAGCGCCCTAGGTCAACCGGATAAAAGTCATCTCTGCTCCGACAGGGCCTCCAACAGACCAAAACTGCACTAGGACAGCCTACTGAGGCTAAATCATCACTGTAAGTGCCCGGAACTGAAAACAAACTGTCCCATTGGACTCAGAAGGTCCAAATCCATCCAAGATGTGTACTCATACACCATATGAATCTCTGCATGATCAAAATAAATATCCAATGTACCGGAACAAGGCCAATAATAATGATCTGTAAATGACCAAACACTGCTGTATCCCAAGAATCATCATCATAACCCTGTAGCTGCTGCATAGAATCATCCTGTATGTGTACATAGACCATATATCATCTATCCATATCATCATAAGGTCCACCATCTCATGTCCCATGGTCCTCCATGGTCAAACTAGGTCTAACCAAGACCAAATACAACTCAGACTATCATCCATAGCTGCTGCAAGGTGTCAAGGTTAATACATGCTTTACAATTTATTCAAATAGCCAATATAACACAGAGTAATCATGACTGGCGATCTAAATCCAAATATATAGTGTCGTTAATTATTATTATTACTCAGACTAGACTTTCAGGACCATACTCACTTCATAGTTGTGATCAATTTGCTAGTGAAGGGTGAAGGCTGAAATAACTGGCTAGGCTAAGGGATGACTTGACTGACTTGACTTTGTGACACTTTGGCAAGGGAAAGGGAATACACACCATAGTATATACTGAATGAGCAATAACACAGGGAATGGCGGTGTCTCACAAATGGATGAGTTGTTTAAAGAGGGTTTATTCACCTTCACAGATGCGCACAATCCATAATACAAACAAGGCCAGCAATTGTTTAGATATAACATTTAAGTTCCATTGCTTTTGGGCCTGAGGTTTCCATAGCCTTGATCTATGTGTGTTTACAAACACATTGCATAGATTTACATTTATTTTTAGGCTTTCTGCTGCAGGTGTGTTTTTAAGGCACTTGTTTACCTGAGCACTTCTAGGTGTGTCATGGACAACTTGTTTACCTAGGTATTTATTTTTCCAAAAGATATAACATTTTATTTTTCATGGCCATTTTCAATTGGCATTTCTTTCACATACAAGATATAGCATTTCATTTTTCCAGATTTTGTATTGATGGCAGCACTAAAAGTTTCAGGTTTAGCCAACACAACTTTAGTGACTAGGGGGAATTCTCAAGGAACTCCAACTCACCATAGGTAAGTTTTGTCACCAACTCAGAGCCGAGACACAATAAACAGGGAAGCTCATCCAATACAGAGGCTACAGTGGGGAAAAGTCCTCCATGTCACTAGTCAAGTAGCAAATCAGGGTAATAATCTAAAAGGTAAGCCACGGATGGATGAAGACAATGAAATGATGGAGCCAACACTAGCAAGCCAGAGTATGGTGTAATGATCACCTCTATTCTCCCTAAGGAGGGTATGTACCAATGAGTATGAATAGTGAACTTCTAAGTCTGAGTAGGGACAATATGATATAAATAATAGGTCAACCAGGTCCATGTATCTATATGATCGCCAGATCATGACACTAAGTGCTAAGACATGCTATAAGAATAAGTATAAAAGCAATCTAACCATAACACAATAATATACCTGCTGAGTCATATACCTGAATGCACATCAACCTGTACCATCATCTGTCCTCTGGAACTGCTGCTGTAACTCTGGGCACTACTGACTGCTCTGTACCAATGGTATAATGGCTATATCGGGCATCTCTCTGAGTGTCCTGAAACTCAGTCATGGCATGGGGAGCATAACCGCTGTCCACAATCTGATAGTGATCCAATATAGATGCTCATCTCAGCATCTCAAATGCAAGGGAACTGGCTGAATAGTGTACTGGAATGAGAAAAATAATGTATGGTAGCCCGGCTACTATATATGTGATAACATCTGGCTCCGGCTGGGACAAATGCTCTGCTGAAATGAGCGCTTGAGAACCTCAGAATCTCTGGTCCTCGAATCCACGATCCAACACTCTACCATTTCCAATTTTTATTCTTGCAACCTATTTTCTGCATTCACAAACATCTAACAAAAATACCTCATGCCGCATGTGTGGGAAAAATATAAAATCAACTGAAATAAAATCTACTCTATGTCAGAAATATAAATGCATAAAGTATAAATGCAAAAGGTAAACAAAATTACTAACATAATTTGCAAAATTTGAAATTTATTGTGCAGGGAAAAGAAAAGTGACAGGTACTCAGTTAAACTAGGAGCTTACAAAGGAGCTTAGAGACTAAGAAGGTGCCAGACTCAATGGCTGAAAAGACTAACTACTGCCTAAGTAGGCTTATTTGGTTTCCTACCTACCCTACTCTACCAGGCAATGCAAGCGGAGAGATCCCAACTATGTGGGATCAGGGATGTGATCCCTCAAGTCCCTCTGATGGACAGGATATAAAATACGTCGTCCACTACCAGTGGTCAGAAAGCACATGCCATCAATGCATCTTTCTAGTGTGAAAGGTCCAACCCATAAGTCATCAGCTTGCCCCGATCTTATATGCAGTAAATGGTTGGGGATAATGACTTGACTTCCTGTAGGAAACCTATTTCTATTGACTGACTCAGGGATAACTCCAATGTTACGAATAGGCATGGGGTGGATTTCGGCAAGGTTTTGCGGTTGAGGTGTGACAATCCTAGAGTTTCTCCTAGAAGGAACTGCATCAATTCTGGGTGGACCACCATCTAAGGAAATAGCAACTGTGCCAATAAGGATTTCCCTAACTTCACTTCTTGTTTCTTGGATTACCTCATCTGGCTCTTCCCCATGGGGAGACACAACTCTTTTAACAATTTCACCTACAGTCAAGAAGTCTCTATGTTCTTCCAAGGGAGGTGGCTCTCTGGATATGACAGTATTATGACTAGAACCTTCCCCTGAAGGAACCGGAACAACCATGTTTTCCAATCTGGGAGAAACTGACTCAGGATGAAATGTAGAGGAAGTAGGAATGTGAGAAGGATCATGAGTATGATGACTACAAGACTCAGATGGTAGGAGGAAACTAGGAATATGCGGATACGTAGATAAAGCATGGCTTTGAGGCTCTGAAGGAGTTTGAAAAATAGCAAGGTTATTTAGATTATAGTCTCCTTCAGGAGCATCATTACCTAGGGCATCCTCTTCCCAACTCAGAGAGTTATCATGGACTTGAATTAGGCTACCGTCTTCTAAGGATAAATGAGATAAAGAATCTTCTGTATCGGAATAATAAGTGGCTTCAGGCTCTTCATTTGTTTCAACCCTAGTAGATGTTGCAAGATTGTTTTCCCATGGGTAGATAGGTGCAAGCCCTTGGCTTTCTCTCTCTCTATTGTGATCAGTCAAGGCAAACCACTCCCTAACAGTGAAAGGAATTCTTTCTCCCCTCCTAATATCATCAAACTCATCTTCATGTATTGGGTTTTCAATATTCTCCTCATTATTTATTTGCTCATGAAGGTTTTCTATTGGGGGAGTTTGTTCAAGCAAATTCTCATCTCCTTCTATATTTCTTATGCCATCCTCAACCCGTTCAAGTGTGTGATCTTCTATAGAAGATTCTCGAATGGTTTCATTGTTTTGTTCATGGTCTTGGGGTTGACTTTCATATCCTCTCAAATCATCTATTTCCTCAACAAATTCATTTCCAACTGTTCTTGTTATTTCAATCATTTGCTTGTCTTCCCAAAAAGAATCAGAATCTTCCATGACCATACACATACTTTGATCAACTTCATATAATTCATCCTCATCTTCAACAAGGTTAGTTTTAGCATTATTTAATAATTCATCCCCATATGTGTTTTTCAACCCTTCATCAAAAGATTCAACATGCTCATTATAACAAGGTTCTCTATTAACCCGAATCAAAGCTCCATCAGGGTTGGGAACACAAATAAATGATAAGTCCATCATAAGGTATCCACCTAGACCAGCTGCCCACTTTCTAGATAAGAGCATTACATATGCTGGGGGCAAGTCAATGACTACTACATCCATCATGGTAGAAATGTCTGAACATGCGAAAAGATCAGCTCTAAGGTTTTTGATCAAACCATAAGATGGCACTCGTCGGGAATCTATACCGCAGACATTTCCATAGGGCCTAGTCACTTCAAGTCCCATTTCCTTCATAACTTGTAAAGGCATAACATTCATTGCTGCTCCAGAATCCAACATACAATTATGAAGGAGCATGTTTTGAATGTGCAAGGTAAGGTAAAAGGGAGAGTGACCACCGCTCTTTCTTTCATAAATGGCTGAATGGATGTTTATTGGTGGATCCTTTTCTGTTTCACTAGGTTGTGTTCCACTAAGCTTTTGGATATGACATGATTCTAGGACCGGTTCAGGAGTTTTCTCTTGGCCAATACCATTGAAAAATTCCTCTACTTGGCATCTAACAGAGGGCACCTTCATTAATTCAGTGACAGGGATGTTACACATTATCTTGCTTAGTTCTTTCTTCATATCAATCTTAAGATCATAATCATCTATGGCAAGATCCTCTTCTTCCTTTTTATCTTCATGAATCTTTTTATGTTTATCAAGGAAAGAAGGCTGGGAAGTACTTCCTCGTTTATAGATTTGATACTTTGGTTGCTCTTTAGGTTTTGGGAGCTCTATGGCAAAACATGAGGAACTAGGTTCTTCAACTATATCATCTTCTTGCTCCCATGGCTCTCCTTCTAAAAGGATTCTTCCAAAGTCTTCATCATAGGATAAGTCATTTATAAAGTTGATGTTTTCTGGTTGGTCATCATGGTCAATGGTGTCAGAGGGTATCTCTTCTTCTTCATCACACCAATTGACTTCCTTCTTTTCAGAGTTTTCTGGATACTCAGGTCGTCGCCTATCCCTATCCCCATCAGGCCTTCTATTATTATTCCAGTAAGGTTTAGGGCCATAAGGATTTCTATGTCTTTCAGGGTCGTTCAGACTTGCCACATTCTTAGTCAGGACAGTTAATTGTTTCATCATTTCTTGCATGACCTCTAAAGTGTCCTTGGATTCCTTTGGCACACTCACAGGTTCCTTTGGTTTTTGGAGTCTAGGGTCAGATCTGGAAGTGGATGGGGTAAATTGATCAAAAAAGTTTTGTTTCCCCATGGATGCTACATTTTGCTCAGCCATCTTAGCATTTGATTGAGCGGTCTTTAAATCATTTGGGTTTTTATCCTTTAGCTGATAACCAACCCATCCCTCAAAAGCATTCAAGTAGTGAATGACAACTGCTTGATCTTTTGGTCTAATTTCTTCAAGGATAACAGCTACAGTCTTGTCAAATCTTATGTTAAACTCATGGACTGTTTCATTTTCTCTTTTCTTGATGTCAAAAAGTTGGTGTAAGAGAAATTTCCCATCTAACTTTCGGGACCACTCGCTGTTTAGCTTGTTGACAAAGTTCTCATACCCATCAATGGATGAGGCAGGCAACCTGTCAAACCACTTCCTAACATCTCCTTCCAAGGATGCCAGGAGACCCCTCATGAACACATCTTCCTCAGATGCTCCATATGCTTCCATGTGTTCCCATACTTTATCAATGTGGTCTTCAATTGATATAGCAGATACTCCATCAAATCTGGGAACCTTTTCAAAATACTTTTCAGGCATGTCATGGGGTGCACCCTGGATTTGGGAAAAGTCTAAAGGAGATGGTTTTGCCTTTCTTCCAAAAATCCTAGGAGCTTGTGGTGGAGGAACATTCTGGTTTCCCGGGTTTGTTCCGGCCATTGGATTTGGTAAGTTTATGTTTAAGTTTGAACTAGGAGAAGAGGGAGGAACCGAATTAATCAAAGGGGATCCTGAAGCTCTGCTTGGAGAATCGTTAACCAATTTCCAAAGGAAGTTAGATGGTTGTGCTTTGGGATCTCTTTTGCGATATGTAATTGGAGTTCCTTCAACTTGATCCAAGTTTACTTTACTTCTCGTGTTGTAAGCATGTAAATGAGCTCGCTCCTCAGCGGAGTCACGATTGGGAGTCGCCAGGTAGATTTAACTCTTCTACCAAGATATGTGTCGTTGTATATGCAGGAGAGAGTGAATAATGACTACTGGTTTGTCCAAGGTAAGCCCTATGCCTTTCAATACCAAAATGTTAGGCAAAGAGAACGGAAGGGCTTTAAGAAAGGTATGTCAAACCAGAGTAAGCTATTGCCTCCCCGGCAACGGCGCCAAAATGTTAGGCAAAGAGAAAGGGGAGGAGAGCTTTAATAATATGTCGGACCAAGGTAAGCCTATTGCGTCCCCGGCAACGGCGCCAAAATGTTATCACCTAAACTGTAGTTACCCCTATGGATGGATCCAGTCATGGATGGCAATAGGGAAGGGCAACTTGAAAGGTGCAACCACGATCACCTCGACCTCCAATATGTATGGTTGTCACGCCAATCGAGGCAACCTTCGCTTTATGTTGTCTAGCCCAGACAACAAAGGGGGAGACCCGATCTACTCCCGATAGGAGAGATCAAAACCAAGACACCAAATCAGGGTATTTCCAAGTGAAGTTAGGTGTATGGTTTATCCTAGACCTAAGGATGAAGTCACAAGCCAAGTGAGGGTTCAACAGATATAGCTTTGGTTCATAGTTGAATGTAAGAGTGACTTATAATGTTTGTAGTGAGATCTAGGGCTAGTGTACTAGTTCAATGTCAAAAGATCCACTGCCTTGGGAACCGTGTCCAATGCAGGATATTTAAAGGGTTATATTGGGGCTAACTAGTACATGAGACAAGCTTGACCATGGTTCATGATGTCTTCAAAGGTATAGTTTACCATGCCTAAGTCAAACCACAAGTCAATCCAACAATCTAGGAAAGTTGAATTACCTTGTAGAGAAACCAGTGCCTTGGGAATTGGGAAGTGGAGTCAAAGTGGGGTTGACTTATGGTTAGGACTCCTACAACATGAGATAAGTGGACAGTATAGGTCTTGATGGTTAAATGTGCCTAGATCTAGGTTTAACCCAAGTGGACCACAATCCCTAAAAACAAGGAATGCAGTCCCCAAGGCAAGATTTGACAAAGTGACAGTCTAGACGTAGGTTTTGAATTATTCCGGTTTCAGATCTGCAATAATCTCAAGTACCCAGTTCCTAGAAGTGAGTGAACTCACTTCTCCAAGGTGGTGCGACTTTACCCAAGGAGGCTTCAATTGGGGTTTAGGTGGGTCAAATCATGTCGGATGGCATCCAAACTTTAGATCCTAGTAGATCGGTCAGGTAGGAGTATGGATCTATAATTTCGTGGCAATCCACCGGTTAGATCTTAGTAGATCTGAGTTTAAGTGTTCCAAGTGGTCCAAAATGGGGATTAAATCCCTTAAAATGTGGAATGGGGCCCACAAGGTGAATTTCAAGAAAGGGACAACATGGGTGTATGTTATTTGATGTGTAGATGTCAAATCAAGTGGAATCTCAAACACCCATCAACTAGATCTAGGTCAACTTGCTCAAATGGTGAAGTGCGCCTTCCTTGGGAGAAGCTAAGTTGGCTTGGGAGAGGGGTCAAACGGAAGCCAATCCTCACCAAACTATAGATCCGGGATGCCGTGGATGCTATAGAGGTGGGTTTTCAATATCATGCCCAATAACCCACTAGATCTAAGTAGATCTGAGAAAATGTAAAAATGGGGTTTTGATTAATTAGGGTTTTAAGTGTTTTTGACAATTGGATAGATCATGGAGATAGAACTTACCTTGAGATCATACCTGAGTGATGTGGATGAGATGCCTTGATGTTGAGGAAGATTCCCGCAGAGATCAAATGAGAGATTGTTGATTTGCTTGCCGATTTGATGCCCTAGCCCACAAGTGCGCCTTCCTCTACCTGTCAAACCAAGGAATAAAATTCAATCAGTAAGATCAAGTATGGAAGAAATACAAGAGAAATGCGAATAGTAACATGAAATAGAAGGTACTGGGACAGTAATACTCCCTGTTACCAACGAAGAGCTCCAAAGAAGAAGTAGGGAGAGTCTTCCCCTACCAATACCTCCTCCTCCAAGCAAATCGGCCTCCACCTGTAGATGCAAAATCGTGGTACAAAAGATATGGCAAACAAGATCTCCAATAACTCAGTGCAAAGGAAGAACCAACGAACGAACACAAAAAACATTCACCACAACACTGGAGATAGATGCAATAATAATTTTCTATTCCAATAATCCAGAGCCAAAAGTCCCTTTACAATGAGAGGCTCTCTCCTTTAAATAGGAAGGAGAGGCACCAAAACCCTAACCACTTTTTGAATGAGTGGCTAAGATTAAAAGATACAAATGTCTAATCAATGGTTGAGATGAGCTCAACAATAAAATACATGGATCATACATAAAATATAACATAAGTGGACAAAATCGCCCTAGAAGAGGGGAATCCCACCAAATCATGATGATGAAATATCATAAGAGGCTTATGGTGGGTCCAAGGGGTAATTTTATCCCTCCTTGGTCAATCCCCATAGCACTATAACCAATAAATAATCATGAATGTACCAAATCGTGCCTCCATAGTGAAGTCGTGGTCCTCAAAAGACCTCAGAAATCCACAAAAAGTGCAATAAGTGATGGATGCGGGCCCCGATGAAGCTGAAACTGCTGGAGAAGGTGTGGAAGGTCCCGATCTACCATCACTGATCATCCCATGCCATAACTTTGCCTCAGTAGCCCAAATCGATTTCCTCAATAGCCATTTCTACCAATCCTGAAATGCCTCGGGAAACGTGAAACTGCCCAAACAGCCTCCTGGAGTGATGGCGCTGTCAAGGTGAGGGCACCAATGTGTCCGGGAGGGGGGTAATATGGTAAAAACAAGTGGCTGGACCACCCCCTCCATCATCAGCGCCCTAGGTCAACCGGATAAAAGTCATCTCTGCTCCGACAGGGCCTCCAACAGACCAAAACTGCACTAGGACAGCCTACTGAGGCTAAATCATCACTGTAAGTGCCCGGAACTGAAAACAAACTGTCCCATTGGACTCAGAAGGTCCAAATCCATCCAAGATGTGTACTCATACACCATATGAATCTCTGCATGATCAAAATAAATATCCAATGTACCGGAACAAGGCCAATAATAATGATCTGTAAATGACCAAACACTGCTGTATCCCAAGAATCATCATCATAACCCTGTAGCTGCTGCATAGAATCATCCTGTATGTGTACATAGACCATATATCATCTATCCATATCATCATAAGGTCCACCATCTCATGTCCCATGGTCCTCCATGGTCAAACTAGGTCTAACCAAGACCAAATACAACTCAGACTATCATCCATAGCTGCTGCAAGGTGTCAAGGTTAATACATGCTTTACAATTTATTCAAATAGCCAATATAACACAGAGTAATCATGACTGGCGATCTAAATCCAAATATATAGTGTCGTTAATTATTATTATTACTCAGACTAGACTTTCAGGACCATACTCACTTCATAGTTGTGATCAATTTGCTAGTGAAGGGTGAAGGCTGAAATAACTGGCTAGGCTAAGGGATGACTTGACTGACTTGACTTTGTGACACTTTGGCAAGGGAAAGGGAATACACACCATAGTATATACTGAATGAGCAATAACACAGGGAATGGCGGTGTCTCACAAATGGATGAGTTGTTTAAAGAGGGTTTATTCACCTTCACAGATGCGCACAATCCATAATACAAACAAGGCCAGCAATTGTTTAGATATAACATTTAAGTTCCATTGCTTTTGGGCCTGAGGTTTCCATAGCCTTGATCTATGTGTGTTTACAAACACATTGCATAGATTTACATTTATTTTTAGGCTTTCTGCTGCAGGTGTGTTTTTAAGGCACTTGTTTACCTGAGCACTTCTAGGTGTGTCATGGACAACTTGTTTACCTAGGTATTTATTTTTCCAAAAGATATAACATTTTATTTTTCATGGCCATTTTCAATTGGCATTTCTTTCACATACAAGATATAGCATTTCATTTTTCCAGATTTTGTATTGATGGCAGCACTAAAAGTTTCAGGTTTAGCCAACACAACTTTAGTGACTAGGGGGAATTCTCAAGGAACTCCAACTCACCATAGGTAAGTTTTGTCACCAACTCAGAGCCGAGACACAATAAACAGGGAAGCTCATCCAATACAGAGGCTACAGTGGGGAAAAGTCCTCCATGTCACTAGTCAAGTAGCAAATCAGGGTAATAATCTAAAAGGTAAGCCACGGATGGATGAAGACAATGAAATGATGGAGCCAACACTAGCAAGCCAGAGTATGGTGTAATGATCACCTCTATTCTCCCTAAGGAGGGTATGTACCAATGAGTATGAATAGTGAACTTCTAAGTCTGAGTAGGGACAATATGATATAAATAATAGGTCAACCAGGTCCATGTATCTATATGATCGCCAGATCATGACACTAAGTGCTAAGACATGCTATAAGAATAAGTATAAAAGCAATCTAACCATAACACAATAATATACCTGCTGAGTCATATACCTGAATGCACATCAACCTGTACCATCATCTGTCCTCTGGAACTGCTGCTGTAACTCTGGGCACTACTGACTGCTCTGTACCAATGGTATAATGGCTATATCGGGCATCTCTCTGAGTGTCCTGAAACTCAGTCATGGCATGGGGAGCATAACCGCTGTCCACAATCTGATAGTGATCCAATATAGATGCTCATCTCAGCATCTCAAATGCAAGGGAACTGGCTGAATAGTGTACTGGAATGAGAAAAATAATGTATGGTAGCCCGGCTACTATATATGTGATAACATCTGGCTCCGGCTGGGACAAATGCTCTGCTGAAATGAGCGCTTGAGAACCTCAGAATCTCTGGTCCTCGAATCCACGATCCAACACTCTACCATTTCCAATTTTTATTCTTGCAACCTATTTTCTGCATTCACAAACATCTAACAAAAATACCTCATGCCGCATGTGTGGGAAAAATATAAAATCAACTGAAATAAAATCTACTCTATGTCAGAAATATAAATGCATAAAGTATAAATGCAAAAGGTAAACAAAATTACTAACATAATTTGCAAAATTTGAAATTTATTGTGCAGGGAAAAGAAAAGTGACAGGTACTCAGTTAAACTAGGAGCTTACAAAGGAGCTTAGAGACTAAGAAGGTGCCAGACTCAATGGCTGAAAAGACTAACTACTGCCTAAGTAGGCTTATTTGGTTTCCTACCTACCCTACTCTACCAGGCAATGCAAGCGGAGAGATCCCAACTATGTGGGATCAGGGATGTGATCCCTCAAGTCCCTCTGATGGACAGGATATAAAATACGTCGTCCACTACCAGTGGTCAGAAAGCACATGCCATCAATGCATCTTTCTAGTGTGAAAGGTCCAACCCATAAGTCATCAGCTTGCCCCGATCTTATATGCAGTAAATGGTTGGGGATAATGACTTGACTTCCTGTAGGAAACCTATTTCTATTGACTGACTCAGGGATAACTCCAATGTTACGAATAGGCATGGGGTGGATTTCGGCAAGGTTTTGCGGTTGAGGTGTGACAATCCTAGAGTTTCTCCTAGAAGGAACTGCATCAATTCTGGGTGGACCACCATCTAAGGAAATAGCAACTGTGCCAATAAGGATTTCCCTAACTTCACTTCTTGTTTCTTGGATTACCTCATCTGGCTCTTCCCCATGGGGAGACACAACTCTTTTAACAATTTCACCTACAGTCAAGAAGTCTCTATGTTCTTCCAAGGGAGGTGGCTCTCTGGATATGACAGTATTATGACTAGAACCTTCCCCTGAAGGAACCGGAACAACCATGTTTTCCAATCTGGGAGAAACTGACTCAGGATGAAATGTAGAGGAAGTAGGAATGTGAGAAGGATCATGAGTATGATGACTACAAGACTCAGATGGTAGGAGGAAACTAGGAATATGCGGATACGTAGATAAAGCATGGCTTTGAGGCTCTGAAGGAGTTTGAAAAATAGCAAGGTTATTTAGATTATAGTCTCCTTCAGGAGCATCATTACCTAGGGCATCCTCTTCCCAACTCAGAGAGTTATCATGGACTTGAATTAGGCTACCGTCTTCTAAGGATAAATGAGATAAAGAATCTTCTGTATCGGAATAATAAGTGGCTTCAGGCTCTTCATTTGTTTCAACCCTAGTAGATGTTGCAAGATTGTTTTCCCATGGGTAGATAGGTGCAAGCCCTTGGCTTTCTCTCTCTCTATTGTGATCAGTCAAGGCAAACCACTCCCTAACAGTGAAAGGAATTCTTTCTCCCCTCCTAATATCATCAAACTCATCTTCATGTATTGGGTTTTCAATATTCTCCTCATTATTTATTTGCTCATGAAGGTTTTCTATTGGGGGAGTTTGTTCAAGCAAATTCTCATCTCCTTCTATATTTCTTATGCCATCCTCAACCCGTTCAAGTGTGTGATCTTCTATAGAAGATTCTCGAATGGTTTCATTGTTTTGTTCATGGTCTTGGGGTTGACTTTCATATCCTCTCAAATCATCTATTTCCTCAACAAATTCATTTCCAACTGTTCTTGTTATTTCAATCATTTGCTTGTCTTCCCAAAAAGAATCAGAATCTTCCATGACCATACACATACTTTGATCAACTTCATATAATTCATCCTCATCTTCAACAAGGTTAGTTTTAGCATTATTTAATAATTCATCCCCATATGTGTTTTTCAACCCTTCATCAAAAGATTCAACATGCTCATTATAACAAGGTTCTCTATTAACCCGAATCAAAGCTCCATCAGGGTTGGGAACACAAATAAATGATAAGTCCATCATAAGGTATCCACCTAGACCAGCTGCCCACTTTCTAGATAAGAGCATTACATATGCTGGGGGCAAGTCAATGACTACTACATCCATCATGGTAGAAATGTCTGAACATGCGAAAAGATCAGCTCTAAGGTTTTTGATCAAACCATAAGATGGCACTCGTCGGGAATCTATACCGCAGACATTTCCATAGGGCCTAGTCACTTCAAGTCCCATTTCCTTCATAACTTGTAAAGGCATAACATTCATTGCTGCTCCAGAATCCAACATACAATTATGAAGGAGCATGTTTTGAATGTGCAAGGTAAGGTAAAAGGGAGAGTGACCACCGCTCTTTCTTTCATAAATGGCTGAATGGATGTTTATTGGTGGATCCTTTTCTGTTTCACTAGGTTGTGTTCCACTAAGCTTTTGGATATGACATGATTCTAGGACCGGTTCAGGAGTTTTCTCTTGGCCAATACCATTGAAAAATTCCTCTACTTGGCATCTAACAGAGGGCACCTTCATTAATTCAGTGACAGGGATGTTACACATTATCTTGCTTAGTTCTTTCTTCATATCAATCTTAAGATCATAATCATCTATGGCAAGATCCTCTTCTTCCTTTTTATCTTCATGAATCTTTTTATGTTTATCAAGGAAAGAAGGCTGGGAAGTACTTCCTCGTTTATAGATTTGATACTTTGGTTGCTCTTTAGGTTTTGGGAGCTCTATGGCAAAACATGAGGAACTAGGTTCTTCAACTATATCATCTTCTTGCTCCCATGGCTCTCCTTCTAAAAGGATTCTTCCAAAGTCTTCATCATAGGATAAGTCATTTATAAAGTTGATGTTTTCTGGTTGGTCATCATGGTCAATGGTGTCAGAGGGTATCTCTTCTTCTTCATCACACCAATTGACTTCCTTCTTTTCAGAGTTTTCTGGATACTCAGGTCGTCGCCTATCCCTATCCCCATCAGGCCTTCTATTATTATTCCAGTAAGGTTTAGGGCCATAAGGATTTCTATGTCTTTCAGGGTCGTTCAGACTTGCCACATTCTTAGTCAGGACAGTTAATTGTTTCATCATTTCTTGCATGACCTCTAAAGTGTCCTTGGATTCCTTTGGCACACTCACAGGTTCCTTTGGTTTTTGGAGTCTAGGGTCAGATCTGGAAGTGGATGGGGTAAATTGATCAAAAAAGTTTTGTTTCCCCATGGATGCTACATTTTGCTCAGCCATCTTAGCATTTGATTGAGCGGTCTTTAAATCATTTGGGTTTTTATCCTTTAGCTGATAACCAACCCATCCCTCAAAAGCATTCAAGTAGTGAATGACAACTGCTTGATCTTTTGGTCTAATTTCTTCAAGGATAACAGCTACAGTCTTGTCAAATCTTATGTTAAACTCATGGACTGTTTCATTTTCTCTTTTCTTGATGTCAAAAAGTTGGTGTAAGAGAAATTTCCCATCTAACTTTCGGGACCACTCGCTGTTTAGCTTGTTGACAAAGTTCTCATACCCATCAATGGATGAGGCAGGCAACCTGTCAAACCACTTCCTAACATCTCCTTCCAAGGATGCCAGGAGACCCCTCATGAACACATCTTCCTCAGATGCTCCATATGCTTCCATGTGTTCCCATACTTTATCAATGTGGTCTTCAATTGATATAGCAGATACTCCATCAAATCTGGGAACCTTTTCAAAATACTTTTCAGGCATGTCATGGGGTGCACCCTGGATTTGGGAAAAGTCTAAAGGAGATGGTTTTGCCTTTCTTCCAAAAATCCTAGGAGCTTGTGGTGGAGGAACATTCTGGTTTCCCGGGTTTGTTCCGGCCATTGGATTTGGTAAGTTTATGTTTAAGTTTGAACTAGGAGAAGAGGGAGGAACCGAATTAATCAAAGGGGATCCTGAAGCTCTGCTTGGAGAATCGTTAACCAATTTCCAAAGGAAGTTAGATGGTTGTGCTTTGGGATCTCTTTTGCGATATGTAATTGGAGTTCCTTCAACTTGATCCAAGTTTACTTTACTTCTCGTGTTGTAAGCATGTAAATGAGCTCGCTCCTCAGCGGAGTCACGATTGGGAGTCGCCAGGTAGATTTAACTCTTCTACCAAGATATGTGTCGTTGTATATGCAGGAGAGAGTGAATAATGACTACTGGTTTGTCCAAGGTAAGCCCTATGCCTTTCAATACCAAAATGTTAGGCAAAGAGAACGGAAGGGCTTTAAGAAAGGTATGTCAAACCAGAGTAAGCTATTGCCTCCCCGGCAACGGCGCCAAAATGTTAGGCAAAGAGAAAGGGGAGGAGAGCTTTAATAATATGTCGGACCAAGGTAAGCCTATTGCGTCCCCGGCAACGGCGCCAAAATGTTATCACCTAAACTGTAGTTACCCCTATGGATGGATCCAGTCATGGATGGCAATAGGGAAGGGCAACTTGAAAGGTGCAACCACGATCACCTCGACCTCCAATATGTATGGTTGTCACGCCAATCGAGGCAACCTTCGCTTTATGTTGTCTAGCCCAGACAACAAAGGGGGAGACCCGATCTACTCCCGATAGGAGAGATCAAAACCAAGACACCAAATCAGGGTATTTCCAAGTGAAGTTAGGTGTATGGTTTATCCTAGACCTAAGGATGAAGTCACAAGCCAAGTGAGGGTTCAACAGATATAGCTTTGGTTCATAGTTGAATGTAAGAGTGACTTATAATGTTTGTAGTGAGATCTAGGGCTAGTGTACTAGTTCAATGTCAAAAGATCCACTGCCTTGGGAACCGTGTCCAATGCAGGATATTTAAAGGGTTATATTGGGGCTAACTAGTACATGAGACAAGCTTGACCATGGTTCATGATGTCTTCAAAGGTATAGTTTACCATGCCTAAGTCAAACCACAAGTCAATCCAACAATCTAGGAAAGTTGAATTACCTTGTAGAGAAACCAGTGCCTTGGGAATTGGGAAGTGGAGTCAAAGTGGGGTTGACTTATGGTTAGGACTCCTACAACATGAGATAAGTGGACAGTATAGGTCTTGATGGTTAAATGTGCCTAGATCTAGGTTTAACCCAAGTGGACCACAATCCCTAAAAACAAGGAATGCAGTCCCCAAGGCAAGATTTGACAAAGTGACAGTCTAGACGTAGGTTTTGAATTATTCCGGTTTCAGATCTGCAATAATCTCAAGTACCCAGTTCCTAGAAGTGAGTGAACTCACTTCTCCAAGGTGGTGCGACTTTACCCAAGGAGGCTTCAATTGGGGTTTAGGTGGGTCAAATCATGTCGGATGGCATCCAAACTTTAGATCCTAGTAGATCGGTCAGGTAGGAGTATGGATCTATAATTTCGTGGCAATCCACCGGTTAGATCTTAGTAGATCTGAGTTTAAGTGTTCCAAGTGGTCCAAAATGGGGATTAAATCCCTTAAAATGTGGAATGGGGCCCACAAGGTGAATTTCAAGAAAGGGACAACATGGGTGTATGTTATTTGATGTGTAGATGTCAAATCAAGTGGAATCTCAAACACCCATCAACTAGATCTAGGTCAACTTGCTCAAATGGTGAAGTGCGCCTTCCTTGGGAGAAGCTAAGTTGGCTTGGGAGAGGGGTCAAACGGAAGCCAATCCTCACCAAACTATAGATCCGGGATGCCGTGGATGCTATAGAGGTGGGTTTTCAATATCATGCCCAATAACCCACTAGATCTAAGTAGATCTGAGAAAATGTAAAAATGGGGTTTTGATTAATTAGGGTTTTAAGTGTTTTTGACAATTGGATAGATCATGGAGATAGAACTTACCTTGAGATCATACCTGAGTGATGTGGATGAGATGCCTTGATGTTGAGGAAGATTCCCGCAGAGATCAAATGAGAGATTGTTGATTTGCTTGCCGATTTGATGCCCTAGCCCACAAGTGCGCCTTCCTCTACCTGTCAAACCAAGGAATAAAATTCAATCAGTAAGATCAAGTATGGAAGAAATACAAGAGAAATGCGAATAGTAACATGAAATAGAAGGTACTGGGACAGTAATACTCCCTGTTACCAACGAAGAGCTCCAAAGAAGAAGTAGGGAGAGTCTTCCCCTACCAATACCTCCTCCTCCAAGCAAATCGGCCTCCACCTGTAGATGCAAAATCGTGGTACAAAAGATATGGCAAACAAGATCTCCAATAACTCAGTGCAAAGGAAGAACCAACGAACGAACACCAAAAACATTCACCACAACACTGGAGATAGATGCAATAATAATTTTCTATTCCAATAATCCAGAGCCAAAAGTCCCTTTACAATGAGAGGCTCTCTCCTTTAAATAGGAAGGAGAGGCACCAAAACCCTAACCACTTTTTGAATGAGTGGCTAAGATTAAAAGATACAAATGTCTAATCAATGGTTGAGATGAGCTCAACAATAAAATACATGGATCATACATAAAATATAACATAAGTGGACAAAATCGCCCTAGAAGAGGGGAATCCCACCAAATCATGATGATGAAATATCATAAGAGGCTTATGGTGGGTCCAAGGGGTAATTTTATCCCTCCTTGGTCAATCCCCATAGCACTATAACCAATAAATAATCATGAATGTACCAAATCGTGCCTCCATAGTGAAGTCGTGGTCCTCAAAAGACCTCAGAAATCCACAAAAAGTGCAATAAGTGATGGATGCGGGCCCCGATGAAGCTGAAACTGCTGGAGAAGGTGTGGAAGGTCCCGATCTACCATCACTGATCATCCCATGCCATAACTTTGCCTCAGTAGCCCAAATCGATTTCCTCAATAGCCATTTCTACCAATCCTGAAATGCCTCGGGAAACGTGAAACTGCCCAAACAGCCTCCTGGAGTGATGGCGCTGTCAAGGTGAGGGCACCAATGTGTCCGGGAGGGGGGTAATATGGTAAAAACAAGTGGCTGGACCACCCCCTCCATCATCAGCGCCCTAGGTCAACCGGATAAAAGTCATCTCTGCTCCGACAGGGCCTCCAACAGACCAAAACTGCACTAGGACAGCCTACTGAGGCTAAATCATCACTGTAAGTGCCCGGAACTGAAAACAAACTGTCCCATTGGACTCAGAAGGTCCAAATCCATCCAAGATGTGTACTCATACACCATATGAATCTCTGCATGATCAAAATAAATATCCAATGTACCGGAACAAGGCCAATAATAATGATCTGTAAATGACCAAACACTGCTGTATCCCAAGAATCATCATCATAACCCTGTAGCTGCTGCATAGAATCATCCTGTATGTGTACATAGACCATATATCATCTATCCATATCATCATAAGGTCCACCATCTCATGTCCCATGGTCCTCCATGGTCAAACTAGGTCTAACCAAGACCAAATACAACTCAGACTATCATCCATAGCTGCTGCAAGGTGTCAAGGTTAATACATGCTTTACAATTTATTCAAATAGCCAATATAACACAGAGTAATCATGACTGGCGATCTAAATCCAAATATATAGTGTCGTTAATTATTATTATTACTCAGACTAGACTTTCAGGACCATACTCACTTCATAGTTGTGATCAATTTGCTAGTGAAGGGTGAAGGCTGAAATAACTGGCTAGGCTAAGGGATGACTTGACTGACTTGACTTTGTGACACTTTGGCAAGGGAAAGGGAATACACACCATAGTATATACTGAATGAGCAATAACACAGGGAATGGCGGTGTCTCACAAATGGATGAGTTGTTTAAAGAGGGTTTATTCACCTTCACAGATGCGCACAATCCATAATACAAACAAGGCCAGCAATTGTTTAGATATAACATTTAAGTTCCATTGCTTTTGGGCCTGAGGTTTCCATAGCCTTGATCTATGTGTGTTTACAAACACATTGCATAGATTTACATTTATTTTTAGGCTTTCTGCTGCAGGTGTGTTTTTAAGGCACTTGTTTACCTGAGCACTTCTAGGTGTGTCATGGACAACTTGTTTACCTAGGTATTTATTTTTCCAAAAGATATAACATTTTATTTTTCATGGCCATTTTCAATTGGCATTTCTTTCACATACAAGATATAGCATTTCATTTTTCCAGATTTTGTATTGATGGCAGCACTAAAAGTTTCAGGTTTAGCCAACACAACTTTAGTGACTAGGGGGAATTCTCAAGGAACTCCAACTCACCATAGGTAAGTTTTGTCACCAACTCAGAGCCGAGACACAATAAACAGGGAAGCTCATCCAATACAGAGGCTACAGTGGGGAAAAGTCCTCCATGTCACTAGTCAAGTAGCAAATCAGGGTAATAATCTAAAAGGTAAGCCACGGATGGATGAAGACAATGAAATGATGGAGCCAACACTAGCAAGCCAGAGTATGGTGTAATGATCACCTCTATTCTCCCTAAGGAGGGTATGTACCAATGAGTATGAATAGTGAACTTCTAAGTCTGAGTAGGGACAATATGATATAAATAATAGGTCAACCAGGTCCATGTATCTATATGATCGCCAGATCATGACACTAAGTGCTAAGACATGCTATAAGAATAAGTATAAAAGCAATCTAACCATAACACAATAATATACCTGCTGAGTCATATACCTGAATGCACATCAACCTGTACCATCATCTGTCCTCTGGAACTGCTGCTGTAACTCTGGGCACTACTGACTGCTCTGTACCAATGGTATAATGGCTATATCGGGCATCTCTCTGAGTTCCTGAAACTCAGTCATGGCATGGGGAGCATAACCGCTGTCCACAATCTGATAGTGATCCAATATAGATGCTCATCTCAGCATCTCAAATGCAAGGGAACTGGCTGAATAGTGTACTGGAATGAGAAAAATAATGTATGGTAGCCCGGCTACTATATATGTGATAACAGACACCTTCATGTTTAGTATTGACGGTAGATGGGAGGCCATGGCTTGCAATTGTAATATTTTTATAAGAATTTTTTTTTGAACTTTGACAAAATTGATATGAATCTAAAGGCATTTTTAAATACAGAATTTAAACCAGAGACGCACATTATAAACTGTGAACTTAGACAAAATTGATAAGAATCCAAAGGCCTTTTTTAAATTCAAACAAAACCAGAAGCACACATTATAAACTGTGAACTTTGACAAAATTGATAATTATCCAAAGGCATTTTTAAATTCAAACAAAACCAGAGACACACATTATAAACTGTGAACTTTGACAAAATTGATAAGAATCCAAAGGCATTTTTAAATTCAAACAAAACCAGAGACACACATTATAAACTGTGAACTTTGACAAAATTGATAAGAATCCAAAGGCATTTTTAAATTCAAACAAAACCAGAGACACACATTATAAACTGTGAACTTTGACAAAATTGATAAGAATCCAAAGGCATTTTTAAATTCAAACAAAACCAGAGACACGCATTATAAACTGTGAACTTTGACAAAATTGATAAGAATCCAAAGGCATTTTTAAATTCAAAAAAAACCAGAAACACACATTATAAACTGACTACGATAAAGGTTCGAGGCGGTGAAAAACTGACCGGGTTGACACAAAGAACTCAGGGTTTTGAGGAAATTGATTCAGAAGACTGCTCCTTATCAATAGTCTCATTCTCGACTGCTGAAAATGATATCAAGCTATCAGTTTTTCGTTCACTATCTTGGGATTCATAATCATCATAGGCTCACTATTTTTATAATGCTGCTGATAAGTATCTTACTGAGCAAATCTTTTCCAAGAAAATAATGTAAATTGTTGCTTATGAATTTCAAGATCATTTTCATCTCCTTACTATCTGAATTTTCATCATAAATGAGTTGATCTCCAATAGCATTTGGAACAGCAATTTTATAGTGACAAACGCTATTAGAGTCATCTAAAAGATAATCATTTGAGTCTACAACTTTGTTGCGGGTAATTTAGTAACTTGGTCTTCAAAATAATCTTTTAGCAAATCTTCCACTTGTACAGAAAATCTAGAAGAAGATTCATGTAAGATTAAATCTTCAGTCAATTCCTATTACTTGAAGACTCACATTGCTGAAGGTATAATTCAAATTCTTTACAGCAACTTTCAAAAAGAGACTCAGCAGAATAATACTTCTTACAGTGTTTATTAAAAGCTGCATGGAATTCTCTCAATGAGGAAATACTGGATGAAGGCAAAGATATGTACCAATCACGCGCATCTCCCTCAAGTGAATACATGAACATCTTCATGAGTACATCTTCGTGAGAAATACCCAGCTGAAACATAACTTTATGGAATTCCAACATATGTACGGCAGGATTGTCATCTTTATCTTTATTTTCTTTAAATTGGGGGAGACAATCTCCCCATTGATTCATAGTAGGAACCTCATTAGGAAAACCACGAACAGCAGAGAAATCAAAAGGTGCAAACCTTCGAGCCAAAATGGCAGCCATCCAAGAATATGTCATCTTAAAATTGTGAAGTCACCGTTGGATCCTTCAACCATGAAGTCATCGGTGAATGATTACAGTCAGAATGTGTCTGGCTTTCATTCACCATCAAAAACTAGCTCTAATTGTTGTGTTCTACCCAGGGAAAATATTTCGAACTTCCGGTCCTCGGCAACGGAGCCAAAACAAAAGATGTTAGTGCTAAAGTTTGCACTTGACTGCAAAATCACAACGTCTAACACATCTTGAATTTAAGATTGTTTGGATTTGATAGTGGATCAGCAATAATGCATGAGAAAAGGTGAGAGCGGCAAGCAAGTTAACTGCAGATCAGTGATATACCATTGGGCATGGAGTCAAGTAAATACCCTGCAGATTGAAAGCAATTGAACTGCATATTTGAAAGAAAAAAAACTTATATGATGATGGATGGAAGAATGGAGAATGTAAAAAAAAAAAAAATGTCCACCAAACAGAGATCCTCTCCCTGAAAAATGAATTAAAAAGATATTTGAACAAATAACATGAATACTAGGCAATCATTGCAAACTCTTTGCAACTCAAGAATCTCTTATTCATGGGAAACCATTGATCCTCAATTTCTACAATTCATTCAAGCAAGAAGAAAAATGTAGAATAGAAAACGAAGAAGTCACAATCTTATTGAACAATTCGCAGGAATCTTCAATGTCAGAAATGGTTACATAATAAAATACCCTCGGGCTTACAATCGGACTCATACAGGTTTTCTGCCTCCTAAAGCTCTCTCTAGCCTCCAGACTCCCTCTTCCATTTCAGTTTTACAATATATATATAATACAAATCATATCCTTCATCTAAACTAAAGGGAATCGAGATATCCCTTAGACTGAAAATAGAATGATGTTTACACAATAATATAATCTAAAAGAAAAGATAAGATTCATAATTAATTTGAGATCCTATTCTTCAGGGATTTCCTTCAACTAATTACTTTAAAATCTGGAAGTGATCTTCCTCTGTTTTTAGATCCCCTGCCAATTATGATTTGACTTTCAGAGAATCCAGACTCAACCTTTATAATATCTGTAGGCTGAAAATGAGGGACAACTCATCTACCAGGTTCACAACAAGATCCAGTCTTTACACATCTGCAATCTGACAAAATTGTTGGAAACAAGTCTTCAGAAGCATTTCAAAGGTGTTACTGGAACTTTGGCAATATTCTGTAGTGAACGACCTGCTTACACTGACAACACCAAAACACATAATCATCTGACTAGATGTGTTCCAGCCCATCGAAACATTCTTCTAGTTCACCTGTATTAACATCACTGCAAATGATACTCCTCGGTGCTCTTCCTATTAAATATTCATTTTGTTTCCTCGTTGACTGCAAAAGCACAACGTCTAACACATCTTGAATTTAAGATTGTTTGGGTTTGATAGTGGATCAGCAATAATGCATGAGAAAAGGTGAGAGCGGCAAGCAAGTTAACTGCAGATCAGTGATATACCATTGGGCATGGAGTCAAGTAAATACCCTGCAGATTGAAAGCAATTGAACTGCATATTTGAAAAAAAAAAACTTATATGATGATGGATGGAAGAATGGAGAATGTAAAAAAAAAAAAATGTCCACCAAACAGAGATCCTCTCCCTGAAAAATGAATTAAAAAGATATTTGAACAAATAACATGAATACTAGGCAATCATTGCAAATTCTTTGCAACTCAAGAATCTCTTATTCACGGGAAACCATTGATCCTCAATTTCTACAATTCATTCAAGCAAGAAGAAAAATGTAGAATAGAAAACGAAGAAGTCACAATCTTATTGAACAATTCGCAGGAATCTTCAATGTCAGAAATGGTTACATAATAAAATACCCTCAGGCTTACAATCGGACTCATACAGGTTTTCTGCCTCCTAAAGCTCTCTCTAGCCTCCAGACTCCCTCTTCCATTTCAGTTTTACAATATATATATAATACAATTCATATCCTTCATCTAAACTAAAGGGAATCGAGATATCCCTTAGACTGAAAATAGAATGATGTTTACACAATAATATAATCTAAAAGAAAAGATAAGATTCATGATTAATTTGAGATCCTATTCTTCAGGGATTTCCTTCAACTAATTACTTTAAAATCTGGAAGTGATCTTCCTCTGTTTTTAGATGTTGGATTTAGAGACGTCTAATTACAATAATTAAGTTGGACATACGTGCATTATGATTATGATATCAAATACTGTCGCAAGATTACATTTATGTAATGATTAAGAAATGCCAAACAATGTGATTAATTAAGTCATGGCATTATACGTATTTAAATAAGGTTTTGGATACAAATACATATAGAATAATGTTAATCAATTATAATTGTTAATGGACCGATTATAGTTGATTAAAATAATAGCAGTAATAAATTTGAGCTAAATAAGGAAATCAGAATTTATTCTGATTTACTTCAGTTTTTTCTGAAGTTTCCCGATTTCAAGATTTTTATAAAATCGGAAATTCCAGATTTCTTTTTAGACTTGTTTCCCAAGTATTAGCTAAATTTCAGCAGCCCTAGGATTAGATTTTTTCTTTGGCACTGCTATAAAAGGGCTGAGTCTCCAAGGCTTGTAATCATCCAGAAAAAAATTGTCTGCTCCATTTGAAGACAGGATACTCTCCAGAGAAAAGGATTGCAAGTTCTTGGAAGGATTCGAGAGCCAACAACTCAAGTCAAGACCAGGAGCGTATCAACCCAGAGCCTTGGAAGCTGTCCGCAGCCTTTGAAGATGGAAAGTAAATTCCGCTGTGCATTAAGCTTGATTTCTAAGTTCCGCAATGCATTAAGCTTAATTTCTTGCATAGGAGTAGATCTTGGTTAGGGTTTAACGTAATTAGTTATACCCACAAGTAAATCCATCAATTGGTATCAGAGCCTCCCTTATGTGAGAATTGCAGTTTGAAATCCAAGTCTCCATGGCTGAAATTGCTGCGTGTGATCCCCTGAGTATGAGATGTGTTTTCTATGAAATGCTGTGTGTGGAAACGATTATGAAGTATTGATTTTTTAATTCTTTTGTAATCTCTGTTTGGTGCTTGATTTTGAGATCTGGGGAATTAATTTTATTCTCTTATAATCGCTGATGGAAAGAGGGATGTACACCACGATCTCAAATTGGGTGGATGCAACGTTGCCTGGTTTAAATGAGTTTTATTGTGGGCACGATTCAGATATGGAAACCCATGTTTATGCTTTGTTTTTTTTTTTTTCTAAGTGCCACAAAATCAGATCGGGCAGCCTACGTTTATGTTTTTCTGATATGAGTTTTACTGTGCCACGAAATCGGATCTGGTAACCCGTGTTTATGCCTTGCTTGAATTTAATCTTTATAAGTGCCAGGATTCGAATCCAGTGGTCACAAGATAGCTGGGTTTACGCCTTGCTGGAAATTGATCCAGGGTATTAGCTATGGCAGGAATATGGTTTTATTTTTTGTTGTCTTGTATGCCACGATTTCAGAAGGATAACTCATCTAGGGTTTAGCTATGGCTGAATATTGTGCATTTTTTTTAAACTCTGTCTTTTATGCCGCAAACTTCAGAAAAGGAAATCGCTCTGGTGATTAAATGATGGCTGGGAATTGTTCGTATTTTCTTTATCTTTGCGATTTTGTTTCCCCCTTATGCCTGTTAACGATCTGAAGCTGAATTGCTATTTTATCTCTGCAAAACGATCTGAAGTTCAAATGCTTTTCTCTATGAAATCTATGCATAACGATCGTAAGTTCAACGTTCATTTATGTTTGTGCTATAAGTTGTAGAGATGTTAGAAAGTCACCTCATAGTTGTCTAGTATATGCATTTGTTGTGTTAGATATTAGTTCCAGATTGTAGTCACCATAATGGTTGTAGTGAGGACTGACCAGACAACTACCTGCTATGGTATTGGTTCAGTATTTAAACTGACTTCATTTATGCAAGTAACGTAATGGTGGATTTAAGTCAGAGCTTTTGTGTGTTTTGCTACTCTTACACTGATTACTGGAAAGACATATATTATAAATAACTTTCTATACTGTCTGCCTGGAAATGGCAATCTTAAGTTTAGTATTTCTGAATGTGATACTTTCTTTTAGAGATGTTAATATTTTACTTGAACAAGCACATATTATCAACTGTTAAGTTAACAAATAAGGGTGATGATTTTAGGTATAATTTTGGGATCTAACTAAAGGCGTTTTATGTATACATGTGTTGTTTTCGCATGAGTCAAGCATTGATGTTCGCAAAACGAACCGCTCTGTGTAAGACGATTGCAAGGATGACTCATGACAAGCTCAATGGACGTGGGTGTTAGCTTTCCCAAAGGAGGGTTGGCACCTGCTAAGTTGTTTGGTGCATAAGGGTGATGTATAACAAATAAGTTGCAACACACATATGCTGGCAATGTCTAGAAAAGCATTTGGGCTTGGTGCACCAGGTCCGTTAGTGACCTGCCTTCCCCACTTGACTGGCCTGGTCGTTAGCAAATGGATATGTCAATCTGGCCCAAAGGCGGAAAAGACAATAAGGTAATGATTGCGCCCAAAGGTGTTTTTTCATTATTGAGTGGTGTTTTGGCTAAAAGATTCAATGGAGCACATAATTTAATTTGGGCCTTTAGATGGATTTTAGAATTATGATTAAAGATCAAATCGTGATGCATAATATCTAATTTTTCCTTTTGTTCTTCAATTTTCAGATCTAAACATAATGTCAAGTCTAAGTCAAATTAAGCCCCTCATGGGGAACAATTTCAAACAGTGGGAAGAAAAGCTGAAATTAGTCTTAGGGATCATGCAATTGGACACTGCACTGAGATTTGATCGCCCCAAGCCCAATAAAGAGGGTGAAGAAACTCCCCAAGAGAAGGCTGATATTGATAGATGGGAGCATTCAAATCGCATGTGCATAATGGTGATGAAGCAAACGATCCATGAGACTTTTCGGGGCATAATACCTGATACAGAGACCGGCGCTATTAAATACCTTAAGGCCCTTGAAGAGAAATTCACAAAGAGTAAAAAGACTGAAGTTAGTACACTCTTTGTGAAGTTGGCAACAATAAAATACAAGGGAAAAGAAGGGGTTAGAGAGCATGTTATTGAGATGACAAGACTGCAACGTGCCTTGAAAGGGCATAATTATGACATCTCTGATGAAGTTCTCATTGAGTTCATTTTTCTGTCTCTCCCGTCCAACTTTAGTCAATTCAAGATGACTTATAATTGTCAAAAAGGGACGTGGACACTACCTGAGTTTGAGGCTCAGTTGGTGCAGGAGGAAGAGAGACAGAAAATGACTAAGGGGGAAAGTGCTCATGTAGTAACATCTAATCCTAAGGGTAAAGGCAAGAAGCGCAAGTTTGTTGCCAAGGTAGCTGCAAACAATGCCGCGCAGAAAAGCAAGAAGGAAGATACTTCTGCGAAAGCAGAAGAAAAGAACTGTTTTTTCTGCAAAGCGTCAAGACATACAAAGAAATTCTGCACTAACTATCATGCATGGTTGGCAAAGAAAGGTATGTCTCTTGCTTTAGTTTGTTCTGAAGTTAATTTAAGTTCTGTATCTAGATATACTTGGTGGATAGATTCAGGTGCAACGACTAACATCGGTATGTCGATGCAGGGTTGCCTAAGCCATCGCAAGCCAAGTGAGGCGGAGCGCTACGTTTACGTAGGAAATGGCAACAAAGTAGAAGTGAAAAGCATAGGAAAATTTAGATTATTATGTAAGACAGGATTTTATTTAAGTTTTGATGCTTTAGTGGTTCCATCTTTCAGAAGGAACCTAATTTCTGTATCTTATTTGGACAAAAATGGTTATGTATGTTCATTTGGTAATGGAAATTTCAGTTTGTGTCAAAATTCAAAGCTTCTTGCTTCTGGTATCCTGTCTTCTTATGATAATCTTTATTTTCTAGATATAGACACTTCACATTCAGAGGCACTGCATGTAGATAATAGAAAACGTAAATTAACTTGCGAGAAATCTCCAACATTATGGCACAAGCGATTAGGACATATCTCTATGAAAAGGATAGAACGTCTTGTGTCTAATGATATTCTCCAACCTTTAGATTTTACAAACTTAAGTGATTGTGTGAATTGTATAAAGGGAAAACAAACTAATAAACGTAAGTATGATGCAAAAAGATGTAATGATGTCTTAGAATTGATTCATACGGATATCTGTGGTCCTTTTCCAAAAGCTACAAGAAATGGTCACCGTTACTTTATCACATTCATAGATGATTATTCAAGATATGGTCATATTTACTTAATAAAAGAAAAGGCGGAAGCATTAGACGTGTTCATAAAGTTCAAAACGGAAGTTGAGTTACAACTTAACAAACGTATAAAGTCCATTCGTTCTGATCGTGGTGGTGAATACTACGGTCGTTATGATGGATCAGGAGAACAACGTCAAGGTCCCTTTGCAAAATACTTAGAGGAATGCGGAATTGTGCCTCAGTATACGTTGCCGGGTTCGCCTGCAATGAATGGTGTTGCTGAACGGCGAAATCGCACCCTTAAAGACATGGTGAGAAGTATGATTGCTCGTACAACTCTACCTGAGAATTTGTGGGGAGAAGCCTTAAAGACTGCAGCATACATACTTAATAGAATGCCTACTAAAGCAGCTAACAAGACCCCTTACGAGTTATGGGTTGGGCGCAAGCCTAGCTTGAATCATTTGAGAGTTTGGGGATGTCCATGTGAAGCTAGGCCTTATAAGCCAAATGAAAAGAAACTGGACGAAAGGACCATTAGTTGTTACTTTATAGGCTATTCTGAACGATCTAGGGGATACAAATTCTATAATCCAACAGAACATACAGTTTTCGAGTCAGGAAGTGCGAAATTTTTTGAGGATAATGAGTTTGTGGGGGGAGATATGACAAAAGATAGTATTTTTGAAGAAGAAGAGACGAATGCGAATGAGACTATGGACCAAAGTCCTGGTTTTGTTCAAATTCCGATTGCGTTTAGAAATGAGACTGTGGACCAAAGTCCTGGTTTTGTTCAAATTCCGATTGCGTTTAGAAATACATCTTCTGACAATATGCAAACTTCATCATCACAAATAACTCAGTTAGAAACTCAACATGGAATAGAGAACACAAATGGACCTGAACCCAACCCAAACCCTGACATTGACATGACAAATGTTGATGGCCTAGGGCCTGTGGGAGATTCAGAAATTGATAATGATGTTCCTCCTCCTATTGAAGATCAAGTTGTAAATGAACCTCAAGAAAATCTAGTACCTGTGCCAATTAGGAGGTCTACTAGAGAGAAAAGATCTACACAATCTAAGGATTATGCATATCTTCAAGAACATGAGTTTGACATTGGCATGTTTGAAAATGATCCTGTTAATATCAAACAAGCTATGGAAAGCTCTAACTCTCAAATGTGGATTAATGCCATAAATGAAGAGATGAAATCTATGTATGACAATGACGTTTGGGATATCGTTCCGTTGCCTAAAGACAAGAAACCCGTTGGTTGCAAATGGATATTTAAGACTAAGCGGGATTCTAAAGGCAATGTTGAAAAATACAAGGCACGTCTTGTTGCGAAAGGTTTCACACAGAAAGAAGGCATTGATTATAAAGAGACTTTCTCTCCAGTTTCATCGAAAGACTCTTTAAGGATTATATTGGCACTTGTAGCACATTATGATTTAGAACTTCATCAGATGGATGTAAAGACGGCGTTTCTCAATGGTGACATTGATGAAACAATCTATATGAAGCAGCCAGAGAACTTTGTATCAGGTGATGCAGGGTCTATGGTTTGCAGACTTAAGAAATCTATCTATGGGCTAAAACAAGCATCTCGACAATGGTATCATAAATTTCACAAAGTTGTTAGCTCTTTTGGTTTTGAGTCTAACATAGTAGACGAATGCATATACCTTAAGTTCTGTGGGAGTAAATTTATTTTCTTGGTTTTATATGTAGATGACATATTGCTTGCCAGTAACGATAAGGACATGTTGCATCAAACTAAGAATTTTTTATTTAAGAACTTTGAAATGAAAGATCTTGGTGATGCATCATTTGTTCTAGGGATTGAAATACTTAGAGATAGATCTCAAGGTATTCTAAGGTTATCCCAGAGGAACTATATCGATAAGATTCTAACAAGATTTGGCATGGAAAACAGCAAACCAGGAGATACCCCTGTATCAAAAGGAGACAAGTTTAGTCTAAAACAATGTCCCCAAACTGACTTAGATAAAAACATCATGAAAGATATTCCCTATGCCTCAGCCGTGGGTAGCATCATGTATGCACAAGTATGCACGCGTCCAGATATTGCGTTCATCACTGGAATGCTAGGGAGATATTTGAGTAACCCAGGTATGGAACACTGGAAGGCAGCCAAGCGAGTGTTGAGATATCTAAAGAGAACAAGGGACTATATGCTCACGTATCGGAGATCGGAACAGCTCGAGGTCATTGGATATACTGATTCTGATTTTGGAGGATGTGTCGACAGCATGAAGTCAACATCAGGATACATCTTTATGATGGCTGGCAGTGCCGTGTCATGGAAGAGCACTAAGCAGTCATTGGTAGCCTCCTCCACTATGGCAGCTGAATTTGTTGCATGCTATGAAGCATCTAATCATGGCGTATGGCTCAAGAACTTCGTCGCAAGTCTGAAAATTGTGGATTCTATTCAGAAACCACTCAAATTATTATGTGACAACAATTCAGCAGTGTTATACGCAACCAACAACCGAAGTTCGTCAAAGTCGAAGTACATCGATATTAAGTTTTTGGTTGTAAAAGAGAGAGTGCAGAATAATGAATTATGTATAGAACACATAGGTACAGACTCCATGATTGCTGATCCTCTTACTAAAGGATTACCACCCAAGAAGTTTCACGAACATGTTGCTCGTATGGGTGTAATATCTATTTAGGATAGTTAGAAAATGTGGGAGTTTGAATATGTTTTAAGTTTTGTTTTTTGATGTTCTATGTAATGCAATTGTAAACAATTTTGATGATATATACAAATTGCATTCAGTTTCAGTTTCATTATTTCTTTCTTTAAAGTTTGATTTTTGACCTCATACAGTAAAGTAAAGGTGACTCAATTAGAAATAGGCACGTATAATCACACTTGCGTGTAATTTCTAAACTATATGTCCAAATCAGATTCATGTCATTTAGTTATGTTGGCAGCGTGATTTATGTCGGTTTAGTTGCGAATAAATGTGACAAGTGCTGCTTAAGTCCTTTGTTAGCATAATTGATGGACATAATTGTTTAAGAAATACGATAAGAAAAACAGAAAAGTTGCATGCAATAAAGTTAAGGATATATAATCAAAAGGTTGCACTTGTCCATGTGGGAGATTGTTGGATTTAGAGACGTCTAATTACAATAATTAAGTTGGACATACGTGCATTATGATTATGATATCAAATACTGTCGCAAGATTACATTTATGTAATGATTAAGAAATGCCAAACAATGTGATTAATTAAGTCATGGCATTATACGTATTTAAATAAGGTTTTGGATACAAATACATATAGAATAATGTTAATCAATTATAATTGTTAATGGACCGATTATAGTTGATTAAAATAATAGCAGTAATAAATTTGAGCTAAATAAGGAAATCAGAATTTATTCTGATTTACTTCAGTTTTTTCTGAAGTTTCCCGATTTCAAGATTTTTATAAAATCGGAAATTCCAGATTTCTTTTTAGACTTGTTTCCCAAGTATTAGCTAAATTTCAGCAGCCCTAGGATTAGATTTTTTCTTTGGCACTGCTATAAAAGGGCTGAGTCTCGAAGGCTTGTATTCATCCAGAAAAAAATTGTCTGCT
Source organism: Larix kaempferi (assembly GCA_027924585.1). NCBI lineage: Eukaryota > Viridiplantae > Streptophyta > Pinopsida > Pinales > Pinaceae > Larix > Larix kaempferi. The sequence continues at coordinate 9,415,926 of BSBM01000173.1, read as the reverse complement.
CCATTTGAAGACAGGATACTCTCCAGAGAAAAGGATTGCAAGTTCTTGGAAGGATTCGAGAGCCAACAACTCAAGTCAAGACCAGGAGCGTATCAACCCAGAGCCTTGGAAGCTGTCCGCAGCCTTTGAAGATGGAAAGTAAGTTCCGCTGTGCATTAAGCTTGATTTCTAAGTTCCGTTGTGCATTAAGCTTAATTTCTTGCATAGGAGTAGATCTTGGTTAGGGTTTAACGTAATTAGTTATACCCACAAGTAAATCCATCATTAGATCCCCTGCCAATTATGATTTGACTTTCAGAGAATCCAGACTCAACCTTTATAATATCTGTAGGCTGAAAATGAGGGACAACTCATCTACCAGGTTCACAACAAGATCCAGTCTTTACACATCTGCAATCTGACAAAATTGTTGGAAACAAGTCTTCAGAAGCATTTCAAAGGTGTTACTGGAACTTTGGCAATATTCTGTAGTGAACGACCTGCTTAAACTGACAACACCAAAACACATAATCATCTGACTAGATGTGTTCCAGCCCATCGAAACATTCTTCTAGTTCACCTGTATTAACATCACTGCAAATGATACTCCTCGGTGCTCTTCCTATTAAATATTCATTTTGTTAATTTGCACTTGGGCATATGCTCTCTATCTTTCACCAAAGCTGTAATGTCATTTCTGGAAATTTTCATTTTAAGCATACCCAAATATCTATTAAAATGTTGTGAAATTTTGAAATCCGCCCGCAGATAGGTTAAACGGCCCCATTCTGGAAGTGGGTTTTAAACCATTTTTTATAATTCATCACCATTTGCTCAGAATCCATTCCTGAAATTTGATGCTTGGGAAAAGACGGGAATTATCAGTCTGCACATTCACTTCATCAGTTAAATTTTATTGCAAATTTGTAAATCTGAGGAATTTGATTCTTATTGAACTTCATTTGTGTAACTAGAAGCAAGCAGAGAATCATTATCAAAAACTCATTCAACACATTCTATGGACCCAAAAATTCTTCAACAATTGGCATTTGGTTGGCATCATGTGCTTTCGATACTGAAACTATGATGTAAACTCGATGTCTTGCTTCAATTTGATAGTAGATAGTCAACACTTTGCATTATAATTTGGTGCTACCTCAATGCCTTGGTTCTTGAGCACAAGGCGATGTTGTAAATACTGGCATTTACCTTTTGAATTCTCACCTACAACATACTTCCTTCACTGGCATTCGGCACTTTGAACAGGGCATTGCTTGTGATCATGCTACTTCTTTATTGAAGAAAAGGACAAACTTTTCAACGATTACATTCTTGCCAACACCTGCAAGCTAATGTGTAAGCTTGCTTTGTCACTTAGACTCGATTTTAGGCACTTGGCTATGACTCTTTAATATTTGGACAACTTGGCATACACGTTCATAGATATAGGTGGTATTCACTGGGTACTTGAGACCTATACTTATGATACAGAGTGCAACATGGAAATCCATGGCATTTTCAAATGCAAAGGAAAGAGAGCAAAGGCCAGAAACATACCTTACAAACTGACCAGGATAGGGGTTTTAAAGTGATCAGAAATTAGCTTGGTTATCACACAACTCAAGATTTTGGAAAATTGTTCAGAATTGGCAAATAAGAGGTGCTATTGGAAGTAGAAAATTTCCCGCAGCAAAGGATTATAAGATTTTTTTAATCTTTTCTAGAAGGTTATTTCTGGTGATAACAGCAGGGAATTTAGAAATTCAATAACTTGATTAGCATTTTTCTTTAGAAATTCAATATTTGGCTTGCAGGCTGTTATTCAATATCTGGCTTGCAAGCTGTTGGATATACCCTTGAGAGGTTGCTGTTCCCATGGTTGAAAAAAACATTGATCCGCCATTTGTTTGTATCTAGCTGTACATTTTTAACTAAAATATATTCTACAAGATTGTAAAAGGTAAACATCGATTAGAACCTGTTCATTTGATCAATAATTCAATTCCAAATTTGGTATCTACAAAGAGTTGTTTTCCTAATATTTGTTGTAATGTATCGTGAAGTATTATTTTCATTTCCTCTTGTTCCTAAGTTAAAGTCTCTATGTTGGAATATTTCACAAATAATTCAGATTGCAAGTCTTTCATTTTGCAATCTCTTCCTTTTAATACTTCATGTAAATTTGCCACTTTTTCTTCTTCAGCGTCCCTTTTCGTCTTTAATAGCTAAACTGTTGTATACATCCCTATGATTTCAGCTTTATATGTGGCAAGCTTTTCCAACATGTCATCGATGTTGTCCTCGTTTCCTGAAATATCCATCAGTTTGTCATCAACATCAACTATATATGGCATTTGAAATAAAGCTAACAAAGGTCTACTTTGATATCCTTTCTCTCTAATTTCTTGTTGTAACTTATGAATTTATTATGTGTGCTCATACTTCATCGTGGCATTCTCCTTGATGAGCTCATCAATTCTCAAAGACATTCAAGAATTCTAGTCTTTTAGCTTACCATTCTCAAAGATGATAACCTCCTTTTATTGATATAGTTGCAATTAGCTCAAGAAATTAAACATAACATGTTCAACTCAAGGCATTTTGAGATTGAATTTTAATATTTTAATTTATGTGTCTTTGGAATCCAATAAATTCTTTACATTGTTCGTTGCATTAGGGGAACTTGCCAAAGTAGCAATTTTACGCTAAAGCTCTTTTGTTCTGGTTGTTATGGCTTTATTAATAATTATTTCATGCTTTAGTTGCTTGTCTAATTTCACAACCAGATTCCACAACTTCTTAACATCATCAACTCTTGATTGTATCAGATTCCTGGAAACCATTTCTCATATTTGGTTGTGCCATTCAATCATGTCTAATGTGTTTACTTTATTAAGATCAACTTGTATCACAATAATCTTGTACTCATTTTTATTTTATTTTCCACTGAAAAATTTAACTTACTATTAATATGCGAAATAGTAAATATGTCTAACTGTCATATGAGTACAAAGGATAACACCCTATCCAGATAAAGACCAGGGAAAACTGTCACATGGACAACAAATATCAGCATCTAGTGTCCAAATATGTCCCTATAGACAGAGCCTCAAGCCACATAATTATCCAAGGATCAAACAGGAAGACATCCTGTAGAGTATCAACAAATATGCACCAGCATTTAACAAGAAAAATATAACATAATACATATATGTCTAAAATCCAATCGGTCTAGAAAACAATGGCCCATCCAATGACCAAAGACGGTAGAAGAGTATTGTTCCTTCCGTGCAAACCACAACAGCACATATGAAAAGTTTTATAAAGCTTATACATCCGAAACAAATTACTGACAGCTACAGTAGAACTGTATAATATATAGCCGCAAAATGAATATATAGCAGGAAGCCCAACGAGGAGTTGGAATCAGTGGCAATTTTAATGATCTGCACATAGAAATATTAGTCACAAAAATCATATGGTGATACCGCAAAAAACTGTAAGATAAGCAATATGAACAGTCTAATAGAAGACAAAAGTATCAAGACCAATGTAAGTGATAAGAACCCTAGGTAAAGAGAAGTTCCTCCCGCCATTCATGCCACAAAATGACCCCTGCCTGTGAGGTAAGAGCCCGCTTGGAGAGCAAATCAACCTCCGAATTCACCTCTCTGAAAATATGGGTGAAATGAGTATGCTCAAATTCAAGAATTAACTTTCGCGCCGCTTCCATCTAATGATTGAGAAGCAAAACATTGAGAGGTGAAATGCCTTTTGCCCAAGAAATAATAGATAAGGAGTCACCCATAATCACAAGAGAGGAAATTTGTCTAGGGCGAGCAAAAAATAGCAAGAGCCATAGGGCGCAATTCACTGCGAGTATTGGATCCATTTCCCAGATTGAGCCAAATGTGGAAAAAACAAGTGTTGGAAATGTGTAGAATTGCACCAGCCCCTCCCACCCCAGGCCCTCCTACAGCGACCCCATCAAAGAAACCACATGGATACACCAGGACCGGAGGAGCCAACCGGCATCTTTTGTTCATAACATTCCTTCCAACATCCATTCCATGAATTGATGTATATTCCTTGTAAGCAGCCAGGGTTCTACAGCAAATCCAATCCCGATGAGGCACAGAGTTCTCGAATATTCAAGAATTCTGAGCTTTCCATACCTCCCAGATCATGAAATAAGGGAGTTCAACACACATATTGGAATGTCGGGACCAAAAAACAAGGTAGTCACTAAGAGAAGAATGCCTCCAAAGGAATTGTATACCAGAGAGAGTTGCAATTTGCTTCCAAAGACCCCGAATGAAAGAACAGGAGGAGAAGAGATGGACAACTGATTCCTCCTGTAAGCAACAAAGCGGACACCTACTCGGGCCATTGAAACCCCGAAGACATAAATTGTCCCATGTAAGATTCTTGTTACACAGCGCCAACCAAATAAAGCATTTTATCTTTAGTGGAAGGGCCAGCCTCCAGACAAATTTGTGCCACCAGCTTGTCTCAGGATGACAATCTGCAAACATTGCATCATATGCCAATTTTGGTGTAACTTTGCCACGGGCCACATCCCACGACCAAGCTAATATGTCCGGTGTCTCAGATAATTGAATGTTTGACTGATAAAAAGGTCTGATATATTCTTCCCATTCATTCCCCAATATACCATTCAATCCCAGCTGTGGAGCCGAGATCCACAATGAACGCCCATCCTTATATTGACCAGCCGCATGTGCAAGGGTGCAAAATCCTTTTGCTCTGAGATGAGTCCTTAATTCCGAAGACAAGATGCGTGCAGATGGCCCCCCTAAGATCGGATCAAGTCCCAGATTAATGTCACAACCATTACCAAGAATCCATGCTATCCATTGAGCAATAACATTGAATGAACCCATCAATCCATTCCAAAAATTTGATACACCCATAGTAGCAGGGCGACCCATACGGAGCCAATTTGCAACAGTAGAATTTTTCAGGGACTTGGCTTTGATGATCATCCCCCAAACAGAATTATCAAAAAGTGCACGCCAAAGACTTTTTTGCATGTAGATCCGTGACAAAATGATCCAGGTCCTTTATATTCCAACCCCCCAAGTTCCAGGGTCGAGCTAACAAAGACCATCTTATAAGGTGAAATTTTTCCTTCTCCCCACCACCCGACCAAAAATCTTCCTCTATATAAGACCGAGGATGGATCTAGGATTTTTACAAAGTGAAAACCAGTAGACACCCAAATTCTAAAGAACAGCTTTTGCCAGTGTAAGTCTGCCACCCATGGATAAGTGTCGAAAACTCCAATGTCCAATACGATTTTCAAATCGTCTAACAAGCCATGACCAATCATTAGTAAGATAATTAGAAGGCTTAATGAAGAAACCCAGATATTTTGTTCCTTCAGCCATCTCCTTGAATTTTAGAGGCAAAATCGAGCTAATCGACTGTTCCACATCAGCTAGCAGGGAATGTTTCAAAAAATGCGACTTAATATAACTGATGATCATACCAGAAACCGAGTAGAAAAAGTCCAGTATCTTCTTATACTGAACCCACTCCTCAAGGATACCCAAGCCAAATAGCATAACGTCATCCACAAAAAGAGAATGTGTTACAAATATATCTCTTGTAATCTTAATGCCAACAATCTGCCCCTCCCTTTTTTCCTTATGAATAGTGAGACTCAGTCCCTCAATGACCAACAGGAAAAGAAGCGGAGAAAGGGGGAAACCCTGACGTAGACCCCTAGATGCTTTAAAGTAGTCCGATGGTTGACCATTAATGAGTACAACAAAATTTACCAATGAAACACAGGCCATAATCCATTTCATCACTTTCCATGGTAGACCGATCTGGATCAGAATTAATCTCAATAGATTCCAATCAACCCAATCATAAGATTTCACTAAGTCCAATTGAAGAATGAGTGCATCAAGCTTCTTCTGTTTTACACTGTGAAAAATTTCCTGAGTCACCCCCACAGCATCATGGATCTAACGGCCCTGCAAGAAACCATACTGTTCTATAGAGATGTGCCTTGAAAGGATCAGTTTGATCCGATCAGCAATAATCTTGGAAATTATCTTGTAGACTAAATTACAAAGAGCAATAGGCCTGAACTCATTATAATTATTCGGATGGGATGATTTCGGAATGAGAGCCAGATAAGTAGAGTTTAGGGCCCCAGAGACAATACCCAATTTCCGAGATTCATCCACAGCCATCCGGAGGTCTTCCCCCATAATATCAAAAAAATGGATAAAAATTTCCACCGTCCACCCATCCGGACCGGGAGATTTATCCTTAGCAAAGTCGCGCAAGGTGTTTTCCACATCCATTATAGTAACATCCATGAAAATATTGTCCCCCTCCGTTTCATTAAACATCCGAGGGTATTCCTTAATAATCTTAAATTGTTCCGTCAATGTTGTATTTTTGGGGTCACAATAGTACTCCTGAAAGTGACGAGCTGCCTCATCCATCAACTCCACATCCCCCCTGATCCGCCGACTAGAGTGATCATTAAGATCCCAAATTGTATTCCGTGTCCTCCGAGAATCTGCAAAAAGGTGAAAAAGCTTTGTGTTCAAATCCCCAGCTTTGAGCCAGATGGCACGGCTCTTCAATCTCCAAGTTTCCTCCTGAATGAGAAGTATCTTCAATTTCCTACTCTCCATTGTTGAGAGTTTTGTAGTTTCCAAAAGTGTGAGACAAAGACACACAGACCGATGCATCAATGTTTCTATATCCCTTTCAATCTCAGCGAGTTCTGCTCCCAGCATTGCTTTTTTATTTTTTTCCCACAATATAGTATAATCTTTAATGGCCTTTAGTTTCACCGCCAGCTTGTCCATCGCAGATCTCTCCCCCGATACATCTATATGTAGCCAGTTTGTTCTCACACCCGAAGTGTAATCAGAATCCGTAAGCCAAGTGGAGTTGAATTTGAATGGGAAATAGTAATGTGAGGCCTCGGCATCAAATTGAAATATTATAGGGAGATGATCGCTAATTTCTATCTGCTGAATCCAGGACGTGTAATTCTGAAATCAATCTAGTAGTGGTTTCGAGATTAAGAATCGATCAATGTGTTTCTGTATCATATTTTCATCCTTCCTACCATTGGACCATGTTGCAAAACTAATAAATTGAATTTACTCTTTTCATGTTCCATCAAAGTTAAGAATCTCGGCACCATACCTTCACCCAATAATTCCTAAGAAACTTGGTTGATTTTAAATGCTTCATGCTTTATGTCTGAATTAATTGTTGTGACATTGGAGTGGTAGATAGTATAAATTTAACAACTGGCTCTTGACTTGATGATGACTCCGGTTCTTGTAAGAGTGCACTCACTTTATTGGAAATCTTATATTGTTCTACTTCACCCTCGCTGTTAGAAAATTACACTAATTGTGAACTTTGTTCATAACTTTTCAATTTCTTTGATTCAAGCTTTCTTGAGTCAGTATCTAGCTCACCTATTTCTCTGGTATATTTTCTTGCCATTTCTCCCTACTCCACGCGAATTAAATGAGATGTTGTTACTCTTCATTCTTGAATTCTTGCAACTTCTTTATCTATAACTGACATTTTTGACAATTTATGTAAGCTATACTTAGAGATGATATCCTCAAGGTCTACTAATCCAATCGAAATGGATTTCGTAGTTTGAAGTTTGGTGTCTTTTGAAGACTCATGCATGCACATTAAACTATGCACCTCCTCCCATTAATCTGTTAGCAAGCATTTCATCTCTAGGATTGATATGATGAACACAAGGTGATGACTTTAGTTCTACTCTTTGTTTGAAAATCAAATGGTGAAGATCATAAGGCAATGCCTTCCCTTTCTCAAGACCCAAGGAATTCAAGATACCATTGACAACTCTGAGGGCATACCTACTCTTAATAACAAAGGAAAATATTTGTACAGGAAGAGCAAAGGTTTACTTCTGATTTTTTGAAACAAAGTGCAAGTGGTCAGAGGAAAGCCTTTGCCTAATAAATTATAAAGAAAATAAATGACATGGTATGTACACTGGTAAGAGATAAGGTGACTCCTCAAAACCATAGGCTCTAATCAATGTATGATCTTTAAACAAAAACGAATCCCCAACCCTGGTATCAAGACTTAAATTGAATAATTTCTCTAAAATATTGAGGCATCCTAGGAGGGGGTTTACTATGAAAAACCATGTGAGCATGGGAAAGAAATTAGTCAATGAAGTCTTTATAACTTGTTTCAAATTCTAACTTCACTAACTTCTTAGTCATGTCCACAACATAGAGAGGATGGCCATCTTTATCAAACTTATTTAAACTAAGATGTTCAAACTATTATGGTTGATGATCCAACAAAAGATAAATCAAATAGGATTGGTACCTAAAAAAATTAAATTCATGGAAGCTACAAATTTGTTCGTGAATTGGTTTTGATAGTAATTCAACCTAGCAAAAATTAATGGGAAATACATTAGTCTTTGCTGAAATTGAATTCATTACCCCAACAATTAATGCACTAACCATCAAATCATGATCATAGCCAAAACCAAAAACAATCATGGCTATCATTCTTTGGGATTCCTTTGAAAACACATAATTTAGTAATGGGAAAGTAAGATCATATGAAGAATTTTCTTCAACGAGATAACTCAAAATTATTTCCTTTTTGGAATTTAGTGGAAGCTCAAAAAACCTAGTGGCTTGTTCTTCTTCACTCAAATTCACCTCATCTTGGGGAAGGTTGTAATATCCCTACTTGGGGTCGTTTCTTTTGTTGTTCTTATAAATGCCTCAATTTTAGTTTTTTTAAATCCAAGTAGGGACCTTAAGCATGGATGCCCCGTATCTCCTCTTATGTCCTAAATTGTTATTTCCTTCAACTTTTTCCCTTTCAACAAATTGAATTCCAAGATGGGTTTAAGTACTTGTGATTCCTTCTCAAGATAAATTATTTTGGCATCACAAGCTAGGGTTGGCTTATAGAAAAAGTGGAGAAGAGGTTGAATAAGTGGTATTTTAGGTGGTTGTATAGGGGTGGGGGACTCACTTTGGTTAAATCAATTCTTGAGACCATTCCAATGTATGGGATGTCATTAGATTTTATTCTTAGAGTGTTAGAAAATTTAAGAATGATTAGTTCCAAAAACATTGTTAGGGTCCTACCCTGACCTCCCTGCTTTCTCAATTTGCAAGGACATAAGGCCCATTAGATACTTTGTGGGTAGTGACTTAATGTAAAAGGGCCCTCTTTATTGAAAATAATCCCCTATGTGGTTGAGCCTCATTAATAGCGGGACCGCAAGTAGTTAGGATTTTGGTTATTGAAGCACTATATATAAAATAGTAAGTTATGTGCTCGCACATGGTAGACCGAGTGGTTTTGACTCTCGATGTTAATACCACCCAGCTCGGTTCAATTCCCCAGACTAAGCTGGGATGTGTTGTAATGACCCTTTTTCAAAATTCTATTAAAATGCCAATTTTTCCACTTTTTCCCCAATTTCGACCTTTGACTAGTTTAACTATTTTGACCTCCAAATCAACCCAAATGCTCCCAAATCTTCTGTAGGAGTGTATGAATGGTATTTAGACTTGAATATCAGGTTCATGGATTTTTTATGGCCCTCCAAATACTGCTGCAAACTTGATTTGTATTCTGATCAATATAGGTAATTTTGACTAGTAATTTGTGCATCAAATCCCCCCCGGGTAACACTGAAAATGGCCTTCCAAATGCCTCCAAACTCCCACAAATTTATGAACAGAGGTATATAATGTGTTAAATATGTGATTAAGGTCTCATATGCACCATTAATTGATTTTTACTACTATTCTAACTCTCTCACATTCAACAGCAAAAACCCCCAATTCGACCCTTGGGGAAATGACACTATTTCACCTCCCAATACAACTAAACTGAGTAAAAATGCTTCAAATGCTCAAGTATAGTACATGAAACTTGTAGAAGACATCCATGGCAGTATATTGATCACAAATATATCAGAGAATCATCCATCCATTCGAAATAATCAACATTATAGTGTCATACATCAATGCATTGGGGAAATGGACATTGTTTGCTCATTAATCAATAGTTTTGCATACAACCAGTGGGTATTTCGACCTGAAACTTTCTGAATATTAATAACAGAGGATATGAAGCTATTACAATCAGAAATATATAATGAGAATCTCTCTCAAGAAGCACAAGTGCTCACCAAAAACGCCCTCCCTCAAGGATCATGAATATGCCTTCAAAACTGGAAATGGTAGAGAGAAAGTGTTGCACTAAACCAAACCATGAAACTTCCTGTAGCTGCTACCTGCAAATACAAACTCCATTAAAGCACCATGAAAGACCTGAGTGGCCTCTCCAAACACCAACTTGGATGGGAATCTTTCACCCTCGAAATTGGATAAGGCAAGAAACTAGTCATCCACTAGCTCTCTCTTCACAAATGCAATTTTTCTCAAATCATCAAAAGCCATTCTCATTCTTCATTTCTACATTTTATAACAAACATTAGCCTTCTAAGGGTCGAAATCCTCTCAATAGATTCAATAGATTTCCATTTAGGAAATATTCTACATTTGCCACTTGTCTCCTAGTTCCAACCTTCCATCTTCTCCCAAATTCGATTTTGAGTCTCTTTGGCTTCTCCAACTCCCAAATTCGCCTTCCTTGAGCCTATTTTTGGTGCTGAAATGTCATAGTTGTCAGATGTCAGAGGTCAGATCTGCAATTTGTCATAGTTGTCATAGATGCTCCATCATTGGTGTCATAGGGGCCAGGGAATCTAGCCCAAGTGTCCACAAACTTCTACTTTGACTCTTTATCTTCCATGGAGGTTACCAATCATTCCCAATTCGACCTAAGATGATCAATGACATGTGTTATGACTTACCAACTCACCCAAGAGTGTTCACATTCCCATTAATTCGAATTTGCAAAAGAGAGATACCATGTATTATGAAAAATCAAGCTAGTGTGGGTCCCACCACCTCCATATGTCTCCAAAACCACTTGCCACTTAGAATTTATCTTGAATTTATTTATTCACCATATTTATTAAATTCTTGAACCCCTCTAATGTCTAAATATCATTTATTAGCTTCCTTATTACCATCCCACATGTGCCCATCCAACCTAGGAAACTAGTAGGATTGATGGGATTGTCTTACTATGCACTTATTTGAATGGGGACATTACAGTCCTCCCCACCCAAGATTGCTTGTCCTCAAGCAATTTCAGATTTGGATGCTGCAAAATATTCTCCTCTTCCCATGTGGCATATTCATTTGGTAAGTCCTTCCATTGCACTAAATATTCTTTGATGATTCTACTCCTCAACCTTCTTTCCTGTGTCTTCAAAATCTTTTCCGGAACAAGTGTGAGCTGACCTTCATCATCCAAAGGAGGAAGTATTTCTGAAGTGATGATTTGCTGACCAAGAGCTTTCTTGAGACAAGAAACATGAAATACATTGTGGATTTTACTCCCTTCCGGAAGTTCTAGTTCATATGCTACTTCTCCAACCTTCCGCACTACCTTGTATGGCCCATAGTACCTTGGTTTTAATTTTTCTGCTCCATTCTTTTTTAGAGATGTTTGTTTATAAGGCTGCAACATTAAATATACTAAATCATTGACTTGAAAGGTTCTTTCTTCTCTATGCCTATCAGCATATTGTTTTTGCTGATTTTGAGCAACCTGCAAATTGTCTTTCAAGAGCTTTAAAATTTCTTGGCTCTCTTCCACCCAATCTTTAGCCTTTGGGGCTCTACTATCACCAAATATAATGTCAGCAAATGTAAGTGCATAATAACCATATAATGCTTTGAAAGGAGACATTCCTTTTGACATATGATAAGTGGTATTGTAGCAAAACTCACCCAAGTGTAGCCATTTTGCCCATGCTTTTTGCTTCCTCCCACATAGTTGCTTAGGTATCCTTCCAACCATTGGTTTACCCTCTCTGTTTGTCCATCAGTTTGTGGATGATAGCTGGTACTTGGAGTCAATTGAGTGCCTACCAATCTAAAAATTTCTTGCCAAAAAGCACCCATGAATCTACTATCTCTATCACTGACAATGCTCTTGGGTAGCCCATGCAATCTGAAGATTTCTTTGAAAAAAATATCAGCCACTTGTGCAGCACTAAAAGATGATGTAACAGCAAAGAAATGAGCAAATTTTTTCAACCTATCAACTACCACATAGATGCAATCCTTACCCAAGGATTTAGGCAATCCAGTGATGAAATCCATGGAAATACTGTCCCATTTTTGCTCCGGAATGGGCAATGGTTGTAATAGGCCGGCTGGACATGTAAGTTCTGATTTGTTTTGTTGACATGCTTTACATTCATTCACATACTTCTGAACATCTTCCTTCAGCCCCTTCCAAAAAAATCTTTGCCTCAACTGTCTATAAGTTTTGAAGATCCCTGAATGGCCCGCTAGTGGGGAATCATGTGCTTCTTGCAAAATTCGGTACTTTATCTTGGAGTTATGAACTAAATAAATTCTTCCCTTATAATATATCAGCCCATTCAAAATCCTATAATTATCATCCCCTTTGATTCCATCCAACACATCACAAGCAAATTTGTCTTTGGCATATTCAACTAGTAGCATGTTTTTCCAATCCTTGGCAATATCCATGAGAGAAAAAGAAGGCCTTCTTGACAAAGCATCTGCTACTATATTATTCTTTCCTTTGACATATGCAATATCAAAATCATAAGCTTGAATCTTGCTTACCCACTTTTGTTGCCTTTCATTTAGATCTTTTTGGGTGAGAAAGTGTCTTAGACTATTGTGGTCAGTTTTCACCACAAACTTGCTGCCCACCAAGTATTGTCTGAATTTGGCCAATGCATGCATCATGGTCAGCATTTCTTTATCATAGATGGAGTAAAGTTTTTCATGAGGCTGCAACTTTCTGCTCTCAAAGGCTATGGGGTGTTGGCCTTGCTTTAGGACAGCCCCTATTCCTCCACCTGAAGCATCACATTCCACAACAAAAGGTTTAGTAAAATAAGGAAGTGCAAGTATGGGACAACTACTCATTACCTCTTTCATTTTTTGGAAGGCCTTTTCATCCTTTTCATCCCACTTGAAAGCATCCTTCTTAGTCAAACCAGTGAGTGGAGAAGTCAACTTGGAGAACCCTTTCACAAATTTTCTGTAGTAGGTGCATATGCCAATAAAGCCTCTCAATTCGGTAATATTTTTTGGTGATGGCCATTCCAAGATAGCCCTGATTTTTTCCATGTGTACCTTCACTCCTTCTTGCCCAATAATGTGCCCAAGATACAGTAGTTCTTTCATCCCAAACTCACATTTTGATAATTTAGCAAATAAGGACTCTTCTTGCAAGATTTTCAACACAATCTCTAACTGTTGCAAATGCTCTTCCCATGTTTTACTGTAAATGAGAATATCATCAAAGAAAACCAAAACAAACCTTCTTAGTTGCTTGCAAAATATCCTATTCATACATGCTTGAAAGGTGGCTAGAGCATTAGTTAACCCAAAAGGCATGACAAGAAATTCAAAGTGGCCAAAATGACATCGAAAAGCGGTCTTTTGCACATCTTCATCTTTCATTCGAATTTGGTGATACCTTGATCTAAGGTCAATTTTTGAGAAGTATTTGGCCCCATGTAGCTCATCCATGAGCTCATCAATCCTAGGAATAGGATACCTATTCTTGATAGTCTTTTTGTTCAAGGCTCTAAAATCTATGCACATTCTCAATGTTCCATCTTTTTTCTTCACTAGCACTACTGAAGAAGCATAAGGGCTAGAGCTTGGTCTAATGAGTCCCAACTCTAGGAGTTCTTGGATAGCTTTTTCAATCTCATCTCTGAACTTTTTAGGATGTCTATAAGGTGGTATCTGAATGGGTGAAGTGCCCTCCTCCAAAATAATACTGTGCTCAACCCCCCTATCATGTGGCCCACCATGTGGAAGGTCTCTAAAAACCTTTTCATATTTTTGCAAAAGTCTCTCTATCTCCTTTGGGTGTTTGACAATATTTATAGTTGGCTTGGGAGATGTAATATGACATTCAGCAGCCCATTCTATATCCCCATGCCTCAATATAGATCTCATACTATTGCAAGTTACTACTTGATTTGGATAAGTGTGTTGCCCTCTCACAATTCTTTGTACTACTTTTGAATCTTGGAATTTCATTTCGGGAATTTGATAATTTACTGTATGCTCTCCTATTGAATACAGCCATTGCACTCCCAAAACCACACTAGTATCAGCAACATCAACCACATAAAAACTATCAACAAAAGTATAGTTACCTACGGTGACTTGCAACTTTGGAACCCATGTTTTGCATTGCATTGTGTTGTGACCGGGAATAAAAACTGTGAAGCCATCAAATGGTTCAATAGGTATCTTTCTTTTCTCTACCATCTCTACATCAATGAAGTTATGAGTGGCTCCTCCATCTACCAAAACTGAAGTTATTTTTCCTTGTACCACACCTTTGCATCGGATAGTATGATAGCGAGGTACTGCTGAAAGCACTGCCATTCTTGCTTTGTCCAGTGAAGGCTGATTTTCTTCTTGTCTTTCCTCTTCTACTGTTGTCTCATATGCCTCTTCTTGATCTAAAATATGTCCATCTTCATCCATGCCCCCATCATACCCCTCATTGTCAAAAAATACTTCTATGTATTGAGCCTTTCCTTTGGTACATTTGTGCCCCGGTGTCCATGGTTGGAAGCATGTGAAGCACAATTTCTTTTTTCTAAGTTCATCCCTGTTTAGTCCCTCTTTTTTATTCCTCTCAAATGACTCTCTTTGCTAAGGTTTCTTATCATATCCATCCCTTTGCCAAGGTTTCTTTTCAAATTTGTAGCTAGGCTTAGGAGGAAATCTCGTTCTAGGAAGCACATTTTGGAGATCCCTAGTCAAGCTCATTGCATCTTTTAATGTAGTTGGCTTGTGGGCTTTGACCAAACCTCTTAAGGGTTCATCCAAACCTTCAGTGAACAGCAATACTAATCTTCCCATAGATACATCAGCCACCTTGACTGATAATTTTTGAAAGTCCAACATATATTCGGTAGGGGACCCAGTTTGCTTCAATTGAGCTAGTTCTTTGAAAGGCAATTCTGGATCTTTTTGTTCAAATCTTTCTAGTACCCTGTCAACAAATTCTCCATATGTTTTAACCTGATTATGACCCAAGGTTTTCATCCCATGAAACCACCATTCATTGGCATCTCCTTCCAAATGCAAAATGGCCATTTTTAATGCATCCTCTTCCAACATAGGATTCAGCTAAAAATATACATCCAATTTTTGCACCCAAGTGTTAGCAGAATTTTGAGAAGAACCATCAAAAGTAGGAAGTGACATTTTTCCAATAGCACTATTCAATTCTTTGTTTTGGAATGGACTCCTATTGTCTCCCTTCATTTTAATCTTTTGCATAGCATCAATGTAGTCACTGAGTGGTACACCTTTTTTATACTCTTCATTCAAATCATTCCAATCATTTACTAGTTTCTTGTAATCCAATTCAAGATTGGGCTCTTCTTTGGGTGTGAGAAATTTAGGTGCAGTATGCCTTTGTGTGCTTTGAAATTCATCAGGTCTATTATGAGGTCCTGTACTTGAGAAAATATGCTCATTCCCTTTCATCTTTTCCCCTGAGTGTGAACCACTATTATCCCCTATCATCCCTTTGCCTGAAAGTTGGCTACCCAACAATTCGAAACCTTTCATCATTTGTTTATTCATATCTAGCATAATCATGGTAATTCCTTCAAAACATGGTTTTAAGGCTTCAATAAATTCCTCCTTATGTCTTAATTTTTCCTCCTCCTCTCTACCCATTGTTTTAGAAAAAAACTCTTTTTCTACTACTATCTCTTCTTCAACCAAAACTTCTTCAACTACTGATTCAAAGGGTGGTGTTTTATTTGTTTGGCTTCTTGTTAATACCATCAGGTTCCAAGACCATGCTCTGATACCACTTGTAATGACCCTTTTTAAAAATTCTATTAAAATGCCATTTTTTCCACTTTTTCCCCAATTTCGACCTTTGACTAGTTTAACTATTTTGACCTCCAAATAAATCCAAATGCTCCCAAATATTCTGTAGGAGTGTATGAATGGTATTTAGACTTGAATATCAGGTTCAGGGATGTTTTATGGCCCTCCAAATACTGCTGCAAACTTGATTTGTATTCTGATCAATATAGGTAATTTTGACTAGTAATTTGTGCATCAAATCCCCCCCGTGTAAAACTGAAAATGGCCTTCCAAATGCCTCCAAACTCCCACAAATTTATGAACAGAGGTATATAATGTGTTAAGTATGTGATTAAGGTCTTATATGCACCATTAATTGATTTTTACTACTGTTCTAACTCTCTCACATTCAACATCAAAAACCCCCAATTCGACCCTTGGGGAAATGGCACTATTTCACCTCCCAATACAACTAAACTGAGTAAAAATGCTTCAAATGCTCAAGTGCAGTACATGAAACTTGTAGAAGACATACATGGCAGTATATTTATCACAAATATATCAGAGAATCATCCATCCATTCGAAATAATCAACATTATAGTGTCATACATCAATGCATTGGGGAAATGGACATTGTTTGCTCATTAATCAATAGTTTTGCATACAACCAGTGGATATTTCGACCTGAGACTTTCTGAATATTAATAATAGAGGATATGAATCTATTACAATCAGAAATATATAATGAGAATATCTCTCAAGAAGCACAAGTGCTCACCAAAAACGCCCTCCCTCAAGGAGCATGAATATGCCTTCAAAACTGGAAACGGTGGAGAGAAAGTGCTGCACTAAACCAAACCATGAAACTTCCTGTAGCTGCTACCTGCAAATACAAACTCCATTAAAGCACCATGAAAGACCTGAGTGGCCTCTCCAAACACCAACTTGGATGGGAATCTTTCACCCTCGAAATTGGCTAAGGCAAGAAACTAGTCATCCTCATAGGGGTTAGGGAATCTAGCCCAAGTGTCCACAAACTTCTACTTTGACTCTTTATCTTCCATGGAGGTTACCAATCCTTCCCAATTTGACCTAAGATGCTCAATGACATGTGTTATGACTTACCAACTCACCCAAGAGTGTTCACATTCCCATTAATTCGAATTTGCAAAAGAGAGATACCATGTATTATGAAAAATCAAGCTAGTGTGGGTCCCACCACCTCCATATGTCTCCAAAACCACTTGCCACTTAGAATTTATCTTGAATTTATTTATTCACCATATTTATTAAATTCTTGAACCCCTCTAATGTCTAAATATCATTTATTAGCTTCCTTATTACCATCCCACATGTGCCCATCCAACCTAGGAAACTAGTAGGATTTATGGGATTGTCTTACTATGCACTTATTTGAATGGGGACATTACATGTGTGCTTGTGTGTTGTGCGTGAAAAAATGGGTTATAGTGGCATCCATGAGATTTGTTCCCAGATATCGCAAGATTGATTCTACATAGTTACCGATTCCCCCATCCCATCATACAAATTCTTTGTTGTTTAATCTACGTAATGTATTTTTTAGTCAAGAACTATGTAATGTTTAGTAAAGCTATGCAATATTTAGTCAAGCACTATCATTGTATTTGGATCTTTTTCTCTTGGAGGTTTCCCCCTTGAAGAGGTGTTGATCCCTCAATAGCTCCCCAAGTCATGTAACTTGGGGCCCCACCTAAATTTATGAATAAATTGTTAATGGTCCAAATGCACTCTCCCTCAACCATGCTCCATCAATTCCAACTTGGCTATGGAAGTTTTTGGCTAGTATGTTTGTTAAGTAGTTCTCGGAGTAGTCCTTACATTATTGCTCAGCCTTGTGCAAATTTTATCTAGTTTCATCACTTTCCCCCCTTGATCTATCTCATCATGTTGCATGTTTTTAAGTGATTCAAAAGACCCTCAGTCACTTGATGCTTTTTGGTAGATTAAACATTCAGGCCTTTATAAGTCTAGTTACTTAGGTGAAGATGAATGGATTTAAGCTTTCTACACTTGTGGTTGGCCTCACAGTTTGCAATCACCTATTCCAAGAGCCTCTAAAGTGACCTTGAAGTAGGGTAAACACTTAGAAATTTTTAGAAATATCTCTTTCCAAGTTTCTCTTCGCTAAAAAAAAGTACTTTCAGAACGAAGTGTCACCCCCAAAAGTCCTTTTTTCACTGATGTATCAACCAAAAACGATATTCTTACATTGATACATTAGCGAGAAGATGTGTTTTAGCCATTAAGATATCACTTCCCAAAAAGTATTTCCTTGCCGACATGTCGACAGAGAATGTCCTTATTTGCAGTGACCAAACAAGGGACACTTTGCGCTTTACTTGCCACTTTACCATCCCACAACTTTCACAATTGAACAAACTTGGGCAAGAAAGTGTTTTATTCATCGATGTTATCTGCCATCAAATCTTTATTCTTCATTGATACTTTCTAACACATTAGTGCCCAATGAAACTCAATGACAAAAGGGAATTCTCTCGTCGATGAATATAGGGAGTCGATACTTCCTTCTAGTTGATGTTGGAGAATCTAGGGAATTAGCACTTCCTTCTAGTTGTTGCAGGAGAATCTAGGGGGTTGGCGCATCCTACAAGTTGTTGCTTGTAAATTTGGGAGATTGGTTTCTCCAGTAGATAGGGGTCTACAAATCAGTGTAACCATTGTTTTAGAAAGAACACCTTCTTGTGGTTTTCTCGCTCATTAGGTTTCCACGTTAAAATCTCTTGTCTCTTGTATTGTGCATTTTTGTTGACTCTTGCTTAATGTGATTGAAGACTAATGTGATTGGTAAATAAGTTTTGAAATTTAAAATATGTCCTATACGTATTCACCCCCTATACTGATTCACCCCCCCTCTCAATATAGCTGAATATTCCAACAATTGGTATCCGAGCGGGTTCCTTCATAAATAGTTTAATCGCTTGAAGGCATATCACTTCACGAACATGGATATATTGGAAGGTCTCTCATTAAATAGGGCACCAAGGTTTGATGGATCCAATTATGCTTTCTGGAGCCTAAGAATGGAAGTCTTTTTGCAGTCACTTGGAGTTGATATTTGGCAAGCAATTGAGAATGGTTATAAAGTTCCAAAGACTCCACCAATAGATGCATCTGAGAAAAAACTTTATGAATGCAATGCAAAAGCTAAAAATGTAATATTGAGCGGTCTAGGAGATTCAAAGTTTACAAAAGTCATGCAATGTAAATCAACAAAAGAGATGTGGGACAAACTCCAAAATATCTCCGAAGGGGATGAAATAGTTAAAAAAGGCAAAACTATAAACTCATAGAGGATAGTTTGAAAGCCTCATTATGAAGGAAGATGAAAATATTGCAGCTTACTTTCTTCATGTAGATGAAGTCATCAACACCCTCAAAGGTCTTGGAGAAGAAGTTAAAGCAGAAGCAGTTGTACAAAAGGTGTTTAGAACTCTACCCATGAGGTTTGATTCCAAAGTCTCAGACCTGGAAGATAGAAAGGATCTTGAAAAAGTTACAATGGATGAACTACATGGAATTATCGTTGCTTATGAGATGATAATTGATAAAGAAAACCCTTGGAGGAAGGAAGCGGCCTTCAAGGCTTCAAAGAAGATAAAGGGCATCAAGCAAGAGTCAAATAAGAGTTCCTCTAATGAATCTGGTGATGAAGAAGCAAACTTTGTGAAGAACTCAAGAGAGGTTGTGGTAAATACAAAGGTAAGTTGCCTTTTAAATGTTTTGAGTGTGGAAAATAGGAAGCTTTCATTCTAAATGTTCTTAGAAAAAAAGAAGTGACAGTAATGATGAGGAAGATCATAGTAATAAAGCAAGGAGGAATATGTACAAAAGAGGCAAATTTGAAAATAAGAAAAGGTTCAATAAGCAAAACAAGAATCTATATTCTAAAGAAGACAACAGCTCGTTAGATGAAGATGATAGTGACAATAATACAAGAGCTCTACTCTTAATGGCATTAGATGGAGAACATGAAAATTAAAACTCTGAAGATGAATCGAATAATGAAGTAGACTTTGAAGGGGATCTTATCTGTGCCGTTGATGACTTGAGGAAAGCAAGAAAGAAGAAGAAGCAACTAAAGTAACAACTACTGAAGTATGAAGAATAAGTCATTAAATATTAGAAAATTCAGCTAGAAGAAGCAAAGAAAATAGAAGAAGATCTAACATGGCAACTGAAAGAAAGGGATAAACAATGTGTGGAATTGGAGGTTGAAAATGTCTCTTTGAGAAAGGAACTGCAAAGAGTGAGCACCCAATTAAGTTATCACCAAATATTTGGCAGCAACACTAAGGTATTAAATAAAATCATCAACAACCAAAGATCATCTTCTGACAGGTCTAGATTTGGATATGGACGAGAAAATGTTATAAGATGGTTAAGGCTTTCATAGTTATCTAAGTTTTACGTGATCTTTTGGATTTTTCAATGTGTTAAGGATTTGAAACCGACATTTCGAGCAGAAACCCTACTCATCTTCAAGGAAGCATCCATATCCAAAAGATCGTCTGCAAATCCTTAATGCAGTGAAAAATCCAAAAGATCGTGGAGAAAATGTTAATAAAGATTCAAGCTTAATGGTACCTAACCATGAAGCAAAAACACAAATGTATGCAAATGTGCTCAAGAGTTCTATCAAAAGGGAAGACAACAATCTCAAAAGGAGGGACAACCAACAATCATCCCACATGAACAAACAAGTTTTTCCACAAAGAAGTTGAATGGATTGAAATTGAAATAAAGGATAATTTATTGAAGTTGAAAATAGCAATTTTTGCCGTTTTAAGAATTGGTTGTTGCAAGGTCATAGTGGTGTCCTTGATGTTGCACATGTTAGATTGTGAGTCATATGCTAAAGTTGTTATTCTTATCATATTATGAGTTGTCATACATATCTACTGATGACTTGTCAGTGAGATCTAGATCTAGATCTAGAGGTGACTATGATCAATATACTATATAATACCATCATTAGTATGGAGATTAATGTTGAAGATGGCTTAATCCTTTTCTACCAATTTTGTGTTGTGCTTTCTCTATGGTTTAACAACACGTTTAATTATTCATGTGTTTAGAACATTTTGATTGAATGCAGAGTATGTATTGTGTAGCATGGCACCACCTCGTAACTTGTATCGATTAATGCTACAGTGTGAAAATCTATTGTTGTAATCAGCCAAAGTGCATCCCATCTTTGTGGTAATGAAACTATCGCTTTATTTTATAATGTAGATATTTAATTATAGCTATTGGACCCAATGAAATAGTAGTATGTCATTCTTTGAGGGAGCAATCTAATGATGTAGCAATATTTCCTCCTAAGAAATTTTGCAATCAAACAAGTTAGAGTTTTGATTGTTTCGGAATTTTGTTCAACTTTTTATTGTCTGAGTCAATTTAGAATGAGGTAAAACCTTTGGGTAAAGTTCTATCATGGATGGAATTTGGATCATGTTGGAACTCTAACTATGCACAATGCTTAATGGTTGGATTTAATTTAAAATTATGTTTGAAAATGGCATTCTTTTGCTACATGTTTAGCTAACTTGAATCATGGTGGTGGAAGCATAACCATGCCCAGTGGCTAGATTCAACTCAAAATTATGTTTGAAAATGAGATTCTCTTGCTACATGTTCAGCATACTCCTTCCTTAAATGTGGTGGTCTTTCTTATGTTTATTTTTTTTCCAATTTTTCAATACTCCCACTTGATAAGTAAAGGTAAAAATAGTCTAATCGGAACATTGAGCTAATGAAAAGAGGTTAAAATCTCAATTAGTAAATAACGAATTCCTTTTTAATAATAAAATTAAGCATTTACAAAACTTTGGATTTTTTAAAATAATCTATATGAATAGATTAAATTGTTGAGGCGATGCTATTAGTCCCACATGGAATAAAAATCCTATTCATCATATTAGAAACATAAACAACTAGCTACAAACCTATTTTAAAATTCATTAATACAAATATTTAAATGAACACATAGACCTAGTTTTTAATTATGAAAAGAGTAATAAAATATTAGAAGGAACAAAATACCATATAAAAAATAACTAATGTTATGAATAATAAATAAAAATAGAAGGAGAGCACTATAAACACAACAACAATTGTTTTTCCCTAGCTACCATCATTTGAAACCCTTGGCCCTTAGTCCCAAGTGCAAGTCCCTTAGTGCACTTACTGCAACGATAGATCCCACCCTCCATTCTCCCTTCCCCTCACACACTTGTTCCAACCATTCCAATGGTTGTTGTCACTAGAATATTTGTTCCTCTCAGTCAAACCACAACCTTTTCCTTAATCCCTCTCAAACAATTAGTGGAAGATAAGGAAAACCTCCATCTCTTTGTTTATCAATGCAAGATAGAGGCCCCCTTCCTCCTTGATAGATAGTGACTCAACGACATCCATTAGCACATTGCCTCTTGTCGAGCTCATACTCTCCAAGAATTTTCCCTTCACCAAGGAAACAAAGCACTCCTTCAAGAATGTGATAATGAACAAAAATCTAACGGAAATCACCCCTATCCATCCAAAGTAGAATGATGAATGAAGCATTAATGCCTTCCATAGCAGTAGTTGAAGATGTAGTGGAGTAGTGAAATTTTTTCCATGAGAATAGTCTTGTTTGTAGATTCATTCGACTTTGGCCAAAATTCACAAATCTACACCAATGAATCTCCAAAATGTGAAGAGCATAACTAAAGGAGGAATCCTATATCTACCTATGCACAAAGGGGTTTTTTACTGTGGAATTTGATATTATAGAAGATAAAGGTTGAATTTTCAATTCTAGGCCTTGGTTTGGGGCAAAGTTTGTCTATGCATGAAATCATGGAATCACAAATTTGATCCAGTGGAGGACACTCTCCACTGCTCTTCTTGGGTAATAATGTCTTACCATCCATTGTATTTCGAGGGTTTTGATTCATTACAAGGTATAGGGAATGCACTCAACAAATTCCACTTTAAGAGTCTTGAAACATAGTGCATGCACATTACCATTTATGCTCACATTTGCGTTGGCATGGACTTTAATAAAGGATTTATAGCATAAATAAATATCGTAGTTAAAGACTACATCTGGATCATGAATATGTGGCTTTCTGATGTAGGCCTACTTTAAAATAGAGCACATCGTAGCACATTGTGCTAAAAATTTGGGGAGATCAAGAAAGACTCAAAGGAAACCTACTTGGTGGAATTGGTCAACGAAGGAACACCACCTCATTTATGAGCAAATCCTAGCAACTGCACAAATAGATGTAACATTGCAACATACCCATCATCACAAGGCAAGGAAACCTCTCTTGAGATCCCACCAAGTACATACCCAACACATCATATTATGCACCCAGATTTAGGGAATATGAGGAAATCAATTGTAATAGTATCTCCTCCTACTCCTGTAACTCTCTGACCCTCTTCCCTACCCTCTTTCAAAAAGGAGCAAGCAAGGGGCTTATCTAGTGGAGAAAGAGAGAGGACTTGTAAATCTCGGACATCCAAGATTCCCTTCCCAAACAAGAAGATAAAAGTGTTGCAAATATGGAGAATGGTGCACTGCCATTTATACCTTGCTACGGCTAGACAAATGAATGGATTAAAGTCTCTGCAAAAAAGAAAAGCAAATATCCGAAGGGACGATGACCTACATGACTCAAAAGAAACAATGGAATATGTTTTAAATATGTATTACTTATGCATCTAATGATGGTCCCAATTTTGTCTAAATTTACTCATGTAAACCAAGTTTTGAAAGGAACTTTAGTAAAAAAGACAAATCATTGCTTGAGAATCCCCCAATGTTGGTATCAATAAGCATTTCCCTAGATAGATTACTTCAAAACCTATACATTTAACATTTACTATACAAGTAAAATCATTGTTTTTGATAACTGAGTTATGATAACGAAACCATAATGAAACAAGGTAAGAGATAAACTAATACATATATGAATAATTTCTAAGGAAATGAGTTAATGAAAGAAAAAAAAATAGGATTAAATTATAAATTAATTAGAAATATAAATAATAGAGTTGGAAAGAAAATATGAAAATGAAGTAATATAAAAGTAAAGAATAAAAAGGAAGGAAAATATAAGGTTAGATATCTTAAAAAAAGAGAAGGAAAAGTAAATAGAAAAGAGAATAACATAAAACAAAGTGCAGTAAGCTCGGTGGGTTAGCTCAAGTGGTTCAGAGTTGTTTCTTGCAAGCAGGAGGTCTTGGGGTCAAATCTCCAGGTGGCTATGTATAGATTGTAGGGGGGGCTCACTCAATGTCCCCATCGGGTTAGGCCCTTTAATCAGGGTCGACGGTTTTACCCATAGAAATACTTGGCTCCCCTATGTTCTCCAGATTTCGGGGGGGAGGGGGGGTTTCGTGGATGTAGCGAGCAACCCATTCTCCGGAGTCGTGAACCACATTGAAAAAAAAAACAAAATGAAGTAAGAAGGAAAGAGAAATTAAATACTAATTAAGTGAAAAAAATAATTGAATATGCCACAAAGTGGTTAGTCCATGTTAAAATTAAAATTGATAAAGTAAATAAGTTATAATTTGAATATAGAAATTGAAAAAGTAAGGAGAAGTCATAAAAATCCAATGCCATAAAAACTTGTTACATCAATTAAGAATTTGTCCTCATGCAAACATTAAAATAAAAAATATATATAGGCACATCAAAATCAAAACATCATATTGGAAGGGATAACAATATTTTTGTTTTGGTTTTTTTACACAAAAATCAGCAATGACATATGAAAGTTGCCACTTGGCATTGATAGAAAATTCCACATTAAATGCTTTTAATTTTATTTTTAGTTAAAAATTAAGTCACACTCTCAAGACTTATGTCCCATCCATAACCTCTTTAACCAATGAAAAAATGAAATAAGTAAATTTAAAAATTCTAAATTTTAATTTTAATTTAAAAAAAAATGATTTTATATTTTATAAATATTTAAAAATTTTATAAAAATTTCTAATATGAAATTTAACTAAACCAAAAAAATTTATAACCTACCTCTTTAACCAATAAAAAAATGAAATAAGTAAATTTAAAAATTCTAAATTTTAATTTTAATTTAAAAAAAAAAATTGTATTTTATAAAAATTTCTAATATGAAATTGAACTAAACCAAAAAAAACTTTATAAATGAAAAATATAGTCCATGTTTTGACATGGATTAAAAATTAAAAATTAAAAAATATATATATATATACAAAATTAAATATATATAAAAAGATAAATGTATAAATAACATGAATCTTCTTAATAAAAACTCCATATGTACCATTAATAAAAGTAACTATATATCAATTAATATAATCATAAAAAATGAAAGTTTTCACGAGCCATAAAAGATTTTGACTTCAACCTGCAAAAGCCCCTCGATTCCACTTAGTCGCTATATCAAAGGCACTAGCCAATTGGTCATTTCTTCTTCCTAAACGTCCCATGGTAGCTCTCAAGTTAGGAGAAAAATTGAATAAAAAGTTGAAAGAAAATTTGGCTAAAGGCAGATTGAAATCGATAAATCGATCCCATAGGGAAACAAATGAAGCAAGGAAACACAACAATTTTCTTTTTCACATGATAAGTATGCTATACTTTAAAATTAAGTATATGACGAAAATTAGAACCGAGAGAAGCCCACTAAAGGCAAAGGACGAGAAATACAAACGCTAACCAATGGCACAAGATAGGTTCTAGCCCCCTGAGCCAAAAGAGATAAAACCACCAACACAAAAAACATGAATAAAATGTCTACAACCAATAGACCAAGAGTCAGAAGAATCGACCAACCACCACCAAGTAGCATCAAACACCAACCAAAAGTGAAAACGGAGAACAACAAAAAAATAGAACAAGCTAGAAAAACAGGGAACACAACAATTTACTTGAGGAAGAAAGAACTATTCATTTTAGATCATTGGTATTATGTAAATTGTTCATTGTTTATGGAGGGAAGTCAAATATGTATGGTAGTTTTGATTTTTTGTGTGATCTTTTCTTGTTTGTTTAATTTTATTTTAATGTTTAATAATTGTAATTTATTTTTATTATTTTTATCAATATTTATTATGTATTGTTTTTTATTTTTTTCATTTTAAAAAATTAAGTCAATGTTGAGTTGGTTTTTAAAAATAAAAAATTATTGTACCAATCAACTCAATATAAACTTTACATGTTTAAAATTTTGATAAAATCATTTAAAAATATGAAAATTATTTTGAAATAATAAATATAAATTTTTAATATTATAACTATTTTAAATCTTTAAAAGAAATTTATCATTAATTAAAATCCCAATATAATTATATTAAATTATATATTATAATGAATTTTAAATGAATATATAAATAAAAATTATATTATTATATAATGTATGTATCTATATGTATTTATAACAACTATATATATATAACAACATATTATACATAATATATAATACCAATTGAAGTGAACTCACTACCTTCTAATCATTTATATTATTATATAATGTATGTATGTTGTAGTGATGAACAACACAGAAACATACAACCATTAGAAAATGATTTTTAGGGGAAACCTTTCGAGAAGAAAAACCACACACTCCAAAGTACACAAATGTATTAATTAACAATCAATTAATAAATGGTTACAATACATTATAGAGTCTTTGTGCTCTCAACATGAATGTTCAACAACATAAGCATTCTAGAGAAATTTTGGTAGCATAATAGTAAGTAAAACTGTCTCTCACACTATTTCCTCCAACCATAACAATCAATAAATAGGCCCAACAAAAACCATCTTTTACCATGTCCTAAAGGAAATAGTATTAGATGTCAAAATGCTTTGTCTTCCCATGAAAAAAATGGATTCTTAGCTAGACAAATGGCATTGTTACTATCATAATGAATGTAACAAAGTTTCATAATCCAAATGACCTCTTTACAAGCATGAGTAGTTGTCATTTACTCTATCTTTGCAATAAAGTGACCACAACTTGTCGCTTGTTCATCCAACTCATTGCTCCACCAAATAATAGAAACACATATCCACTTATATAGAACTCCCTCTATCTACATCCCCTGCCCGATCAAAATCCACATAACCCTTTATGACCATTAAGTGTGGGTCCCATGGAACATTACTATGATAAAAAAATAGAATACTCAAAAGTACCTCGCAAATACTTGAAGACCCTCTTCACTGCAACCCAATGGTCATGTCTAGAGTTAGCCATGAATCAACTCAAAATTCCCACTCTTTGGGCAATGTCTAATCTAGTATAAGCCATAACATACATTAAAATATCAACTAAATTAGCAAAAGGAATGGAAGCCATATCCTCCATCTTTGCAGGGGTTTTAGGACAGTGTTCAACTAAGAGATTAGTTCCCACAAAAATTGGAACATTCTGAATGGTATACAATTTTCTATGCGAAAACGTTGTACACAAAGTTCACATTCTATGGCTCAACCAAAGCTTTATGTTCACTTTATTTCCCATGATCTCCATCCCTAAAATATAGTTTGCAATGCCCAAGTCCTTCATGTCAAATTGCATTGAAAGCTAAGACTTCAAATCACGAATCACATCCCTTCTATTAACAAAAATTAACATATCATCTATATACAAAGTGATAACAAGGAAATGACCACCATCATGTTTGTATACACATCGTGATTTGATTTGGATCTCAGAAATATCAATCCCAACACAAAGGAATCAAAATTTTGGTGCCACATTCTCAAACACTGTTTCAAACCATATAAACTTTTTTTTAGTTTTCAAACCAATGAATCTTACCTTTTGAATGTAGTGCTCTAACTATGTCATATAGATCTCCTTCAAGTTTCCATGTAGGAATGTTGTTTTCACATCCATCAGTTTTATTTCGAAATCAAAATTTGTTGCTACAAATAATAGAAATTTGATAGATGTTAGCAAATATACATCTGAAATATGATGGACTATAATTATACCTATCTAGTTTCCTTCTTTGTTGAGTGGATGTCCGTCAAGTTTGAGGTGAATTTTCTGTCTCCTCTTATGAATTCTCTGATCCCTCTTCCTCATCACGCCCATCATGAACTTCTTGTTCATTTTCTGGTTCAACTTTCTCAATCTTGGGTGGTAGTTGAACAACTAACTTCTTCTCATCCTATAGTTGCACCACTGTGGGAGAAGATTTAACTTCTTTGAAAATAACATCTCTACTATAGAAAAATTTCCTAACCATAGGATTACAAAGGCTTAAACCCTTTCACACTAGCATCATAGCCAACAAAGATACATTGCACTGCCATGTTGTCCAACTGCCATGGCTTCTCCTTAGACACATGAGCATATGCCTCACAACCAAACACATGAGGATGTTGAAGTGAGGACTTATTTCTTGTCCATACATCCACAGGGATCGTATCCACAAGAGTTGATGTGGAATCCCTATTGATCAAGTAGCATGCAATAGAAATTGTTTCTACCTAAAACCTTTTCTCCAAGCTATCTCCATGAAGCATTCTCCTAGTTCTCTCCATCAATGTCCTATTCATCTGTTTTTCAACTCCTCTTGGCTTAGGGGTATATGTAGTTGTCTTATGCCTTCCAGTGCCATCTTCCTTACAAAATTTATCAAACCTTGTAGAACAAAACTTATAGTCATTATCAATCCTCAACACCTTGATGTTTCTACAACTTTGATTTTCCAAAAGAGTTGTGAACTCCCTAAATCAACTAAAAACCTCATATTTAGTTATGAGACAATATACCCATGTCGTTCTTGAATAAGCATCAATAAATGACACATAATACAAATCCTTAATAATCAAAGGAACTTTAACAGGATCAAATATATTAGAATGAATCAAATCCAACTCAAATTATTTGTGAAAACTAGGATAAAATTGAACACGGTTATGTTTTCTATATATGCAATGCTCATAAAAATAAAATTCAAGAGCATGATCATTCAATCCATCAACAATATTTTTGTTTTTTAATACTCGTAGGCCCTTCTCACCCATATGGCCCAATCTTTGATGTTGTAGCATTGACTTCTCTATAGGGAACTTGTTTTCTAAAGCAAGTGTTTGTTTAGGTACCCAAAAAGCATGACCATCAGAAGTAGATACATGTTCTAATTGTGAGGGTGTTGATTCTACACATTTCTTTGCTACAAAGATTGAAGAACTATTGCATTGAACAA
The DNA here is from genome assembly GCA_027924585.1 of Larix kaempferi. Classification (NCBI taxonomy): domain Eukaryota; kingdom Viridiplantae; phylum Streptophyta; class Pinopsida; order Pinales; family Pinaceae; genus Larix; species Larix kaempferi. The sequence continues at coordinate 9,386,661 of BSBM01000173.1, read as the reverse complement.
TGCACACATCAAGCTTGAACAAAATTCCCACACGAACACCCTTAGTAAGCACCATAACTCTTCGAACCATTTTACACCCTTTGTCAGAGAATACAACCTGCACACCAACATCATTAAGTTTGCTTACTAATAGTGGGTTATGTGCCAAGCCCAAAATGTGAAAAAAATTATTGATCCCCTTTACTCTGCCATCAAGGAATTTGATTAAGACTAAATCACGACCAACTATGTTGAGAGGAGAATCATCATCGAAGTATATTATTCCACCATCATATCTCGCATGCAATGAAAACCAATTTCAATGGGAATTCATATGGAAGAAAGCTCCAAAGTCTATCAACAACGCAGTTTGGCCTGCATGGATTTCCAAAGATGCAACAAAGGCATCTCCACCATCCTCCTGAGAAGATTTTTCAAACTCATCATTATAATCATTCTTTCCCTTCTTATTCTTCTTCTCTCTTCCTTGCAATCTCTTTTGAAATGCCCAACTTTGTTACGGTTTCAACATTTTGCCTTGGACTTTCTAGGAAACTTAGGTCTCCCTCAAGACTTGGATCTACCATTTTCCCTGTTCTTTACTTTCTCCTTAAATCTTCCACAAACAACCAAGGCCTCATTGGCGGAATCATAAGTTTTCCACCTCAACTCCTCTCAGAGTAAAGCAGTCATAAACTCGTCAAGCACTAATGTCTTTACATTGCTTCCAATGGCCATTGCCCAGTTGTCAGGACTATGAATCTGACAAAAAATACAAAAATATCATACAATGATCCTCATCCATCTTCACTCCAACCGAGATCAACTGGGTCAAATTAGTATTAAAGGCATTGAGATGATTTGCAACAAAATCACCATCACCCATTTTCAAAGCAAACAATTTTTACTGAACAAAAGTTTATTAACCAAGGATTTAGTGTGGTACAAATCCTCCAACTTCTTCCAAAGAGTTGCCACACTTTTCTCTTTTGAAACATTTAGTAACACCAACTCTGCCAAACATAACATGATAAGGCTTCTTGCCTTTCTCGCCAACACTTTCCATTCTTCATTTTTCATACCACTAGATTTAGTTCTAGATATTACAACCCATATTTTGATATATGACCAAATCCTCCGTCTTAAACTTCCAAAGCTCAAAGTTAGTGCATGCATTAAACTTATCAATTTCTATTCTAGATGTGTTTACCATTTCCATGCAATAAGATTTTCTTTTGCCCAAAACTCTCACTCAAAGTAAGATTAGATTAAAAAAACTTATCCCTAAAACATTGAATCCAAGATTAGTTATATTCTCCTAATTATTTGCACTTATTCTCTATCACTACTTAACAATTATTCCCTACCATTGCATAGCAATTTGTTCTTCGTCACAGGTCAGCTATCATTATCTACTCAGCTACAGCTATCATTATCTACTCAACTACAACACTGTAAAGTGTATGACACACCTGTTGTAACATTTATGATTGTAATATTTTTTAACTAGTCAATAAAATATGTATTTATCTTAGATTGAATTTCATCATCTACGAAATGTTCATGTTTACAGACAAGATTCTAAGATAAACTAGATCTCGACTTTTTCACGGCTTCATCGAAGCATAAGGTAGCAGGTAGCAGGTAGCTTTATTGTTGATAAGTTTTCGTGGCTTCATCGAAGCATAAGGTAGCAGGTAGCTTTATTGTTGATGAGTTCTAGGTAGTTCGAGTTACTCAATTCATTTGGGATTCCAGAACCAGATGGAAAATTTTGATATCGTTCCGCAAACTTTTGCCATTAGATTTTAGTCAAGATTGAATTTCAAAGTGAACCACAATAATAGAGTCAATGTCTTGGATCAAGCTACTGCAATTCATTCTCAAAACATTGAATTCTAAGTTAAGGATAAGACAATTTGCAGTGCATGAGATTTGGGTGCCGGTTTAAACTTCAAAGCGAAGAAGTGAAGGATGACGAGGAGATGAAATTAGAAATGTCACGGCACAGGGCCTCGGCTTTGACCATGTCCAAGAGTTCGACGTCGTGGGTTCCAGTAGGATCATTGCGCAGCTCTACGCGGACTCCAGCCTCCCGGAGCATCTTCACAAACTCCAGCTGGCGATCGAGGAGAGGATCCAATCCCTCAACTTGGGCACTTTAGAACATTTTGGGCACTTTTATTGTAGCAAACATGATTTTTTTTTGTAGTCAGATGCCTTTTCCATTGCTTGAATCTTAGTGAGTGTCAATCTCTAGGATAGTTCGGTGGAAGAAATTGTCATAGAAAAATGGTCCTTCTCCTATCATCACATTTGGACTATTGGTTTGTGCCTCTTTATTGTGTTAGATGTTACATATATGGCCATTTAGCAACAAAATGTGAACTTATGGTTTAAGAAGCCCAAAAAGAAAAGTTAAAAAAACATAATGGCTTGTTCTTCTTCCCTCAAATATACTTTACCTTGAGCAACAAAATGTGAACTTATGGTTTAAGAAGCTCAAAAAGAAAAGTTAAAAAAACATAATGGTTTGTTATTTTTCACTCAAATATACCTCACCTTGGGGAATGCATAGCATTGAAGATAAAGACTCAATTGTCACAAAAAATATTTCTCTTGGTATATCTACAGACACCACAATTATTGTCAATGGATTATAATAATATGCACAGGTGGCTACGCATTTGTGGAAGTGAAAATTCATTAGAACAATAGCTCGAGCAAGCTCGCTTGACCAGGCTCATAGACCATCTCCCGAGATTCATTTCTTATGGATTATATCAACCCTACAGACAACCTGGACTTGAAAATATCTTCATAAAGTTCCATATTACTTTCTAATCTAAAGGTTTACGCATTCGAAGTAGCAAAAGAGGCGGTTTTCCTCTTCGGTGCCATTGAAAAACAATTTACCCTATAAACCATGCTAATATGCAAAATTTGCATAAGAAAATATCAAAAGAGATGAGTAATCAATCTACCTGTTTAAATGATCAGTGCAGAATATCCTGAGAGTCCTACCCCTAAGTCAAAGAAGTATATGTTTGTTACGTGACCTAAAAATTTGAATGTTGAAAAGCAAATAAACACACATTTTACCCTGTGAACCTATTTTACCCCTCATATCATTAAAAAACACATTAATTCAAATTTTATGAAATAATTGTACAAAGATTTGAAAATAAATTCATTTCCGTATAGTACAGTTGCTAAGTCAAACTTCACATAAATGTAATTTATTCATTTCTCAAAACCAGAGTGGTTTTATGGGTTGAAAGGTGATTTAATGATAGTGGATGACTACTTTCCATCACCACATGTGTCACCATGTTTGATCTCATGATGTGTTTCGGGAGCCAAGCCTCGTGTTAGAAATCAATCATTTATGCACCTGAAATGATCATGGTTCATTAGATTCGAACACAAGAAGGGTTGTTAATCTCCATGCACATTATGGCTTAAAAATACATATGTGCCATTCGATCTTCTCAAGTGCCCACTGTCAGGTCTAGAGGATTAAAAGAATTTTTTTAATATAACAAATCATCATTAGACTTAATTAAACAAAATCACCTATTAAAACTCACCTTAGATTAATTCCCATAATCAAATTAAGTGTAGATGTTACCTCATAAAAAAAATTCAATCGAAACGAAACAATATTACAAAGGTGAAATAGGTATAAATTTAGTTACAACATTTGGCTCCACCTTGGAGATTATGCTTCCAATGGAGGCATAAAAAACCATAGACCATGTGGCCTTTTTCATTGTGAAATGACTCATCTTTAACCATACCTTTACCTGATAATTAAATTTAGACTCGTACACTCATCATTGCGACCACCTCCAAAAGTATGAATGATCCATTCACTTCCCTGTGATTCGACACCTTAAGAGTATAAGGTCGTTTAGAAGTATGAATGATCTATGCACTTCCCTATGATTCGACACCTTAAGAGTGTAAGGTCGTTTAGAAGTGACTCTCCAATAATTTCTCTACTTTTAAGAGAACTTTGTCGCAAAGGCACTGCAACAATGGAAATTCTATAAATAGAATCCCTCCCTTTAAATGCATGCAATTGATTTTCTGTAGGCATCCTATATGTTTCTATGGCTTTCTAAAAAACAAATCATTCGCTAGCTTCTCAAATGGGAGTATATGAAGCCCAAAGTCCACTAATAATAATAATAGGAAATCCAGTTGCAACCTGGAGCTAGAACCATTTTGCGAGTCAAGAAAAAGTGCGACCATCCTCGAAAAGTGGAAGGTCAATCTAAGCCTGTGCCTCCCACCATTCACCCAAAACCTTGCACTCATGGTAATCTTCACACAATGGATAATAAGTTAAATTTTTTGTTTCAAGAGGTAGCAGGAATCAAGCATTATGTTAGTAGATCTTACCCGTCGCCTGAATGACCTACTGGTTGTGGTTGCAAACTTTATAATCCCATAAATATGGAATAAATTCAAGGTTTAATCTCTGTAAATAACCCTTTTTAGTAGCAAACTACTTAGAAATCAGAAGATTTTTCCTATGTATGTCACAATGGTTGTTTTGCTTTTTCAAAAAAGTTCCTGGGTATGCATGTATCAAGAACAATATTTCTAATAAACTTTTCATTTAATGCAAAAGAATTATAAATAATTTTCAAAATTGGCAAGCATGCTTCTCCATATGATGATGCTTTAAGTCTTGTGAAATATTCCTTGCAAAAGAAACCTACTTTATGCACAATCTTTTAGAGTTATCAGTAATTTTCACACATAAGATTGACAATGAGAAATAGCAATATATATAATCTTCAATCTTTAATTAATAAAATTATGTTAATTAATAAAATTATGTTAATGATTAAAGGAATAATTGCAGTGCATGAAAATGAATTCTCTATATAAACATATTATAAATGCTCAAAATTTAATAAAGTCTCTAGGATAAGCTTTCTTTTCTTTTGAATACAATAATTCTAATAAAAGAAAGTTCAAGAACAAAGTTGTTTCAACTCTAAGTTGAGTATGGATAAAACCTCTTCGATGGGTTTATAAAATATAAATACTTCAATTAGATTAATCCATGCACAATCTTCCCATTATAACAACCTATTCACCTTACACCATATAGATTTTGAAATATGAGTTAATTATTGATAAGTGATGTATCTTCATCTCAACTACAATTAATTCCTCAATGGTATACAAGTTTTGGGGTTTAGAATATTGCTATAGATGGGTTAACATATTTATCCTTCATGGTGTCACTTCATTGCTTTCGAGCACTTCATTGCTTTCGAGCATCTATAGCCTCAGTGGAGTCACCTTGATATCACAAACCTTACTCAGTTGTTAGTGAGTGTTTATAGCCCCAACGGAGGTATATGCATTTCCCATTTTCCAAAGCTTAGTTTCCTTTCCAACTCACTACTACTAATCTTTTTTTTTAACTGAGATTTTCGTGAATGGGGAAACAATATTTTGTAATAGTGCAATGATATATGTTTAACAAATGAGTTGTTTGACTTGCGTACTTTGTAAAGCTCCTTGTGATGTTTTACCACCGTTGGAACCATCGCAATCAAAATGAATTCAACATAGCACTATAAGGATTTTAACCCAACAATCAATTTCCACATGTTTCAGGCCACTTTAATGGAAAAAGTCATATATGACTTGATCTTAATTGAACTAATTCTAATGGTTTGACGTGACAACTTTGACCAATATAAAGAAGCTTTTTAATCTAATCTCCCAACCATTGTAGATTACTTTGTTCAATGGAATTCTAACGTTAGAATATATTGTAATTAAGAAAAGCCAAAACTTCATTTTTTTTGTTTTTCATCTCTATATTTTATGATTAATGTGTACAAATGACCCTTGTGAGAATGCAAGATGCCAACCTAAATGGGACAATGAACTTTGAACAAAATTCTTAATATATACAAAACTACTAATTCAAGAAACCTGAGCAAACAAATAAATGTTTGAGGAACCGACCATTTATCGGTGATCCAATGCTTTCTACTTGAAGGTTAACTAGAGAGAATGAATTATGATCTTAAATGGTTTCAATTGCAAACATTATTGTATACAGCTGGTCAAATTTGACATGTTTACCAAGCTCCTCTCTCCTCTTATCCCACTTTAGAACTAGATCTCCTTGATTAAAAGTTATGTCTTTAGCTTTCTTGTCAAATAAAGACTTCATTTTATCTTGATATAACTTTAACTTCTCATTTACTAATTCTTTGTTATGATGAACTTAAATCAGGTGATTAATTCATCTTTGCATATCATTGGGTTCTTGTTGAATTTCTTTGATAAACTTCATAATAACAACTCCCAAATGAATTGGTAGAATGAGATCAACACCATAAACCAATTGGAAAGGAAAAGTACCAATTGACCTTATGATACTAATTTTGTTAACTCATAAAGCATACTTCAATTAAGAATCCCAAGAACCTTTCTTATCCTTCAACATTATCTTAATGATTATGATCAAATTCTTGTTTGAGGATTATGCCAAATCCATTTCCCTATGGATAATAAGATGTAGAATGACCCAAAGTTATATGATAATCTTGGAAAAACTCAATCATGGCCATAGAAGTGAAAACCTTTGCATTATCTGTAATAATCTTTCTATTTATGATATTTTCCTACATTAATTTAATCACAACAGTATATGTAGCATTCTTCACTGGTAAACTAATCAGTAGTTGTTAAAATCTATCTATGTTGTCCATTGGAAGGTGGATGGATTTCTCTAATAAAATCCAATCCCCATTGTTGAAAAGGAGCTTGAACTGTAACAAGTTTTAATGATAAAGGAGCAAATTTCTACTTTCCAGCAAACAATTAACATTCCACACAAGGTCGTATCCTTTTATTCACTTGAGAAAACAAACTTGGCCAGTAGAAACCACTCTTCAATATCTTGTGGGTCCTTTCTTTCCAAGTGTAATGTCCACCACATATTCCATGATGTGATTCATTGATCAAAGCATTAGTCTCTTCTTCAATGGTCACACAGTTGATTAGAATTCTAGTTGGATCCTTCCAATAAATATTTCCATCAATAAAGCAATACTCGATTGCTTTAAGGTTCAATGACCTATCTTGAGCTTTGGTTAAATTTTAAAGACATTGCAGATTTTGTAGAAACTAAACAATATCCTACTACCATGAAGAATTAAAAAATATATATATTATTTTTTATGTGTCGTAAGTAATGATCTTTCTTTAGGCTAATCAAACAAAGCATTAATTCCCAATGCTTTATAATTCGAATCTGCCATTATCTTTGCTAGAAATCATCCTTCAATAATATTTGTGAGTTTTATCTCAAGATCGTATTCCTAGATCTTTGGAATCCACGCCCCTCTTCTTCAATCACTATCTTGTTGTGCTAGAATATATTTAACCATTGTGTGTGGGAAAAAGGCTTTAATCTTTTATTGTAAGACATACTCACGCAAAGACTTTAGTGACTTCACTGATGCAAGAGCTTGGTTCTCCATATTACTATACTTAAGCTCTACATCCCTAAGGGCTCTATTGAAAAATGCAATTGCTTGTTCAATCCCTTCAATGTTCTTTTGTAATAAAATAGCAGTGATAGTATGATCTGATGCAAAAGGAAAAACTAGAAATTCCTTTGTATAATCAAGGCTTACCAATATTAGAGCCTCCCCGAGAGATTTCTTGAATTGGTGAAAGGATTCTCTAGTTGCATTAATCCATTTGATTTCATTACCCTTCTTCATCATATTAGTTATTTATTTGACAATTTCAAGAAAATTAGGAATGAATCTTCTCAAGAAACTTATCTTGCCAAGGAATGACTGCACTTTTTCTTGTGTCTAGGAAAATCAATAACCTTAATTTCCTTAGCACTTTTTAGATTGATTCTGACTCCTTCCTTTGAAACAATATGGCCCAGTAGTTTTCCTTCGGTCATAGCAAAAAATGACTTCTTGGGATTTAGAGAGAGAGACCATATTTTCTACATTTAAAAAGTACTTGTTGCAAATGTGTCAATTTTTCTTCATCAAATTTATAAAATATTGTCATATTATCAAGATAGATGACTGTAAACTTATCTCTCTCATTGGCAAATGTGATGTCCATAAATCTCCCAAAAGTAGCTCTATTAGACTTCTATGCATCAATTGTATGCAAATCTAAGTAAATGTGTCTTCTATTAGAAGCAAAATCATTATTTGGGTCACATTATTTTAGAGGAAGGATATCGGTGGATCCCGAAAAGATTGAGGCCATTATGAATTGGACGATTCCAAAGAATGTGATATATGTGAGATCTTTTATGGGTCTTCATGGTTATTATAGGAGGTTCATTGAGGGATTATGTAAGGTTGCACACCCCATCACTTCATTGTAAAAGATGGGAATAACATTCAAGTGGACACAGAGATGTGAAGAAAGCTTCTAGCTGTTGAAAAAGATTCTTAGAAATGCTCCGATTTTAAAAATTTCAAATTCCAAAAAGGATTTCGTGGTGTGTACCGATGCATGCAGTAAATAGGGATTTGGAGGAGTTTTGATGCAAGATAGTCATGTGGTATGTTATGAGTCTAGAAAATTAAAAGAACACGAGCATAATTATGTTACCAATGATTTGGAACCTACTACCATAATACATACTTTGAAGATGTGGTTGTTTGATGGGCGGGAAATTAAAGCTTAGGATAGACCATTGTGGTTTGAAATATTTATTTGAATAACCAACAATAAATGCAAGGCAAGTTAGATGGATGGATTTCTTATGTGAGTTTGATTTTGAGATCAAGCACATCAAGTAGAAAGAGAACAAAGTGGTTAACGCACTTAGCAGGGAAATGCATGTGGCATTCATTATTGTTTGCAAATTAGATCCGAGGCAAAGGGTTGTTGATTCCCTTGTTAAAGATGAAAATTATCAATAGGTCAAGGACAGAGCGCAACATCCTAATGTTGAAAAGAAGTATGAATGCTACCATTTAGAAGAAGATGGACTTCTTACCTGTAAGGGAAGATTGTATATTCCTAATGCTGTGATCTAAAAATCTTTCAGGATCTTTTTAACCATAAAATAACATGTGAAATTTGCATGTTAATCCTTATAAAAATGGCTTTAAAGATTAATTTTAAATGCTCAAATCAAACACATAAGCAAATAAAACATATATGCAAACCAGAAATTGAAGACAACAGATGATAACGGAGTTCACCCTTCTTGGGCTACGTCTCCAGGCCACTTCCAATGAGAAGGTCGATCTTATTAAGTCTTCAAAGCTTACATATATGAGTTTCTGGAAACACTTCTGAGTTATGTTAGTCAAACTCATAAACAGACTGCACCACTATGTTCCTCTTGAAATTCTGAGAAAAATGAGTATAAAGTCGACTATGTTTTCCTGAGGCCTCCTCTAGCACACAAATCGAGAAAACTATGCCCTGCAATTGTACGGATTTCCAGCTCAGGAATCGCACCCATTAATGGTTGTACTTTGACTTAGGATCTGTGTCATACTCTGTCTTGGTATCTGCGCAAACCATGGTCCTGAACCTTGGCCTTTTTGTGGTTTTTTATAAGGTTTTGGAGTGGTTTTGGGCGCCTGTTTGGAGGGACACGCACCCATTTTGGGCTCCAAATCCGCCTTAAATTCATAAGGATATCCCACCGCTTACCACCCAACGAATGGGCATTCTCCCAGTGGTAAGGCAGGTGTGTTATGGGGGAAAAGGTCCCGAGGTCAAGCCCGCGGGCCTCTCCCCTTCCTCCGTGGTTTTGTTTAACCGTTGTATTTGGTGGCATATATCCTTTGGACCATGGTTTGGCTTGCGTGTTGGTAGTTCATTGTTGACTTGATTTATTGGCATATGACTTGGCATTGTTCGTTGGTTGGCGCTCCATGTTTGTGGCCTCGATGTTGGCCAAGGGATCGAGGGCTAAGCCCTCGATCCTGCCCTTTTTTCAAACGAGAACCTTCTTCAACTTTAAATAAAAGTTGAGACATTATACTATTAAGAACCAATGATTGGAGCACTGGCTATGCGAACTTGGTGGAGACATTGGTGGCCTTGGAGATCATGGGTTCGATTCCCATGGTCTTCAATACATTTTGTAAAAACGTAAAACCATTGGCCAATAGGGCTGCCAGATGGCAGACCCTGATTGGTCCACATACATGCCATGTCATCACAACCTGTCCATGGGGCACCCTGTGGGTCTACCACGTGTCTATAACGCTAACTTGTCAATGCCACATGGCACCCTGTGGGTGTGCCACGTGGCCCCTTTTTGCCCTTTTTTACATTAAAATTTACCTTTTTTGCCGAAACTTTGAAACTCAATATCTTTTGCGTTCGGAGGCCATTTCACACGAAATGAACGTTGCCGAAAAGATGTTGATGAGATCTACACGTCTGTAAGCTTATTTACATATTTTGAAGACTTTAATTTTGATCTAACTTTGAGATCCTCCTGGATCAAACTTTCCCATTGAGAAGCTTTTGGACCACCAAAATCCTGAATCATTCATAATTCAAGTGAGGATGCCTCACATGTCTCGTATCATTTGTCCATTCTTCCTGGAACCTGTACATTTGAATCATCATAATAACAATCAACATTGCACTGACATTGTTAAGTACATTAATCCCTTTTTCAATCAAATCTACATTCAATAATGTCGGAACCAACCATATACTGCTGATCAGTAGAAAGTTGAATATCAAAATTGAACATATGAAAGAGATTGTACTCATATCATGCTTAAGTTTTACCATAGGAACACTATCAACCATTATAGGTGTATTGTGATGCAACGAAACTTCATTTTCATGTTTAGGATTCTTTCCTTCCTTAAATTGCATAGACATAAGTGCCAAATTCTGACTTGCATTAACAACCCTTTTTAGTTGTTGTGTAGTGCCCAATGATCTGTCATTTTTAAATGAATGTGAATGTACTATGTACTCAATTCCTTCTTTAAACAAATGATATTGATTATGTTATCTATAGAAGATTTCCTTTCGATCATATAAGTACGGGCTACCCAACACAATTCCACAGATATCTAGTGGAACCACATCAAATTCAACTTCATTTACAAACTTGGATGTAATTGCAAACTTTAGATCACATTGCTTTGTTACTTGTAATATTTTATCTTTGCATATCCAGCCTGATGGATAAGGTTTCCTGTGTGGTTTTGTTGTTAATCCCAAGTGCTTAACTACTTCTTCTAAAATGAGATTAGCTTGGGATCCACTATCTATGAGTGTGTCGATCTTATTTTGTTTTGTAATTACCCTTATATGAAACAATGCATTCCTTTTTTCTATCCTTAGAACTGTCATGGTATTTAGAAGTAGAAGCACATGAAGAGACAATGTTAGAATCATTACCAACAATAGCTTTACCTTTCACACCTACTATTGATATCTTTGTTTCGTCCTCAGAATCTGATCCAAGGTCCTCAACAATAACCATGGCCTTTTGCTTCCTTTTCCAATCCTTAAACCACTTCGGTTTCAATTATGGATGTAGCTTCCAACAGTGTTCTACATCATGTCCATCTCTCTGACAATGAGAACATGAAAGTTTTGTATCCCCTTTCTTCATGATAGTTGTATGCTTGCTCTTCCCTTTGTCCTTACCTTATTTCAACTTATTGGATTCAGCTGAGTGATTGTCATCATAGGTATTCTTCCCTTTAGATTCAATATGTGTGGCTTGAACACATACCTCATCAAGGTTAGTAGGATTAAACATAAGTATTATATGATGCAAATAACTATGTAATCCTCTAATAAACTTGAGAAGAGTTTCTTGAGTGTAAAGAGGTATACCCAAAATCAAATCTCTCTTTCTGAATTCCTCAATGTATTCATGCACATTCTAACCTTTACCTTGCCTTAAGTTTTGTCAATCCATCATGGCTTGTTGTATGTAGCCTAATGGATAAAATTGCTTCTTTAACGCAACAATAAATTTATACCCAAAAAAATAATTTTACTTTTTTTAAGGATGCCTCCCGTGTCTTACTCTCCCACCAAATGAGTGCAGTGCCTCCAAGGCGGAAAGTAGCCAACTAGATCTTTTCACTATCATCTGCAAGCTTCTGGATATTGCAATACACCTCAATCTACCTGATTCAATCATCTATATTTTCTGCGTTAAGTTCACCATTATATGTAGGCAAATCAAACTTAATATCAAATTTCAAATAAGGTAAATCAGACTTAATCTTCTTAGGTTGTTTCTTTGAATTTGAAGAAGCAGTACTGGAGCTTTCAGAAGAGGAAGAAGAAGATGGAGAAGAAGGCTCAGAAGGTTCTCCTCCTTTTCCCCAAGAATTATCCTTTGCTTTATCCTTCTTTGGTTTCTTCTTTTCCAACCTCTCTTGATAATCTGCAAATAATTTTTCTACTTTGTCTGTCATCTAATAGAAAGCCTTGTGAAAAGCCTTATCATCTTCTTCTCGGTAGTATTCATCTGCCATTTTCTTTCTTCTTCTTGAACCAATTTATGGATCAATTTCTCCAAGCTCTCCTTCACCTCTCTGAAGCCTTGCTCGTGTTAACATAAACAAACTCACAATGCAATGGTTAAGCTGCTCTGATACCAAACTTGATCTCAAAATATTTCAGGATCTTTTTAACCATAAAATAACAAGTGAAATTTGCATGTTAATCCTTATAAAAATGGCTTTAAAGATGAATTTTAAATGCTCAAATAAAACACATAAGCAAATAAAACAAATATGCAAACCAGAAATTGAAGACAACAGATGATAATGGAGTTCACCCTTCTTGGGCTATGTCTCTCGGCCACTTCCAATGAGAAGGTCGATCTTATTAAGTCTTCAAAGCTTACATATATGAGTTTCTGGAAACACTTATGAGTTATGTCAGTCAAACTCAGAAACAAACTACACCACTTCGTTCCTCTCGAAATTCTGAGAAAAATGAGTATAAAGTCGACTATGTTTTCCTAAGGCCTCCCGTGGCACGCAAATCGAGAAAACTATGCCCTGCAATTGTAAGGACTATATGGATTCCCACCTCGGGAATCCCACCCATTAATGGTTGTACTTTTCCTTGGGATTTGTTTCGTACTCTGTCTTGGGATCTATGCAAACCGTGGTCCCGAACCTTGGCCTTTTCGTGGTTTTTTATAAGGTTTTTGGAGTGGTTTTGGGCGTGCATTTGGGGGGCCACGCGCCCATTTTGGGATCCAAATCAGCCTTAAATTCATAAGGATATCCTGCCACTTACCACCCAACGAATGGGCATTGGCCTAGTGGTAAGGCAATGTGTTATGGGGGCAGAGGTCTCGGGGTCAAGCCCGTGGGCCTCTCCCCTTCCTTTGTGGTTTTGTTTAACCATTGTATTCGGTGGAGTCTATCCTTTGGACCGTGGTTTGGCTTGCGTGTTGGTAGTTCGTTGTTGACTTGTCTTGTTGGGATATGACTTGGCACTATTCATCGGTTGGCACTCCTTGTTTGCGGCCTCGGTGTTGGCCAAGGGATCGAGGGCTAGGCCCTCGATCCCACCCTTTTTTCAAACGAGAACCTTCTTCAACCTTTTTAAAGTTGAGACCTTATACTATTAAGAACCAAGGCTTAGAGCATTGGCTATGCGGACTTGGTGGAGACGTTGGTGGCCATGGAGGTCATGGGTTCGATTTCCATGGTATCCAATACATTTTGTAAAAATGTACAACCATTGGCCAACAGGGTTGCCACATGGCAAACCCTGATCGATCCACATACATGCCATGTCATCACAACCTGTCCACGTGGCACCCTGTGGGTATGCCATGTGTCTATAGCGCTGACTTGTCCATGCCATGTGGCACCCTGTGGATGTTCCATGTGGCCCCTTTTTGGCCCTTTTTTACATCAAAATTTACCTTTTTGCCGAAACTTTGAAACTCAATATCTTTTGTGTCCGGAGTCCATTTCACGCGAAACGAACGTTGCCAGAAATATGATGACGAGCTCTACGCATATGTAATATTATTTACATCTTTTGAATACTTTAATTTTGATCGAAATCTGAGATCCTCCTAGATCATGCTGGGAATTTTAGGAAGATTGTTATGGATGAGATTCATGCAATCCCATATTCTAATCACCTAGAATACCTTAAAACGACTGCTACGTCAAGGAAGCAATATTTTTGGTCAAGAACGAAGAAAGACATTGGTGAGTATATTTCTAGATGCATGAAATGCTAGCAAGTGAAGGTTAGACATCAACACCCAACAAGTTTATTGTAGGAATTTCCAATTCCATAATGGAAATGGGAGGTGGTAACTATGGATTTTATTATCGTATTTTCAACTACTCCAAAAAATCATGATTCCATCATGGTTGTGGTGGATAAATTGTCTAAGGAAACACATTTTATTCCAGTTAAATCTACTTACAAGCCTGATGAGATAGCTAGAATATTCATGAAGGAAATACTCAAATTGCATGGGTTACCCAAAACAATTATATCCGACTGAGATATAAAATTCACTTCTAACTTCTAGAAAAGTCTTTTTGTAGATTTGGGTACACAACTGAACTTTGGTAATGCCTACCATCCACAAACAGTTGGACAAACAAAAAGAGTAAATAAGGTGATTGAAGACATGCTTTGCATGTATGTGATGGATAAACCATCCAAGTGGGAATATTATCTACACTTGGTAGAGTTTCCATATAACAATGGGCAACAAGCATCGTTGGGAATAAGTCCATTAGCTTTGTATGGCAAAAGGTGCAAGACACCAATGAGTTAGGATGATCCAGTGAATAGAAATGTGCTTGGTCCAGAAATACTTAAGGAAATGGAATAAGAGGTTGCTAGGATTAGGCAAAATCTAAAGGAAACCCAAGATAGACAAAAAATCTATGCATATAAGAATCGAGTCATAGGGAATTCAATGTTGGAGATCATGCTTACCTCCAAGTGATGCCAAGGAATAGTTTCTTGAAGCTTGGGAGTTGTTCCAAGCTATCACCAAGATATTGTGGGCCATTTGACGTGCTTGAGAGGATAATGCCAGTTGCATATAGAATTGCATTGCCTGGTAACACTAAAGATCATAATGTTTTTCATGTTTCTTTGCTTAAGAAATATGTACATGATCCTAACCATGTGATTGATTGGGATGTGAGGAGAATTCCAGAAAGAGCCACTATGCGTCCTCAACAAGAAGGTAACATTGCTTCGAAATTGATCCATCAGACAGTTAAAGGTGCAGTGGAAGCACTTCAGATACATGGGAGCTGGAGGATGCCAAGAGAGAGGCATATCCATTTTTGTTATGATTTTGAGGAAACACGAAAGACAATGTTATCCCAAGGGGTAGGGGATTGTTGTAATACCCCTGTTTTTGACTTGGAATGTATCAAATTAAATGATGTAAATGATGTAAATATCCTAGTATGGATTCCTAGTGCGGATCTCAAATCCAAGGCCCAACTAGTGAATGGATAGACGTGTATAATGTAAATATGTCTATATGGACCATGTGATTAGCTTTTCATGCTAACTCAAAACATGATTTAAATATTATGATGGAAAGTTAATAAAATGGTCTAAGATGGTTGCGTAAAGAGCAATAGAGGGGCTATGATTCCACTAGAGGGGAAGAAGAAAGGGGGGCCTATGGGAATCAAATCCTTTATTGCAAAGTGTCAACCTTAGAATTCATCAATTTGTTGCCATGTGCCTTAAATGAGCCAATTACATCATTTTGACAAGTAAATCCAATCGTTGAATGCATGTGTGAGGTTGGTGGGGAAAGTCTTCTCATGTAGTTATGGAATCATGGGATGGCTATGATAGTTGTAAGAGTCCTCTCTTCTATGGTTAGAAGTTATGTCAACTGTATTTTTTACCATCCTCTCATATCCTTTGGATCCTACCAATTATTCTCATGCATATTTTTATAGAAGGAATGTTTGTCCTCTTGTTCATTCCATTGTCATTACCATTACCAGATTGAGAAATAACTATAAATTCAAAATGTGGAGGGAAAATTGCATACATTAGAAAAAATAGATGGTTGTAGGTGATCATAGAGGTTGGGAAAGATATGAACATTTACCCATTATGTTTTGCTACTTCTACATGCTTGAGAAGCCATGAATTAATGTTATAGGAGGTTCTCCAACACCAACAAGTTAGACTCTTTTTGCATACACTAGTAAGCACTCCAAGGGTTGGATTTCTCAAGGGAACTGTGAAGCAAAGAAGGGAAATTCATTCCTTGTGTTGTGTGGGGCAATAGAAAAGAGTGACATGGCTGGGAGGGTCCAGTCACGTCCAGGTCCAGTGAGATCCCTGTAAATGCTCAGAGGTGGGCAGTTTGGCTAAGCATGAGAGAAAATGGGTGGTGGGTTGAGAGAGAGAAGCTTGTAGGTGTTTTCATCGCCCTAGTGGCCTCATATCCCAACTTGTGGGTGGTATCTATAGCTAATACCTACAATTGGGTGGAAAATCGATCTTACACAACCAGTTGTTTGGATCTTGTTTATTAAAAGATAAGTATTCTCTTGTACATGAATTTGGAATGTTTTTCAATTTCTTCTTGTGATGAATCTGCTTGTTTATGCGTGATGTATGTGTGGATAGAGTTTTAAATTCCGTTGAGTTTTACATTTATGCATTTGCACATACATTCTTATTTATGAATTTGTATTTGGTCCATGGGGTGAAATTTATAAACCTACAATTCTTAAATACCCCCCTGCTATGGTCAGATAGATGGATGGATACGTGACAACTGCATTTCTCAACAATCCCAAGTCTGTTATGGGATGACTTGTGGAGATTCTTAGCTCCACTACAACCTATATCCTCAAGATATATTTGGGTGGTCCCCAAAATTAACATAGAGAGACTTATGGAGAGTCCCAACCACACTACACTTATTGGGAAACTTGAAATGAAAACTTGAGCACAATACGAATGACACATAAAGGACTTCATGTCACCACAAGTCAATCAAAGGGTGACACATGGTGCAAAAGATAAGCACCGAGAAGAACACTTGGACTTTAGCCCTGTTAAGAAGAGAGAACACCAAGGTAAAATATATTTGATATAGAATATACAAGGGTTCCATAACAGAAGGCATCTGTTTACTATCAATAGTGAGAAGCTGAAGCAATTGTCATTTTGTTTTGAATGGTTGGGGAATATGATTCCATACCCTATGTATAATTGAATTCCAGTGAAAGAGAAGGGGCCTTTTGGCTCCTAAATGATTTCAATACTTGCAGGCCTGTGTAAAGTCCAAATACCCAAGATGGCCCTATCACTATAATAAGGTAGAGAATTTGGGCCATTTTTTGAATAAAACCCAAGGGACGCTTCCCCACATTCATGGATGGCATCCCCAATAAACACATTAGTTTAAACAAGTGTGCCTCACCTAGGGGGATTTGAACTGGACATTTGCTGGCATAGAACTAGCCAAATTCCCAACATCATTGGCAACAACTAGTTCAACTAAGCCCTTGGGATTTGTTTGAGCCATTGTTATTAGTAAAATTAGCAAAATTGTGGTGTTTATTTTGTTGTCCATTGATTTGAACTCATTGATTCATCAAATTGGCATTGTTGTAGAAGTGTCTAGTTGATTCATTATGGTGTCAAATTGTGTGTCTCTTTGTTTTGTATTCTAATTGCATGACTTGGGGTTTTCACCATATATGAAGGTAATAATGTAAAAATTATGCTTGAATAATGTTTATTTAATAATATTTTTTCGAAGGAAAAAACCGTACTTTTTCATTTCAAGTAGAAACATAAATATGCATTCTAGATGTGCATAAGGACACTTAAAAAAATGCACTCCGTTTGTTTGAATTGGAGAATTGACCTTAATAAAAAATCAATAAAGTTAAAAAATCGACACAATTCATGGACATGTTTGCCCCTTATACATCACTTTCAATAAAAATGGGCTTGCGATCCCCCATAAAGCTACAAACAAGAGCATACTAAATAAATACATCGAAAGCACCTATAGAAACATAAACAACATCAAAGTTTCCCACTATAAGTTGGTTGTTGAAAAATACAGTGATGTATATGGGGAAGCATTGTAGGAAAAGTAGTTCCAACATTTTATTTGGTGATTTCTATATCTCCAATAGTCATACCTAAATATTGTTTAGACCATTCATCCTCTTGGCCATTGATCTCATTGTATATGTGAGTTTAATAAATATTTGAAAAGTGTCTTCTTGTAGCTTGACATGGGCGAACAAATGTCAAAGAATTATATTATACATGCCAATATTTCTCCCCACCCACTTAATGACCAGCTTGGATTCACGAGATATTTTAAAATAAGTTATACCTCTTCAATAACTATTCTCATTAATAGTGTTGGGGCATTTCATTTTTGCAAAATATTGCTACATTCACCCAATCCATCCCTAAAGCAAAACTTATGTGAATTGGATAAGTATATCACTCCACAAGCTCCACAAATCGTCGGAGTGCCTTAGCAGGCCCCATTAAAGAACTCTCAATCTTTGTATTTATCAACCACTAGCTCATTTATTTGCCTTGGAGCATTAGTCTTGCTAGCAAACCAAATACCCTCATATATGAATTTACTTTAGGACAAACCTAAAAGGGTGGAGTTTGCTTGCTCTGGAATATAGTGGCCTTCCTTGCTAGCCACACATCCTATGAATCAATCAAGGGAAAAGCTTTATGATCCTTAAGTAATGGATCCTCAAACCATCTCTGCAGACAATCTAAAAGGGCAACACCCTCCCAAATTCCTTCCCCCTTACTATTGAGATTGAAGATAACCAAACCTCTTTTGCATAAGGACACTAAACTAATAACTGGTCAATATATTCTCCAACATTCTACAAAGAACACATATACATGGTCCCTATTGTGCTAATCTCTACAGTATATCCAAGGCTATTACTTTATTAGCCAAAGTAAACCACAAACAAGTCATGATTTTAATGGAGATTTTTCCTTCCAAATTGCCTTCCACCGCCATCCTCCTCCTCATTGAACATATTCTTATATCCTAGTCTTCCATAATAATGTCAGAAGGCATATGTTTTTACCATACAAGAGAATATGCTTCTACACTAAGCCTTATTGCACTATGTAGTAAAATTTGATCATAAATTCCCAAATGATGGCAGAGGTAGTGAGAGGATTTGTTACATGTGACAAAAATCCGAATCCAATTTTCAACAGTTAATGGGTCAAGGTATTTTTGCATAATTAGCTTTTTCCATAAATCCTCAGGATTGAGAAGTCTCTATAAACTCTTACATACTAAATCTTTCCCAAATGGTGAATATTTTTGAGACCCCACCCCATAACATCTTTAGGCCTTTCAATATTTTCCACTTGACCATAGCAATATCGTCATGTTATTTGCTGCATCCATAAAGACGTGAAACATTTTTACCTATTCTTCTCTAGCATGCCAAAAATAATGTTGGCCATAGAATGCTAGTAGATAGGTATGGGTTCAAGAAATTATTTAACTAAGGTCAAATTGTCCCCTCTCGATAGCCATTTGTTGCACCATGTAGTTATTCTCTTTTTTTTTTATTTTTTGATATAACCAAATCCAATATCCAAAACCATAACCATTAAGTTTCAATATAAACCCTAGGTATTTGAACCCTTATCAAAAAAATGCTATTATAATATGGTATAATTGTGATAAGATCCCTTTCTTGAGCTTGACTAAATCCATTGCATGAAACAGAGGATTTATATGTATTGACTTTCATACTTGTTGTTGTACACATAGATCTAAAATTTCTTTGAATTTCACGCCTTCCCTAAGAAACCCATTCCCAAACAACAACAAATCATCCACAAATAACAAGTAGGATAGAGCTATAATTCTTCCTTATTTTGTGCCTTTTATGTTGCCACTACTCTAGTAGGTCTTCACAACTCTACTGAGACCTGTTATTAAGGAAACATTACTCAACATCAATAGCAAGGATTTAACTTAGAAAAGAGGCCCAACTAAACTCTTCCCTATATGTTATGGAAAAACCCTCTAGATTAATAGCTCGACAAATTTTGATGGGCTTTAAAATATTTGTATTTTTGTATTCTTCAATTTAAATAAACAATAAACAATAATCTAACTATTTTATTATATTGAATAAAAAAGAAAATAAAACTATATAAATAAAATATTCTAAAATAGTTTCATAATAAAATCAACTATTTTTTCCTTATCAACTCAATAATTAACAAAGAACAATATTTACTTCATTATAAAACTATATTCTTTTACATGTCACTAAAATTTACTAAAAAAAATATTGCAAGAACAATATTTACTCCAATATAAAACTATATTCTATTACATGTCACTAAAATTTACTAAAAAAGTATTGCAAGAAATATTAATTCTGATAGGATATCTATGCAAGTCCTATGCTACTTGCTAGGACACATAATAATCCACAACCACAATCCATAGAGTTTTTCAACAAATAAAACCCCTTAGCTAATGGTTGGCTTATTAATATTAACAAAATGCAAGAGATAATCTTTACAAAATTGTAATTCAAGCCCCTTCACACATCTTTAATTCCTCTATTAACACATAATGAAGGTCAGTTTAAATAACTAACTTTAAACTTGACTATTTGATTAGCTAGGTGTTTGATCTTTAGTTAACTCCTTATCATATTTTTCCTATTTTTAAAACAAGATGTTATTCTTAAAACAAGATGTTACACAAGTCGATATGTGGAAAACCATGATGTCTTCATGGGCTTGTAAAGAAAGTAATAGCTATTTAGAGAATATTTGGAAATTGTTTTAATGTATTTTTCTATTTTTCGAAAAGCAAATTGAACATGTGCTAAAAAATGTTTGCCTCTTCTATCAATAATACTTTTAATTGACTTTTGTTTATGTTTTATATCTCTTAAATATCTACTCTATTTTACCTTAATGAGTTTTCATAATATTTTGTTCCCAACATTCTCCTCAAACACGAGCTCTGCATTAACCAACGATGATAGCCCTGCACCAACCAATGGTGATTAGGCTCTGCACCAGAACCTGTTAATCGTGACTAGGGCTCGGCCCTCCTAGGTTCTCTTCCTCAGTGCCCTGGTTGACGAGAAGAATCTACGACAACCTACGACTAGGGCTCGGTCCTCGAGCTCTATGCCCCACAATATGGCCTCTGATGGAGACTATGGCCCCCTTCCCCTTCCATCTAAGCTCAGTGACTTCATGAAGCTCATCTCAGCGCAAGGCAAAAAGACATTGTCAACCTCTCAAAAAAAAATTGTGAAAAACCCCTTTGAAATACCCACGGGAACACTTCCGGTCGAGCAACCTTACAAAACTGCACTTAACCTCTCGGAACAAGGCCTAATCGGTCAATTCACAGGTCCGTGGCCCTCTCCAAAAACTACTGAAACACGCGTTCAAAAAAATTGGAGGCCCTTAATCTCAGAGGAAGTAAACTCTTATCTTCTAGGAAAGGGCTTCTTCGCATTCATCTTTGAAAGCAAGCATGATCGAGAGTTAATTTTCAGGAATGGGCTGTACTTCATGGGACCACAAGGGATATACCTGAACAAATGGACTCCAGACTTTGATCCGACCCAAGACGTTCCCTCCACTGTTCCGGTCTGGGTGAGACTCCCACACCTCCCTCTCCATTGCTGGAATCCTCAATCATTAGAAGCCATCGGGAACACTCTTCGGAAATACATAAACAAAGCAGATAGGAAGGATCAATACTCATGTGCAAGGATTTGCATTGAAGTTGATCTAGAACATGGACTCCCAGAATCCATAAATCTCACTGTGGCAGGCTGGTCTCACATCTAGGAACTAGATTACGAACAAATCCCATTCAAATGCAGGTACTGCCATGAATATGGGCATTTCCCTCGATACTGCAAAAAAAACCAAAGATCTGGACTTAGGAGGGAAAAAAGACCAATGGACAGCCATTCAAAAAAATCCTAATCCCAGATCTGGATAAAAAATCCTCTCAAAATAAATTCAAGGAACAAGAAAGATCCCTCAGCATCAAAAATATCTGGCCACCATCAATGGGAATAGATTCATAGCTCTCAAAAATTCAGAAACTCAGGAAATCCCTGAAACCCCAGAAGAAGGAGAAATTTTCGAAGATCAAGAACCCCAAGAGGTTCCCCATATCCATGAATCCCCGAAGGAACCCCAATCCCAGAGAATCCCAATCCCTAAAAAACCTATCCCAGATAAAGAAACTCTCTCTCCTTCTTACGCAGACATCACCAAATCCAGATATGTGGTCTCCCCTACCTCTTCGGAAGACCTAGTAGACAAACCATCCAGAAAGCTAGGGCAAAAATCAAGTAAAGATATAAGGGAAGAAGAAGCCGAACGTGAAAAGACACAAGGATCTCAGGAAACAATAGACATGGCCTTCAACATAAACACCAATGCCAGGATAACAGGGAAGAAAATGGGAGACACGCCAGGGGGAGGCCCCTCCTCTACTTACAACTGTAAATAATGAAGTTGATTTCTTGGAATTGCAGAGGACTGGGCAACAAAATAGATGTTGTCAAAGATCTCCAAAAAGTTGACATGCCAGACAACCTCATGCTCCAAGAGACCAAACTCGATGAAAATACTATCCTCGCAATTGGAAAGGAAAAGTGGAAAAAGAATATTGGCATGGTTGTTAGTGATAGAGGAGCCTCCGATGGCCTAGCAACCCTCTGGTCCTCTGACAATTTTCAGCTACGTAACTCCTTCGCCACTCAACATTGGATATTTACAGAACTCACACATATTCAAAGCAATATTCAGATCGCACTCTTCAATCTGGATGTCCCTAACCTCTACTCTAAAAAAAGAGATTGTTTCAAACATCTGGAAGATTTCCTCGATGCATATGTGCCCCAAAATCTTATTCTTGTGGGTGATATGAACATAACCCTCTCTACGTTTGAAAAAAAGGGAGGCATTACTGGAAGGGACATTCTTAAATCTCAAGTTGAAGCCATAATTCATACTTGGGAGATACTAGACATCAAACCTTAAAAAGGTAAATTCACCTGGTCCAACGAGCGACTAGGGAAAGGGAACATTATGGCCCGGCTCGATAGATTCCTAGTCCAAAGTAGCCTTCTAGACGAGGGGAAAATCATCTCTTCAAAAATTATGCCAAATCTGGCCTCAGATCACAAAACAATCCTACTTCATTTTTGGGAGGAAGAGAATCTCGAACCGATTCCCTTCAGGTTCAATCCTCAATGGCTAAACCATGAAGGCGTTTGGGATACCTTAGATAAATCCTGGAGAATTCCTATCTCGAGCTCCCCAGGATTTGCTTGGGAGAAAAAGCTCATCACCACTAAGAAAGTGCTAAAAAACTGGGCCAAAATTAACTGCCCCCCACCTTCAAGCTCCAGAAAGAAGACCGTATAAAAGTTGGAGTCCCTCCAAATCTCGCTGGACGAAGGCTCAATTGACAGTTCATCACTTCAGGAAGAAGTCAATCAACAGGTCAAGGTCCATCATGCCTTTCGAAAAGAAGAAGAGTTATTGAGATTAAAATCACGCAGCACTGGGCTCAAAGCTAACGACAGGAATACATCCTTCTTCCACAAACAAACTAAAGTCAGGAAATCGATCAACCATATTTCGAAAATCGAGATAGAAAATGGATTAGTTTCCAAAGGACATCGAAACATCAAAGAAGCGGTGTACGACCACTTCTCAAAACCATTCATGGAGGAAGACTATGTTGGAGAGGAAGGAGAGAAAATCCTCCTTAATCACATACCAAATAACATCACGATTGATAACAACATAGAGCTCTTCAAACCATTCACTGAGCAAGAAGTTATCAACACGATATGTTCTTTTGACCCTGACAAAGCTCCAGAACCGGATGGATATTCAATCCACTTCTACAAAGCTTGTTGACAATACATAAGGAAAGATTACATGAGAATGGTAAGAAATTTTCACTCCAAGGCAAAGATCGGGGGCTGCACCAACTCCACATTCCTTGCACTTATACCAAAAGAAACAAATCCCAACTCCTTTAGCCGGTTTTGACCAATCTCCCTATGCAATTCTTCCTATAAGATAATCTCCAAAATGCTGGCAAACAAAATGAAGCCTCTTCTCATAAACATCATTTTAGACAATCAAGGTGGATTCTTAAAAGGGAGACAAATCCTCAACAATGTTATCCTCGTTCAAGAAGCCATCCATTCCAGCAAGAACCGAAACGAAAAAGGTATGTTAATCAAAATTGACATGGCTAATGCCTTTGACAGTGTTAAGTATTCCTTCCTCTTCAAATTTATGGAAAACTTCGGGTTTGAGAAAAATTTCATAAAGTGGATTTCAGCCTACATAAGTGGGCCCTGGATTTCCCCTTTAGTAAATGGACGCCCCACAAAATTCTTCCAAGCAACGCGTGGAATCCGACAAGGTTTCCCCCTATCTTCTTTTTTGTACATTATCCTGGCAGATTCTCTAAGTCGAAAGTTGAACTCAGACTTAAGAATTGGCGACCTCCCAGTCCTCAAACTTGCCCCCAATTCTATGCCCCTAAACCATTCTCTCTTTGACAATGACTCTCTCTTACTGGGAGGAGGTTCCTCAATTATTGCTCAACAATTCAAGCATAATATGACCTGGTATTGCAATGCCTTAGGAGGCAACATCAATCTTCACAAGAGTGTTGTCTACAGCTGGAATATTAATAAAAATTATGCAACCGACATTGGTCATATTCTCGGAATGAAAGTTCATTAGCATTGGGACAAATTCAAATACTTAGGACTCCCAATAGCACAAGGCCCCACAAAATCAGGATTTTGGGATGAAACCATAAGCAGAATCAAGTCCAAAATTAGAAATTGGGGAGGATATTGGCTCAACAAGGCCGAGAAATTGATTTTGATAAAAGCAGTCCTTTTAGCCCTCCCAATTTACCAGTCATCCCTTCTTTTGGCGCCCAAAGGGGTTTCAAATCAAATAAGTAAACTTATAAGAGATTTCATGTGGACAGGAGGCAAAAACAATGAAAACAAACTGCACTTGGTGAACTGGAGCATCATAAAACAACCAAAAATCTCAAGTGGCCTCCAAATTCGGGATCCCTACCAAGAAAACATAGCAATGGGAGGTAAAATCCTTTGGCAAATTCTCTCCAACAGACAACATCAGGTCAACCAATTTGTAAGGAATAAATGCTTAACAGGCACAAAGCTAAGATGCCTTGACAACAAGCCCACCTTCAGAGGCTCCTCGATATGGTCACTATGTAGAGCTGCATGGGATCTCTTCTCTCGGAAGCTTTACTGGGCTCCTGGGAATGGAAAGGATATCAACATCTTCTCTGAAAAAATCATGGGGCATTCCCCTCTTCAAGAAAAGAACAAACTCCACGACATAGCCCAATGGCTAGCTCACAATAGAATAAGAACGTTGGAATATCTCATCTCTTGGGACTCCAACGGTGCATGGAAAGGATGGAAAATATTAGCAACTCCAGCCAACCTCGAACCCTCCAGAATTCTTCTCATGGAGAATTTGGCTGGTTGTGATCCTTCCCATCTATAGGACAAAGACGATCGTGGTTGGGGCCCAAAAGGAAAGTACATAGCTGCTCTTGGCTTCAGCGCTCTCCAAAATCATAACGCTTCAACGAAAAGCTTATGGGAAATGGTATGGAATCCATTTGGACTTCCCAAAGTGAATTTATTTACCTGGACACTCGCCCACAGGAAAGTGCTCACTGGAGACAATCTAACCAAAAGAGGTATCATCAGGCCACACTGGTGCATATTATGTCAAAAAAACTCTGAATCAATTGACCATCTATTTCTAGAATTCCATTTCGCAAAAGAAGTATGGAATCACATGATTCATTGTCTTGATGTTACAATGTCGATCTTCAACTCCACCACCTGCCTTCTTAAAGATTGGAAGTCCACCTACCCTTCCTCTCTTTCAAAAAAAAAACTTTGGTCTCTTATATGGCTGACAATTCCTAAATTCACATGCTGGAAGATATGGCTGGCAAGGAATAAAGCCATATTCCAAGACTCTTGTACCTCCCCCTTGCAAGTTGATGGTCAGGCCAAAGGCCTTCTTTGTCATGTCCCCATTCAAATAATTACATAGCAGGACAATCCCATCAATCCTAACAGTTCCCTAGGTTGGATGGGTACATTTGGAATTGTAATAAGGGAGCAAATGAATAATGTTTATACATTATAATAGTTCAAGTATTTAATAAAAAGGTTGAATCAATAAATTCAAGAGAAATTCTAAGTGGCAATTGGTTTGGAAGACATATGGAGGATGTGGGACCCACACTAGCTTGATTTCTCGCTTCCACATGGCATCTCTCTCTTTCCCTTTCAAATCCATGAGAAGGAAAACATTATTGGGTGAGTTGGTAATTTCATACACATGGAATTGAGCATCTTAGGTAGAATTGGGATGGAATGGTAACCTCCATGGAAGAGAAAGAGTCAAATTAGAAGTTTGTGGACACTTGGGCTAGATTCCCTAGCCCCTATGACAACAATGATGAAGCATCTATGACATCTGTGACAAATTTCAGATCTGACTTCTGACATCTAACCACTATGACATGTCATCCCCAAAAATAGGCTCCAAGATGGCTCTCATGGGAGTTGGAGAATCCAAAGAGACTCCCACTCGAATTGGGAGAAGATGGAAGGTTGGGAACTAGGGAGACAAGTGGCAAATGTGGAATCTCTCCTAAGTGGAAATATCCAGAAGCTAATGGGATGAATTCGAACCATAGGAGGCTAAGGTTGGTTATAAAATACATAATTTAAGTATGATAATGGCTTTTGATCATTTGATAATAATTGCATTTGTGAAGAGAGAGCTAGTGGATGACTAGTTTCTTGCCTTAGCGAATTTTGAGGGTGAAAGATTCCCATCCAAGTTGGTGTTTGGAGAGGCCACTGAGTTCTTTCATGGAGATTTAATGGAGTTTGTATTTGCAGGTGTAATCTATAGGGAAGCTCGTGGTTTCTTCTAGTGCAACACTTTCTCTCAACCCTTTCCAGTTTTGATGGCATATTCTTTCTCCTTGAGGGATTGCGCTTTGGGTGAGCTCTTGTACTTCTTGGGAGAGCTTCTCATGATAAATTTATGATTGTAATAAGCTTTATATACTATTTAATTCATCTTCAGAAAGTATCAGGTCTAAATAACAAGTGGTTGTATGTAAAAATGATGATCAATGAGCAAACCATGACCATTTCCCCACTACATTGATGTATGTCATTGTAATGCTGATGATTTCGAATGAAAGAATGTTTCTCTAATATATTTATGATGAATGGAATTCCATTTATGAGTATTACAAGTTTCATATTCATCACTTAAGCATTTAAATTCATTTTACTCAGTTTATTTGCATTTGGAGAAGATTTGGTGTCATTTCCCCAAGGGTCGAACTAGTGATTTTTGTTGTTGTTTGGGAGAAGATTAGAACAGACTTAATAACTAATTGATGGTGCACATGAGACCTAAATGATGTCCCTTAGACATCCCCTACCTTTTTTCATAATTTAGAATGGGTTTGGAGGCACTTGGAGAGCCATTTTTAGCTCTTACCCTAGGGGGATTTGAACCTCAAATTGCTAGTTAAATGCCATTCTTTGTCCAGCATCCAAAACCAGTGTGCAGAAGTCTTTGGAGGGCCATAATTCATCCCTGAACATCATATTCAAGTATTAATATCATATTCATACCTTCTCAGAATATTTGGGAGCATTTGGGTTAATTTGGAGACATAGGCATCAAAACTAGTCAAAGGTCGAAAAGAGAAAAAAGTGAAAAATTGGTCATTTTAATAAAATTTCTTAAAAGGGACATTACAAGTGGTATCAGAACATGGTCTTGGCACCTGATGGTCTTAAAAATAATTCAAAGAAATAGACCACCACCCTTAGAACCAGAAGTTGAAAGTGTTTTTGTTGAAGGAGAGGTAGTAGAAGAAGAAGAGTGTTTTGTTAAAACCATGGGTAGAGAGGAGGATGAAAACTCAAGACATAAGGAGGAAGTTATTGCAGCCTTAAAACCATTTTTTGATGAACTTTCCATGGGTATGAAAGAAATGAGTAAACAGATGATGAAAGGATTAGAATTGATGGCTAGCCAACTTGGAAGCAAGGGATAATAGGAGACAACAGTAGTTCACACTCAGAAGAAAAGAAGAAAATGGGTGAGCATATTTTCTCAAGCACAAGACCCCATAATCGACCTGATAAATTTCAAAGCACACCAAGGCATATTGCACCTAAATTTCTTATACCCAAAGAAGAGCCTGACATTCAACTGGATCTTAGTACAATAGCAAAATAATGGAATCAATTGAATGAAGATTGTAAGACAAGTCTACCATTTGATCAGTACTTTACTGCTGCAAATAAACTAAAAAGGAAGGAGGACAATAGGGCTCTATTCCAAAACAAAGAATTAAATTGTGCTATTGGTAAAATGTCACTTCCTACTTTTCATGGTTCCTCTCAAAATTCTGCTACCACTTGGGTGCAAAAACTAGATGTGTATTTTCAACTGAATCCTATGGTGGAAGAGAATGCATTAAAAATGGTCATTTTTCACTTGGAAGGAGATGCCAATGAATGGTGGTTTCATGGTTTGAAAAATTTGGGTCATGATCAGGTTAAGACATATGGAGAATTTGTTGACAGGGTACTAGAGAGATTTGAGCAAAAAGATCCATAATTGTCTTTCAAGGAACTAGCTCAATTGAAGCAAACTGGGACCCTTATTGATTATATGATGGACTTTCAAAAATTATCAGTCAAGGTGGCTGATGTATCTATGGGAAGGTTGGTATTGTTGTTCATTGAACTTTTGGCTGAACCCTTAAAAGGTTTGGTCAAAGCCCACAAGCCAACTACATTAAAAGATGCAATGAGCTTGACTAGGGATCTCCAAAATGTGCTTCCTAGAACAAGATTTCCTCCCAAGCCTAACTTCAAATTTGAAAAGAAACCTTGGAAAATAGATGCATATGATAAGAAACCTTGGCAAAGAGATTCATTTGAAAAGAATAAGAAAGAAGGACTAAACATGGATGAACTTCGAATAAAGAAATTGTGCTTCACATGCTTCCAACCATGGACACCGGGGCACAAATGTACTAAGGGAAAGGCTCAATACATAGAAGTATTTTCTGATAATGATGAGTATGAAGGGGGTATGGATGAAGAAGGAAATATTTCAGAACAAGAGGAGGCATATGAGTCAGCAATTGAAGAAGATAAACAAGAAGAAAATCAGCCCTCACCGGATAAAGCAAGAATGGTAGTACATTCAGCAGTACCTCGTTATCACACTATTCGATGCAAGGGTGTGGTATTGGGACAAAGAGCTTCAATTTTGGTAGATGGAGGGTCCACACACAACTTCATTGATGCAGACATGGTGGAGAAAAGGAAGATACCTATTGAACCATTCGATGGCTTCATAGTTGTCATTCCAGGCCACAACACAATGCAATGCAAAACATGGGTTCCAAAGTTGCAAGTCACCGTAGGTAACTATGCTTTTGTTGATAGTTTTTATGTGATTGATGTTGCTAATACTAATGTGGTTTTGGGAGTGCAATGGTTGTACTCTATAGGGGAGCATACAGTAAATTATCAAATTCCTGAAATGAAATTCCATGATTCAAAAGGAGTACTAAGGGTTGTGAGAGGGCAGCACACTTATCCAAATCAAGTAGTGACTTGCAATAGTATGATATCTATATTGTCGAGGCATGGGGACATAGAATGGGCTACTGAATGCCATATAACATCTCCCAAGCCAAACACAAAGGTTGTTGAACACCCAAAGGAGATAGAGAGACTCTTGCAAAAATATGAAAAAGTTTTTAGAGATCTTCCACATGGTAGACCACCAGATAGGGGGGTTGAGCACATCATTGTTTTAGAGGAGGGTACTTCACCCATTTAGATAACACCTTATAGACATCCTAAAAAGTTCATAGATGAAATTGAAAAGGCCGTCCAATAACTCCTAGAGTTGGGACTCATTAGACCAAGGTCTACTCCTTATGCTTCTTCAGTAGTGCTAGTGAAGAAAAAAGATGGAACATTGAGAATGTGCATAGACTTTAGAGCCTTGAACAAGAAGACTATCAAGAATAGGTATCATATTCCTAGGATTGATGAGCTACATGGGGCCAAATACTTTTCCAAAATTGACCTTAGATCAGGTTATCACCAAATTTGAATGAAGGATGAAGATGTGCAAAAGATTGCTTTTAGATGTCATTATGGCCACTTTGAGTTCCTTATCATGCCTTTTGGGTTAACTAATGCTCCAACCACATTCCAAGCATGCATGAATAGGATCTTTTGCAAGCAACTGAGAAGGTTTGTTTTGGTTTTCTTTGATGACATTCTCATTTACAATAAAACATGGGAAGAGCATTTGCAGCAATTAGAGATTGTGTTAAAAATTTTGCAAGAAGAGTCCTTATTTGCTAAGTTATCAAAATGTGAATTTGGGATGAAAGAACTACTGTATCTTGGACACATTATTGGGCAATAAGGAATGAAGGTACACATGGAAAAAATCAGGGCTATCTTAGAATGGCCATCACCAAAAAATATTACAGAATTAAGAGGCTTCATTGGGATATGCACCTATTACAGAAAATTTGTGAAAGAGTTCTCCAAGTTGACTTCTCCACTCATTGATTTGACTAAGAAGGATGCTTTCAAGTGGGATGAAGAGGCTGAAAAGGTCTTCCAAAAAGTGAAAGAGGTAATGAGTAGTTGTCCCATACTTGCACTTCCTGATTTTAGTAAACCTTTTGTTGTGGAGTGTGATGCTTCAGGTGGAGGAATAAGGACTGTTCTAAAGCAAGGCCAACACCCCATAGCCTTTGAGAGCAGAAAGTTGCAGCCTCATGAAAAACTTTACTCCATCTATGACAAAGAAATGCTGGCCATTGTGTATGCATTGGCCAAATTCAGACAATACTCGGTGGGCAGCAAGTTTGTGGTGAAAACTGACCACAATATTCCAAGAAACTTTCTCACTCAAAAAGATCTAAATGAAAAGAAACAAAAGTAGGTAAGAAAGATTCAAGCTTATGATTTTGATATTGAATATGTCAAAGGAAAGAATAATATAGTAGCAGATGCTTTATCTAGAAGACCTTCTTTTTCTCTCATGGACATTGCCAAGGATTGGAAAAACATGCTACTAGTTGAATATGCCAAAGACAAATTTGCTTGTGATGTGTTAGATGGAATCAAAGGGGATGATAACTACAGGATTTTCAATGGGCTGATATATTATAAGGGCATAATTTATTTGGTTCAAGATTCAAAAATCAAGTAAAAAATTTTGTAAGAAGCACATGATTCCCCACTAGTTGGCCATCCGTGGATCTTCAAAACATATAGGCAATTAAGGCAAAGATTCTTTTGGAAGGGGCTGAAGGAAGATGTTCAGAAATATGTGAATGAATGTAAGGTATGTTAGCAAAACAAATCAGAACTTACATGCCCAGCTAGCTTATTGCAACCATTGCCCATTCTGGAGCAAAAATGGGACAGTATTTCAATGGACTTCATCACCGGTTTTCCCAAATATTTGGGTAAGGATTGCATATTTGTGTTAGTGGATAGGTTAACAAAATTTGTTCATTTCTTTGTTGTTACATCATCTTTTAGTGCTGCACAAGTGGCTGATATTTTTTTAAAGAAATCTTCAGATTGCATGGGCTCCCCAAGAGCATTGTAAGTGATAGAGATAGCCGATTCATGGGTGTTTTTTGGCAAGAAATTTTTAGATTGGTGGGAACTCAATTGACTCCAAGTACAAGATATCATCCACAAATTGATGGACAAATAGAGAGGGTGAGTCAATGGTTGGAAGGGTACCTAAAAAACTATGTGGGAGAGCAGCAAAAAGCATGGGCAAAATGGCTACACTTGGGTGAGTTTTGCTGCAACACCACTTATCATATGTCAATAGGGATGTATCCTTTCAAAGCATTATATGGTTATGATGCACTTACATTTGTTGAAATTATCTTTGGTGATATTAGAGCCCCAAAGGCTAAAGATTGGGTGGAAGAGAGCCAAGAAATTTTAAAGTTTTTGAAAGACAATTTGCAGGTTGCTCAAAAGCAACAAAAACAATATGCTGATAGACATAGAGAAGAAAGGACCTTTCAGGTTAATGATTTAGTATATTTGAGGTTGCAGCCATATAAACAAACATCTCTCAAAAAGAATGGAGCAGAAAAGCTAAAACCAAGGTACAAGGTAGTTTGGAAGGTTGGAGAAGTAGCATATGAATTAGAACTTCCGGGAGGGACTAAAATCCATAGTGTATTTCACTGAGATGTACCTGCAATAATTAATTAATGCAAATACACGAGATATCAGAAATAATAGAACAGAATCACTTTTATATTGATCACGGGCCACTTCGAGGGGGCAACCTCCTTTGAGCAAGCTCAATACAATTAACTTCACGGTGCCTTCAATGACCTCAACACACACTTATATACTAAGTCTATGCCCAATACTATGAGTCAAAACCATGGGACATATAATACTACGGGACGACTTACAAAGCATATGCGTCCAATACTATGGGTCAATACTATGGGCTAATATAAACTACGAATCAACAAATACTACGGGACGACTTACAAAGCATATGCGTCCAACAACAATATACTGACATAGTAAAGAGAAGGGTTGACATAGGTTCCTAACATCCCCTCTCCCTTAGAAAAAACTTTGTCCTCAAAGCTTTGGTTGGAGAAATTGCTGCAGAATCTGAAGGAGTGGTTCCCCGGTAGCATCCTCGGTTTGCATTTCGGGCCACTGACGTCGTTGGAGTGTCAAGGAGGATTGCTTGGAAGGCTGTAGATGAAGAAGAACCCTGTCATCTGCATGGAAAATGCGCTCAGAACGGTGCTGATCGCCTTGTTGTTTCAGGCGAATTCTGGCCATGTGAAGATTGTCTTGCAGAATGAGAAGAATCTGATCGCGGTTTCGAAGAACCGAGTCAATTGCCTGAACTGGAGAGCTGCTAAGGGTGTATGGAAGAAGAACAGGCGGTGTTTTTCCATAGACTGCTTCATATGGTGTCCTTTGAGATGTGGTATTGTACCACCAGAGCGCTGCTAGGAAATCCATAGAAATAGTTGGCCAAAGCTGTGTAGGGATGGCCAAGGGTTTGAGCAATCCCGAAAGGAGTGTCGTTTCCCCCTTGTTGACTTGGAAAGTATCATCGTCAGCCACCATCTGTTGAATTGTCATTTTTAGTCCTGACCAAAAGAAGTTACATTGTTCCCGGTTATACATTTTGCAGAACCCAGAGTGCCTTGTTGATGAAGAAGCATGGAGTTCATAGAAGAGACAGCCCTGTTGGACATATTGCAACCAATTTGGAACAAGCAGAGAAAGAGCTGTAAGAGAAATTGGGTCATCAATTGTGCGAGAAGGAGCATCTTCCAATCCCTTCTTGTAAGTGATCACATAGGGACAACCCATGAGTTGGATAACCCATTGCAGGTGTGTTGGGGAGGAGACCCATTGTTCCAAAAAAAATTCCAGACTTGGGAGATCAGTGTTGATGCAGAAATAATTCCCTAATAGGTATGGCTGCCACTTTTGTACTGCATGCGAAATAGCCATCATTTCCTGTTGAGAGGTAGATGAGGCTACATTCTTACGGGAAAGGTCTCTTGAAGGCTGCAAGCGCATTGGTTCAGCAAGGATACCTGCATATCTATCCAAGGAAGTAGTGGAGACTGTTGATGGGTGCATCTGAATGGAATTGAGCTGAGCGATGACACCATGTGAATTCTTCTTAAGGATTTTTTTCAAGCGATGTGAACTAATGATGCAGAGAGACCCTGGTTGTAAGCCCATAAATTTGTGTTGTGCCCCATTGACTTTGAACTGCATCCAAAGTTCCGCAAAATCCCATAAGATGGGGCCAAGTGTGCATAACCATTGAACGCCCAAAACCACATCACATCCGCCTAAGGACAAGGAAAACATGTCAGAGCGTAGGTTATAATCTTCCATAGAGATACGCACATTGTGACACTTCCCCTTGCAAGGTAAGGTACCCCCATTGGCAACCATGACTTCAAAGTTGGAGCAAGGATGGACAAAACAATCAGCCTGTTTGGCAATCCGAGGGTCAATGAAGTTATGAGTGCTACCATAATCAATGAGGATGGTAAGAGGGAGCTTCTTGAAGTATCCCCTGACTCGCATTGTTTGTGGGGTGGTGACTCCGGTTACAGCATGGAGAGAGATCTCGGGTGGGTCGTCCTGAGATGGGGTGTCAACAGGCAGGTGTTGAATGTCGACCTGATCATCTACTGTATCTGTAGCTTCTTCACCAAGTTCTATGGCAGGCAGAGAATCCACATCCAAGAGATAGAGCTTTTGTTGAACACATCTATGTCCCCGAGTGAATTTCTCATCACAATTATAGCAAAGCCCTTTTTCTCGGCGTGCCTGCATTTCTATTTTAGACAAATGCTTGCTAGGAGTTGGTGGAGGAGCAGGCGTGATGGAAGGTCGTTGGGAACCCATATTTCTGAAGGGAACAAAGGTGGGTTTGGAGCGTTGTTGAGCTGCGATCTTGTCCTCGGCTAGCTTAGCCAACCCTAGGACTTCCATCATTGTGTTGGGACAAAACATTTTGACCTCTGAGCGGATTTCATCCTTGAGACCACTGATAAAACAACTCTTGTAGAATTCATCAGACAATCCTTCTGTGTGATTGGCTACTTTCTCAAATTCTGTCTGATACTCTCTCACTGTGCCAGTTTGGTGAATTTTAGTGAGTGCTCCTGTGAAGTCGTCAAAAGCACTAGGACCAAATCGCGGCAAAATGAGGTGGCAAAAATCTGTCCAGTTTGGCTCGGGATGAGCTTTGATGTACCAATGGTACCATTGAAGGGCTTCCTGTTCCAAATGAAAGGATGCAAGTGGAACTTTCTGAACATCAAAAGTATTATGCAGACTGAAATATTGTTCTGCTCGGTATATCCATCCAGTCGGATCAGTACCATTGAAGCGAGGAAAATCAAGCTTCGGCCCACGAAAATTACTAGAAGAAGAGAACCAAGTGGTTGCAAAAGATTCTGGCTGTCTGGTATTGTTCATGGCTGAATGCTGAAGATGGAGGCTGAGAAATTTTTCATCCAGATCCTGGAGTTTGGCTTGGATGGCTGCAAGTGCTTCCTCCATGGTTTTTGCTCCTGCACGGGTGACAACCATAACCAGGATTTTTTTTTTTTTTTCAAGACTGGAGCAGCTACGGCTCGAATTTTTTTTTGTTTTTGTTTTTTTACAGACTGGAGCGGCTACGGCTCGGAAGGAATCTGGAACAACGCCGAATGGCTGGATCTGGAACGGCTTACAAAATGGATCTGAAACGGCGCAGCAGTGATCGACAATAGTTCAGCTGAAAGTAGATATGGACCCCAGGTATGTGCGGCTTCCTAACAGTTCAGGGTTTTCACTCGGCCACCAATGCTGTCTGACGGCTTGCGTATTGGGGCAGTACCCCTCACTCCACGGCTCAGGTAAAACTGATAACCGCTTTGCCACAAACGACAGCTCTTGGTTTACCTCACGGGTGGGAACTAGTCAATCAAGTAGGGGTCGTTGCCCTTTTTGCTTGGTAGGTCCTCTCAATGGCCAGCTACTTTGGGGTTCCTGTGGCACTCCTCACAATGAGTTTTAGGGCTTATGCCCAAGTACTTCCCACAGTTAAGCGGATAGGGATTATTCCCAAATCCGAACCTGCAACAGAAAAAAAAAAAATTGGGCAGAAATTCCACCCAATGTTCAAAAACCGGAGCTATATTGCTCAGAATCGCTATTATAGCATGTTTCCGGAACTGGAACAACCACTCTGCTTCTACCTTTGAAAGCCAAATAGAAATCTGGGCACTCGGTCAAAATATTTCTTGACGCAATTTCCGCGGCCGTCACCGAAATTCTGAAACATTGCTGATTTTAAATCCGCGATATCTCCACTTTTAGAACTCCAAATGAGATGATTTTTTTTTTTGAAACTGCGTATTTTTGAAAGAGGAATTCAGATATGCAATCGGTTTCTTCTGATTTTGTGCAAAAAGTTTCAGAAATTGGTCTGAAAATCGCCGCCCCAAAAAAAAAAATTTCCCACTTGTGCCAAGGAAAGTGCTCTGATACCAGATGAGATGTACCTGCAATAATTAATTAATGCAAATACACGAGATATCAGAAATAATAGAACAGAATCACTTTTATATTGATCACGGGCCACTTCGAGGGGGCAACCTCCTTTGAGCAAGCTCAATACAATTAACTTCACGGTGCCTTCAATGACCTCAACACACACTTATATACTAAGTCTATGCCCAATACTATGAGTCAAAACCATGGGACATATAATACTACGGGACGACTTACAAAGCATATGCGTCCAATACTATGGGTCAATACTATGGGCTAATATAAACTACGAATCAACAAATACTACAGGACGACTTACAAAGCATATGCGTCCAACAACAATATACTGACATAGTAAAGAGAAGGGTTGACATAGGTTCCTAACATTCACGTTTCTTGTCTCAAGAAATCTCTTGGTCAGCAAATTGTCACTTCAGAAATAATTCCTCCTTTGGATGATGAAGGTCAGCTCACACTTGTTCCGGAAAAGATTTTGAAGACAAGGGAAAGGAGATTGAGGAGCATAATTATCAAAGAATACTTAGTGCAATGGAAGGATTTACCAAGTGAAGATGCCACATGGGAAGAGGAGAAGATTTTGCACCATCCAAATCTGAAATTGCTTGAGGACACGCAATCTTGGGTGGGGAGGACTGTCATGTCCCCATTAAAATAATTGCATAGCAGGACAATCCCATCAATCCTACTAGTTCCCTAGGTTGGATGGGTACATTTGGAATTGTAATAAGGGATAAAATGAATCATGTTTATATGTTATAATAGTTCAACTATTTAATAAAAAGGTTGAATAAATAAATTCAAGAGAAATTCTAAGTGGCAATTGGTTTTGAAGATATATGGAGGATGTGGGACCCACACTAGCTTGATTTCTCACTGCCACATGGCATCTCTCTCTTGCCATTTCAAATCCATGAGAAGGAAAACATTATTGGGTGAGTTGGTAAGTTCATACACATGGAATTGAGCATCTTAGGTCGAATTGGGATGGAATGGTAACCTCCATGGAAGAGAAAGAGTCGAATTAGAAGTTTGTGGATACTTGGGCTAGATTCCCTAGCCCCTATGACAACAATGATGAAGCATCTATGACATATATGACAAATTTCAGATCTGACTTCTAACATCTGACCATTATGACATGTCAACCCCAAAAATAGGCTCCAAGATGGCGCTCATGGGAGTTGGAGAAGCCAAAGAGACTCCCACTCGAATTGGGAGAAGATGGAAGGTTGGGAACTAGGGAGACAAGTGGCAAATGTGGAATCTTTCCTAAGTGGAAATATCTAGAAGCTAATGGGAGGAATTCGAACCATAGGAGGCTAAGTTTGGTTATAAAATACAGAAATCAAGTATGAGAATGGCTTTTGATCATTTGAGAAAAATTGCATTTGTGAAGAGAGAGCTAGTGGATGACTAGTTTCTTGCCTTAACCAATTTCGAGGGTGAAAGATTCCCATCCAAGTTGGTGTTTGGAGAGGCCACTCAAGTATTTCATGGAGCTTTAATGGAGTTTGTATTTGTAGGTGTAAGCTACAGGGAATCTCGTGGTTTCTTCTAGTGTAGCACTTTTTCTCGACCCTTTCCAGTTTTGATGGCATATTCTTGCTCCTTGAGGGATTGCGCTTTGGGTGAGCTCTTGTACTTCTTGGAAGAGATTCTCATGATAAATTTATGAGTGTAATAAGCTTTATATACTCTGTTCTTCATCTTAAAAAATTCTCAGGTCGAAATACCAAGTGGTTGTATGTAAAAATGATGATTAATGAGCAAACCATGACCATTTCCCCACTACATTGATGTATGCCATTGTAATGCTGATGATTTCAAATGAAAAAATGTTTCTCCGATATATTTATGATGAATGGACTGCCATTGATGAGTATTACAAGTTTCATATTCAACACTTAAGCATTTAAAGTCATTTTACTCAGTTTATTTGCATTTGGAGAAGATTTGGTGCCATTTCCCCAAGGGTCAAACTAGTGATTTTTGCTGCTGTTTGGGAGAAGGTTAGAATAGACTTAATAACTGATTAATGGTGCACATGAGACCTAAATAATTTCCCTTAGACATCCCCTACCTTTGTTCATAATTTCGAATGGGTTTGGAGGCATTTGGAGAGCCATTTTCAGCTCTTACCCCGGGGGGAATTTGAACCTCAAATTGCTAGTTAAATGCCATACTTTGTCCAGCATCTAAAATCAGTGTGCGGAAGTATTTGGAGGCCCATAATTCATCCCTGGACATCATATTCAAGTATTAATATCAGTCACATACCTTCTTAGAATATTTGGGAGCATTTGGGTTAATTTGGAGACCTGGGCATCAAAACTAGTCAAAGGTCGAAAAGAGAAAAAAGTGAAAAATTGGTCATTTTAATAAAATTTCTTAAAAGGGACATTACATTCTTATCGAATGCGCAAAATCCTCTAACCTCAAGACATACACAAATCTCAATGCAAATGAGGTACATTGGCTTGGGACCCTCCTTCCCAATCCCATAAAGGATGCAAGCTTATGATCACAGAATCTACCACATTGGCAAATCAGACTTATCAATTCCGAATTTCAGGATTGGAGAAATAAGCAGATTCTGGATAGTTTACACTTTGATGGTGCGTCCAAAAGAAATCCCGGAGTGACTGGAGTGGGAGGGGTATTATATTCTATAGGAGGAGCGATAGAAATTAGATACAGGTGGGGACTGGGATCTTGCTCCAACAATTTAGCAGAAGCCTTGGCTCTCCTAAAAGGTTGTCATATTGCCAAAAAATGGAAAATACAGAATTTACAAGTATTTGGAGACTCCCTCTTAATCATCAAAGCCTTCAACACACATACAAATTTCAACAATTTGGAAATAAAAAAGATCATCCACCGTATCCAGCAAATCGCGACTTCTTTCATCCAATTCAAAGCATTCCATATTATGAGAGATTTAAACTATGAAGCTGAAAGAGAGACAAAAGTCGGATCTAGCCTCGAATATGGGAAATTTGAACTCTCGAATGGATAGACGGACCATCACCATATCCCTTAACATGTTATGCCTGTCAGATCGCGAACAGACCGAGGGAAGGCTTCTAGCAATGTTTTAAAACTTATTCGGCTGAGAGGAATACTTTGCTGACCGCATGACCAGCAAATGGCAATATTTGCCAACCATACACCGATCCAGACGCAACTTCTGGAGAATGGAACCACGATGATGCAACTGTGGAGAATTGAAACTACGAATTGTCCACCATTAGACACAGAAGTGGAATCCATTTTAATTTTTGCGGCATGAATAAGCACGATTGCAATTTCATAATTGATGATGGAATTGAGCATTGTATTGAGCTGATTTGGCTTAGACACGGCTCCCCATCCTTTTTTTCTTCTTTTTTAATACAATTACCCGCTTCAGTTAAAAAAAAATAGTTTTCATAAGATTTTACCATTTGATTAATTAGATAAAAGTGTTTTATGGTGAAACAAGGAAGAGGTATTAACATTGCTCAATAACATCCTTAATGTAGTCTTAGATTTTGATGCAACCTAATCATTCATATTCCACCTATTTTTAAGTTTCATGAAATATCTTAGTGACGATAATTAAGATCCTATTTAGTTTCACAAAAGTCTTATTTGCTTAAACATTTGATATGAGGATATTCTCTTTTCTTATGTTTTTTAATTTGTTTATGAAGTCTAGTTGATCTTATGTTTTTTTCCATATAATAATTTCTTTATATAACATTGAGAGTTGAAACTCAGTCTATGCAATTGGAAATTCTTTTCATAAAATTCTCTTTTAATCTGAGCATTTAATTCACCTTCTTCCAATGCATACTCAACAAAGGTTGTTATCATTACCGATGCTAATTTGTAATACTTTACTTCATTTTCTAATAGTGAAATTTTCCTCTCAAACTTATGCACATCTATAGCTTATGTCTATACCTTGTCCAAAATGGTAAGAGTGATAGCAAGTCTGGTTGATAATAAATCTTTCAGTTTTGTCGTTTTAGTATCTAATACTTTCACTTCACTCATGCACAATATGGTCTTATCCAAATCAATTTTTATTTTCCTCTCGATCTGCTTGACAACTATGTTTTCCTTTTGTTATAAGAAATTAATTCCAACTATGATACATCGTAAACAAAGTTAGGGATAGGTTTGTCACCCCATGATAGCCATTAGAAAATAACAAACATGATACTTTAGTGTATCTAAGGTATAATTTAGTTTGAGATACATTATTATTCAGTGCAAACTCCTTTGTTGGTTGGTTCTATTGTTTCCAATTGGGTTGGTGATTCTATGCCTTGTTTCTTGGTATATGCAAACACCCCATGAGAGCCACTGGAAATCAATAAAAATGATACTTTAGTATATCTAAGGTACAATTCAATTTGAGATACATTACTATTTAGTTATTACTCTTTTGTTGGTTGGTTCTATTGATTCCAATTGGGTTGGTGATCCTAATAATTATAAGTCTATAGGTTTTTTTTAGTCTTGGTTCTAGACCTATCAGTTGGGCTTGTAAGAAACAACATGCTCTTTCTCTTTTTTCTGCATAAGCAAGGAATTGAGCAACAATAAGTGCAAGTCAAGAAGTCTTGTGGCTTAGAAGATCCTTTTAGAGTTTGTATTCTAGTTGCAACATTTGACCATGCCCTAGTGCGATAATCAAAGTGCCATTCAACTTGCCAAAGATCTCATTCAACAACAGTGCAACAAACACATTGAGCTACACATGCACTTCATCATAATGCCTCTTTAGGATCTTGCATTCTTGAAGTGCTCTATTACCGTACAAATGACCAAGCTGCAACCATTTTTACAAAGACTCTTACAGAAGTGAAGTCTTTTCAAACTTCAATCTATGTTAGGAGTTTAAGAAGTAATCATTAAGGGGGGATGGACTCTAATTCCTCATCCCTTCTCCTATTGTGTCACCTTTGTAAATCCTTCAATCCTATCCCAAATTGTTGTTAGGGGGGATGCTAGGATATTTTAACAATTAGGAGTTAGTTAAGATCAACGTGGTCTAATGTGTCTTTATGTCAAGTGTGTGTTTGTAACTAACTAATATGGCGATCATGATTATGTTCTAGACCTAAAGTGATCCAATGGTTCATCTTCTCCTCGATACTAATGGCATTTGATCGATGGCTTAGCACTTGATTGGTCCATGATCTCTATTTAAAGGACACGGAGGGTCATTCATCCATGATTGATTGTGAGAGATTCATCCATAGACTATTTTCTTTTTGCATTTATGTATTGTCTCAAGGGCATGCGAACTTTTTCCCTCTTTGAAGGCTTTAACCATGTAATACTTTGGTGTATTGATATTTTATTTGTTGTGTGAGCGGTTTCCTTAAGGTGTTCAACCCATGACGAAATACCATGTTTATCAAACATACTTCCCTTAGGAATTAATGTGCTATGATACTAAAAATGACACAACAACAGTGAAATGCTCCCAACTACTTTCTTTTTGCATTTATGTATTGTCTCAAGTGGCCACATTAGCTAGGCATGTGAACTTTTTCCCTCTTTGAAGGCTTTAACCATGTAATACTTTGGTGTATTGATATTTTATTTGTTGTGTGAGCGGTTGCCTTAAGGTGTTCGACCCATGAGGAAATACCATGTTTATCAAACATACTTCCCATAGGCATTAATGTGCTATGATACTAAAAATGACACAACAACAATGAAATGCTCCCAACCTTGGGCCTTGTGCACTTATCTCGACCTAACATGATATTGCAACAAGAAAGTAGAGAAAAAACTCCACACAAAACAAAATTAAAAATGAATACACATATAACATTTATAACAATGTACTCATTCTCATTACAAGATTTAGATTACATCACAATGGTGT
The DNA here is from genome assembly GCA_027924585.1 of Larix kaempferi. NCBI lineage: Eukaryota > Viridiplantae > Streptophyta > Pinopsida > Pinales > Pinaceae > Larix > Larix kaempferi. The sequence goes on along the minus strand of BSBM01000173.1, from coordinate 9,344,460 downwards.
GCTCGTAAACAAGTTTTCATAAGTCTCATTCCTCATGAGGATTGCACTCTTGTACTTCTAAACTCCTTTCTAATATGCTTGTCCTACAAAATTTCTCAACCTTTGTCATCCAATCACTCCAATGCCAATCCTCAAGCCTTGACCAATTTGCATCTTCTTCATCTCGAGCTATGCATTTCTCTCATTTAATAACAATCCTTCAACAATATTCTCTATGAAAGGTTTGGCTTTCTTCTTTGAGAGCCTTCTCCTTGTAGACAAATTCTACCCTTGTTGACTCAAATTCTCACCAACTCAATCTCTACTTCTGTGCCAATCCAAATTCCTTCTTGATGCACCCATTTATTCTTCATGCCTTAACTCTTGGCCTTCCAACTACCTCAATTCCTTGGCTCCGTGGCTACCATGCTATGCCTTACCCCTTTTTTAGCCTAACCTAGCACTGCTAACTATTCGAAAATTCGACTTCTCACACTGAGCCTTTCGACTTTGTATGTGCACTCTTTCAGTCTATGCTTATGCACACATGCAACTCTAAGCCACCATTTGCTTCTTTGCATTGACTTCTTTGTCCGTGTCTCCAAAACTTAGTGGTTACCTACAATTACGCCATTACAAACAAACGCTGATATATGTTAGGATGATGGTAAATAGAGGAAGAGAATAACGTGAAACGAAAATCTAGCGAGCCAGGATACTGTCGAATCGATTCAATTTTTCATAAAATTATTTATGACCTTCAGACGTCATACATACCACATCATCTAACAAAACCATCGTCATCCGTTTGGTTAACCTAACATTGGGATACTTTGTTTATCCCAGGGTCAGACCCAATTGTGCATGAGACGATCGATGACACATGCCAGCGTGTTAAAGGGGTTGTGAGCCCACGGAATTAATAAAAAAAAATATGGAGGGCATTGCCGAAATGCTTGTATGAGGGAAAATGAAGACTTTTTATTTTCTCGTCATTATAGAAGGCCCGATTATGGGCTGAAATCTAATGCTTTCGATATAATTTTTCTCTAATCACAGTGTCTACTGTGTTATGCGCCTCTGTATTTCTGTGATGGGTTCCTCCAAGGGATTTCAACTAGGTCTGCTGTGTTATTTTCTTCTGCTGTCGCTGGATTTCAGTAAAGTTGCAGATGGGGCCAGAAGGGATTGGGATTCTCTACTAAAAATGCCCACCAAGAATGTTGATGATGATAGTGATAGGATTGGTACTCACTGGGCTGTTCTGTTGGCTGGTTCCTCTGGTTATTGGAACTACAGACATCAGGTGCAAGTCTTCTTCATACTGTCCATGTCCTTATTGATGATTATTAACAGATTTGTTGATATGGGTTTCAGTTAATTTGTAACATTTTTGCTGAATTGGGTTTGGTTAAATAGTAATTGGGCCATGTGTTTGTGTGTAGGCTGATATCTGCCATGCCTACCAAATTCTGAGGAGAGGCGGTTTGAAAGAGGAAAACATTGTGGTGTTTATGTATGACGACATTGCTTACGATGAAGAAAATCCTTACCCTGGTACAATTATTAACCATCCCCAGGGTAGAGATGTCTATGCAGGCGTCCCTAAGGTGAGGCAAAAGATCCCATTTCATTACTTAATGTTCTATTCATCTAGGAAGTTTGAGCCCATTAATCTTTCCCAATACTAACACCATTTCAGAAAATTCGTCTTTACCAATATCAATAGCACTGCCATGTGGGTGCAAATTAAAAAAAATCATGTTTACATAAACAGTCCTGAGTTTTACATGTCCAATAGCAATATAATTTCACATCAGGACTCTGTGTCCGGATTTATAGAATCAGGATTACCCGTCTTTTGTTTTTTAACTATCTAGTTGGTCTTTTCTAATATTGTGTAGGACTACACAGGCGACGATGTTACGGTGAATAATTTTTTTGCTGCTCTTCTTGGAAATAAAACTTTATTAACGGGCGGAAGTGGAAAAGTTGTTGAAAGTGGCCCCAATGATCGAATATTCATTTACTACTCTGATCATGGAGGTCCTGGAGTGCTTGGTGAGTATTGCTTGATCGGAATTTGAAGTTGATGGTGTTCTATCTGATAATACGGAAGCCACTGTTTAGACAGTTGGAGTAGATTTAATTTTGTCAGATTTTTATTGATAAATCATTAAAATCTGAAAACAAAGTGAATCAGTTGCACATTAAAGAAATACACAAGATATAAGATTTAAATCTATCTTTTTACTGAACTCACAGTTAGTGAGTACAATGTCAACGTGTATATATATATAAAGGTAAATTCTTGGGGCTATATATAATTCCCTGGTAGCTCCAAGGGAACCCGCAAGTGGTTTAATTTACCATTTCGAAATTGTAATGGCCAATTGTTTTGCCATGCCGAAATTGTAATGGCCCCACCTAGCTGGCGGCATTTACCCTGGGTACTACTATTGACAAAATGTGCGGCCTGGACGGTTTCCCTGAATTAGTTTTCTATATAATAAATTATAATTCCCTGGTCTATAGGGCTTATTTTCTTAGAATCAGAATATAGAGTTGAATTTAATCTGAATAGACCACAAGGTAAACTTGTAAGGCCACGTCAGGTCTGCCCAAACTCACTTTAACGCACACACTTCCACCTTAACCCACTTACATTCATACACTTGAGTCTTGACACACTATCCACATCTGGTCTCACACACAATCTATCGATACTCATTCTAATACTCTGAACATTCCTTAATGATAATTTGGGAACCACACACCTGAAACTTTACATCTCAAAGTGAGAGTTGCTGTTACTTCTATCACTGCTTCTCAATGACAACTTCCTAATATTGCTTTCAATAACACATTGACACAAAATATGGGACCCACCATTGAAGCTAATAAAGTAACCAAGTAACCATTTGCAATGCTTTCCTAGAGATGACTAAATAGGACACAATTTCTTCTTCAAGCCACCCTTTCCAGGCCTTCAAGCCACTCATTTTGGGTCTTTAAACCTGCCATTAGAATTGACTTGCTGCATGTAACACATATTATAGAAGTTCAAATAGTAGATTCTCCTCAATAGTTTAGTAACATGTGTCCACACACGTGATACACTATCCATACATGTCGGTAGACACACAAATTATCATTACTCGCTCTAATATTCTGACATTTATCGTGCAAAATCTTTGAAATACCTATTTATGATGAAAAATTAAAAAATATGTAAGTTTGAATCATGTTGTACATTCTGTTGAGGATACTAGCTAATTTTTAATTTAAGTAGTTTTAATTTGTAAAATTGGAGACGATCTTTCTGTTAAATTTGTGGATGCTTCTAAGTAAAATGTAGTAAAATATATTTAGATGGCATATACTAACCACTGAGTATATCCCTACTGCAGTGGATGGATTATTTATTAGAAAAGGCTGTTCAGTGTTTCTACTTAACCAGTCTCTCACCTTTTGTAATTCTCAACTTCTCTCGATATAAATTTAGATTTAAGTTCTTGAAATAGGTTCTTCTTTATCAATAGGTGCAATGTTTGTCTACCCCTTAGTGGAATTATGTAAAAGTCGTGTGGCATTGGATTGCACCCAAAATTCTTCTCTTGTTTGATTGTTTGGATTACACATTCTCAGGTGCTTTGTTGATAAAGTTATTGAATTTGTTTGTAGGAATGCCTCTTCCACCTTATCTTTATGCAGATGATTTTGTACAAGTCCTGAAGAAGAAGCATGATGCTGGTTCCTATAGAGAAATGGTGAGTGAAGGCAGCTAAAGTGTTTTTTTAGTGTCACTGTCATTTATGCATTACCAGCTCTATGCAATCTCGGTGGATGTAAAGTTTGAGGTTTGATACGTATGAATGAAATACAATCTTGTAGGTTATTACTTTGAGTTTATGCTGTATTAGAAGCTTGATATGTGGTTCAAAGCAGGCATGGTCAGATTTCTAACATAGGCTGTTGAGGAGGTTAATGTTGTTTAAATGACCAGGTGATATATGTTGAAGCATGTGAAAGTGGAAGTATTTTTGAAGGTCTGCTGCCAACAGACCTGAATATATATGTTACAACAGCATCAAATGCTGAGGAGAATAGCTGGGGAACATACTGTCCTGGAATGGACTCCCCTCCACCTCCAGAATATGACACCTGTCTTGGAGATCTTTATAGTGTTGCATGGATGGAAGACAGGTTTGACTTTACCTCTTTGTTTACTTTGCATTTGATTCCAGAATCCATTTATAGCAAATAATTTATGGGCCTTTCTTCGTTGCATTGACAGTGAAAGCAACAACTTGAAAGAGGAAACCTTGTTGCAACAATATGACCTAGTAAGTATAAAGGCTTCCTTTCCTGTCTTTTGTGGGTCTGGAACAGTGGAAAAAATCTCAAAATTGGTGATTTTCCAGGTTTTTTCTGATTTATTCCCGCCGTGGACTTTTTTTTTCTGAGTTTTCCAATTTATTCTCCCTGCATGCTTTTTTTTTGCTGAGCTGTTCTGATTTTTCTGATTTGTTGATCCCTGCTAAGTTGATTCCGAGCCCTAGTTTTTCAACATTGGTCTGGAATGGTGATTTTATTAAATAGTCTACTAGTTAAAACTGACTTTTGCAATAGCTCCAATTTTTACAATGAAAATCGAATGAATGGCTCTTGTAAGCAAGCTGCAGGATATGTTTACAAACAATAAGATAGAAACAACATTTAAATAAACAACTTAAAGAAAGAAACATATAATCTGGCTTTCTTTGCGTTGCAGATTCTGTTTAAAGTTGGGATGTGTTACCACTCAAAATAGCACCCATGATAAAGTCACGGATCATGGTGCGATGAGTGGCAAGCACGGGAAAAGCTAGAGCCCACTGTTACCACAACCTGGCTTCTTGAACATTTTAGGTCAACTCCTAAGACCATGGGGGAGTCCCTAGAACTTGGTGGATGATAATTGCGATTACCTAGACAATACACAAACACATTTGCCAAGAAACCTCTCGGCAAAGATCAGTGCCTTGTGGAGTCAAAACAATGAATTATAAATTTCACTGAAAGAGAGGGAGGAGAGATTAATAGCACCCCACTTTCATCAACCCAGCAAGCCACCGTTGACTTCTTCCACATATTTGAACCACCATTCATTTAGGATAGCCATTTTTACTAGATCCTATGTAGCATTTATTTGATTTTATTATATAAATCATCCAATCACATTCTTACAATGAAATTTCATTTTTTCCAGAACAGAGGAGATGGACATGCATGCTTCATTTCCATCATGGTTGACATAACAACCTTTTACAAGAGTTTCATAAACAAACTGATTTCTAGGCCAGTGCTTAGTTAACCCTTTCCAAAAAGTTTAATCAACTCTACATTTTTAGCCAACCCGGAGGTTAAAGCTGATGTGTGTTACCGCCCAAAGTAATACTCAAGTGGTAAAACCCTAAAACACAAGTGCAACCTAGAGGGAACTAAAAGGGGTTGTCCATTGTCACCACAACAACATCCTCTCTCCGTTTAGGCTGGCTCTTCTCTCACACAAGTGGATATCCCTAGAATAGGATTACTAAAGGTATGCAATGGAAGCTCAAGTTGATATAAAGAGTTTGTCTTTAGAAAAACATAAATTGTAGTATGGATTTTATAGATAGAGTAATGGAGGACTGAGATTAGTGCTGATCCAACTTGGGCAAATGGAGTCAATAAGGGAATCAGAGAGGACTGAAAAGTAGATGAGTGGGGACGGTGAGAAGTGCTGTTTTGGCATGCAAAATCTCACCTAGGAATGCACCATTATATTGCTGGAAAAGAGTAGAATAAAGGCCCTTATAACGGTGCCCTATGTATGAACATGCAAAGATAACAAGGATGATCTTACGTCTTACCACCCCATTTATCCATATTTTCAGCCCTCTTCAATCCCTTTATTGACTCCATTTGCCCAATTTGGATAGGCACTAGTCTCGGTCCTCCATCACTCTATTCATAAAGTTTAAACTTTATATTACAATTTCCATTTTGCTAATGCTAACTCTTCATTTCACCCTGAGCCAACATTACATAGCTTTGGCAATCCTATTCTATGGATACTCCCCTTGTGTTGAAGGAGAGCCAGCCTAAAGTGAGATGAAGGGATGCTATGGTGATAGTGGGCAGCCGTCCTTAGTTCCCTCAAGGTTGCACTTGTTGAAAATTGTAGCTCGGACAGGAAATTCCGCATAGGTTTAGTGTCAAACGTGATGGAAGTCGTTTGAGTCAATTCTATTTTGTAATTCACTTCAGGTTGCACTTGTTGTTGAAAATTGTAGCTCGGACAAGAAATTCCGCATAGGTTTAGTGTCAAACGTGATGGAAGTCGTTTGAGTCAATTCTATTTTGTAATTCACTTCAGTAATAAAGTGAAAGTCTTATATTTCATGGTTGAGTCTAATAAAGTGTATTTTTAATACATTAGTGATTTAGACTAATCTCAATTGTACATCTCACAGTGAAATTAGTGTTTCAACACAAGTATAAATGCAAGTCAAAATAGAGGGTTAAGACACATTCATTATTCACTCAAAGATAGTTTGGTCGGGAGGTGATTGATTTCATCTGTGGAACAGAGTGAGAGCCTTGGAGAGGAGCCATGCTCAACAACCACCAGGTAGAGAACAATGTGCAGGTCTGTACATGACAGATCTGTACAGTTGTATGGACAGGTCCATACAGTCATATGGAACAGGTTCAGATAGTCATAAGGACAACATGTACAACATGCAACAAATAACAAGTAGTTTTCTCGGTTCTTGGCAGACAATTTTTCTCAGTAAGTGCAGATTTTTTTGTTTGAATGTACCATACAGCTGTTAGTTTGACAGTTGGTGGAGGTTTGAATTATTAATGAAAGGATGATTTGAAGGACTAAATTATTTGTGTATTGTGTTTTGCTTCCGCTGCTTACTTTTTAGCTGTATGTGTGATTACTGCTATATGAAAGAATTTAATTTCGATAATGAAATCGCAGTTTGTGTTTAGTTGAGAACATAAGGAAGTAGTCACCTAGGGTTTGGAAATTTTAACATGGTATAAGAGCTTCTCTGATTGAGAGGTGTTATCACATACATTGTAGCTGGAGCTACCATGATCCAAACCTGATTTTTTCCAGTCCATTGAGCCAGTCCTGTGGTTGAGATGAGCATATTTTTCAGCGGTGATGTATATTTCTGAGCCAGCAGCAGCAGTATGCCCCCTTGTCATGACTGATCCTGCATGACCCCATTGAGATGAGCATATGAAAGAATTTAATTTCGACAATGAAATCCAAGTTTATGTTTAGTTGAGAACATAAGGAAGTAGTCACTTAGGGTTTGGAAATTTTAACCTGGTATAAGAGCTTCTCTGATTGAGAGGTGTTATCACATACATTGTAGCTGGAGCTACCATGATGCAGACCTGATTTTTTCCAGTCCATTGAGCCAGTCCTGTGGTTGAGATGAGCATATTTTTCAGCGGTGATGTATATATCTGAGCCAGCAGCAGCAGTATGCCCCCTTGTCATGACTGATCCCGCATGACCCCATTGAGATGATTCTGGTGTAGTCATGGTCCATTCAGTGCATAGCAGTTGGTCGGTGATGATGTCCTTTGCCCATGGCCGGTTGCAGATGTTCCAAAGGTAGGTATATGATTAAGCAAAGGTATACAGTTACTTTGCATTTAGATGTTTCAGTTGCTCTATATTTTATGTTAGTTACTGTGACTATGCATGTTTACTGACAGTGGCATTTTGAGCTTCATAGTTTGAAACCTGTGTCGGGAGTGGTTAGAGAGCCCCTAATGTAAGGTCATTACATATGTTTGCTAGTATCTCCTACCTTACATGGACTTAGCCTTATTTTTGCTTTGGTGGCATCACCTCTCACTTTCTCCACTCATTTCGTCTCTTCCGTTATCTGGTTTGATCCCCACTTGTACTTTGACTAGTGATATCGAGGGCTTTTCCCACTTAGACCTCTTTCTTGGATAGACTCCATGTTTACCTTGTGTCTCGGCTCTGGAGTGTGTGGCCTATACCGGGATGTTATCTTTTAGTCCTTGAAAACAAGTATTCCTATAAAAGCATCGGATCACATAAATGATATATCTAAATGGATGCAAAAAGTCAGCTAAAAACAGTGTTGCTAAACACTAAAGCAAATAAATAAAATGTCTTCTGTAAGCTAGTCAGTTTCCAAGGGATGAGTACTCATCCTTTGTATGATGTAAGGCTGTTTGCCCCTACAAGACAACAAGATGGTAACTCCATCGCACCAATGGACAGTGGCAGGCAATGGTGGTAAGACCGAGTCATTATCTAAGGTCCGCAAGGCTATTCAGGGCACCTGCCCTTGGAGGATGGCTAGTGAAAGATGATCAAATGTTAAATGTGAAATGTGAAAGTGCAAAGTTGGCAATAAACTAAATTTAAAAGGTTGCTTGTATAGAGTCTACTGGGAACATTCCAAGCACTCTACCCATTTGTGAGGCACCGCCATTCCCTGAGTGTTTTCTATCCGACATACGTCTAAGCGGTTTTCCCTTTTCCCTCATGTATAAGAGATTATAGTGTTGAAGTTACAAGTCCTTCCCTATTATCTTAGCCTTGTTTTCCACCTCACCCATCCTAGTCGTTTGTCTAAGTCTTTGAGTGAGCATATGTAGGGAGCTTCATGAAAGACTTAATGGTTTCTCTCATACAGGTATATTTTATTGATTATATGGCCACTGTTATTGCGTCAAGATGCGCTCTACAACCCAGTATGAGGGAGATCTTGTAACGTTTGTCCATGTTTGTCCTTATTGTCGGCCATAAACAAAAAAGAATAATACAAAGTAAAAAGTAAATATGAGGGAGATCTTGTAATGTTTGTCCATATTGTCGGCCATAAACAAAAAAGAATAATACAAAGTAAAAAGTAAAAAAAACATGGACAAACATACAAAGTAAAAAGAATAAAAAAACAATACAACATAAAACAAAGTAAAAAAGAATAATACAAAGTAAAAAGTATTAATACAAGAGGTTTGGACAAACATACAAAGTAAAAATAATAAAAAAACAATACAACATAAAACAAAGTAAAAAAGAATAATACAAAGTAAATAATGCACCTCCGGAGATTTGATCCCTCTCGGTGCTTGATAGAGCCTAGGATTTGGATCTAGGTTGGTGTATTTCATGTTTTAGTCTGGTTACCAACATAAACTTGTGAGCATTATTCATCTAACATGGATACATGATCATCCAAACTATTGCTCTACCTTCAGTTTGGGTACTTCGACTTGGTCAAACCCAGTTTGACTTGGTCAACACGTTTCCCGAGGCAACGGTGTTCGAGATTGCTTACTTATCCTCCAGATGTGTCCAGTACACCATTTCCATGCTCAGTTTTTAGTTTGAGGCCATTCTGCATCAGTTACAGTGATTATTATTATTTTTATGGCCATTTTTTATTACATTGGATATGGTGTTGGGCTTTAGATGCATGTTTTCATGGATATATGGAGTATGTGTAGTCACTATTAGTGGATTTCATGCCTCTAATTCACTTGGTGCACTCATATGGTGACTTTGGGCAAAGGAAGTGGACCTGATGATGATTTTATTCTCTAGCATGATGTACCAATAGTTTTTATTCAGAAAAATGACCATGGTTTTCACTGGGAAAATCGATTTGGCTAATGTGGGTAAGGAAATGGCATGGGGATGATTGATGATAATGTCTTATGGCTCTAGATACATGTTACATGGATTTGCTTTGTTCGGCATGGTCTCCACATGATGTTATCCTTGTCCTAGAGAGGACGTCTTCTCCCCTTGGGGTGCACTTCATAGTTGATCATTTGTGTATACCACATCATTATGTTATATCTTTGTAAAAGGTTGGTTCCTAGGGTGATTTATGCTGTGGTTGAGATGAGCATATTTTTCAGTGGTGATGTATATTTCTGAGCCAGCAGCAATAGTATGCCCCCTTGTCATGACTGGTCTTGCATGACCCCATTGAGATGATTCTGGTGTAGCCATGGTCCATTCAGTGCAGAGCAGTTGGTCGGTGATGATGTCCTTTGCCCATGGTCGGTTGCAGATGTTCTAGAGGTAGGTATATGGTTGAGCAAAGGTATACAGTTACTTTGCATTTAGATGTTTCAGTTGCTCTATAGTTTATGTTAGTTATTGTGACTATGCATGTTTACTGACAGTGGCATTTTGAGCTTCATAGTTTGAAACCTGTGTCAGGAGTGGTTAGAGAGTCCTTAGTGTAAGGTCATTACATATGTTTGCTAGTATCTCCTACCTTACATGGACTTAGGCTTATTTTTCTTTGGTGGCATCACCTCTCACTTTCTCCACTCATTTCGTCTCTTCCGTTATCTGGTTTGATCCCCACTTGTACTTTGACTAGTGATATCGAGGACTTCCCCCACTTAGACCTCTTTGTTGGATAGACTCCATGTTTACCTTGTGTCTCGACTCTAGAGTGTGTGGCCTATGTCACCGAGATGTTATCTTTTAGTCCTTGAAAACAAGTATTCCTATAAAAGCATCGGATTGCATAAATGATATATCTAAATGGATGCAAAAAGTCAGGTAAAAACAGTGTTGCTAAACACTAAAGAAAATAAATAAAATGTCTTTTGTTAGCTAGTCAGTTGCCAAGGTATGAGCACTCATCCTTTGTATGATGTAAGGTTGTTTTCCCCTACAGGGTAGCATGGTGGTGACTCCACCGCACCTATGGACGGTGGCGGGCAATGGTGGTAAGACCGAGTGATTTGTTAGGAAGGTCATAGAACCAATTCACCGCATCCCCCACCAAGGAGAAAGCAAAAATGGTCATCAGATCATTCTCATGAATAACATTGAAGTCAACCACCAATTTGAGAAAAGAAGCAATATGATCAATGGTTGAATCACCACTATTTCCACAGAACTCTGGAGCCACACTATATAGCCCATGATGATCATAGCAATCATTGGGAAACCCATGGATATTTGAGAAATCTATTGAGGGGCATGCCTCGAACAAGTGAACGCAAAGCCCTTCTTTATTACTATCCATAGCATAACAAATCAATGATCTCAGCTATTGAAAAAGCAGAGTTGTCCAACAATGAGCTTTTAAAATTTTCTGTATTGTATGGGCTCATCTACACACAATAAGTCTCAACAATTTTATGAGATACAAGGGTTTTATCCCTTCAATGGAGTCGCCATGTGAGAATAAAAATATGCATTTTAAATACTCACAAAAATTTCTATTTTTTGCTTTTCTTTGAAAATATAAAAAGGGAAAAAGTTAGTGGAGTCGCCAGACGAAAATTACAGATCTACTCTAAACATTCATCAAACAAAGCAAAAACAAAAAAGGAGAAAACAAAAGTCATACTCCGGGAATAAAAAGATTTATCCCCGGCAACGACGCCAAAAAATGTTGCCGTCGGATACACACCTGGGGTTAACGTGGCATAAATCTTCAAGCAATTCCTACTTGTTCTGTTAAGAGATCTCGATGGTTCACACAGACATTGAGGGATGCTTAGGAGCATGTTGAGGCAACTAGGTGCTAATTCAGGGAGAGCAGACATTCGAAGAAGTTTCCAAACTACATTGTGTTGATGAGCAACATCATAGATTTTGAGAGCCTTCCAGTTTTCAGGAGGCAGCTGACTAATAGGTTTGGAGGGATGTGTAGGACATTATGCCTAGATCATAGGGGAAATCAATATTCGCTTCCAAGTGGCTCTACAAGATCAAGCATGGGTAGATGGCAACATAGAGAAGTAGAGAGCGAGGTTTTTGGCGAGAGGGTTCTCTCAAAAAGAGGGAGTGGACTATGAAGAGACTTTTGCTCCAGTCACTAGGTACACTTCCATTAGAGCAGTGATGCCTTTAGTCTCCATTATAGGATCAATGATACATTAGATGGATGTGAAGACAACTTCCCTCAATGGGATAATTGAGGAAGAAGTGTACACAGAGAGGCCTCAGGGCTTTGAGATTAGTGGGAAGAAGTCCCATGTGTGCAGGCTGAAAAAGGTCTTGTATGGGCTTAAGCAGGCATCGCGAACATGGTATTTCATGGTCGATGGATACCTCCAAGCTTCAACAAAATTGACGTAGATTCCAACTTAAATTTCATATTTGTTGAGGCAGATCTACTTGTTTTGGTGTTGTATGTAGATGATATGTTTCTTACAAGTTCATAGAAAAGCTCATTACAGGGTAAAAGGCAGATATGGTAGTTGAGTTTGAGATGAAGGACATTGGCATGATGTGTTACTTCTTGGGGTTGGAGGTTTCAAAGAGAACAGGGGAGATTTTCCTTCGACAGGTTAAGTATGCATTTTAGATTCTAAAGAGATCTTGGATGGAGGACTGCAAAACTATGGCCATGCATATGATCACTAATTTGAAGAAGGCAACAATTTTAGATTCAGATATGGTGGATCCCACATTGTACAAGCAGTTGATAAGTTCCTTGATGTATCTGGTCAACACTAGGCCAAATATATGTTTTGTAGTGAACACCTTGAGTCATTTCATGGAGTCAAGGCAGAAGCATTGGGTAGCAGCAAAACATGTGCTCAAATACTTGAGGGGCACAATGGAGTATGGTTGAGATATCTTGGAGATGGTGAAGTGAAGTTGCAGAGATATAGAGACCCAAATTGGGCAGGTAGTGCATCGGATAGGAGGCGCACCTCAGGGTGTTGCTTTAGCTTGGAATCAATGATGATATCTGTGGCACTCAACTCAACAAAGACAGAGTATATGGCAGCTAGTACATCGAATTGAGGCTATTTGGCTTTGCAAGTTACTTGCAAGATTATTAATCAGGAGTTGGATCCCACAATGATTTATTGTGATAGTCAAAGTTTTATCAAACTTTGAGAATCCAATTTTTCATGACAAGTCCAAGAACATTGAGATTAGTTATCTGTTAATTCGAGACATGATTCATAAGGGAGTAGTAAAGCTCTAGTATGTACCCACAGATCAACAGGTTGTTGATATTTTGACCAAGCCCTAGGGAAAAGGGAAGTTTGAAGCATTTAGAGACAAACTTGGATTGATGCATAATTCCTTTCTCACTAAGAGGGAGTGTTGAAAATTATATCTTGGACAGGAACTTCCGCATGGGTTTAATGTAAAACGTGTTGGATGTTTGAGTTAATTCTATTTTGTAATTCACTTCATTAATAAAGTGAAAGTCTTATATTTAGCTATTGAGTCTAATAAAGTGTATTTTTAGTATATTAGTGATATAGGCTAATCTCAACTATACATCTCATTGTGAGATTTGGGTTTCCGCTCATGTATAAAGGGAAGTCAAGATAGATGATTAAGACACATTCATTATTCTCTTAAAGGTAGTTTGGTTGAGAGGTGATTGATTTCATCGGTGGAGCAGAGTTAGAGCATTAGAGAGGAGCCAAGTTCAACAACCTGGCAGAGAACAACGTGCAAGTCTGTACAGGATGGATCCGTACATATGTACATAATAGGTCTGTACAGTTGTACAAACTTGCATAGTAGGTAGTTTTCTCAGTTTTTGGTTGTGTAGCACGGGAACCGCTCCTGGCTTTTAGGGAACTCGTTCCTGAAGTTCCGACGTTCCAGGGAACTTGGGAACTTGTAGGAAACTTTCCCAATCTAGTGGGAACTGTTCCAGATGGTTGGGAACTTACTGGGAACTTTTACCCTCGAAAATCGGGAACTTGGGGACGTTTTCTTGCACGTTTCCTTCACTGGGAGCTTCCACTCATTCATGATTGCCACATAGGTTGTTAATGACATTCCCATTTCTTTGCGACCATACTTTTATATGGTTGACTCAGAATTTTTTCTCTAGAAAACTAAGTTGCAGTAAAAGTCTATTTCGTGCTACCTTAGTTGATGCATTGATATCTGTCTAACGCACGTGCTAGAGTATTCACTTGTCCCTATATTGAATTGCAGTTACTGCTAATCAATAATAAATGTAAATCTATTTTGACTTTTTATATATTAAATAAAAGAAAGTAAATTATATATTTTACTATTTACTTTATGAATAAAAAAATAAAATTTTAAATAATTGAAAATAGTTATAAATCTTACTTTAAAACTAAATTCATATAATACATTTAAATAAAAATTATCCTGATTTTTATTTTATAATAATTTAAATGTGATTATCTATACACCTTTGCAAATACCGCAACATAGAATGTCTTGCAAGCATATAATATTCTAATACATTTTAATCATAACTGACACAAAACTGAAAACTTACACTACATAATCATTGGCATAGATGGTAATCTTGATATTATTGCCATTTCCATCTTGCTAAGAGGTTCTAGTTACAACAATAATATAAGGAATAAGCTAAGTCATCTGGTTTGTGCTAAGTCAACTGGGGTTCTTATGTTTTTTTAAGTATTTTATTTTTATATTTTTTAATATGTAATGTCCCCATCCAAATAAATCACTAGAAGGGAAAATTCCACCAATCTACTAGTTCCCTAGGTTGGTGTGGAAACATTTAGATTTGGATTAAGGGAGCTATAAAACCCCAAATGGACATTCGCTTGACAAAAATATATTAAAAGGGGCTAAATAAATATTTATAATAGGAAAATAAGGTGGCACTTGGTCATGAGGGCACATTGGTGGTGTGAGACCCACACAAAGCAAGATTCTCCATGCCACATGGCATCCTACTCTCACCCATTCAAATCCAAGGTGGAGTCCAATGTTCTTGGGGGAGTTGGAAGGGCATTACACTTGGCATGACTCATTGAGGGTCGAATTTGAGTGGAAGAGTAACTCCCATGGAAGAGGAAGAGGCATCTTAGAGGTATTGAGACACTTGGGCTAGATTCCCTAGCTTCTATGACAACAATGATGAAGATGCTATGACACTTATGACAAGGATAAGACCTGATTGCTGACATCTGACTATATGACATGTCAAGGCTAAAAATAGCCTCCAAGAGGGCGCACAAGGGAGTTAGGGTAGCCAAAGATTCCTCCATTCGAATTGATGGAAGAGGGAGGCTAGGAATTGTTGGACAAGTGGCACTCATTGGAATCTCTCCCCAATTTGAGTTGGCATGAAGCTCTTGGAGAGAATTCGAACCATGGAGGGCTTGGAAAGCTAATAAAAGACAAGAACAAAGAAGGAGAGGGGCTTTTGATCATTTCTCATTTGGTAATTTGGAGAGCATAACTTGTCCATGCAAGTTGAGTGTTTATTCTACTTGCCTTAGCACCAATTTCAAGGGTGAAAGATTCCCATCCTAATTGGCAATTGGAGAGGCCATTCAGACCTTTCATTTGGAGTTGTATGAAGACACTTTGTTACAGGTTGAAGCTACAGGGTTGCTCGTGACCATTTTTCCTTCAACTTCTTTCCACATCTCTTTCACTTTTTCTCTCTCTATTCTTTCTCTTGGAGGAAGGGCGCACATGGAGAGATGATGATATCTTTGGGGAAGTCCAAGGGGCCCCATTTATTTGTAAGATGATGTCCACACTCTGTATTTGATGCTCAGATATACCTTAGATTGAAACTCCAAGCAAAATCATGTAAAAATGCCAAACTATGCATGAATGATGCCATTTTCTCATATATCTTATTGTAGGAGCTTGAAGTTGTTTGGTATCGACTTGTATCAGTAAATCTCTGTGGTTTTATTTCTGTTTGGAGAGCCATTAATAAACCGAAGAAGTTCATACACCTTATGCAAGTCCTTGTAACATTTCTCTCAAATTTCATGGCAAGTTATAGCGTTTTTCTCTCATTTCCCCCTATGTTAAGACATGTTTACAAATCTCTGATTTATGGGAGTTGCAACAGCCTTTAGGAACTGATTAATGATGCATTTGGGTGCCCTTTGAAGTCATCTAACTAATCCATGTCTTTGTTCTGAAAGTTGGGAGGGTCGTACTACATTTGGGAAGCCATTAGTGACCTCTACCCTAGGGGGTTTGAACCTCGAAATTAGTAGTAAATTCCCATTTTCTCCTGATTTCAAATGAAGGTTGCATAAGTCTTTTGAGAGTGTCCAAGCACCTATCAACCTCATTTTTATGTTCTAATACCCTTCAAATACCTTCAGACCCAATTCGAAAGCCTTAGGAGCCATTTGGAAGCACTTGAGTCATCACTAGTCCAAGGTTCGCATTGACCAAAAAATTACAATTTTTCCAATTTTTCCAAATTATTAAAAATGGACAATACAAGTGGTAATAGAGCATGGTCCTTGCACTTGATGTGGGTGACCATTTATGAGGTCAAGAAGTCAACCCCCACCTTCTAACACAAAAACTAAAAGTACCTTTGGTGAAGAGGAAGAAGAAGGAGAAGATGTGCACTCTGTTGAGACTATGGCTAAGGATGAGAAAGGAACCTCAGACATGGAGGAGAAAGAGGAGTTTAGGAAATTCATGAAACCATTTTTTGAAGAGATGACAAGGCAGATAATGCAAGGGTTCGAATTGATGGCTAGTCAAATTGGTAGCAAATTGGCAATAGGAGGCAGTAGTAGTTCCCCTAGTGAGGAAAATAAGGCATTTGGTGGAAGCATTTTCTCAAGGACAGGGCCTCATAATCAACCCAATGTATTTCAAAGCTCAATAAGAGCCACCACACCCAATTTTCTTGAGACTAAAGAGGACCTTCACACCCAATATGGAATGCAAGAAGTTCTAGCAGAATGGCAACAATTGAGTGAAGATTGTAGGAGGACCTTACCATTTGATCAATTCTTTACTGTCTCAAACAAGCTCAAGATGAGGGGAGGCAATAGAACTCCTTTCCAAAACAAAGAATTGAATTATGCCATAGGTAAAATGCCCTTTCCTACCTTTGATGGCTCATCTCAAAGTTCTGCAAATACTTGGATACAAAAGTTAGATGTATATTTCAGCTGAATCCAATGGTTGAAGAGGATGTTCTAAAAATGGCTATTTTTGCATCTTGAAGGAGAAGCCAATGATTGGTGGTTCCATGGGATTAAAATCTTGGGACATGATCAAGTCACAACATATGAAGAATTTGTTAACAGGTTATTGGAGAGATTCGAGCAAAAAGACCTTGAAATGCCTTTCAAGGAACTAGCACAGTTGAAGCAAATTGGAACCCCTAATGAGTACATGTTGGAATTTCAAAAACTATCAGTTAAGGTGGCTGATATATCTATGGTTTTGTTATCACATATATAGTAGCCGGGCTACCATATTTTATTTTTCAGATTCCAGTACACTTTTCAGCTAGTTCCCTTACATATGAGATGCTGAGATGAGCATCTACAGTGGATCACTATTTGATTATGGACAACAGTATTATTCCCATGCCATGACTAAGTCTCAGGACACTCAGATTTGAGGACTGATGTAGCCTTTTAGCCATTTACAGAGTAGTTGGTATTGCCCAGAGTTGCAGCAGCACGTTCTCAGTGGACAGATGATAGTTCAGATTGTTGTGCACAAGTATGGCCCAGCAGGTATTATTTGGTGTTATGGTTATATTGCTTTTATACTCATTCTTGTGACATGTCTTAGCATTTAGTATCATGATCTGACGATCATATAGATATTTGGACCTGGTTGTATCTTTTATATATGTATATGTCCTCACTCAGACTTAAGTTCTTGACCTATACTCATTGGTTTTACCCTCCTTAGGGAGAATAGAGGTGATCATTCCCACCATCCTTGGCTTGCTAGTGTTGGTTTCATTATTCATTGTCTCCCACCATCCATTACCTTCTAGTTTGTTGATTATCCCGACTTACTACTTGACTAGTGGCATGGAGGACCTTCCCCCACTATAGCCTCTTTGTTGGATAAGCTTCCCTGTTTTATTGTGTCTCGGCTCTGAGTTGCCTAAGTTGTGTTGGCTAAACTTGAAACAGATAGTACTACCATCAATACAATGTATTTGGAAATGAAATGTATATCTTATGAAATCCCATTCATGTAACAAGTGTTTTTGAACACACATGAATGCAAGGCAAGCCTAATGAAATTGGCTTTGAAATGTAAATGTGAAATGTAAAGACACACGCAGATCAAGGCTATGGAAACTCAAAGGCCCAAAAAGCAATGGTTCTTAAAAGCTATATTTAAATGATTACTGGCCTCACTTGTATTTGATGTGGATTGTAGGCATTTGTCAAGGTGAATAAGCACTTCTGACGTAACTTACCCATTTGTGAGACACAACCATCCCCCGTGTTACTGCTTGTCCAACATATGCTAGAGTGTGTATCCTGTTTCCATATCCAAAGTGTCACAGTGTCAAGTTAGTAGTCATCCTTTAGCCTAGCCCATTCAGTTTCAGCCCTCACCATTCACTAGCAAATTGGTCACAACTATGAAGTGAGTATGGTCTTGAAAGTCTGGTCTGAGTCTTAATAAATATTGAAAACACTTTATAATTGGTTATTAGATCGCCAGAGAAATGATTGCTACTTGTTATAATTATCACTTGAATGATTTGTAGAGCATGTTTTAACCTCTAACACTTGCAGCAGTTTGATGTTAGCCTGGGTCATATTATTGGTCATGTTGACTTGGTCAAATCTAGTTTGACCAAAGTCAACTACAGGACATGAGGTGGATAGACCTCAGATGATGCAGATATATGATGTGGTCTATTACAGGTCACCAGATGGTTCTATGTAGTGGTTACAGGTGTATGATGATGATTTGTAATTCTCAACATTATTTGATTATTTACATATTATTATTATTTTATCTGTTTGGGCATATTGGATATTTTATATGATCATGCAGAGATCCATAGGGTGTATGAGTACACACCTTAGATAGATTTGGGCTCTCTGAGTCCAATGAGACAGTGGGTTTTCAGTTCCGAGCAGTTACAGTGATGATTTTCCTCAGTTTGCCATTCTGGTGCAGTTTTGCCATGATAAATGGCCTGTCAGAGTAGAAAGATGACTTGATTTGTTTACCTAGGGCGCTGTATGAGGAGGGGGTGGTCCAGCCACTTGATTTTACCATTATACCCCCCTCCTAGAGAGCCTGGTGGGCTCAGTTTGACAGCGCAGGCACTACAACTATCAATTTGGGCAGCTTCACAGTTACCGAGGTAGATTAAAAATGGTTAAATTGGCTACTGAAGAATTCGATTCGGGCTACTGAGGCAAGGAAATGGCATGGGATGAGTTTTGATGATGAGTGTGATGTCTTCCACACCTTCCACAGCAGTTTCAGCATTCAGTGGGACCCACATCCATCTCTCCGGCACTTTTTATGATTTTCTGGAGCCTTTGGAGGCTCACGACTTTCCTAGAGGAGTACGATTTGGTGCTTGTGTTGGTCATTTGATGATATTGTGCCATGGGGACACACTAGGGGTGTTATACATTACCCCCTAGACCCACCATGAGCTTTATTCATGTTTATTTTATCACTTTGAGTGGGACCCCCTCTCCTAAGGCGATTTTGTCCATGTATTGTTATATTTTTGAGTTGATCCAGGTACTTTATTGTTGAGCTCATCTCAACCATTGATTAGATCATTTTGATCTTTTAATCTTAGCCATCCATTCAAAAGGTGGTTAGGGTTTTGGTATCTCTCCATCCTATTTAAAGGAGAGAGCTTCTCATTGTAAAGGGTCTTTAGCTCTTGGAATCTTGATAATAGAAAAACTTATTGTGGACATTTTTGGGTCTCCTTTGCATTTGATATTCTTCGATGGTGATTGGAAAGTCTATTGCATCCTAGCATTTGAGTATTTGTGGTGATATCTATATTTTCGTGGAAACTTTGTCTTTTCTACAGAAGGGCGACTTCACTTGGGTGTTTTTGCATGGCTTCCTCAACTGGCTTGCTTGGCTTCGCTTGTATCAGGGGGTTATCATTAGTATCATTGTGATCTATGGTTTCATCTTGTTATTTCTCTTGTGGCATTTTTCTATCTTTCTTGATGCATCAAATATGATATTGTTGACGTTTGTTGTGCAGGAGAGAGGGCGCATTGGCTTCCTTGGGCAAATCGATTTGCATAGAATACTCATCCAAATCTTCTCAAATTGATCGAGAAGGCATAGATCATCATCATCAAGGTATCTACAAGGTTTCCCGGGTAAGATCTACAGGTTTGTTCTTTTCTTGGTTCCAATCCATTGGCATCATTATTTTACTGTCAAAACCCTCACTATTTTTATTCAGAAAATTTCACGGATTAAATCCCTTGATCAATTGGCAAACTATTTCTGGGTATTTTAGCTTGGACCAAACCCAAAGTGGGTTCTCCTAGGCGTCAACTTTGGAGGACTCCACAGGGCCCAAATCCCAAGGCACTAATCTCCAAACCCTAGCGCACTTCCTCACTTGGCCAATTTTTCTGTGTTTTGATCCTGTCTCTGAGGCTTGTGTGTTTTGATACTGTCATATCTCTCTTCAAGTCTATCCAAATGTACTAGATAGCCCCAATCCTGTTCTTAACCTCCCTGCATTGGACACGGTTCCCAAGGCAGTGGATTTTCATATCAATTGCTGATACCTTGATTATGGATCTAACAATTAATCTCATAAGTCACTTGTATTTTCACATCGGATCAATTTCATATCTTATAAGCCTCTCGATCCAACCCATTACTCACCCTGTGACTTCATCCATAGATCTAGGGTTCACCATACCTAACACCTTACGTACTTCATTGTGTTTGATTTGATCTGGTGTCCTGGTTTGATCTCTCCTGTCGGGAGTAGATTTGGGTCTCCCCCATTATTGTTTTGGGTTAGGACAACATCAAGTGAAGATTGCCTCGATTGGCGTGACAACCATCCATTTGGGAGTCGAGGCTATCTTGGTTCACCTCTTTGGTTTCCCATCCCCTCTACCATCCTTACGGATCCATCTATAGGGGTAACTACAAGTTTGGTGATAACAGGTTTGATTGGTATTGCTCTTTACTGAAGGTTTGGCTGAACCTTTGAAGGGTTTAGTTAAAGCCCACAAACCTACTTCATTGAAAGATGCCATGAACTTGACAAGAGATCTACAAAATGTGCTACCCAAGAAGCTATGGCAAAAAGATGCATTTGGTAAAGACAAGAAAGAGGGACCAAGTAAGGAAGAACTCAGAAGAAAGAAACTATGTTACACATGCTTCCAACCATGGGTACCAGGGCATAAATGTGCTAAGGGGAAAGCACAATTCATTGAAGTATTTTCTGATGATGAAGGTGAAGGGGACATGGAGGAAGAAAAACATCTTTCAGCCCAAGAAGAGGGATATGACACAGCAGAAGAAGATCATCCATCACCTGAAAAAGGGAGAATGGCAGTGCTTTCAGGAGTACCTCATTTTCACACCATTCGATGCAAGGGAGTGGTACAAGGGAAAAGAGTTTTAGTATTGGTAGATGGAGGAGAAACTCATAACTTCATTGATGTAGCCTTGGTGGAGAGGAGAATGTTACCTACTGAATCATTCGATGGGTTCACAGTCATCATTCCAGGTAACAATTCTATGGAATGCAAAACATGGATTCCAAAGCTACAACTCACCATAGGAAATTACAAATTTTCTGATAGCTTTTATGTGGTAGATGTTGCTGATACAAATGTGGTCTTGGGAGTGCAATGGTTGTACTCTATAGGGGAACATACAGTGAACTACCAAATACCTGAAGTGGAATTTTAAGATTCGGAAAGAAAACAAAGGGTAGTGAGAGGAATGCACACCTATCCTAACCAAGTGGTGTTTTCCCACAGTATGAGGTCCATATTGAGGCATGGGGATATTTAATGGGATGCTGAATGTTTCATCACTTCCCCCAAGCCAAACATAAAGATTGCAGAACATCCAAGGGAGATAAGGCAACTACTACACAAATATGAAAGGGTTTTTGGTGACCATCCTCCTGGAAGGCCACCTGATAGAGGAGTTGAGCACACCATTGTTTTGGAGGTGGGTACTTCACCTATACAAATACCACCATATAGACACCCAAAAAGGTTCAGAGATGAGATTGAGAAGGCTATTCAAGAGCTCTTGGGATTGGGACTCATTAGACCAAGCTCAAGTCCCTATGCTTCTTTAGTTGTTTTGGTGAAGAAAAATGATGGAACCCTAAGGATGTGCATTGATTTTAGAGCTCTAAACAAGAAGACAATAAAGAATATATATCCCATCCCTAGAATAGATGAGCTCATGGATGAGCTATTTGGAGCAAAGTTCTTCTCCAAAATTGATCTTAGATCCTGGTTACCATCAGATTCGAATGAAGGAGGAGGATGTGCAGAAAACTGCTTTCAGATGTCACTATGGTCATTTCAAATTTCTTGTCATGCCTTTTGGTTTGACCAATGCTCCAGCCACATTCCAATCATGCATGAACAAAATATTTTGCAAGCAGCTTCGTAAGTTTGTTTTGGTTTTCTTTGATGATATTTTGATTTACAGTAAGACATGGGAGGAACATTTGCACCATTTAGAAGTTGTATTGAAAATCTTGCATGAACAATCTTTGTTTGCTAAGTTGTCCATGTCTAAATTTGGGTTGAAAGAAGTTTTGTATCTTGGGCGCATCATTGGGCAAGATGGAGTAAAGGTGCACTTGGAGAAAATAAAGGCTATTCTTGAATGGCCTGTAATCACACAACTTGTAGTTGTCTCTAGAGGTATCCTATCCAGGACGGTAGAGGTGTAGACAACTAAAGAGGTGACCCAAGAGATGCCACGATTCCCAATGCAAGATGGGTGTCACGTTAATCGAGGCACTCTTCATTTTAGATTAAGCCTAAGCAAGACCAAGGGGGAGACCCTAGCTTAGCCAATGAAGGCTATTGAATCAAATCAAGACCTCCTAGGGATATGTGATGATGACAAAAGGAAGATCAAGATTAGATCTAGATCTAGGATGGATAGGTGGGCCCAATGAGTTAGGGCTTGGTTGAAGAGGCTTAAGGAAAGATAAATATTCAACCAAGGAGAGATGAAGGCCACCTATGAGGTCAAGATGATAGATCTAGATAGATCTAGTGCCCAAATAATAGATCTAAGTGGGGCCCACCCTTAAAATAAGGAAATTGGTCCAAATGGGGCCCACAAGGTAGAAATTAAAGAAGAGAGGCACTAGGGGGTTTGCAAATGAGTGGATCTAATGGATCAATGAAGAATTGGCAATACCCACGTGTGAGATCTAGCAAAAGACCATCTACCCAAGGAGTGCGACTTGCCTCAAGGAGGACTAGTGCCTTAGATGAAGGGGCAAATGGAGTCGGATGTCCACCAAATTATAGATCGAGAATGTTGTGACTAATGTAGAGGTGGGTTTTAATTATTAAGCCCAAAAAGTTGCTAGATCTCCATAGATCTGAAAAATAAAAAATAAAAGGGTTTTGAAGTTTAGGGTTTTGAGATCTAGAAATAATGGATAAGCCAAGGAGGAAAAATACTAACCTTTCAAGCATACCTGGATAATGAGATGAATGCCGATTGTGATGAGGATTACTTTCCCAAAGATCAAATGGAAGATTTTGAAGCCCTCTTGCCAAAAAC
The DNA here is from genome assembly GCA_027924585.1 of Larix kaempferi. NCBI lineage: Eukaryota > Viridiplantae > Streptophyta > Pinopsida > Pinales > Pinaceae > Larix > Larix kaempferi. Next base: position 9,320,915 of record BSBM01000173.1, on the reverse strand, counting down.
AATTTGTCCAAGCCTACACGTGTGTTCCTCTGTACCTGTGAAAACCAAGGAGACAAAGCTCAATTAGTTAAACAAGACAAGGGTAGATACAAGCTAGAAATAGATGACAAAGAATGATTGATACAATGACAAAACCACTCCCTGTTTGATCCACGAATTGAAGAAAATTTATAGGGCAAGCCTCCCCACCAATGCGCATTCCTCCAAGACGTCTTCTTCAACTATAAATAAAAAATATGGCAAAAGATGCAAGATAGCTACAAGATATCCTCCAGTGCAATGGAAAAAGCATTTACAATCATCACAACCAAACATCCACTTCAAGATCCAAGCATTGCTCCAAAAGATAGAATTTTATTCTAATAGCCAAGAGCCAAAAAACTCTAGATGCCTTTACAATAGGGGGGTCTCTTCCTTAAATAGGAGGAGAGAGACCAAAACCCTAACCACTTTATGAATGAGTGGTTGAGATCAAAAGATACAACAATATAATCACTGGCTAAGATGAGCCAATACAACATAAGACATGGATCACTCACTAAAGGGATGACGTCATGCCTAAAAACAACCTAGGGGGGTGACGTCATGGCTAGGGGAGACTAATACAATTGTGTCTCACATAAGATGACTAGGACAAGTGACTAGGAGCACATAGTGGGGCTAGGAGGTATCATTTCCCTTCACTAGCATCACCCCATGGCACAATAATATAAAATGAGACTCAATGACATGTCCAAGTACACAAATGATCAAATGCTGTCCCCCAATCTGAGAGAAAAATACATCAAAAGACATCTTGCTGATTGTGTGGACCCCACTAACTGCTGCAAATTGATCTGGAAGGAGTGGGATACACCATAGATGACCTCAAAGCAGACCTCATGCCAAAACCTTGCCTCAATTGCCCAAATCGAATTCCTTTATGGCCTTTTTATTCCATTTTTTAATCCTCTTGAAAACCCTGAAACTGCCCATAATTGACTGCCAGGTTCCTGCGCTGTGAAACTGAGTGTGCCATCATGTCTGGAAGGGGGGTAATATGGTAATAACAAGTGGCTGGACCACCCCCTTCCCTTGTAGCGCCCCAGGCAACGACTAGCCTCCAATGATCTGATTGGACAAACCACACCTGCATGGCCAAACTGGTCAACAGGTGGAAAACTGCTCACAACATGCCTGAGAGTGCCTGAAACTGATAGATAAGTGTCTCAATGGATCCAAAAGACTCAAATCCACTAGATATGAGTACTCATACACCTGATAACCTGTAAGATCATCTGTAGGGTCCACCATACCCGGACAATGTAAAAATATGATGATCTGGAAATAATAAAAATCATGAAACTGCATCAATCATCATCTGAAACCTGTGCCCATCATATGGAATCATCATAAGGTGTATGAAGGACCATAGATCATCATCATGCAATATAAATGGTCCATCTCATCACGGATCCCAAGGTTGACCTTGGTCAAACTAGGTTTGACCGGTCATTCTAGGTTTGACCGGTCAAACTGATAAAAAATGACCCTGGCTAAAGAAGCCAAGTTGCTGCAAGTGCAAATAGTTAAGACATGCTTTTTAGATCATTTTTATAGCCAGATTATAAAGTATTAAGCATCATTTCACCGACAGTTAATAAATAATAATGGTTTGTTAAATAATTTACTTCCAAGCAGAATCTCAAGAATATACTTGTTTGTAAACATGATCAAATTGCTAGCAAAGGGTGAAGGCTAAAAACACAAGGCTAGGCTGAAAGGGATGACTTGACCTCCGTGAACCGCCGTGATACTTTGGATGAGGGACATGGTGTTATACACTTAAGCATGTGTTGGACAAGGAGTACATAAGGAATGGCGATGTCTCAGAAATGGATAAGTTGTTCAGAGAAATGGTTATTCAACCTTGGCAAAAGTTGTCTACTACTATAACCGCCGTGAACTAGGTGCCCGACTAACTGTAACTTGAGGTTCTAGGGGACACTTAGAATTAACTGTCCCTTGCTCCATCTCATATCCTAACCCGTAGGCTCAATGACGAAAGTTTCACATAAGGTCAGCAGTCTGTAGATTTAGCATACATTTAGCCACTGCTTTTTAGGACCTTTCATTTCATTACATTTCATGGCCAACAATCTTTAGATTTAGCATACATTTATCCATTGCTTTTTAGGCCTAATATGACCCCTCTAGGATTTCACATGTGCTGATAAGCACAACTAATCGCAACTTACATTTGGGGTGCATTTACATTTCATAACATTTGAATTTCACTTCAATTTCATAGCCCTTTTCATTGGGCTGTACAAGATATACAATAATTTCCATATGTAGTACAACTTTGCTTCAGGTTTTAGCCAGCACAACTCAAGCAACTAGGGGGACTTCTGCAAATCTAAACCACACATTGGGGCAACTGACTAGAATGAGAAAGGCATAAAATCCAACTCACCAAGGGCAAGTTTTGTTGCCAACTCAGAGCCGAGCCACATCATAAACATGGATGCGAGTCCAACACAGAGGCAAAAGCGGGAAAGGATCCTCCATGTCGCAGGACAAGGTGTAAGTCGAGGTGAAGATCAATATATGGGGAAGGACAAATTGATGGATGGAGACAAGTGGAAATGGTCCCTAAGTTAGCAGGTCAGAAAGATACTAAATGATCATGTTCACATTCATATGAAGGTAAAGACCAACAAGTATACAACAAGAGTTTCCAAATGTCAGTAATACAACCAATACATATAATCCATAACCAATTGTATTTTCAATTTTAATACACTGCCAGATCATAATTACTTTATACCAAGTCAATGCTATCAAAATGACCTAAACAACAAGGTAATAACATCAATGCACATCATATATATACTGGGTCTTCAATCAACATTTGTAATCTGAACCAACTATAACCACTGGGAACACTGTATCTAAAATACTGAAAACTGCACTGCAACTGTATGGAATAAAAGGCCATATCGGTCATCCAATTTGAGGTCTCAAGGCTCAGCCTAGGCATAAGGTCTACTAAATGTCTGATACAAAGATGCTATGATGTGAGAGTGATCATAAATAATGCTGCTCATCATAGCTGATCTCATTGAATGAGTGTAAAGGCAAAGCTCTGAAAAGTGCAGATATATGCTCTGCTCACATGGTAGCCCGGCTACTATGTGTGTGATAACATGGCCATCACCCAAGAACATCACTGAATTGAGAGGCTTCATTGGGATATGCACTTACTATAGAAAGTTTGTGAAGGGGTTTTCCAAACTAACTGCTCCCGTTACTGATTTGACCAAGAAGGATGCTTTCAAATGGGATGAAGAGGTTGGAAAGGCTTTCCAAAGAATGAAAGAGGTAATGAGTAGTTGTCCAGTACTTGCATTACCGGATTTTTCTTAACCATTTGTTTTGGAATGTGATGCATCAGGAGAAGGAATAGGGGCGGTCCTAAAGCAAAATCAACACCCCATAGCTTTTGAGAGCAAAAAATTGCAGCCACATGAGAAGCTCTACTCCATACATGACAAAGAAATGTTGGCCATCATGCATGCCTTGGCCAAGTTTACACAATATCTGGTGGGGTACAAGTTTGTGGTCAAAACTGATCATAACAGTTTAAAGCATTTCCTCACACAAAAGGATCTCAATGAAAGACAACAAAAATGGGTAAGTAAGGTCCAAGCTTTTGATTTTGACAATTCAATATGTAAAAGGGAAGAATAATATTGTAGCAGATGCATTGTCTAGGAGACCTTCATTTTCCCTTATGGACATTTTGAAAGATCAGAAAGATATGCTAATAGTAGAGTATGCCAAAGATAGTTTTGCTTGTGATGTGTTAGATGGGGTCAAAAGAGATGATAGATAAAAGATATTGAATGGCCTAATCTACTATAAGGATTGGATATACTTGGTTCATGGTTCGAATCTAAAGCACAAGATCTTGAAGGAAGCTCATGATTCTCCTTTAGCAGGCCATCCTGGTTTCTTTAAAACATATAGGCAATTAAGACAAAAGTTCTCTTGGAAAGGGTTGAAGGAAGATGTTCTAAAGTATGTGATTGAATGCAAGATATGTCAGTAACACAAAGTTGAACACACCCATCCTGGTCTATTGCAACCATTTCCTATTCCAGAACAAAAGTGGGAAAGCATCTCAATGGATTTCATCACAGGTTTGCCCAAGGCTTTGGGTAAGAATTGTATTTATGTTGTGGTGGATAGACTCACCAAATTTGCTCATTTATTTGCTATTACATCATCTTTTACTGCTGCACAAGTGGCTGATCTATTCTTTAGAGATATTTTCAGATTGCATGGACTTCCCAAAAACATTGTGAGTGACAGGGATAGCAGATTTATGAGTGTTTTCTGGCAAGAACTCTTCAAGTTGGTGGGCACCCAATTGATTCCTAGCACAAGCTATCATCCTCAAACTGATGGCCAAACAGAAAGGGTGAACCAATGGTTGGAAGGGTACTTAAGGAACTATGTTGGTGAGTAGCAGAAAGCATGGGTTAAATGGCTACACTTGGGTGAGTTTTGCTACAATACTACTTTCCATATGTCCATTGGCATGTCTCCTTTCAAAGCACTTTATGGTTATGAAGCACTCACCTTTGTTGATCACATTTTTGGTGATAGTAGAGCCCCAAAAGCTAAAGATTGGGTTGAGGAAAGTCAAGAGGTTTTGAAGCTTCTAAAAAACAATTTGTAGGTTGCCCAAAATCAACAAAAACAGTATGTGGATCAACATAGGGAGGAAAGAACTTTTCAAGTGAATGATTTGGTTTATTTGAGGCTGCAGCCATATAAGCAAACCTTCTTAAAAGAGAAAAGATCAGAAAAGCTTAAACCAAGGTATTATGGTCCATACAAGATAGTTAGAAAAGTTGGGAAGGTAGCTTATGAGTTAGAACTTCCGGAAGGTAGCAAAATCTACAATGTATTTCATGTTTCATGCCTTAAGAAGGCTATTGGTCATCAAATTTCTATTTCAGGAACACTCCCTCCATTAGATGATGCAGGACAACTCATACTTATTCTAGAAAAAATTTTGAAGACAAGAGAAAGGAAATTGAGGAGTAGAACCATAAGAGAATATTTGGTATAATGGAAAGATTTGCCAAGTGAGGATGCCACATGGGAAGAGGAACAAATTTTGCAGCATCCCAATTTGGAATTGCTTGAGGGCAAGCAATCTTGGGTGGGGAGGACTATAATGTCCCCATCCAAATAAATCACTAGAAGGGAAAATTCCACCAATCTACTAGTTCCCTCGGTTGGGGTGGAAATATTTAGATTTGGAATAAGGGAGCTATACAACCCCAAATGGACATTAGCTTGACAAAAATATATTAAAAGGGGCTAAATAAATATTTACAATAGGAAAATAAGGTGGCACTTGGTCATGAGGGCACATTGGTGGTGTGAGACCCACACAAAGCAAGATTCTCCATGCCACATGGCATCCTACTCTCACCCATTCGAATCCAAGGTGGAGTCCAATGTTCTTGGGGGAGTTGGAAGGGCATTACACTTGGCATGACTCATTGAGGGTCGAATTTGAGTGGAAGAGTAACTCCCATGGAAGAGGAAGAGGCATCTTAGAGGTATTGAGACACTTGGGCTAGATTCTCTAGCTTCTATGACAACAATGATGAAGATGCTATGACACTTATGACAAGGATTAGACTTGATTGCTGACATCTGATTGCTGACATTTGACCTATATGACATGTTAGGGCTAAAAATAGCCTCCAAGAGGGCGCACAAGGGAGTTAGGGCAGCCAAAGATTCCTCCATTCGAATTGATGGAAGAGGGAGGCTGGGAATTGTTGGACAAGTGGCACTCATCGGAATCTCTCCCCAATTCGAGTTGGCACGAAGCTCTTGGAGGGAATTCGAACCATGGAGGGCTTGGAAAGCTAATAAAAGACAAGAACAAAGAAGGAGAGGGGCTTTTGATCATTTCTCATTTGGTAATTTGGAGAGCATAGCTTGTCCATGCAAGTTGAGTGTTTATTCTACTTGCCTTAGCACCAATTTCGAGGGTGAAGGATTCCCATCCTAATTGACAATTGGAGAGGCCATTCAGACCTTTCATTTGGAGCTGTATGAAGACACTTTGTTATAGGTTGAAGCTACAGGGCTGCTCGTGACCATTTCTCCTTCAACTTGTTTCCACATCTCTTTCACTTTTCTCTCTATATTCTTGCTCTTGGAGGAAGGGCGCACATGGAGAGATGTTGATCTCTTTGGGTAAGTCCAAGGGTCCCCATTTATTTGTAAGATGATGTCCACACTCTGTATTTGATGCTCAGATATACCTCAGATCGAAACTCCAAGCAAAACCACGTAAAAATGCCAAACTATGTATGAATGATGCCATTTTCTCATATATCTTGTTGTAGGAGCTTGAAGTTGTTTGGTATCGACTTGTATCGGTAAATCTCTATGGTTTTATTTCTGTTTGGAGAGCCATTAATATACTGAAGAAGTTTCATACACCTTATGCAAGTCCTTGTAACATTTCTCTCAAATTTCATAGCAAGTTAAAGCGTTTTTCTCTCATTTCCCCCCATGTTAAGACATGTTTACAAATATCTGATTTATGGGAGTTGCAACTGCCTTTAGGAAATGATTAATGATGCATTTGGGTGCCCTTTGAAGTCATCTAACTAATCCATGTCTTTGTTCTGAAAGTTGGGAGGGTCATACTCCATTTGGGAAGCCATTAGTGACCTCTACCATAGGGGGTTTGAACCTCGAAATTACTAGTAAATTCACCATTTTCTCCTGATTTCAAATGAATGTTGTAGAAGTCTTTTGAGAGTGTCCAAGCACCTATCAGCCTCATTTTTATGTCCTAATACCCTTCAAATACCTTCAGACCCAATTCGAAAGCCTTAGGAGCCATTTGGAAGCACTTGAGTCATCACTAGTCCAAGGTTCGAATTGACCAAAAAATTGCAATTTTTCCAATTATTCCAAATTATTAAAAAGGGACACTACATAATATATATTATTGCCGTTCCCAACCTGCCGTTTCCTGCAAATTTAGGGGAAACTTCTAGATGTATCCGATACTTGTACCCACGTTCCCTACATTCCCACGTTCTGGAAACTTGTGCAACATAGGTTTTTGGTAGGCAGTTTTCCTCAGTAAGTGCGTAGATTTGTTCCTTTTAAGTGTACTGTATAGCTGTTAGTTTGACAGTCTCTGGTGGTTTCTTTGTAAGCTTTGAATTGTTGATGAAGGGCTGATTTGAAGGAGTAAATTATCTATTTATTGTGTTTTTTTCCACTGTTTTCTTTCCAGCTATAAGTGTGATCACTGCTATGTGAAAGAATTTAATTTCCACAATTAAATCATAGTTTGTGTTTAGTTGAGAACACAAGGAAATTTTAACACTTGTGTTTAGGGACTTCATCATTTGAGTGCCACTTTGGGTGGTAACAATGTGAAAATATGTTTTCTGAAATAAGAAGCCCATAATAAGAAATAGATGAACAAGATCCGATGAGGTTATGTTTTACTGTCTTCTTGTTAATATGGGCTGCTACTGTGACAGTGGGCAGCCTTCCTTAGTTCCCTCAAGGTTGCACTTGTGTTTAGGGACTTCATCACTTGAGTGCTACTTTGGGTGGTAACAATGTGAAAATGTTTTCTAAAATAAGAAGCCCATAACAAGAAATAGATGAACAAGATCTGATGAGGTTATGTTTTACTGTCTTCATATTAATATGGACAGCCCTTGCAAAATTTGGAAAAAAATAGTCTGAGGGTATAGCCTCAGAATGGCCTTTAGATATTCTGAAAATTTCCATGGCCAGGCTGTCAGTGCATGATTTTGTTTGATAATTTTGATGATCTATAACAATTTTTTTTCTTCACTATAAGTTGCTTTGTTGTTATTCTATTTATACAGCATTTTAAATTAATTTTGAATCCTCTTGTCACCAAATAACGTATTTGTTGAGCACTTAATTTGGTGATCATTGTTCTTCTCTGATTATTTCCATGAGTGTAGAGCCTGCAGGAGTTCTTTTTGTATGTCCTATTGGTAGGTGGTCTCTTGTGCTTATAATATGGTTGATAGTTGACCTCATTTCTTGAGAAACAGCAAAGTCATCTGTCCATTGCTTGGGCTCCATGGTTTCCATTCTCACAAATTGAGCTTTACACTCAAGTATTGACATATTTTATTAATGATTTTTCATGTTTTCTATGCGGTTAGTTCATATCTGATTATTTTTGCTGTGAAGAGCCATCAAGAGTGAACTTTATATGTTCAGATTAACGATTGATTAGTTAAAACTAATTATTGAAGTTGGTTAAAAATATATACATATTGGCTTTAAAAATATTTGAAGTGTGTGTTATCTTTACATGTTGGCTTTCAGAATTCTGGATCGACATGCTATTTAAATTTTTCCAATTTTATCCATTGATAGAACACCTATTTTACAGGTGAAGCAAAGAACCTCCAACCATAATACATACATGTCTGGCTCTCATGTTATGCAATATGGCAATGTCACTATCAGCCAAGAGGAATTGTATCTATATATGGGATTTGACTCTGCCAATTCTAATGCTAATTTGGTCCTCGAGAACTCACCACCCTTAGAAAAGAAGGAAGTGAAGGCAATTAATCAACGAGATGCAGATCTTCTTTACATGTGGCAAAAGGTTTGTAGCTCAAAAACATTAATATTTTGACGGTTCATGATTGTATCCAGGCATTGTGATTAGTTTTATAAGATATGTTTTCATCAAATTTTGGGTTAAAAATACTATCTTCTGCATTTTGCATTGCTGCCAAGCATAGACTTTTGTTAAACTTCTTGCTATTTTAGTTAGCTTCAACATTCTTGAAAATTAGCTTTCTGAAAACTGTTTGATGAAATACAATAGAAGTTATTATGGATGTTGTTCGACCGTTACAGTTTGTTGCATCTTATAAAATGATACACAGACAAGCTTAACATGCTATTGGGTTATTATTTGGCAATTTGCAGTATAAGAAATCGAAGGAGAACTCTCCAGAAAGGTCCACAGCACAGACACAATTATTGGAGTTCATGACTCATCGTATGCATGTAGACAAGAGTGTAAATCTTGTTGGAAATCTTTTATTTGGACAAGAAAAGGGTCCTGCTGTTTTAAAAGCTGTGAGACCTCAAGGGGAACCTTTAGTAGATGATTGGGACTGTCTTAAGAAAATGGTAACATTATATTTTCATTTCTTTCTGTCTTCCTCTGCCCTTCATATCTGCTCAAGGGTCATTTTGCACTCTATGGCATCTTAGAAAAATTAAAAAAATTTAAATTTTGCTGAATAAAGGCCAAGATTTCTTAAAGTAGATTGCAACGTACTTAAACAAACTGCAAAACTCCATGTGTTTAGTAAAAGTAGTTTGACATTGTCCTTATATGGTATTCTTTTTTCAGAAGAAAAAAACAGCTTCTTGATATTCATAGGGTGAATCAAAGAAACTACAGTATATCTTTTCTATCCCTTGGATAGTTTTTTACAAAAAAACTGTCACCTGTACATATTCAGCTACGATCTGTATACTACTTTATCCCATTATTTACAGCATATAAACATCAGTACCAAGCCAAAGGGTGATCTAAAATCAGATCCCTTACAAAAGTTTTTACACCAACTGTTCGAATCTAATAGAGAAACAAAAGTGTAGTCTAGTTCTCCATAACTAATGACAGCAAAAATTGACAGCGTGATAAACATAGATAATTCCCAGGGAGAACGTTGAAACTCTTCTAATATGCTTGAATGGTGCCCTCCAAAACCACAAGATTGTGATGGATTTCTTCAGAGTGTAGCAGGCCCTCTTGCTGTCCAATGGTTATTTTGGACAGCAAATCAACTTAATGATTGAAATTTCTGTAGACGTGTTTAAAACTGATGGACACAAACTTTCCTTGAAGATCTCTTATTCTGGCTTTCCAGTGGTCCAAAATGGAGAGCTGAAGAATGCATTTTCTGTTGACCCAGTCAACCACAACTCTGGAATCCCCAACCACTTGAAATGCAGAGAGTCCTTTGATGTGAGCAAAATAGAGATGACCCCAAAGAGCAATTAATTTGGCTCTGGTATTGGTGCCAGAGCTGCAACCCATCCATAAAGAGAACCAGTGGTCTTCATTCAAACAGATGTGCATTCCAGCTCCACAAATCCCCTGTTGGGCTGCCCCATCGAAAAATCCAATAGGATCCTGTCCTATGAAGACTGAAGGATATATTATTTTAGCAGTTTTACATTCCTTGCCTTTGTAGTACTCAAGAAACATACCAGTGATACTCCTGCAGACTCTGCCAGTATTAAATGGAACATCTTCAAAAAGAAGAAGATTTCGAAATCTCCAAATTTCCCAGATGAAGAATAAAGGGAGAGGAGACTTAAGAGAGCCCGAAGTAAACCAAAAGTGCAGACAGTCATTGAAAGTGCCTTGATCCCAACTGACATACTGATTGAGTCTGTCTGAAATTTCAGACCAAACCTGTTGTGTAATAGAACAATGAACGAGCAGATGATCTACAGATTATGAGGCTCTTTTACAAAGAGGGAAACTATTTGGACCGTATCCCCCTCTTTTAACAAAGTTATCACCAATCATGATCTTATTTTCCAATGCTAGCCAGACGAATCACAGAATTTTCAAGGGTGCCGACCATTTCCAAATCTGTTGGAACCACCATTTATAGCTGTTAGGGCGAAGGCAATGGCTTCATACTCTAGCTTTGAGTCGACTTAACCAGTTGCAACATTCCAGAACCACAAGATCTTATCGTCTGAACTGTCCAGTCTGATCCCACTATGACAGAGGGCTTTAATGTATCGATCCCACTCATCGGTACAGTGATCCTCTAATCTCAGATCAGCAGCAGTGAACCAGTAACCTGTACCCCCCAATCCAGAATCAGATCTCTTGGCATGGTTTAAAAAGTAAAGCTCTTTAGAATGAAGTTCTTGGATGGTTGTTAGTGATAGCTTATAAGCACCATTCCCTCCGATAAAAGGATCAACACCAAGTCTCACTTGAAATCTGTTCCCAAACTTCCAAGCAAGCTACTGATTCAAATCTAGGAAAGTCTCTGTCAACCCACTCCAGATAATGGAAACCGAGCACCCCTTTTTTTAATCCTTTCTAATCCATTCTATAAGAGTCTGTTTTTTTAAGTATTTCCCCATTAATACCTCACACCAGTTACCACTACCAGTCAACCCCCTCCATAAGCTTTTCATTGCTAGTGGCTTTGCGGAACCAGAAAATATTTTTTATACCCCACCCACCAGAATCCTTTGGAGTCCAAATCTTATCCCATGCAGCAAGATGAATAGCAATTCTTGTCCGGCTTCCAGCCCACAAGAAATTGAAAAATTTCTGTCTAATAAACTTTAGAATGTAAAAAGGAACTTTAGCAAGAGACAGCCAGTAAACCGAGGTATTCAATAGGACCGAGTTTAACAAAGTCAGCCTGCCCCCCAAGGAGAGCCATATGTTGCACCAATTATCGACCCTTTTTTCAATCTTTTTAACGAACCACATCCAATCCTCACATTGATAATTATTCAGCTTCAAAAAATACCCAAGATACTTAATACCACATTCAATAGTCTGCAAGGGAAAGGGGGGGAAATACTGGACCTGTTCCAATACCACCTCATCTGTTTTGAACCAGTGAAAACTTGACTTTTGATTGCTGATCTCCATGGCTGAGGCAAAACAGAAAATATTGATAATGTCCTTAAACAAGCACCACTCATCAACCGAGCCATTGCCAAATAGTAAAACATCATCTACAAAAAGTAGATGTGTGATAAAATGATGGGCTGTAACTTTAATACCCTTGATTTTGCGTTCTCGCTTTGCCAGATCTATCATTCTACTCAGTCCTTCAATGACCAGCAAGAATAACAGGGGAGACAAGGGACACCCTTGTCTTAGTCCCCTGGAGCTCTTGAAAAAATCCGATGGACTCCCATTGACCAGCCCTGCGAAATTTGCAGATGTAACACATCCCATAATGCACTGAGTGATTTCAAAACTTAAACCAGCATTTAGAAGAAGTAACCGCAAAAAATACCAATCAACCCTATCGTAAGCTTTTACCAGGTCCAATTTAAGCACCAAAGCCCCAACCCGCTTTGTCATGATGGAATGTATGGTCTCCTGAGCAACACCAATGGCGTCAAAAATCTGCCTTTGGTTCAAAAAGCTGAACTGCTCTTTAGATATACCTTCAGAAAGCCCAGGCTTGATTATATTTGAAATCACTTTAGCGATAATCTTATAAATGAGATTGCACAAAGAGATCAGGCGATAATCATTAAAAGATGAAGAATTTGAACACTTCGGAATAAGAGCTATAAAGGTAGCATTTATAGCTCTCGCGATAGAATCAGTGATTTCAAAACTTAAACCAGCATTTAGAAGAAGTAACCGCAAAAAATACCAATCAACCCTATCGTAAGCTTTTACCAGGTCCAATTTAAGCACCAAAGCCCCAACCCGCTTTGTCATGATGGAATGTATGGTCTCCTGAGCAACACCAATGGCGTCAAAAATATGCCTTTGGTTCAAAAAGCTGAACTGCTCTTTAGATATACCTTCAGAAAGCCCAGGCTTGATTATATTTGAAATCACTTTAGCGATAATCTTATAAATGAGATTGCACAAAGAGATCGGGCGATAATCATTAAAAGATGAAGAATTTGAACACTTCGGAATAAGAGCTATAAAGGTAGCATTTATAGCTCTTGCGATAGAACCAGTTCTACGGGACTCTTCAACCATCTGAAGGATGTCCGGTCCCATGATACCAAAGAACTGCACAAAAAATTATTCCGTCAACCCGTCTGGCCTTGGACTCTTGTCCTTGGCCACCGCCATTTTTTTTAAGATGTCTTCAATTTCAGATAAAGAGGCTGGATGCCCAATCTCCACATGGTGCTCTTCAGAAAATATACTGGGCATACATTGCAGGATTTGTAATTGGGAAGAAAGATTATTTAGTTCTGGTTTTTGAGGAAGGCCATTAAAGTGTCGAGCCGCTGCTTCTTCCAGCCCCTGTTGTGAAGTGATCTTACTACCATTCTGATCCTCTATCTCCCAAATGGCATTGTTGTTGCTTCTGATGTTGACAAATTTATGAAAGAAATTCGAATTTTGGTTCCCCCGAGAAATCCATAAGGCATGACTTCTTAGTCGCCATGTTTCTTCCTTGAAACGTAGAATCCCTGCTTTTTCCTTTTCCAACAGATTAAGACGACCAATATCCTGCTCCGACAGATACCCACATCTGCTGAAGAGTAAATATCATGAATGGATTCCTCAATCTTTACAAGATCTTGAATTTGTGATCGCTTTTTGTTCCTAATCCAATCCAACATAGAGGCTTTGAGAGAATAGAGGAGATGAGGCACTTGAACCATCATTGGACCCGATGTGTTGTCTTTTAACACCTTCCATTGGGTTCTGTTGCCGCCTGAATACGTACCTGGGATAACACGGTAGAAATCTTCAAGCTGCTTGGTGCATCCTTGGGGGCAAGTCAGAGTCAAGTGTTGTCACCTGAAAACTTGACTCCTCCATCTAGGCTTACTCTTGTTGGTCACTCTATATGCTAATTGATTTCAGTTAACAAACAGAGTGCTCAATATAAATTGTCAACCCAGGAAAGTCTGATTGTTTCCAAGGTAACTAAGCAAAGTATATGCATAAACACTTCAGTAGCTGACTAAAGAAATAAAGAACATTCATCCTACCTAACTGCCAAGCCAAACTCAATTCACTGTGAAAGCCAATCTAAATTATCAATCTAAGAACTCAAGGGATTCCTATTTTCTCACAACATCAATCCTGTAACAACTGATCTAAGAATGAATTAACTAGAATTGCTTTTGCAAGAAGTTAAATCCTAAAAATATCATAATTCAAACCATGACCTATCTAATTCAGCAAATTCTAGGAAAGATAAATAACAATAATATGCAGGAGCTGAGCTTGACTGTAACAACAATGCTAATTAACACACTTGCATAGGAAAGAAAACCACTCTACACAGACGACTGTTCACACCACACTGTTGCAGCAAACCAAAGGGAAACTATAATTATGCAATTATCCAATTAACTACTGTCACAGCAATCTAAAACACTACCTACTGTAACTGTGGATCAACCAAAATAAATTCAAACTAGAACATCTACTTAACTTGTCAATCTCTGTGAGAAGGCGGGCCCTAGTCTTCCAACAGAGATGCCGCTGGAAGTTACCAAACTAGCTCAACAAATAACAAATTAGGAAAACACTGCTTCTTTCATTAATGGATAAGTTCAATTACAAAAGACACCCGACTCCTGTTACAATTCTCTTGAAAATAAGCCTAACCTTTTGTATGATCTCGTCTTCCTATATCTACTGAGACAATGACAGTTCACACAGCAATGAAGATCTCCGATCTGCAGGCTACCGAATATACAATGAAGAAAATAGAAACAGTTACAAATGATTGTTACATTAAAATGGATTATGTTTCATAATCAATTTCGCCTTTACAATGGAACTGGTCCAACGCTTAAACAAGTCTCAGCTGGTCGCATAGAGGAATAGCCTGAGCTGTTTCAGCAACGATCCAAACTGAGCCCTGGAATGTGAAATTGTTGCCAAGTGCTTCAGTGCCCACGTGTATCAACAAGTCGAGAGTCTTGGATTCCCTGAGGTCTTTATTCACTTTTCATAAATTCATCACAAGTCAGCATAACAAGGAATAAAATTCATAATCACAAGCATTTCTAAGCATTAATGTAGCAAAGTAATAATGAATTATACCTGTTCGAATACATGCCTGTTCTTGGAAACGATAATGACTTGGTTGTAAATTGAAAGACAAAATCAAGGAAAAAGGGCCGAATAGGAGTAAGCAAAAAGGGCATTTCTATCACACAACAACTCCTAGCGAAGCCAAGGGGGGTGGTCCCTACTAAAAATAATCGAAGGATTTTATTCTAGAAAAAGAAAAAGTCTTAAAAGATCTAGGAGTTAATATTTTAAACACAAGAACACTGCAACATCAAATTTCACAACATCCATTATCCATCATCATAATTGAAGCATAAACATTCAACATCATGAAATATTTAATAATAAGACCATTGCCAAAATTAAATGCTAAAACAAAGACAATGTTGTGCAAATATTCTTGGTAAATTTTATTTGTTATTAAGTTTTTGGTTTTTAGGGGGTTTGTTCTTGTTTGGCTGACTAGGCTTACCTTCTCGAACTGAGCACTAGAGCAACTTTACCAAGTGTCCAACGGGGAGAGGATGAACCTTATTAATGAGTATCCCCCTGACTCTATGCGACCTCCCAAATTCTCAAAGATTAACTTTGTGGATTGTCCTATTAGACTAAATACTCGCTTCCCTTTCTGGTGTGACCAACTGGTCGGACAAGCCGTAGAGGTCCAAAGCATATGGGGATTTGAGCATTGTTTTAAAATTTATTTTATTAAGAACAAACAATTTAATATTTTCTAGTTAGTCTAATCCAAGAATCTCTTTTCCGGTCGAACTCTAGTACTTGGGCAAGCCCTTTCCGTGGCACTGTACTTCGGGAAAACAAGGGGGTTCGTTACTTGTAACAATAAGAAAATTAAAAGTAGCTAAGTGCTGTGAGTGCAAGTTGTTACAAAAAATAAAATATTGTTATCCTAAGAGAGTTTGTGGCCCGTCGTTGAAATGGAACCAACAAACGATTTATTTTAGCTTAGATTAGTAAATTAGAATTAAAGAAACCAAAAAAGAAGGTTAGAGAAAGTCACGCCATGAAAAGTGACACGGACGCAATTCCCCCTAGGGGGGATGGGGTGTGGGCACTTGGTAGCCCACTTGCTTCTGTTTTCTTTTTAGATTTTTACAATGATTTGGAGATTTGCTTTTGATCCTTACAAACTGAGATCCAAAGGCTTACAATAAGCTTAGAAAAATTAGCCGAATGAAGGGGGAAGTGTTCGAGATGCTCCGGATGGCCCAAAAGTTCGAAATTTGGCCAGAGTTTCCTCCTACTTGTTCGTAAGATGCTGCAAAACATTGAGCTATTGGTCTGAAAAACGTCCAAAAACACTTTAAAAGTGTCTTTGGATCGCCACAAAAAAATATAAAAAAATTCACTAAATTAATCTATGCTAAAAATTAACAAAAGTAACCAAGGAAAGCGAGCTTTCCTTGGGATCTTAGCTTGCCTTTTGGGGCAGCCAATGAGATGCACTAATTTGCAAGATACAATCTTTAAGAATCACAAAACTATCTCAACTTTCATGCCTTCAAATTTTACTGAAAATTGACTTGTAAAAGACAAGATTGTTAGAGCTATATCTAGTTTTAAATGAAATCTTTTGAAACAACAATGATCTAAAACGTAAATCAAATATATTTATGCTTTTACATTAGGTTCCAGATCTGAAAACTTTGCTTGAAAAGTAACCAAGAAAAATTATGTTTGAGTGAAGGAGAGAGGGATAGAAAGGGGCTAGAAGCTTGGGAACTTTGGGCTGCATAGTCTGCTTTGGTGGAACACCGAGGGACTATGTCCTTGATAAGATCTTGAAGATGGGGAGGATGCAACCTAGCTCAACCCCTTCTCCAAGTGAGATCACCTGGAACTTAGAAATCCTTGCACAAACAATTTGGTTAAAACATAGGTGTTGCTGGAGGAAGAATCTTAGAAAGCATGCAATTAAACATAATATATATGCGAGCTAAGAGATCTAAAACAAGCAACAGTAAGAGCATAAATCAAACTAGAATAATCCCTTACCCTACTGGGAGGTAGCTCCCCTTGAAGGCCTATAGCTAACCAACAAAAAACAAAGATAACAAGACAGATTATACCTCATAAGCGCTTGACAATCAACATCCACACATGAAAAGCATTACACCATAGATTTGCCTCCAAAGCCTTCTTTATTCCAAATGATATTACAAAAAACAACAAGGCTTAACTGAGCAGCCTTTCGATCCTTTGACCATAAGCAAGAATGAGCCAAGCACTTGCTTAAATAGCCAAAATGAGAGAGGGGGTGCATTTAGGAACTGGAGAAGAGCTATGAGTGAAAGGGCGAGTTTGCTGAGAGAATCAAGGGACTGGGAGTTAGCTCCAAGAGAGGGCGAGTTGATCTTCATTGGATGGGCGCCACCTCTCCTGAGGTGCGCCCTCCATACTTGTAATTTCCATCAAGCCAATAGCAAGATGCCAGCCAACACTAATGCACCCTCACTAAAGGAGATGCGCCCCCTCTAAGCGATGCTTTACTTGTCCTTCCAATCCTTGATTGGATTTGATGCCGATTGCTCTTCACTTGACTCGATTTGATCCATAGTTAACTAAGCCACTAGTGAGTTTGTGGCCTGTCATTGAAACAGAATCAACGGATGATTTATTTTAGCTTAGATTAGTTAATTAGTATTAAAGAAACCAAAAGAGAAGGTTAGAGACAATCACGCCACGAAAAGTGACACAGATGCAAATACCCCTAGGGGGGGATAAGGTGTGGGTGCTTCGTAGCCCACTTGCTTCTCTTTTCTTTTTAGATTTTGACAATGATTTGGAGAAGTGCCTCTGGTCCTTACAAACTGGGATCCAAAGGCTTACAATAAGCTTAGAAAAATGAGCTGAATGAAGGGGGAAGTGTCTGGGATGCTCCGGATGGCCCAAAAGTTCGAAATTTGGCCAGAGTTTCCTCGTACGTGTTCATAAAATGATGCAAAACAGCGAGCTATTTGTGCTAAAACACGCCCCAAAAAACACTTTAAAAGTGTCTTTGGATCGCGGCAAAAAAAATCTAAAAAAATCACTAATTTAATCTATGCTAAAAATCAACAAAAGTAACCAAGGAAAGCAAGCTTTCATTGGGATCTTAGCTTGCCTTTTGGGGTAGCCAATGAGATGCACTAATTTGCAAGATACAATTTTTAAGAATCACAAAACTATCTCAACTTTCAAGCCTTAAAATTTTACTGAAAATTGACTTGTAAAAGACAAGATTGTTAGAGCTATATCTAGTTTTAAATGAAATCTTTTGAAACAACTATGACTAAAACGTAAATCAGATCTATCTATGCTTTTACATTAGGATCTAGACCTGAAAACTTTGCTTGAAAAGTAATTAAGAAAATTATGTTTGAGTGAAGGAGAGAGGCATTAGAGCAAATTTGGGGTCTAAAATGGGCCTTATAAGAAAACGAGCCACCTTGTAAGAAAACAAGCCATTGAATTCAAGAACCAATAGAATTTCAAGAAAAGAGTCAACCATAATGGTTGAGTTGGCATATTTGACATTAAAAAACTAAATTTTTAATTCGTATTTTCAACATATCTCCCTGTTATTTTGCTCAAATTTCGAGTGGGAGCACTCGTTGGATGCATAATTAAATTACGCATCCAACGAGTACCCACGCTGCATACTTTTGAGGGACCCCATCCCACGAAAAATGAGAAATATATTTAAAAAACGTGTTAAAGTACCCACACTGCATACTTTTGAGGGACCCCACCCCACGAAAAATGAGAAATATATTAAAAAAACGTGTTAAAGTAACACGTTTTTTTAATATATTTCTCATTTTTCGTGGGGTGGGGTCCCTCAAAAGTATGCAGTGTGGGTACTTGTTGGATGCGTAATTTAATTCTGCATCCAACGAGTGCTCCCGCTCGAAATTTGAGTAAAACGACAGGGAGATATGTTGAAAATACGAAGAAAAAAAAGTAGTTTTTTTATTTTTTCCTCCAAAATTCATAAATATTATTTTATTATTTTCCTTAGGAGGTCCATTTTAGACCTCAAATTTGCTCTAATGGATAGAAAGGGGCTAGAACCTTGTGGACTTTGGGCCGTGGAGTCTGCTTTGGTGGAACATCGAGGGACTATGTCCTTGATAAGATCTTGAGGATGAGGAGGATTCAACCTAGCTCAACCCCTTCTCCAAGTGAGATCACCTGCAACTTAGAAATCCTTGCATAAACAACTGGATAAACCATAGGTGCTGTCGGAGAAAGATGTTAGATTTTATAGTAGCATAACCAAGATCACTAAAAGAATGGCAAAGCACAGAAACAAAATGAGTGTGGAGCTCGTTTAGCCACGATGATAAGAACAATCATTTCCCAACCATAGACAAAGCTATTTGTCTCCCTCGAGCTCACACCTTCCAATAGAGAACGATGTACATCCAAATAATAGTAACGAAAACCCAAGAAAAATAATAGAGAAACTTCTCTAATAGTGAAGAACCTCAAAAATCAGTCTCCTAGTTGCAGTAGCAAACCTCTCTTAGTAGGGTGAACTTGTCTTGAGTGCATGCCCAAATGAGAGGTTCGACCTCTCTATTTATACACATCAAAAGTGACTTTTTCCCTTACTGGGCCAACCTGACTTGCTCTAACTTGGCCGACCTAACTGGGGCAGTTCTGCCCATTGTCCGGGGTAGACTGCCCACTGTTTTGGGGAAGTTTACCCTCTTGGACGACTTGTCTAACTGACAGGGCCGACTTGACTTGGGGTAAGATAAAATAACATTTAAAGATACTTTTCTTTGTGTGTTTTCACCCCAAGGTTTACATTGATTCTTTCAAGGGTTTACACGATCAAATACTCCCTCTCAACAAGAAAGGTATTCTCAACAAGGAAAGTATTCTAATTTTATTCTTTCTTGGGTCGACCAATGAGTTGATGTCTCACGTAGCTACTACTCCAACACTCCGTCTTAGCCAAGGAGGCATCATCAGTATCTGGATATTATCTATACATCATGGTTATCTCTAACCTCTCAATCCAGTCCATCGGAGAACATGCACTAGCTCCACGACTCTACATAGTCTATCAGAGAGTCCTTCATGCATCAACTCAACAACTCTGCACAGTCCATCAGAGAGTCTAACAAGCATCATCTCATCTCAGCCCATTGGGAATCGATACAATGTGCCTCAACTCAACCTAGTCCTTCGAGGAACATGCACAAGGACAACGTGCCTCAGCTCAACCTAATCCTTCAGGAAACATGCACAAGGACAACGTGCCTCAGCTCAACCCAATCCTTTGGGGAATAGGCACCCACTCAACCAGTCCTTTGATGAGTCAAGAGTACTAGTGTGCGCCAGTGTGCACCAGCCTCTCCATCCCATCCCAGGATGTCTGAGAGATCTCACTCTTTTCAAAGTGATATGGAGAATGCACTAAATCTCTCTCCATCATGTCCTATGATGTTCGAGAGATCTCCCCACTCTACTAAGTGTCTGGGAGCGTGCGTTGGCCTCTCCATCCTATCAGGATGTCCGAGCGATCTCCTCACTCTATCCTAGAGTGATCTGGAGAATGCAGTGGCCTCTCCATCCTATCAAGATGTCCGAGAGATCTCCTCACTGTATCCTAGAGTGATCTGGAGAATGCAGTGGCCTCTCCATCTGATTTGGATGTCCGAGAGCCATTAGAGGAAATTTGAGGTCTAAAATGGGCCTTATAAAAAACTATGTCATAGATGAGTTGGATTTCTCATGGATGAGCTGGATTTCTCAAACCAATAGAATTTCAATAACTTTTGTCAACCATTATGGTTGAGTTGGACATAAGAAGTTAAAGATGCTTATGTGTCATAATATTATTTGACAATAGCTAACTTCATATCTCTCACCTTGGTTAAGATTTTGAAAAGTTCATCTCGAAATATGATAAATATACTTGAAATAATAAATATAGAGTATTTTATATTATCATTACTTCTAATTTCATTAAAATATAAATCTCACATTAAGTAAGATGATAGTGGAGTAATTTTAAAATAATAAATATAGAGTAATTTATATTATCACTACTTCTAAATTCTTTAAAATATAAAGCTCATAATAATTAAGATGATAGTGGAGTAATCTTGAAATAATAAAAGCATTTATATAACTAATCTCTTAAAAATAAAAATAAATAAATTTAAAAAAGTGTCATAAATAAAATAAAAATAGGAGAGAGATAAAATCATATTTCACTATTTTTGCGATAACTTTCTCCTCCGAACTGGAATTTGACGTTTTTGGTACTGTTGGAAAGGTCTCGTCAAATTCCGAGTTCGGAGGAGAAAGTTATCGCAAAAATAGTGAAATATGATTTTATCTCTCTCCTATTTTTATTTTATTTATGACACTTTTTTAAATTTATTTATTTTTATTTTTAAGAGATTAGTTATATAAATGCTTTTATTATTTCAAGATTACTCCACTAGCATCTTAATTAGTGTGAGATTTGTATTTTCAAAGACTTCGAAGTAGTGACCATATAAAATAAAAATAGTGATTGTTTATTTTTAGTATTTATTGTAATTATATTTTTGCATTATAATTTTAGCTTTTCTTTTTAGTTTTAAATTTTATTAAATATATAAAAAGTAGTGGTACATTTATTAAAAAATTTACCACTATATCATTTATTGTGTATGCACAAGAATCTAAACCTTTCATTATTATTTTCAACCATCATCTCTTAACTCTACACAAACCCAACATACTTGTCAACTACCATTAATGAGATATTATAGGTTGACTTTCACTAGATAACACCTTTAACTTAGTGTGACATGGCATATTTGTAGTGTGACGTGGCTTTTTTTATTGTTTTCCTTAGGAGGCCCATTTTAGACTCCAAATTTCCTCTAATGTTCACACGACCATCTGCTACCTGTCTGTCTCTACTGCCGATGGGATCCTCCCATACTTGGCTGAGAACTTGGATAAGCAGAGGTACAAGCTTCACACGACCATCTACTACCTGTCCATCTCTACTGTCGATGGGATCCTCCCATACCCGACTGAGAACCTGGACGAGTAGAGGTACTTGTGTGGAAGCAAGGTAAACATCTGTCTCCATGTCATCTTTCCCTCTCAAGGAGGGACATGTTCTCTTCCACTCCAAGTCTTCCACCAAAGTATTCAAAATTTATCCTGGGAAGAGGCTTGGTAAGAACATCTACAGTCTGGTCATATGTCAGAACATACTGTAACTCGACCGCACCTTTCTGCACCATATCACGAATGTAGTGATACCGAATCTCTATATGCTTCGACTTGTCATGGAATACGGGATTCATTGACATTTGTATACAGCTCTGGTTATCACAGTGAATCACAGTTGGCTCTGGAATTTGGTCAAACAATCCCGTAAGGAGTTTTCAAAGCCATACAACATCCCGAGCTGCTGTACTAGCAGCCATATACTCGGCCTCTGCAGTGCTAAGTGCTATTGAGGTCTGCTTCCTGTTGCACAGGAAATTACTGCAGAACCCAAGGTGAAGCAACACTCAGAGGTGTTCTTCCTATCCGTAGCACATCCGGCCCATTCTGAGTCTGAAAAACCCTGCAATCTCAAGTCACATTCTGAAGCATATCTTAGGTCATATCCCACAGTGCCATGCAAGTACCTGAGCACAAGTTTTGCAACAACCCAGTGAATCTGTCTCGGTTCGCACATGAACTGGCTGAGAGCATTCATAGCAAAACATATATCTGGTCTGGTGTTCGTCAGGTACATCAAAGATCCAATCAGCTAGCGATACATAGTGGGATCAATCAAATCTGAATCTGAAGTAGAGTCCCTCAGCTTCTTGAAATTTGCATCCATCGGTGTGGCCATGGACTTGCAGTGCAACATTTCGAACCTCTTCAGTATGTCAATGGTGTACTTTCCTTGACTCAGGAAAATCTCATTGGGCCTTTTCCATACTTCTAATCCCAAGAAGTAATGCATCAATCCAAGATCCTTCATTTCAAATCCAGAGGCAAGCTTCTTCTTACACCATACAATACGTTTCTCATTCCCAAAGGGAAACAAATCATCAACATAGAGTGCCAAAATCAGTGGCTCACCATAATCAACTCCCTCTGTGCTGGAGTGTCCTGCTCCCTCTACATCTGAGCATCCTGCTCCCTCTCTGGAGCTATCCACAAAGCGTCCTGCTCCCTTTGAGCACCAACTTTCACAAAGCAGAAGAGAAATTGTGCTTACTAAAATGTAAGTATCCATCTTGGTGATGACCAGGTACATCAAGGATCCTCTCAACTGTCAGTCTGAATCTACCAGCAACGCTATCAGTGTAGCCAGGTACTCGCATTCATCATGCTGGATCTGCTCAGGATCTCAACTGTGTTCTTCCTTATCCTAGGAAGATCTCAACACATCATCAATAGGCCAAGATCCTCAACTCAAGGGCTAACTCCCTTTGAACTGTTGGAGGGGGAGATGATCTCATCTCCTTATGATCTATTAGCTCCTCATCCTCGATTTGCAGATTGGATCCTCTAGGCTTGTGAGTTATGTATCAAACATAGCTGGATGTGTTAGGTCCTCGTCTGTTTGCATGACTTCCATCTAACTGCTTTGTCTAGGAGTCATCCTTCTAGGCAGAGAGTCATGCTCCTAGAAGCTTCCTTCTTTTGATTAATCTGAGCATCAACGGGATTCATGTGTCCATCACTTGTTCATCGGAACAAGTCTCATCATTCTTCTCTTGTAGGCCATATCATATGGTCTTTTTCCTACAAGTCAAATCCCGCCAGATGATTAGTGACATCGCATAATCAAATTTAACCAATTTCTATTTCAATGCAATGGCAATAGTTTACATAGGTATCTAGGCATCTTGGCTAATGCTTCAACACCACAATCATAAACATGTATCCCAAACACATATGGTTACTATCTAGATGTCTGCTATCTCCACTAGAACATGCCATCAAGAGTGTGCACTACTCTTAGCATGTAAGAAGGAGATATCATCTAGGCTAGCTCCATCAGGTGTTGTGCAGCTTGTATGCATAACAGGTACAACAAGTGCCTATGGTACATCAATAAGTGGACTATATCAAATGCTCAACAAACTTCCTAATGGATCTGCATACAATTTGTTATGAAAACATATAAGACAAAAGAGATCTACGTGAGCAATAAATCCAAATACTTATCTTTTATTGTTTTTGTGGGTGGGATCCCACTGCCTCTTTGTGGGAACCATGAGAGACCTTTGTTCTTCATTTTCTTGCTAGGAGATCATTGCAATCTGGATCTTCATATCATCACCTCAACATGGGGAGCACTAGAAGAACTCCGTATGATCATCATTCTTTGACTTCTTGTGAGGAGTGTCTTTATCAACATCAGCGGTTGAGGCTTCATGCTTCCTTTTGTTTGAACTTCGACAATATCTGGCATAGTGGCCATACTTATTACATTTGAAGCATTGAATATGAGAGAGATCTTTCTTCTTTTGCTGATCCTGGAACCTTCTCAATTACAACCTTTAATAGGTCACTTTCTTCAAGAATTAGAAGAACTCTAGATTTACAAGAGCTGAAGTTGGAAGCCCCATCCAACCTATCCTCAATCTTCATCCCAATCATCTTGACTACGACTGGAAACCCTAGCAGGAGCTAGGTCAATTTTGAAGTTGGGATTCTTGGAAAGCTGATTCTATAGGGAGATGTGCCCTATCAAGGCGAGTTGAATACCCCTTCTTTTCTTTCAGACAAAACAACTCAAAACTGGAAACCCTAGTTTCCCGATTTCGTCAGAGAATAGGTCAAAAATGGAGATTTTGGATTTAAAATCTGCTTCCACAAATAGTTGCACCCTACCAAGGTGAGTTGAGGAGAGGTAAAATCGAACCAAATCTGTGGACAGAAGGGTTAGAAACTTGAAACCCTAATTTCTGTAGAAACTGCAATAGCTGCAGAATTAGGTCAAAATTGAAAATTCTCAGAATTGAAATTTTCTTCCACCAAAAGATGCACCTTCCCTAGGGCGAAATTCCCAATGCTCTTTTCAAGCCAAACTGATAAGGGAAGGCTCCGAAATATCAAATATGAAAACCTAGTTTCTCGACAATGGCTTCTTTTAGCACTGTTTTGATACCATGTTAGATTTTATAGCAGCATAACCGAGATCACTAAAAGAATGGCAAAGCACAGAAACAAAATGAGTGTGGAGATCGTTTAGCCACGATGATAAGAACAATCATCTCCCAACCATAGACAAAGCTATTTGTCTCCCCCGAGCTCACACCTTCCAATAGAGAACAATGTACATCCAGATAATAGTAGCGCAAACCCAAGAGAAATTTCCCCAATAGTGAAGAACCCCAAAAATCAGTCTCCTAGCTATAGTAGTGAGCCTCTCTTAGTAGGGCGAACTTGTCTTGAGTGCATGCCCAAATGAGAGGTTCGACCTCTCTATTTATACACATCAAAAGTGACTTTTTCCCTTACTGGGACGACCTGAATTGCCCTAACTGGGTCGACCTAAGCGGGGCAGTTTTGCCCATTGTCTGGGGTAGACTGCCCATTGTTTTGGGGCAATTTACCCATTGGGCCGACTAGTCTAACTGATAGGGCCGACATGACTTGGGGTAAGATAAAATAACATTTAAAGATACTTTTCTTTGTGTGTTTTCACCCCAAGGTTTATATTGATTCTTTCAAGGGTTTACACGATCAAATACATCAATGTCTTCTCCCGTAGGAGGTACAACAATGATATAATAAGAAGAGCTTCCGAAGTTGCACTATTTCCAACAAAGAAACTTAGAAAGCATGTAATTAAACAAAATATACACGTGAGCTAAGATATCTAAAACAAGCAAACAGTAAGAGCATAAATCAAACTAGAATAATCTCTTGTCCTACTGGGAGGTAGCTCCCCTTGAAGGCCTATAGCTAACCAACAAAAAACAAAGAAAACAAGACAGATTATACCTCATAAGCGCTTGACAATCAACATCCACACATGAAAAGCATTACACCGTAGATTTGCCTCCAAAGCCTTCTTTATTCCAAATGATAATACAAAATACAACAGGGCTTTATTGAGCATCCTTTCGGTCGTCTGACCATAAGCAAGAATGAGCCAAGCACTTGCTTAAATAGCCAAAATGAGAGAGGGGGTGAATTTAGCAACTAGAGAAGAGCTATGAGTGAGAGGGCGAGTTTGTTGAGAGAATCAAGTGATTGGTAGGAGTTAACTCCAAGAGAGGGCGAGTTGATCTTCACTGGATGGGCACCACCTCTCATGAGGTGCGCCCTCCATCCTTGTAATTGCCATCAAGCCAATAGCAAGATGCTAACAACACTAATGCACCCTCACTAAAGGAGATGTGCCCCCTCTAAGTGATGCTTAAATCACCCTTCCAATCCTTGATTGGATTTGATGTTGATTGCTCTTCACTTGACTCGATTTGATCCACAGTTAACTAAGCCACTACTTAGATTCGGTCCCCGACATGTTCCCATTGATTTAGGAATGCCGAATTTGACTTTATTATTTCTTTTTTGGCCAACTTGATATGTCTTGTTGGCCTTTCTCGAGAGAATTTCAATTTAAATAATTGAAATTTTTATCTCAAAAGTGGGTGCTCTGAGTTAGAAAATGAGCACCCCCTTGACAAATTCCAACCCCTAACCACTTTTTTATGAAATTTTCAAATTTTTTAATTAAAACATTAAAAATTCTCTGTTTTACGGGAAAAATTATTTTTTGTGGAAATAAAAAATAAACCTAGGGGGACTTGGCACATGTTCATATGACTCTAAAATAGTGCCTAGCATGGTAATATACATTGACACCTAGACTTTAATAACCTCCCAAGGCCTAACCACCAAGACGAGCATTCTGGCTTTGGAGGAGCAAGTGAAAAACTTGAAAATTATACCTCGCTGAAAAGCAAAGTATAATTAACAAGGGAAAAAACACATTGGAATACCTGTATTGATGTCTAAGTCCTAGGAAAGCCAAGTCTCTATCAAAAAAGCCATCATGCTACAACACTTTATTACAAAACCCCGCGGGGTATGAACATGTGAAAAAGGCGAAAAAATGGCCATGAAAGTCTTGATGACTTCAGAACAATGATGATGAACATATGACAAGTTCAAACTTTGCCCGCTTGCTTGAAAGTCTAAGTAAGCACAACTTAGCTGGTAACATCTGGCTCCAACTACGGGACGTGTGCTCGATCTGGTCTTTAGGCAAGGATGGCATACGAGAACACCAGAATCTTCGGTTTCTATAACATGTAAAAACATCTCAACTTGACAGGAAAACCCTTCAGTAGCACAAGCTCTTATAAGAAGCCAATGAACCATAAGTGGCATTATTTAAAAAACGAAACTAACTAACGAAAAATTCCTAAGTACATAAAAGGGAAATACTGAAAAAGAAATGCAGAAAGTAAATGTTCACTTTGAGGAGCTTATTTTCCTACTCTAAGTATTACATGATCAAAATGCTAAGTGAAATGATAAATCCAATGCAACCATTTTAACATTTTATCAATATCAATGCTGTTCACCTTGTCTTTGGTTACCAGCCAAAGCAAGAAGAATTTAAAAAATGCAAATCTGCGTAAATTTTCTGGATGGCAGGGTTGGATGGGAGATCATAGGTACGAACAATATTATTGAAGTGCTTCCCAAACTGGCAAGTCCTCCCGCAGGCTTCTTTCATCCAAGATTGGATAGGACTGATTAAACTTCTGTACAATGAGGTAGATCAACTGATCCATCATACTCATCTGAAAGGCTTCTCTGATGATAACTCTTTGTGTAAACATAGGCCCCAAGCTGCTCCATATCATGAGGGATCTCTGAAGGCTGAGACTGATCTTCTATTGATTGCATCCAATCTGACTCTTCACTACACTGCTTCTCCATGTCTTTAGTACTGATACTCATATATGGCTTTGACTGATCATATGAACCAACTGCATGCTCTTCTTCCATATGAAGGTTTCCCAAGGTCTTGAGATCCACACTCCTTTCTATGGATATATCAAAAGTGGGCTTTTCCAAATCCCATCCAATAGTCATCATGCCCATCCTTGTAAATGAAGAGGGAGTCCTCAACTGTTGCATCACATCCTTGGCTATACCCATCCTCATGTTCACAATAATCATCCTCGAAAGGTTTGGTTTCAAAGATATTGCAAGGAGTGAAACTTTCCAGACCTTCATCACTATGTAGGGAACATGGAGGGGTGTCATCATACACATCCCAAATTTCATCATGGATTTTCTTTTGATCTTCTATAATGGTTTCTTTTTGAGGTAAATATTGCATACACATGTGACCGTTTTCACTGAAATAATCCTAAGATAGCTCTAGATCATCAATATTTTCTATCATGGAAACACAAGGTGGATCTTCAATGTTATCTTCAATCAAGGGACCTTCATGAATTTCTTCAATAGGGTCACTTGGGGCTCCCAAGCATCTTCATCTAGAGTACAAAAAATATCTGCATCCAATTATCTTCATGTAAACTTTTGAACTCAATGATAACTTCTATAAAGGATGTAATGTGCAGGACATCTGAATCACGTTTTCCACGAAAGCTGGGAAGATGATCATTTATATCTGACTCAGGTTCATCATTTGGAAATCCAGGGATGCTTCTAAAATCAAGCGGAGGGTAATTTTCTTGCATGAACTCTCGATATCTATCCATAATAATGCACAAGGTTCATATCAAGTCATTCCAATGGAGCTGTCAAACAATGAGCTTTAAAATATTTCAATGCGCCGCATGTGCTCTACACACAACAAATCTTCACAATTTAATGAGAAACAAGGGTTTTGTCCATTCAATGGAGTCGCCATGTGAGAATAAAAATATGCATTTTAGAACTCTCACAAAAATTTATTTTTTGCTTTTCTTTGTAAATTTATAAAAATGAAAAAGGTTAGTGGAGTCGCCAGATGAAGAATAAAGATCTACTCTAAACATTTATTAAACAAAGCAAAAGCAAAAAGGAGAAAACAAAAGTCGTATTCCGGGAATAAAAAAATTTATCCCCGGCAATGATGCCAAAATGTTGCCTCTTGAATATGCACCTGGGATAACGCGGTAGAAATATTCAAGCCGCTTGATGTGTCCTTGGGGGCATGTCAGAGTCAAGTGCTGTCACCTGAAAACTCAACTCTGTTTATGTTTACTCCTAGCGAAGCCAAGGGGGGTGGTCCCTATTAAAAAGAATCTAAGGCTTTTATTCTAGAAAAAGAAAGTCTTAAAAAATCTAGGAGTTAATATTTTAAACACAAGAACAATGCAACATCAAATTTCATAACATTCATTACCCATTATCATCATTGAAGCATAAACATTCAACATCATGAAATATTCAATAATAAGACCAATGCCAAAATTAAATGCTAAAACAAAGACAATGTTGTGCAAATGTTCTTGGTAAATTTTATTTGTTATTAAGTTTTTGGTTTTTAGGGGGTTTGTTCTTGTTCGGCCCCACTAGGCTTACCTTCTTGAACTGAGCGCTAGAGCGGCTTTACCAAGTGTCCAACGAGGAGAGGACGAACCTCATTAATGAGTATCCCCCCTGACTCTATGGTAGTCACTCTCTGCGACCTCCTGAATTCTCGAAGATTAACTTTGTGGATTGTCCTATTAGACTAAATACTCACTTCCCTTTCTGGTGTGACCAACTGGTCGGACGAGCTGCAGAGGTCCAAAGCATACGAGGATTTGAGCGCTGGTTTATTTTATTAAGAACAAACAATTTAATATTTTCTAGTTAGTCTAATCCAATAATCTCTTTTTTGATCGAACTCCAGTACTCGGACAAGCCCTTTCCGTGGAACCGTACTTCGGGAATAGCTAGGGGGTTCGTTACTTGCAGCAATAAGAAAATTAAAACTAGCTAAGTGTTGTGAGTGCAAGTTGTTACAAAAAATAAAATATTGTTATCCTGAGAAAGTTTGTGGCCTGTCGTTGAAACAAAACCAACAAATGATTTATTTTAGCTTAGATTAGTCAATTAGAATTAAAGAAACCAAAAAAGAAAGTTAGAAACAGTCACGCTACAAAAAGTGACACAGACGCAAATCCCCCCAGGGGGGATGGGGTGTGGGTGCTGGGTAGGCCACTTGCTTCTGTTTTCTTTTTAGATTTTTACAATGATTTGGAGAAGTGCCTTTGGTCCTTACAAATTGGGATCCAAAGGCTTACAATAAGCTTAGAAAAATTAGCCGAATGAAGGGCGAAGTGTTCGGGATGCTCCGGATGGCCCAAAAGTTCGAAATTTGGCCAAAGTTTCCTCCTACTTGTTCGTAAAATGCTGCAAACAGCGAGCTATTAGTGCTAAAAATTGCCCAAAAACACTTTAATGCACAAGCGGAGGGTAATTTTCTTGCATGAACTCTCGATATCTATCCATAATAATGCACAAGGTTCATATCAAGTCATTCCAATGGAGCTGTCAAACAATGAGCTTTAAAATATTTCAATGCGCCGCATGTGCTCATCTACACACAACAAATCTTCACAATTTAATGAGAAACAAGGGTTTTGTCCATTCAATGGAGTTGCCATGTGAGAATAAAAATATGCATTTTAGAACTCTCACAAAAATTTATTTTTTGCTTTTCTTTGTAAATTTATAAAAATGAAAAAGGTTAGTGGAGTCGCCAGATGAAGAATAAAGATCTACTCTAAACATTTATTAAACAAAGCAAAAGCAAAAAGGAGAAAACAAAAGTCGTATTCCGGGAATAAAAAAATTTATCCCCGGCAATGATGCCAAAATGTTGCCTCTTGAATATGCACCTGGGATAACGCGGTAGAAATATTCAAGCCGCTTGATGTGTCCTTGGGGGCATGTCAGAGTCAAGTGCTGTCACCTGAAAACTCAACTCTGTTTAGGCTTACTCCTAGCAGAGCCAAGGGGGGTGGTCCCTATTAAAAAGAATCTAAGGCTTTTATTCTAGAAAAAGAAAGTCTTAAAAAATCTAGGAGTTAATATTTTAAACACAAGAACAATGCAACATCAAATTTCATAACATTCATTACCCATTATCATCATTGAAGCATAAACATTCAACATCATGAAATATTCAATAATAAGACCAATGCCAAAATTAAATGCTAAAACAAAGACAATGTTGTGCAAATGTTCTTGGTAAATTTTATTTGTTATTAAGTTTTTGGTTTTTAGGGGGTTTGTTCTTGTTCGGGCCCCACTAGGCTTACCTTCTTGAACTGAGCGCTAGAGCGGCTTTACCAAGTGTCCAACGAGGAGAGGACGAACCTCATTAATGAGTATCCTCCCTGACTCTATGGTAGTCACTCTCTGCGACCTCCTGAATTCTCGAAGATTAACTTTGTGGATTGTCCTATTAGACTAAATACTCACTTCCCTTTCTGGTGTGACCAACTGGTCGGACGAGCTGCAGAGGTCCAAAGCATACGAGGATTTGAGCGCTGGTTTATTTTATTAAGAACAAACAATTTAATATTTTCTAGTTAGTCTAATCCAATAATCTCTTTTTTGATCGAACTCCAGTACTCGGACAAGCCCTTTCCGTGGAACCGTACTTCGGGAAAGCTAGGGGGTTCGTTACTTGCAGCAATAAGAAAATTAAAACTAGCTAAGTGTTGTGAGTGCAAGTTGTTACAAAAAATAAAATATTGTTATCCTGAGAAAGTTTGTGGCCTGTCGTTGAAACAGAACCAACAAATGATTTATTTTAGCTTAGATTAGTCAATTAGAATTAAAGAAACCAAAAAAGAAAGTTAGAAACAGTCACGCTACAAAAAGTGACACAGACGCAAATCCCCCCAGGGGGGATGGGGTGTGGGTGCTGGGTAGGCCACTTGCTTCTGTTTTCTTTTTAGATTTTTACAATGATTTGGAGAAGTGCCTTTGGTCCTTACAAATTGGGATCCAAAGGCTTACAATAAGCTTAGAAAAATTAGCCGAATGAAGGGCGAAGTGTTCGGGATGCTCCGGATGGCCCAAAAGTTCGAAATTTGGCCAAAGTTTCCTCCTACTTGTTCGTAAAATGCTGCAAACAGCGAGCTATTAGTGCTAAAAATTGCCCAAAAACACTTTAAAAGTGTCTTTGGATCGCCACAAAAAATCTAAAAAAAATGAGTAAGTTAATCTATGGTAAAAATCAACAAAAGTAGCCAAGAAAAGCAAGCTTTCCTTGGGATATTAGCTTTCCTTTTGGGGCAGCCAATGAGATGCACTAATTTGCAAGATACAATCTTTAAGAATCACAAAACTATCTCAACTTTCAAGCCTTAAAATTTTACTGAAAATTGACTTGTAAAAGACAAGATTGTTAGAGCTAGATCTAGTTTTAAATGGAATCTTTTGAAACAAATATGATCTAAAACGTAAATCACATCTATTTATGCTTTTACATTAGGATCTAAATCTGAAAACTTTGCTTGAAAAGTAACCAAGAAAAATTATGTTTTGAGTGAAGGAGAGAGGGATAGAAAGGGGCTAGAAGCTTGGGAACTTTGGGTCCTGGAGTCTGCTTTGGTGGAACACCGAGGAACTATGTCCTTGATAAGATCTTGAAGATGAGGAGGATGCAACCTAGCTCAACCCCTTCTCCAAGTGAGATCACTTGCAACTTAGAAATCCTTGCACAAACAACTAGTTAAAACCGAGGTGTTGCCGGAGGAAGAAACTTAGAAAGCATGCAATTAAACAAAATATATATGCAAGCTAAGAGATCTAAAACAAGCAAACAGTAAGAGCATAAATCAAAATAGAATAATCTCTTACCCTATTGGGAGGTAGCTCTAACCAATAGAAAGCAAAGAAAACAAGACAGATTATACCTCATAAGTGCCTGACAATCAACATCCACAAATGAAAAGCATTACACCATAGATCTT
The DNA here is from genome assembly GCA_027924585.1 of Larix kaempferi. Lineage (NCBI taxonomy): Eukaryota > Viridiplantae > Streptophyta > Pinopsida > Pinales > Pinaceae > Larix > Larix kaempferi. The sequence continues at coordinate 9,288,140 of BSBM01000173.1, read as the reverse complement.
CCTCGAAAGCCTTCTTTATTCCAAATGATTATACAAAATACAACAGGGCTTAACTGATCAACCTTTCGGTCCTCTGACCATAAGCAAGAATGAGCCAAGCACTTGCGTAAATAGCCAAAACGAGAGAGCGGGGCACATTTAGCAACTAGAGAAGAGCTATGAGTGAGAGGGCGAGTTTGTTGAGAGAATCAAGGGATTGATAGGAGTTAACCCCAAGAGAGGGCAAGTTGATCTTCATTGCATGGGCACCACCTCTCATGAGGTGCGCCCTCCATCCTTGTAATTGCCATCAAGCCAATAGCAAAACGCCAACAACACTAATGCGCCCTCACTAAAGGAGATGCGCCCCCCTCTAAGTGATGCTTAACTCGCCCTTCCAATCCTTGATTGGATTTGATGCCGATTGCTCTTCACTTGACTCGATTTGATCCACAGTTAACTAAGCCACCACTGAGATTATGTCTCCGACATGTTCCCACTGATTTAGGAATGCCGAATTTGACTTTGTTGTCTTTTTTGGTCAATTAAATGTCTTTTTGGCCTTTTTCGAGAGAATTTCAATTTTAATGATAAATAATTGAAAATTTTCTCTCAAAAGTGGGTTTAGGGGTTAAGTGGGTCCTCAGAGTTAGAAAACGAGCACCGCTATGGCAAATTCCAACCCTAACCGTTTTTTATGACTTTTTCAAATTTTTTTAATTAAAAGATTAAAAATTCTTCGTTTTACGGGAAAAATTATTTTTTGTGGAAATAAAAAAAAACCTAGGGAGACTTGGCACATTTTCATATGACAGTATGACTCTAAAATGGTGCCTAGCATGGTAAGATACATTGACACCTAGACTTTAATAACCTCCCAAGGCCTAACCACCAAGACGAGCATTCCAGCTTTGGAGGAGCAGGTGAAAACCTCGAAAATTATACGTCGTTGAAAAACAGTATAATTAACAAGGGAAAAAAACACCTTGGAATACCCAGATTGATGTCTAAGTCCTAGGAAAGCCATGTTTGTTACAAAAAAACATCATACTACGACACTTTATTAGTTATTACAAAACCCTGCAGGGTATGAACATGTTAAAAAAACGATAAAAGGGCCATGAAAGGCCTGATGGACTTCAAAACAATGATGATGAACATATGACATGTTCAAACTTTGCCCAGTCACTTGAAAGTCCAACTAAGTACAACTTCACTGGTAACAAGTTCTAACCATTAAAGAAAACTCCGCATCTGCTGACCAAACAGGATTATAATTGAAATGGTATTTAAACCGAGAGGAGTCTAGGTCCAATTTCAAAATGATTGGCATATGGTCTGAGATGGAAACATTAACGACCCACAACTTATATCTATCCACAATCCCAATTAGATCTTCTGCTAGCATAAATCTGTCAAGACGTTTAGCAACACCAGCACCATCCACTCGACTGTTCTTCCAAGTGGCAGGGAATCAATGGATAAGGTTCAACATCAACAAGCTTTGCATATTGTATAAAGTTTCGGAACCGAGGCGCCAATGGGTCCATCCAAGCATGAGTGCCCCAAATCTCCCTTTTGCCGAAGTAGTGAAAGTGAGGTCACTTGCTAGAATTGGAGAGGGATTTTAGGGGACCCCACTTCCATTCACCTATCTCCAAAATTCTTGCCTTCTGGTATACGACCCATGGAAATTGATTATATGCAAGCGTTGATTCAGCTCCCTACAGTGTCCTTCAAGAATTATGCCTGCACAGATAAAAATGGGATAGAGGTTAACTCTGTTGGGGTTCCACGTCGAAAGAAGCCCCCCCTGAGAGCCCATCAGCATCCCCACAGAACAACAGTCCAACCCAGGAGTAGCTTTAGAAAAACTCCAACCCAGGAGCAGCTTTAGAAAAACTCCAACCCAGGAGCAGCTTTAGAAAAACTTCCCTGGCTTTGGAATCGAGAACCATTGCCTCTTGAATTAGAATAACATCCAGACAAACTGAATCGAGTAACCTTTTGAGGGCTAAATACTTTGGAGTGGCCCCTACCCCACGAACATTGAGGGACAAATTATCATTTAAATAACCTAATCCGCGTTCGACTATGTTCTATGAGGCCAAAAGACATCAGAAATAACATTATGAGAGTTGGAAGTGACACTAAGAGACAATGATAAGAGAAGGGGTTCCACCCCTTCGGACCCCATGAACCCCTGAACCGAACTAGACATTGCCTTCCAACGGCGACCCCATGGATTTTTTCTAAGAGTAACGTTAGGGTTAGGGTTTGAAGAGTTTGGAGGACCCAACTTAGTATCACATATAGAGTAAATAGTGAGTGGCTCCTTCAATATTTGAACCCGAGACAATTGGGAGGGAGAAGGTGGATTGAGCTCCAAGCCCCCCGAGCTCGAAGACTAAATGGGGGGGTCCTCAATGAAGCAAGGGTAATTTGCCCCCCCCCCCCCCCTCCCCCACAATATCTGAGAGTCCGACAAATGCTAGGAGTTTGCTACGAAAGGGAAACCCACATTACCACTCGCAAGGCCCACCCCCTGAGAGTTCGATTCATATAAAGGCATCCCAAGCTTAAATTGATCCCCACCCACAACAGGAGCTTCACCAGATGGGATATAATGTGCAGGGTCGAAAGAAGGAGAAAACCCTCCACATTAAGCTTTGAGCCAGAAAGATGGCGATTCTCAACTTCCTCAAGAATATGTACTTTAGATTCATTCCGTGAATCAAAAAAGTCTGGGAACATGAGTTTAATCTTACCCGATAACGAAGAGTCAACAGCCGAGGAAGGAATTTTTGCACATCCACTATTCCCCCTCGACATGGCACCTCAGCCAAATAATCCTGGTTGAAAACTTTGCCAAGATAAGCAACCCTTCGTGAGCGCATCCTCCCTTGGAAATTGAACAGGATCCGCACGAACTTTAACTTATGGCAGGTGCTTTTTAAGTGACCCGTCTCGCTGCAAGCATGACATCCAAACAGAGTCCTCCAATAGTCAAACGGTTACCTGAATACCCTGTAGGCTGTCACCCCAAGAGATAGTAATCTTAGCCAGTAGACCAAGCCCAACATCTATTTCAGTGAGTACCCAAGTAGTCTGCTTATCCTCCTAGAGTAAGGATTTCTCATCAAAGAAAATAAAACTCCCCACCCGGTTTGTGACAACCTCAAAAATCTCCCTGGACCACAACTTTAACGGAAAACCCCACAATAACAACCAAAAGTGATTCTTCTAGAGCTACTCTGTCAAGGGGTTGAAATCGGATTGCCATCGTTTGAGGCACAAAGAACCTTTACCGAAAACCCATGACCTAGCCAAGATTTTCAAGGCATGCTCCTCATCCAGGAATTGAAAACAAATCCAATGGTTCAAAAGAAGGTGAACCCTCGGACTGTAACCTAGAAGGGGTTTCTAGGTGTCATTTATCCATGCTAAAAGTTTGATACAGTTCAACCTGGTAAAGCACAGTTTACCGACTAAAGCACGGGAAGTAAGGCTCATCATTCGACCAAGATTTACATCTTTACCCAGCGTCATGTCGACTTCTTCCTGCCGAATCTTCAACGCCTTGAAAGCACGGTGTTAACAAGCTATAACCCCCTTACTCTGGGATAACCCACCACCACTACAAGAAAGAGATGGAACTCTTGCACCACAAGAAACCCCAGGTTCAACCTCGACTGATACAACTGGCCCATTCGACAGACTGGTTAAGGACTTTTCCAGCTCCAGACCCTCTCCACACAATGAGGGCTCCCCCACTGTCTCCAAAATGGTTACTGTTTCTTCCCCTTCGAGGAAATAGCTCCCAGATGTGGCCAGGAAACCTCGTCCAACCTGCACCTGACCAGATGTCATGTCAGAAGGATTTAAGCCCCCTAAAAGAGACAAAATAAACGGGCAAAGTGGGCTACCTGTGTCTTAGAAACCCAGTGCCTCTGCACTAACACCACGAGTAAGCCAGCTACTGAAATAAGTGAAAATAAAAATCCACTACAGGACCTAATCAAATCAAAAGAAGAGGAGGCCCAACACCATTAAGGCTCCCAAACGCCTAACTCAAGTGAGGGCACAAGGCCAACCGCCTTCATCTTCATAGAGTTAAAACACCAAACCCTAATAGCTGCCATGGCATACCCTGCACCAACTTCCACAAACCATGCCTATTTGTATCCTTATATGGTATTCACTAATAGAAGGCTACACAAAGTGAAATAAATCTGCCCCAATTTTACTGTAGTTAAAAACTTAAAATGCCAATGTGAAATGCCCTATTTCTTTAGCTAGACAATTAGAAAATTCAGATATATGAATGATGAAAGGTGTCATATCTAGCATTTTCTTTGTATTTGTTTTTATATATTACGTTGGGTAGCCACGAGGTGTGAGCCGGGTTGGTGAGAGTGGGGCATTGTTATATAATATAGCCCCCACCCAGGTTCGATTGCTCAAACAAGTGGTGGGTATTGCCCTCTGGGGTCCCTCCTGCAAGGGGGCATTGTAGAGTGGTAGTGCTGTGGTGGCCGTTAAGTGGGTCTTAGCCTCATGCTTCCAAGTGTTAAATGGTGTGCCCCACCTCTTGATAGGTGATGGATGCTGGACAATTGTCTTTTTCTGTTTACGACTCTTAAGCATTTTGTCGATAGCCTTTTTTATTATTTAGTCCTAATGATTAATGACAATATTTTCATTCTGATTAATAACAATACTTTCCTTCTATGATAGGTACGGACTTTTGAAGGACATTGTGGATCTCTAGCCCAGTATGGCATGAAACACATGCGTGCTCTGGCAAATATATGCAATGAAGGTATCAGCATGGATACTATGGCTGCAGTTTCTGCTGAAGCATGCACTCAACTGCCGGCAGGGTCCTGGAGTTCCCTTCAAAGAGGGTTCAGCGCTTGATAATTCAAGGCTTTTAAAGTCCTTCCAATGAGTACTTATCAAGATCTCAAGAGACAGTTTCTACGATGGAATTTTATGTGCATATAAAACATTGTTGCTTTGTCTTTTTCTGAAAAGAAAGAGAAACGTCCAGTCGTATTGGCATCTTAGCCAAAATTCTTTCTTTATCTACTGCATACAGAAACTGGAGTATATAATAGGCTGAGGCTTATGCACTTCTTTAGTGATGATCTGCATTGCAAATCTTTAGTAAATAGGTATATTTCAAGTAGTATAATATATTTATAATAAACTATGATGTAAATGGTTCTTTCTAGACTATTGTGTAAAATGGATTTGATTTCAATTTTCATAAAGAGTCCATGGCAATGGTTGACTTGAGTATCTCGTAGCATCGTAGCATCTTCCACCAAGAACTCTTCCTCTACCTTTCCTTTCTTCCAAGCACATCAAACAGAGCTGAGCCTTATCCTTTCGATGCACTAGCCTTTAGTCAAGTGGATCTTTTTCTTCTCATCTTCTCTCCTTGGCTTACTGTCATGGCTCTTGAATAAAAGAATTGTTGGAAAAACGGAAATGTTGGTTTAACAGAGTACACACATGGAAGACGAGGCACACAACAAAGAAAAAGCTCACCTTATTTCCATGATTTTGTGTTGCAAAATGACACCTATTCATAATACAAAATTGTTTGCTGAAAAGAAAGTTCTTTGTCCTAAAACAGATTTAATCCAAAATAGTTTACTCTAGCATTTGCTTGGACGCTTCTAATTTTAAATCCCACTCCTATTTTATCTAATGAGGTTGCCTATGTAAAATGGGCATTAACTGTTCTAAACCCCGTTTTTTTTTCCTTTACGCCAAGCATCTCCTTGAGCCCTCAGAAACCTTCGAAACTCGTCTCTGTTTACCACCTTCGTGGAGATGTACTCAAGCTGATCTTCATTGGTGTAATATAATAAATTTCATTCTTTTCGATGCAGTGGTGATAAATCTGAATATGAAATATTGGATTTTTTCAGAGTTGAATGACAGTTTTGAGTCTCTTGACTCTCACAGAAGATATGTTTTGACCTGAAAAATTGGATCTTTTAGAGTTGAATGACCTTTCACTCTCACAAAAGAGAGTTGTGGCTTGAGTTTGTTGAAGGTTCATTTCACCATGAACCCTCCTAGGCCATATTAGTTGTACGGAATGCTGTATTGTGCTTTGCTTCTGTGAAGGAAAATGCAGCAGTTAGGTTGCTTCTTATTAATCTACGACTGCTGTATTGTGCTTTGCTTCTGTGAAGGACAGGGCAGCAGTTAGGTTGCTTCTTACTAATCTGTGGAACTATTTCCGAATCTATGTGACATAAGTAACTTGTAGACTATATTTCAGCCATGCAATCTGCCCAATTTGAATCAGTGTGCCTAACTAACATGAAATTATATTATGCACATTGAAGAGGACAATGAAGAGTTCTTTTGACATAACTTAAATTTATATTTTGCTGATTTTCCATTGAACATTTTTCAAATATATCAACATGATATTTCAAATTCGGCCTTGTAGTTGTAAAGTAGATCAAACTCCCTATTAGTTGTGTTGCCACAAAAACTAATGTCCTAAATGCAAGGACTCAAAGGGTTCTAGCTAAATACAACTACGCAAACAATGCTATTTGACCTCTACAATTACTTCCCTTCTCATTAGTTCCTAAATAAATATCAAGAGTTCCTAAATGAATATCAAGAACAAGGGAGGAATCTCTATAGGCAACTAAGTGTTGAGATAAGACAAATTACTTAGATTGTAGGTGGATGATGGCTCAAGAGTTAAATAAAATTGATGAGTTAGAAAATCTCCAAAGAAATCAAAGATTTCAAAATTATGCTAACTCAAATATTGGCTAAAACATCCATGAACCATTAACCATTGATTGTAAGTACCATTGATTGTAAGTAGAAGATAACCATTGAATAAAAGTAACCAAAGCTTTGAAAGGATTTGCCAAAGTGATAAATAATAACTTATGCTAACTCAAACATTGGCTAAAACATTCATGAACCATTAACCATTGATTGTAAGTAGAAGATAACCATTGAATAAAAGTAACCAAAGCCTTGAAAGGATTTGCCAAAGTGATAAATAATAACTTCTTGTCAAAAGAGTTGATCAAGAAATGTAAAACAAAGGGTTAAACATAGCCATGGAAGTTCATCCCATTAAACATTAGTGATTTAGATGAGATTGTTGTTGTATAATGAGTGACGAGTTAAGTGTAAATAATCAACAACGAATTTTAATTTAAAGAACATTAGTGATTTAGATGAGATTGCTGTTGTATAATGAATTTTAATTTAAAAAACATTAGTGATTTAGATGAGATTGCTGTTGTATAATGAGTGACGAGTTAAGTGCAAATAATCAAGAACCAATTTTATTTTCTTTAATGGAATGATTTAAATAAATAAAAGAGTGACAGTGATAAAAGAGTGAGAGTGAATTGGACAATTCACTAAAAATAAATGCAATTTATTGAACCATAAACTCTTTGTTAGGGTTGCCAATAAAACAGAGTAATTAATTTCAGAATTTCAACCACAATATTACAAGATTGTTAAGAAACCAATGAAAAGTTATGAGATGAAGTTTGTGGGGTTGTTAACAATGAAAATCCAGGCAACTTAGATGTGTGGAGATGAGTATAAAATTACTAGAAATAACAAGTGACTATTGCAGAAAACTGAAGTACAAAAAACCTAGTGTCTTAGTTACTTGCCCATGCTATTAATATGTGTGAGTACGCCAATATGCTAACACCAGTTTGTTAATTTTCAGATCTATTAAGTGTGAATGATAAATGGCAATGAATCATGTAGAAAACCAACCAAGATTTGAAAAATTGTAATTGTTCAAGAGTGCTTAAGGTGATTAAATGAAAATAACTCTTAAAGCAATTAAAGGTTCTACCCATCTAAAGACATGTCACGTAATTTCAATTTAAAGTCAAGTTAAATATGAAAAATAACATACATCTTAAGTTAATTGTGTTTAAAGACATGTCACATAATTTAAATTTAAAATCAAGTTAAATATGAAAAGTAATATTCATCTTAAGTTAATTTTGTTTGTAACCAGGAAAGAAAATGTTATCATTATGAAATATAACTATGAAAAAAACATGAACTTAATAAAATCTAGTGCTGCCCTTTAAAAGAGGATCGATTTAGCTATCATTTGCTCAATTTTATGTGTGAGATTAAAATTAGATTCCAGATTTCAAAACCAAAAACTTTAAAGGAACACAAATTAAATGAGTGGATAAAAGAAAGATTAATTTCCTTGAATAATGCCTAGATGCTTAAAAGAAAAGGGCAATACGGTGATAAGGAAGCAAGATAAGTATTTTTGCTGATCAAAGAGTAGGAGTGGGTAGAATATTTCATGCCCTTGTTCTAGTCTTTGATAACCAAATATGATTTATCTTCAAATCAAGTGGAGAACTCAAAAGATGAAATCCTCCAAGCAAACTTTCCTGCAAAGCCTACAAGTTCTACTAAAAGAAGCATATAGCATGAGCTGAAAATGATGCCACTTGGTAACTAAAACATGCAAAGCTATGGGAAATACTTAGACATCATACATTTGTAGCTTCGATTTCTACAAATTTTACCCAATACACTAACATAAAAAAAAGTAGATGTAAAAAGTAGCAATAGTAAGGTTTATTCTCTAAGCTCTAGCCAAACAATATAATTAGAGGAGTGTTTCTTATATAGGATGAGACACTAACTCTTCTAGAGGAAAAATAAAATATCTCATGACATGGCCAAAACTAACAACCCTAACTCCAAAACCCAAACTCCATTGACCATGTGAAGGCACACCACTAGAGAGAGTGAGGCTTATTACAATAAAAGTGAAATACATCTCGAATAGGTGGAGTGTTAAATACATTTCCAATAGGTGGAGTGCTCTAGAGGATGTGGCCAATTCATAAAGGCTAGGTCCAAAACCTTAGGGTTTTGATCAATCAACCACTACACGATGTAACAAGCTCATCCAAATACATGGCAACTCAAAACTAACAAATAACTCTCTAAGAAAAATGGACAATGTAATAAACATAAAATATATTAATATTAAATAATAAATAATAATAGTTAACTTAAGGACATATCCATTCATTAACACTGACTATCATTGTATCTTCAATCATTTCATATTCTATCATCATTTATACATTTATCTGTATGGATTCTTTTATACTGTAACATATATTTTGAATATTTACAATTCGAACCAGATTGGTCTATCTCATTGATACGGGAGCTTCTTTTTTAAGATCCGTCTTTGACCACCATTTCTTAGACCTTTTCTGATCCAGTTTTTAACCACCCATCATTTTTCAAAGTTCCTTCTGATTTTTTGGTCTTTGACCACAACATGCCCTTTGCCATTTTAGTGAAGTATTATAAAAAAATATCAGCACGTTGCAAAATGAAGAAACCATTAAAGTTTTTAAAAGAATCATCAAGCCCGAATCGCAAGGAAGAAAGACAAGAGTATTGAACAGAATTAACAATTCCTATTGTGAAGTTTGCTCCATAATGTTGGAAGGAGGCACCAAAATAATTATTGTGAACACTGCACTTCAAACATTCGTGTGCGCATAACTTGAAACGGAGGTGAAAATAATTCGTGGAAGCGAGGTTGAAACTTTGGGGCAACATCGACAGAATCATCATAAAATATTCATGGCATAAAAAAATTCACTAAATTGAGGCCGCAATTCGGGGCAACATCAACACTTCATCATTGTAGTACAGACATATTCCTTGGCAAATTCCAGGTATCAGGTATCAGTGAAAGACGAACTTATTACCTGATACAACCCGCCACGAATTAACAGAGAAATTGATCACTATTGGCAAGGTATCGGGTTAGGAAAATTCACAGTCGCTCAGTTAATTGGTTGTGGCTAGGTTGATGGAGAATGGAATAATCGCTAGAATCGTTGCCGTATGGAGCTTGCATTTGGAGCAACCCTTGTTGTCACATAAAAATAAAAAATAAAATCGCAGCCTAAGAGTCATAACTGCCGATTAATTAAAGCAATTGGACTACCCGACTAGTGTAAATATAAGAGCCACCATAGTAGAGTAGACGGGTCTCATTTTCTTATTATTAATCGATTTAAAGACAAATCACAACAATTCCAATTGGAGGAAAAAACGATGATTTGTGACTGAAGAAACGTTGTCAATTTTAAGGAAATAAACAATTCACAATACAAGCTAGATCGTATAGTGCAACGGTACCGTGTGGCGCTTAAGTCCCAATAGGTCCCAGGGTCCGTTCCGGGGGAAGCTGGGCGGAGCCTTGATTCCTAAGCAGAATATTAGGGTCAGAGTAAAAAATTCACAATTCATTTTTGTTTATTTGAGTTAGTAAGGTATAAATTTTTGACCCACCGCATTAAGATGAGCACGCGATTGGTAATTCAAAAGACTTATATGGAAAATTAGAAAAGAGAAACATACTTTTTCTTTATTTGTAAAATATACCTGTGAAAAGTGATTTTAAAAAAAAATGTGAAAAGGTGATTATATATATTATTGTATCCTTTTATATAATAGATGCCAAGTTTTAAAAATAACATTACTCATTGAACTGGCTTGGTGAGTAATTGTGGCAGGTGTCTTTTTTTATTCACAAGAGTCATGTAAAAGACAAAATGAAAAATTGATGAAAGAAAATGAAAAAAGAGTTGAAAAAGACACCATGGAGCCAAAGGTTAGGATTTGGAGTTGAGCTTTGGTGGTGTCTGGTGTGTTTCAGGTGGATGGAGTTGATTTTTGGAATTGGTGTTGTTGCTTAGACTAGTTCCTGAGTGGTTAATGGTCTTTGTAGGGTTCGTGGCGGGTTCTATCGTTATGGTCTATACTTTCCTGGTGTCTTTTTAGTGATCTCTTGGATTTTTTTTGCTAGTTTTAATTATGTTGTCTCACTCTTGTCCTTACCTACACTGGAGGTGGTACCAACGTTTTTTTTTATGACTTGTGGAGGAGTCGGATTGCTAACATCTGGATGTAGGAATTCTTTTCATCGGGTATGAATAACGGAGTGTAACTCCCTATGTCTCCTCCTCGGAAGTGACAAGAAGCCCCATTATCCCTATCCGTTTGCGACAAGACACCTCTTCCATCAAGCATCTCCCATTCGAGTTATGTAGGGAGTTTTCATCTTCGCCGGACGTTTCTAGCCCATCCGAGCTAGAAAGGGTTTTGTCTTTCTCTTCCCTACTAGCTCCACATTTTCCTGAATTTGACAGAGGTTGTAGGCTGCTCTGGGAAATTTTTTAGCGCCTAATAGTTTCCAACCAGGAGGAGACGACAATTTCTCTCCTTGTTAGATTACCTATTTTTGATATGTGTCTAGTGGTCGATTGGTTATCTAAGGAATATTGATCTCATGTAGTTACTCCAAAGCCTTGTAAGAAAGTGGTGTTGGATGTTGTAGAGGAGACTACTCCTCAAGTGCCTTAAGAGAAACCTCGCCAGAAGGTTAAGAGGTGCATCAAGCATAAAGGCTCTCATATATGTTTAGCCTTGGGTGAGGATGTGCAGATGTATGAGGTCCTTTCCCTCTCCGAGACTGCTTTGGTGGGAAGATTCGGGGGTCATAGAATGAGCATGACCACCTTCCAGAGTTGGGTGGGCGATACATGCATCGAACTTCTAGGATACTCTCCTAGATGTTTTACCCTAGTGAAGGGTTGGTTGGGTGTTATTCTCAAGACTCTAGATGATGTGTCACCACTGCCATGAGGGGTCTGGTTGTGGGAGAATGCCGCTATCTAGCTCAAAAGGTGCTTGTCTTTCTTTGATGTTCGTAGAGAGAAGGTCTACAATCATTCTACTTGGGTTAAGTTACTAGGGCCGTTGTTCGAATGATGGAAATTAAGCATGCGATTGGTAATTCAAAAGACTTATATGGGAAATTAGAAAAGAGAAACATACTTTTTCTTTATTTGTAAAATATATCTACGAAAAATCAGAATTTCAAAAGTGATTTTAAAAAAAAGTGTGAAAAAGTGATTATATATATGATTGTACCCTTTTATATAATAGATGCCAAGTTTCAAAAATAACATTACTCATTGAACTGGCCTGGTGAGTAATCGTGGCAGGTGTCTTTTTTTATTCACAAGAGTCATGTAAAAGACAAAATGAAAAATTGATGAAAGAAAATGAAAAAAAGAGTTGAAAAAGACACCATGGAGCCAAGGGTTAAGATTTGGAGTTGAGCTTTGGTGGTGTCTGGTGTGTTTTAGGTGGATGGAGTTGATTTTTGGAATTGGTGTTGTTGCTTAGACTAGTTCATGAGTGGTTAATGGTCTTTGTAGGGTTCGTGGCGGGATCTATCATTATGGTCTATACTTTCCTCGTGTCTTTTTAGTGATCTCTTGGATTTTTTTTGCTAGTTTTAATTATGTTGTCTGACTCTTGTCCTTACCTACACTGGAGGTGGTACCAAAGTTTTTTTTATGACTTACGGAGGAGTCGGATTGCTAACATCTGAATGTAGGAATTCTTTTCATCAGGTATGAATAACGGAGTGTAACTCTCGATGTCTCCTCCTCAGAAGCGACAAGAAGCCCCATTATCCCTATCCGCAGGCGACAAGACACCTCTTCCGTCAAGCATCTCCCATTCGAGTTATGTAGGGAGTTTTCATCTTCGCCGGACGTTTCTAGACCATCCGAGCTAGAAAGGGTTTTGTCTTTCTCTTCCCTACCAGCTCCACATTTTCTTGAATTTGACAGAGGTTGTAGGCGGCTCTAGGAAATTTTTTAGCGCCTAATAGTTTCCAACCAGGAGGAGACGACACTTTCTCTCCTTATTAGATTACCTATTTTTGATATGTGTCTAGTGGTCGATTGGTTATCTAAGGAATATTTATCTCATGTAGTTAATCCAAAGCCTTGTAAGAAAGTGGTGCTGGATGTTGTAGAGGAGACTACTCCTCAAGTGCCTTAAGAGAAACCTCGCCGGAAGGTTAAGAGGTGCATCAAGCATAAAGCCTCTCATATATGTTTAGCCTTGGGTGAGGATGTGCAGATGTATGAGGTCCTTTCCCTCTCCGAGACTGCTTTGGTGGGAAGATTCGGGGGTCATAGTATGAGCATGACAACCTTCCAGAGTTGGGTGGGCGATACATGCATCGAACTTCTAGGATACTCTCCTAGATGTTTTACCCTAGTGAAGGGTTGGTTGGGTGTTATTCTTAAGACTCTAGATGATGTGTCACCACTGTCATGAGGGGTTTGGTTGTGGGAGAATGCCGCTATCTAGCTCAAAAGGTGCTCGTCATTCTTTGATGTTCGTAGAGAGAAGGTCTACAATCATTCTATTTGGGTTAAGTTACTAGGGCCGCTGTCAGAATGATGGAAATTAAGCACGCGATTGGTAATTCAAAAGACTTATATGGGAAATTAGAAAAGAGAAACATACTTTTTATTTATTTGTAAAATATACCTACGAAAAGTCAGAATTTCAAAAGTGATTTTAAAAAGAAGTGTGAAAAAGTGATTATATATATGATTGTACCCTTTTATATAATAGATGCCAAGTTTCAAAAATAACATTACTCATTGAACTGGCCTGGTGAGTAATCGCGGCAGGTGTCTTTTTTTATTCACAAGAGTCATGTAAAAGTCAAAATGAAAAATTGATGAAAGAAAATGAAAAAAAGAGTTGAAAAAGACACCATGGAGCCAAGGGTTAGGATTTGGAGTTGAGATTTGGTGGTGTCTGGTGTGTTTCAGGTGGATGGAGTTGATTTTTGGAATTGGTGTTGTTGCTTAGACTAGTTCCTGAGTGGTTAATGGTCTTTGTAGGGTTCGTGGCGGGTTCTATCGTTATGGTCTATACTTTCCTGGTGTCTTTTTAGTGATCTCTTGGATTTTTTTTGCTAGTTTTAATTATGTTGTCTGACTCTTGTCCTTACCTACACTGGAGGTGGTACCAATGTTTTTTTTTATGACTTACGGAGGAGTCAGATTGCTGACATCTGGATGTAGGAATTCTTTTCATCAGGTATGAATAACGGAGTGTAACTCCCGATGTCTCCTCCTCGGAAGCGACAAGAAGCCCCATTATCCCTATCTGCAGGCGACAAGACACCTCTTCCGTCAAGCATCTACCATTCGAGTTATGTAGGGAGTTTTCATCTTCGCCGGACGTTTCTAGACCATCCAAGCTAGAAAGGGTTTTGTCTTTCTCTTCCCTACCAGCTCCACATTTTCTTGAATTTGATAGAGGTTGTAGGCTGCTCTGGGAAATTTTTTAGCGCCTAATAGTTTCCAACCAGGAGGAGACGACACTTTCTCTCCTTGTTAGATTAGCTATTTTTGATATGTGTCTAGTGGTCGATTGGTTATCTAAGGAATATTTATCTCATGTAGTTAATCCAAGGCCTTGTAAGAAAGTGGTGCTGGATGTTTTAGAGGAGACTACTCCTCAAGTGCCTTAAGAGAAACCTCGCCGGAAGGTTAAGAGGTGCATCAAGCATAAAGGTTCTCATATATGTTTAGCCTTGGGAGAGGATGTGCAGATGTATGAGGTCCTTTCCCTCTACGAGACTGCTTTGGTGGGAAGATTTGGGGGTCATAGTATGAGGATGACCACCTTCCAGAGTTGGGTGTGCGATACATGCATCGAACTTCTAGGATACTCTCCAAGATGTTTTACCCTAGTGAAGGGTTGGTTGGGTGTTATTCTTAAGACTCTAGATGATGTGTCACCACTGCCATGAGGGGTCTGGTTGTGGGAGAATGCCGCTATCTAGCTCAAAAGGTGCTCGTCGTTCTTTGATGTTCGTAGAGAGAAGGTCTACAATCATTCTATCTGGGTTAAGTTACTAGGGCCACTGTCAGAATGATGGAAATTAAGCACGCGATTGGTAATTCAAAAGACTTATATGGGAAATTAGAAAAGAGAAAACTTTTTCTTTATTTGTAAAATATATCTACGAAAAATCAGAATTTCAAAAGTGATTTTAAAAAAAAGTGTGAAAAAGTGATTATATATATGATTGTACCCTTTTATATAATAGATGCCAAGTTTCAAAAATAACATTACTCATTGAACTAGCCTGGTGAGTAATCGTGGCAGGTGTCTTTTCTTATTCACAAGAGTCATGTAAAAGACAAAATGAAAAATTGATGAAAGAAAATGAAAAAAAGAGTTGAAAAAGACACCATGGAGCCAAGGGTTAGGATTTGGAGTTGAGCTTTGGTGGTGTCTGGTGTGTTTCAGGTGGATGGAGTTGATTTTTGGAATTGGTGTTGTTGCTTAGACTAGTTCCTGAGTGGTTAATGGTCTTTGTAGGGTTCGTGGTAGGTTAAATCGTTATGGTCTATACTTTCCTGGTGTCTTTTTAGTGATCTCTTGGATTTTTTTTGCTAGTTTTAATTATGTTGTCCGACTCTTGTCCTTACCTACGCTGGAGGTGGTACCAACGTTTTTTTTTATGACTTGTGGAGGAGTCGGATTGCTGACATCTGGATGTAGGAATTCTTTTCATCGGGTATGAATAACGGAGTGTAACTCCCGATGTCTCCTCCTCAGAAGCGACAAGAATCCCCATTATCCCTATCCGCTGGTGACAAGACACCTGTCCCGTCAAGTATCTCCCATTCGAGTTATGTAGGGAGTTTTCATCTTCACCGGACATTTCTAGACCATCCAAGCCAGAAAGGGTTTTGTCTTTCTCTTCCCTACTAGCTCCACATTTTGCTGAATTTGATAGAGGTTGTAGGCTGCTCTGGGAAATTTTTTAGCGCCTAATAGTTTCCAACCAGGAGAAGACGACACTTTCTCTCCTTGCTAGATTACCTATTTTTGATATGTGTCTAGTGGTCGATTCGTTATCTAAGGAATATTTATCTCATGTAGTTACTCCAAAGCCTTGTAAGAAAGTGGTGCTGGATGTTGTAGAGGAGACTACTCCTCAAGTGCCTTAAGAGAAACCTTGCCTGAAGGTTAAGAGGTGCATCAAGCATAAAGGCTCTCATATATGTTTAGCCTTGGGTGAGGATGTGTAGATGTATGAGGTCCTTTCCCTCTCTGAGACTGCTTTGGTGGGAAGATTCGAGGGTCATACTATGAGCATGACCACCTTCAAGAGTTGGGTGGGCGATACATGCATCGAACTTCTAGGATACTCTCCTAGGTGTTTTACCCTAGTGAAGGGTTGGTTGGGTGTTATTCTTAAGACTCTAGATGATGTGTCACCACTTCAATGAGGGGTCTGGTTGTGGGAGAATGCCGCGATCAAGCTCAAAAGGTGGTCGTCGTTCTTTGATGTTCGTAGAGAGAAGGTATACAATCATTCTATTTGAGTTAAGTTACTACGGCCACTATCAGAATGATGGAAATTAAGCACGCGATTGGTAATTCAAAAGACTTATATGGGAAATTAGAAAAGAGAAACATACTTTTTGTTTATTTGTAAAATATACCTACGAAAAGTCAGAATTTCAAAAGTGATTTTAAAAAAAAGTGTGAAAAGGTGATTATATATATTATTGTACCCTTTTATATAATAGATGCCAAGTTTCAAAAATAACATTACTCATTGAACTGGCCTAGTGAGTAATCGTGGCAGGTGTCTTTTTTATTCACAAGAGTCATGTAAAAGACAAAATGAAAAATTGATGAAAGAAAATGAAAAAAAGAATTGAAAAAGACACCATGGAGCTAAGGCTTAGGATTTGGAGTTGAGCTTTGGTGGTGTCTAGTGTGTTTCAGGTGGATGAAGTTGATTTTTGGAATTGGTGTTGTTGCTTAGAATAGTTCCTGAGTGGTTAATGGTCTTTGTAGGGTTCGTGGCGAGTTCTATCGTTATGGTCTATACTTTCCTGGTGTCTTTTTAGTGATTTATTCGATTTTTTTTGCTAGTTTTAATTATGTTGCCTGACTCTTGTCCTTACCTACGCTGGCGATGGTGCCAACGTTTTTTTTTTATGACTTGTGGAGGAGTCGGATTGCTGACATCTGGATGTAGGAATTCTTTTCATCGTGTATGAATAACGGAGTGTAACTCCCGATGTCTCCTCCTCGGAAGCGACAAGAAGCCCCATTATTCCTATTTGCTGGCGACAAGACACCTCTTCCATCAAGCATCTCCCATTCGAGTTATGTAGGGAGTTTTCATCGTCGTCGGACGTTTCTAGACCATCTGAGCTAGAAAGGGTTTTGTCTTTCTCTTCCCTACTAGCTCCACATTTTCCTGAATTTGACAGAGGTTGTAGGCTGCTCTGGGAAATTTTTTAGCGCCTAATAGTTTCCAACCAGGAGGAGACGACACTTTCTCTCCTTGTTAGATTACCTATTTTTTATATGTGTCTAGTGGTCGATTGGTTATGTTTGTGTCAGAAATTGTTACTAAGGCTAGGGTAACAAGCCAACACAATCTCAAGAATAAAATTAATCCAAACTAGGTTTTTAGGGTTTTGTTTTGTAGGTTTTGGTAAGAAAACTTCAAGAGCATAAGGGAATACATTCAACAGATAAGTAAAAACTAATTCACATCCATATATCCATGAAGATGCATATATACCTCAGAAATTCAACAAAAGATTGCAATGAAGTTCATTCAATAAAAGACAAGCACCACTGGAAATTATACCTAAAACCAGAAATGAAATTGTCAATAAAGAAACTGTATAAGTTTAAAATGAATCCAACACATATCAAAAGTGGAATAAGGAGTCATATATTCATAGTTTCATCAAAAATGCAATATGAGAGTTTGCAATACTTAGCAGTGAATAAGTCTGGATGAAAGCACAGTTTGCAGACCTCCTCTAGCTCTCCAAAAATTCGAACCCTTACAATGTCTTTTCTCCCTCTCTAAATAGTTTTTCATCTCCCAAAAACAGTTAGGATCTTTCCTATTAATCCTCCATCGAATGACTAAGACTAGGTAAAGTAACATTTACATTTTTACAAATTACAATTTTGCTAAAAATAGCAAATCTTTAACAAAAAGCATTAAATGAACCTAACTGCCTCAGATCTCTTTCGATGCCTCCACAAGCAAAGAGATGCCATCTGGACTTGAGGATCTTTTCTTCACTCTTTTTTGCTTTTGCTCCAGCTCAGCTATCCTTTTGTGTAAGTGTTCATTTTCCTGCTGCAAGGTTTGAACTGTCTTTTCTAACTCTGAGCAATTCCTGTCAGCAACCCTTTTTCTTCTGAGTGCCTCTTTTGCATCAATCACCAATTCCTGAAAATTGTCATGAGTATCTTGAAGATCTTCTCTCAATCTTCTATTTGCCATCATTAGGCCATCATTAACTTCCTGCATGTAGCTCATTTGATGCTTGTACTGTTTGACAGTCTTCTTCAAATTCTCCTTGTCAGAATTAACCAATTTTTCTATTGCAGCATCCTGATCTTCACTTGGTTTCCAAAACATGTCAAACTTCTTAAACATCAATTCCTCTGTCAATGGCTTTACAACAGTATCTTCAATGATAGGGTTTGAAACATCTATTACCTGTGTTGATCTAATATCTTCTGTTAATAATTTTCCAGAATTGTTTTCAACAATAGATTTAGAGCTTTCTTCACCTGTTATATTTACAGACCCAAAATCCTCTCTTTTAACTGAATGCAATTCATGTTTCTTTGATTGTTCCTCCATGGATTCTTCATCAGAGATGGTCACCTTATCAGTCTTCAATTTTGGATTTAACAGCTTTTTCATGCTTAATCTTAATTTGTTTTTAGACCTAGTTTTAGGTCTCCATAAAGAAGCTGCTTCTGCCATCATTTTAAGTTTCTTCCCTTGATATTGGATAGAGGCTAACTCTACCACTTCTAACTTTTTGATCTTCTTCTTAGGCTTGGTAGTTTTGTTCTCTATAGCCTGATTTTCTTCAATCTCAGCTTTAACTTTGATCTCAGGAATGAATTGCTCTTCCTCTAACATATAGCCCTCGTCATCTGAGAGGACTGTGATGGGGCTTTTGGGACGATTCTGAACTTCTTCTTTTGCTACAGGAATAACCTTGATATCAATTTTCTTCTCTTCTTGAACCACTGTTATAGATGATGACTTCTTTCCAAGAATTTCCTTTTCCTTTTTGTCATCGAATAATGAAAATTTGACTTTACTGTGCTGTGGAATTTCCTGAGGCCGACTGTCAGTCTGTTCTTCATCTGCTACCTGCTTTGTTTCCTTTTTAGCTTTAATGCCATGTTTGTTTGCAGGTTTAGCTGAATACCCCAACTTTTGTACCATTACTTTTCCCTTATCAGTTTGCCTTTTGGGTTGTTGGTCTTCTCCTTTAGAATGAATCCCTGACCAAAACAAAAAGAAGTCCCAAGTTTTTTCCTCCTTCTGCAACACTGTAGAAATGATTAACTTGATGAGACCATGATGAAACAATGATTGAGAAGTATGATCATCCTGCTGTTTAATTTTGCTAGACATTTTCTGCAAGCTTTTGAAGAAAAAGAATGGCAAATTCATTTTTGACACCCCTGCCATGTGCTGCAAGAACCTGAGATGGTATTTGAACACTAATGAGTACCTCCCTTCACAAGTTATATAGCTCTGAAGAATCCTTATAGGTTCAATCCATTCCCTCTTGAAATTATGAATGATAATACCTTTGTTCCAGTCAGGAACAACATTAGGCAATAAGTATCTTTGAGGATCAAACTCAAAAGGAGACTTCTTAAACCAGAGCTCGCCCTCATTATCAATTTCAGTGGCTTCTGAAATTAAATCTACAGTCAATTTGAATCTTAAAGGATCCATTATGATCATCTCATTCTTAAGTCCTTTGGCAAAATTGCAGGATACTTGGGCATTAAAGCCATCTATCTTCTTAAAGAATTTCAACCATCCTGCCTGTTGGAACAGCTCTGCACAATCTGGAAGTTTTTGGATCCATGTCAAGTCTGTGGGTTCAGCCCTATTAATCTTACCACTTTTACTGTTTTTTCCCATCTCTTTCTTTTCAAGGAACTGGAACAGTCTAGTTTTAGGTTTCAGAAGTGTCTTATAAGCTGCTTTCTGGGCAAATAGTACTGCAGGTTATAACAATTTAAATGATATTTAAAACCTCTGCACAAATCTATAAACCTCCCTGTGTAACACCTGTATCAAGCTAGCAGACTTCCCTCTGCGTAAACAAACTGAGTTCTATAGGCAATTCTGTGAGTTTTTTCAACGCCCTATTCTGATTAGGTCATAAAAGAAACAGTCATGCTAATTCCTCTTATCATGCTTCAGCTAACCATTTCAGTGATGAATTCTTCATCCTTACATTCTATTACATCCTTCTCAGCAACCAATTTTTTCAGAAGAACACGCAGCAGCAAAAACCCAAATTCTCCAGCTATGAGGGTTATACGTAATACCTGTCAATTACTCCTGCATCGTGGCGTAATGTTTTCAAATTGAGGTGTCAATAACGTTCTTCTTCGAGCACAGGTGTCCTCCTAACGCTTCCTTGGCTGCAGGTGAACGAATTCAAAAGCCCTAATTTCTGCTGGCGCCGGAATCACAGCTGTCTTCTTCCATAATAACGTAATCCAACGTTTCCCAGTGAAGTCTCCTCTTCAAACACTAACTCCTCAGTGATGATGCGTGTGTCGAGGGAAACTTGACAGCTGAATCCGGAATTGGCTCTGTGCAACTAAACCCGCATAACCTGTAATGATGCCCTTGTCTCCTCTTCGTGATTATCAACCAACTAACATCATGCTCAAAATGCTGCATACACGTGTTAAACACTTCACACAATGCGATTAGATACTCACACTCTTCATGATGATTGAAATCAGATCGAGATTTTACAAAAAATCATGCCACGATATTCCTGTAGCGCACTCTGTGTTAAACTTTGGTGTAGCGCTACAAGAATATCTTTAAACCAAAATTTAGCAAATTTTCTAACTTTTTGCCAATTTGTCGGGGGTTTTCGCAGCTATTTGGTTTAGGACATTAGTTTAGCTACTCTCTAAAGTCATTATTGATTCTCCTTTTGAATATATAACTCACATTGACCCACTTTCAATATAAAAATGACCAAAATCAAATGAAATCTGAAAGGACTGGGCTCAAACTTTATTCAAGCATTCATAAGATTCTTAAGAAGGCGAAAAACCAAAATTGAAAACCAACAATTAACTAAGGTAAACTCAAAAAACAAACCAAAATTTGGAGAGGAAAAACTAAAAATGTAGAAAAATTTATTGACTTAACATCTGGCTCCAGCTGCGGGATGAAGTCCTCCCTGTGAGGCTTCAAGAACCTGTAGACTAGTGCCTTCAGTCTTCCATTGGGCTATGGAGTCTTTATTCAATCTCACTCACACCGGTATATACAATGAAAAGTGACCATGATCTTCATTTAACTGTAGAAATGCTTGAGGAATCGCCCATTAACAGGGCTGAGCAATTCCTCTCCTTCCAAAGACTGCAATATGAAAGTATTATTTTCCAAAACCTTAGCTATGAGAAAAGGGCCAAACCATAAATTATCAAATTTTCCATGTTTCCCCTTCTGTTCCTTTCTTGCATCCCATCTTAAAACCATCTCACCTTCTGAAAAAATGTGATCTTTGATATTTCTGTCAAACCTGGTTTTCATTTTAGCTCTATACAGCTGGGCTTCTTTGTCTACCTTCTCTCTGTTCTGCTGTAACTCAATCATTTCAAAAATTCTCCTTTGCAAATCATCTGGTTCCTCTTGAGAATTTTGAAGGAACTTCATTACAGGGATTCCCAATTGTACTGGAAATACTGCTTCTGTTCCATAAACCAGCTGAAAGGGTGAAGTACCAATGGCTTGTTTTACAGTAATCCTATCTGCCCATAATGCATATTTCAACATTGAATCCCAGGATTTTTTATTTTGTTTAAGCAATTTCTTGATGCACTGAATGATATTTTTGTTAGATGATTCAGCCTGACCATTTCCCTGAGGATAATAGGGAGTTGAATGTTTTAGCATAATACCATTTTTCTCACAAAAGGCCACCATTGCCTTGGATTTGAATGCTTTGGCATTATCAGTAATCAATCTTTGTGGACAACCAAACCTGCTCAGAATATTATTTTCTATGAAATCCATTATTACCTTATCTGTGGCATTTCTTGTGGGGATAGCCTCCACCCACTTTGTAAAGAAATCTGTGGCAGTCAAAATCCAATGATGTTGGCCTGAAGATGCTGGGTTTATCTCTCCAATAAAATCCAGTCCCCACTGCTGAAAAGGGGCATTGACTACAATAGGCTTCAATGGTAAAGACAGCAACTTCTGTTTTCCTGCAAACTTTTGACAAGGAATGCAAGTTCTTACAGTTTGATAAACATCTGTGAAAAGTGAAGGCCAATAGTAACCAGCTCTTAAAATTTTATAAGCTGTTGTTTTCCAGTATTTATGCCCTCCACAGGCTCCTTCATGAGATTCTGAAATTACTTCCTTTATTTCAGCTTGATCTAAACACCTTAATAAGATTCCTGCTGGATCTTTCCAAAACAATTGACCTTCTATCAGACAATATTTAGTAGTTTTCAATTTCAAGGACCTGGCAGCTTTTCTGTCTAAATGTTCTGGACATTGCAAAAATAACAGAAAATGGACAATGTCAGCATACCAATCTGAAGATGAATAAGAATCCATGATTCTTTCTTTTTCCAAGATTACTTGATTTTCTTCAGGTGCTGATTCTTCTGTCATAGCATGTAACCCTAATGCCTGACAATTTGAATCAGCCAGTAGTTTGGCCAATCCTTGTCCTTTGACCAGCTTCGTAGGTCTGATTTCCACTTCGTATTCCATAATTTTGGCGATCCACCTTCCTCTTTTTCCTTCACTATCAGGCTGTGTCAAAACATCTTTCACTGCAGCATTTGGAACAAATGAAACAACTTTGGAGTGTAAAATATAAATTCTGAAAAATTTTAAAGCCTTTACCAAGGCATAGGCTTGTTTCTCCAAGATACTGTATTTTAGCTCGGAATCTCTAAGTGTTTTGCTGAAAAAGGCAATTGGTTGTTCCAATCCCTCTTCATTTTTCTGAAGTAATACAGCAGCAATAGTGTTTTCTGAGGCAAAAGAAAATGTAAGAAATTCTTTGTCAAAATTTGGACTCACCAGAACAGGTGCTTCAGTTAGAGCCACTTTAATTTTTTCAAAAGCTGTCTTTGCTTCCATAGTCCACTTGACTTCTTGATCCTTTTTTAACATGCCTGTAATTTGCTTAATAGTCTCAGCAAAATTAGGAATAAACCATCGCAGAAAATTGATTTTGCCAATAAATGATTGCACATCCTTTTTACTCCTAGGCAAGCTAATTTTCAGTATTGCTTTGACTCTCTCAGGGTCAATCCTGATACCATCAGCTGATACCAAGTGACCAAGCAACTTACCTTCCTGTACAGCAAAATGTGATTTTTTTGGGTTTAAGGATAAGCCAAATTTTCTGCACTTTATGAAGGTTTGCTCCAAATGTTTCAAATGTTCATCATCAGATTTGGAGAAGACTGTAATATCATCCAGATAAATCACCACAAACTTATCTTTTTCACCCACGAATGCAATATCCATGGCTCTCTGAAAGGTTGCTCCAGCATTCATTAAGCCAAAAGGCATCTTGTCATACATAAATGTCCCCCAGGGGGTTGTAAAAGCTGTTTTTTCTTTATCATCAGGGTGCATAGCAATCTGATTATACCCTGAAAATCCATCTAGCATTGAAATCCTTTGAGCTCCAACCACCTGCTGCAAAACCTGTTCAATCTTGGGGAGAGGATAATTGTCTTTTGATGATGATCGATTCAAATTTCTGAAGTCAACACATAATCGAATCTCTCCATTCTTCTTCCTAACAGGAACCAAATTTGCCACCCAAGAAGAATATCTAAGAGGCACTATTATTTTTGCATCCAACAACTTCTTTAATTATTTTTCAATAACAGGGAACAGTGCTGGGTTGATTCTTCTTAATTTCTGTCTGAAAGGTTTAACATTAGGTTTCAAAGGAACTTTATGCTGAATAACTGCTGTGTCATAGGTTTTCAGCTCCTTGTAAGACCAAGCAAATGTATCTATATATTTTCTCAACAGCCTAATATATCTACTCCTTTGCTCAGCTGTTAAGTTTTTAGACAATTTTACCATTCCGGGCTGTTCTGCTGAGCCAATATTGTAATCCTCTACATTTTCTTCTGAAGACTGGATTACTGGTCTGGAAGGTGTATCATCCTTAGTAAATATTCTCTCCAAAGGTACTAGGCCTTTCGGAATGAAATTACTCTTCAATTCAATAATTTTATGTCCAGCAATCTCTTCTGCAGTAAATTCATCCAACTGTTCATCATTTTCATCCATTTCTTGATCAATTTGATTGTTTGAAAATTCATCTACCAGGTCAAGAAATTTTTTTATTTCAATGTCATCTTCAAAAACCCTCCAATGTTTCACATTATCTGGAACACATGGCCTATATCTCACTTCTATTGGATACCTTAATTGAGTGGTTTTTGGAATTCTGAAATGTGTGGCAGCCAGGGCTAAAGAATCTGCAGTTTCATTATGATTTCTGGGAATATGAGTGATATTAAATGCAATAAAATAATTTTCAAGCATATCCCATACCTCATTTCGATATACTTTCAACAAACTCTGCTTTACTTGATATTTGTTCTTCACTTGTTGAACAATTAGTTCGGAGTCGCCAAATGCAGAAATCTGTTGAATTCCTAAATCTTTTGCAGCCTTCAATCCCAATAGCAGGGCCTCATACTCAGCAGTATTGTTGGTGGTAGCAAATTCTAACTTATACATAAGTTTCACCATTTCACCTCCAGGAGAAATCAATAAAACTCCAGCTCCAGCACCTTCTTTGCATGAAGACCCATCAAAATACAACTACCATAATACATCCTGCTCTTCTTGACTGTGTTTTACAGGATGATCTTTTTGTACTTGTAACACACCAGCAGAATTCTCTTCTTCACTAAACTGTAGTATGCATGAACCAAGGTCTTTATCCACAGAATACATTGGGTGATTTGTAGGGTTTTTCTCATCTGTAACTATGTAAGCCAACTGTAACTCTCTATAAAGTCTCCTGTTTTCCCCACCAAAAACAGGAATAGTTGCATAAGAGAGATCCATCTGTAATGTTCCTCCAACTTTCTTAGCCCATGACCTAGACAGAAGTAAGCCAAATTTTGGTGTGATGTCAGCTACCACAACATCCATTATTACACTTTTCATGGGTAACTGAGTAAGATTGACAACCATATCTTTTATCACTCCTAGACATTTTACAGCTCGGGAGTCAAAAGCATATAGATCATGGTAAGGCTTAGTGACATTAAGGCCCAAGGCTTCCATCACAGATTTTGGCATCAAATTATGGGATGCTCCTGAATCTAGCAGACAGTTATGAATCATCTGCTCATGTACCGTCAGAGTTATATAAAATGGAGGAGAAGCACCAGCTTCATTTTCAGTCTTCTCAGCTAAAGCTGATCCAATAAAAATTCTAGGGTTTTCTTCCTGAAGGTTCACTGTATCTGAAACTGGCTGATTATTTTGCATATTCATTACCTTCAAAACTGTATTCTTGTATGATGGATTTTTTATAAGCTCAGAAAATGGGACAGGAATTTTGAGTTTTCCTAATTCATTTTCCAAACTAAAATGTTGACCTGACTTGTTTACCTCTTCAATTTCTGTATTTTTCTTGGGTTTTTCTGCAGGTTGCTTCTTTTCTGCTACAGGATCAACAGTTGGTTTATCAAGAATAACTGGAGCAGGAACAACAGCTTTCTTCTTAGGAGCTTGAACTACTTGTTTTGGTCCAGTTCTGAGATTAATAACTTTCTTGACTCCATTCTGATTGGTAGCAGCATTTACAGCAGGTTTTTCACATTCCAAATCATCTTCAATCTCATATAAATCAGCATCATAATATTCAGAATTTAGAAAATCTTCTTCAGTAACAAAGCCTGTAAACATTTTATCTCCAATGTGATTCATGTCCTGATCAGTTTCAGTTTCTTCAAAAAGCAGCTGCTGATCAATTTCTTCCTCGTCAACCAAATTATTTTGAAAAGGTGGGGGCACTTTTTGATCTTCATTTTCTCTCCTTTCTTGCTGAATGTCATTATTTCTTCGCTCCCTTGGCATGAATCTAGGTGCAAATTGTCTTCTAAACTGATTTTGGTTATTTGGATTTCTCTGAGCTTCTGGAGCAGGTTTAGCAGAATTCTTTTCCAGCTCTAGTTGGTTCAACTTTGCAGTAAGGATCTTAACCATTTTGGCCATCTCATCTATCTTGGCCTCAGCAGATTGAGAAGCAGAGCCTGCTGTGACAGCTTCTTTCTTTCCTTTTCTTTCATACAGCTGCTGAGATGTTTCATTCTTAAGTCTATTTGAAGCTAACAAATTAGACTCTACCTCTAGGGCTGCATCTTGCATGTTCAGCAGGGTGATAGGTCTCCTCTCTCTGAGTAATAAAGAAAATTCATGATCGAAAGCATTGGCGTATGTCAACTTAGCTGATGTTTCAGTGGGTTTAATTTTTGCTGGAATTCTACTATACATCTTATTAAACCTCTTGGAAAAATCTGCAACAGTCTCATCTTTCTTTCTTCTGAGAGCTCCAAACTCAGTTATATAGTATGTGTGATCTTTAGTGTCTCCCCACTGTCTCATGAAAAGCTGATGGAGTTCTTCAATAATAGTAATGGAGTTAGCAGGCAACTCCCTAAACCATTTTCTTACATCCCCATCTAGACTCTGAACAAAAACCCTCATCCACACATCTTTAATTTCAATATTCTGATTGTCAGCATAACTCATAAAAGCCTCCCAATGTTCCTCAGCAGTATTTTCCCCTTGACCATTAAATCTAGGCATATATTTCTGATAATCACCTCCGGGCAAAGGATGTAGAGGCTGAGGTAAAACTAATGGTGCATACCTAGCTGCTACCATTCTGTCCATCATATCCATAGGTGGATTTTGAGCTGCCATTGTGGACTGAAGTTTAGACTGAAGTTTCAAATTAGGGTTTGAAAAGGAAGGAATTTGACTGGGTCCTTTTTGAAAGGTATTCTTTCCTAGTTTCAGCTGAAATATTGGTATTTTATCAGGAGAAGAGGTTTTAGCCTTCAAGAAACTTTTGGGATTAGTGAAAACCTGAAAACTGCTCTCACAGAGGATAGGTTTTATACACGGTGAAATGTCAGCTGGGTCTAGTGATTCATCCAACTGATGAGAATCACAGAAAGTTGGCAAAGATTGAGATTTTCTGAGTTTGTTTGCTGTTTTCAAAATCTGCTCAGGGTCTGTCACACCCAGATTTAATGGAGAAACAGGCTTATTCCTGGTCCCAATCCCTTTAGAAGCCAGTGTGACTTTTTTGGTGAAAATAGCCTTCAAAAATGCTGGTTCAAGTCCACCTCTTAAACCAGGAAAAATGATGAATATCCCAGGGAAGATATGCTTCAGCTTCGTCCCCGGCAACGGCGCCAAAGATGTTTGTGTCAGAAATTGTTACTAAGGCTAGGGTAACAAGCCAACACAATCTCAAGAATAAAATTAATCCAAACTAGGTTTTTAGGGTTTTGTTTTGTAGGTTTTGGTAAGAAAACTTCAAGAGCATAAGGGAATACATTCAACAGATAAGTAAAAACTAATTCACATCCATATATCCATGAAGATGCATATATACCTCAGAAATTCAACAAAAGATTGCAATGAAGTTCATTCAATAAAAGACAAGCACCACTGGAAATTATACCTAAAACCAGAAATGAAATTGTCAATAAAGAAACTGTATAAGTTTAAAATGAAGCCAACACATATCAAAAGTGGAATAAGGAGTCATATATTCATAGTTTCATCAAAAATGCAATATGAGAGTTTGCAATACTTAGCAGTGAATAAGTCTGGATGAAAGCACAGTTTGCAGACCTCCTCTAGCTCTCCAAAAATTCGAACCCTTACAATGTCTTTTCTCCCTCTCTAAATAGTTTTTCATCTCCCAAAAACAGTTAGGATCTTTCCTATTAATCCTCCATCAAATGACTAAGACTAGGTAAAGTAACATTTACATTTTTACAAATTACAATTTTGCTAAAAATAGCAAATCTTTAACAAAAAGCATTAAATGAACCTAACTGCCTCAGATCTCTTTCGATGCCTCCACAAGCAAAGAGATGCCATCTGGACTTGAGGATCTTTTCTTCACTCTTTTTTGCTTTTGCTCCAGCTCAGCTATCCTTTTGTGTAAGTGTTCATTTTCCTGCTGCAAGGTTTGAACTGTCTTTTCTAACTCTGAGCAATTCCTGTCAGCAACCCTTTTTCTTCTGAGTGCCTCTTTTGCATCAATCACCAATTCCTGAAAATTGTCATGAGTATCTTGAAGATCTTCTCTCAATCTTCTATTTGCCATCATTAGGCCATCATTAACTTCCTGCATGTAGCTCATTTGATGCTTGTACTGTTTGACAGTCTTCTTCAAATTCTCCTTGTCAGAATTAACCAATTTTTCTATTGCAGCATCCTGATCTTCACTTGGTTTCCAAAACATGTCAAACTTCTTAAACATCAATTCCTCTGTCAATGGCTTTACAACAGTATCTTCAATGATAGGGTTTGAAACATCTATTACCTGTGTTGATCTAATATCTTCTGTTAACAATTTTCCAGAATTGTTTTCAACAATAGATTTAGAGCTTTCTTCACCTGTTATATTTACAGACCCAAAATCCTCTCTTTTAACTGAATGCAATTCATGTTTCTTTGATTGTTCCTCCATGGATTCTTCATCAGAGATGGTCACCTTATCAGTCTTCAATTTTGGATTTAACAGCTTTTTCATGCTTAATCTTAATTTGTTTTTAGACCTAGTTTTAGGTCTCCATAAAGAAGCTGCTTCTGCCATCATTTTAAGTTTCTTCCCTTGATATTGGATAGAGGCTAACTCTACCACTTCTAACTTTTTGATCTTCTTCTTAGGCTTGGTAGTTTTGTTCTCTATAGCCTGATTTTCTTCAATCTCAGCTTTAACTTTGATCTCAGGAATGAATTGCTCTTCCTCTAACATATAGCCCTCGTCATCTGAGAGGACTGTGATGGGGCTTTTGGGCCGATTCTGAACTTCTTCTTTTGCTACAGGAATAACCTTGATATCAATTTTCTTCTCTTCTTGAACCACTGTTATAGATGATGACTTCTTTCCAAGAATTTCCTTTTCCTTTTTGTCATCGAATAATGAAAATTTGACTTTACTGTGCTGTGGAATTTCCTGAGGCCGACTGTCAGTCTGTTCTTCATCTGCTACCTGCTTTGTTTCCTTTTTAGCTTTAATGCCATGTTTGTTTGCAGGTTTAGCTGAATACCCCAACTTTTGTACCATTACTTTTCCCTTATCAGTTTGCCTTTTGGGTTGTTGGTCTTCTCCTTTAGAATGAATCCCTGACCAAAACAAAAAGAAGTCCCAAGTTTTTTCCTCCTTCTGCAACACTGTAGAAATGATTAACTTGATGAGACCATGATGAAACAATGATTGAGAAGTATGATCATCCTGCTGTTTAATTTTGCTAGACATTTTCTGCAAGCTTTTGAAGAAAAAGAATGGCAAATTCATTTTTGACACCCCTGCCATGTGCTGCAAGAACCTGAGATGGTATTTGAACACTAATGAGTACCTCCCTTCACAAGTTATATAGCTCTGAAGAATCCTTATAGGTTCAATCCATTCCCTCTTGAAATTATGAATGATAATACCTTTGTTCCAGTCAGGAACAACATTAGGCAATAAGTATCTTTGAGGATCAAACTCAAAAGGAGACTTCTTAAACCAGAGCTCGCCCTCATTATCAATTTCAGTGGCTTCTGAAATTAAATCTACAGTCAATTTGAATCTTAAAGGATCCATTATGATCATCTCATTCTTAAGTCCTTTGGCAAAATTGCAGGATACTTGGGCATTAAAGCCATCTATCTTCTTAAAGAATTTCAACCATCCTGCCTGTTGGAACAGCTCTGCACAATCTGGAAGTTTTTGGATCCATGTCAAGTCTGTGGGTTCAGCCCTATTAATCTTACCACTTTTACTGTTTTTTCCCATCTCTTTCTTTTCAAGGAACTGGAACAGTCTAGTTTTAGGTTTCAGAAGTGTCTTATAAGCTGCTTTCTGGGCAAATAGTACTGCAGGTTATAACAATTTAAATGATATTTAAAACCTCTGCACAAATCTATAAACCTCCCTGTGTAACACCTGTATCAAGCTAGCAGACTTCCCTCTGCGTAAACAAACTGAGTTCTATAGGCAATTCTGTGAGTTTTTTCAACGCCCTATTCTGATTAGGTCATAAAAGAAACAGTCATGCTAATTCCTCTTATCATGCTTCAGCTAACCATTTCAGTGATGAATTCTTCATCCTTACATTCTATTACATCCTTCTCAGCAACCAATTTTTTCAGAAGAACACGCAGCAGCAAAAACCCAAATTCTCCAGCTATGAGGGTTATACGTAATACCTGTCAATTACTCCTGCATCGTGGCGTAATGTTTTCAAATTGAGGTGTCAATAACGTTCTTCTTCGAGCACAGGTGTCCTCCTAACGCTTCCTTGGCTGCAGGTGAACGAATTCAAAAGCCCTAATTTCTGCTGGCGCCGGAATCACAGCTGTCTTCTTCCATAATAACGTAATCCAACGTTTCCCAGTGAAGTCTCCTCTTCAAACACTAACTCCTCAGTGATGATGCATGTGTCGAGGGAAACTTGACAGCTGAATCCGGAATTGGCTCTGTGCAACTAAACCTGCATAACCTGTAATGATGCCCTTGTCTCCTCTTCGTGATTATCAACCAACTAACATCATGCTCAAAATGTTGCATACACGTGTTAAACACTTCACACAATGCGATTAGATACTCACACTCTTCATGATGATTGAAATCAGATCGAGATTTTACAAAAACTCATGCCACGATATTCCTGTAGCGCACTCTGTGTTAAACTTTGGTGTAGCGCTACAAGAATATCTTTAAACCAAAATTTAGCAAATTTTCTAACTTTTTGCCAATTTGTCGGGGGTTTTGGCAGCTATTTGGTTTAGGACACTAGTTTAGCTACTCTCTAAAGTCATTATTGATTCTCCTTTTGAATATATAACTCACATTGACCCACTTTCAATATAAAAATGACCAAAATCAAATGAAATCTGAAAGGACTGGGCTCAAACTTTATTCAAGCATTCATAAGATTCTTAAGAAGGCGAAAAACCAAAATTGAAAACCAACAATTAACTAAGGTAAACTCAAAAAACAAACCAAAATTTGGAGAGGAAAAACTAAAAATGTAGAAAAATTTATTGACTTAACAGGTTATCTAAGGAATATTTATCTCATGTAGTTACTCCAAAGCCTTGTAAGAAAGTGGTGCTAGATGTTGTAGAGGAGACTACTCCTCAAGTGCCTTAAGAGAAACCTCGCCGGAAGGTTAAGAGGTGCATCAAGCATAAAGCATCTCATATATGTTTAGCCTTTGATGAGGATGTGCAGCTGTATGAGGTCCTTTCCCTCTCCGAGACTACTTTGGTGGGAAGATTCGGGGGTCATAGTATGAGCATGACCACCTTTCAGAGTTGGGTGGGCGATACATTCATTGAACTTCGAGGATACTCTCCTAGATGTTGTACCCTAGTGAAGGGTTGGTTGGGTGTTATTCTCAAGACTCTAGATGATGTGTCACCACTGCCATGAGGGGTCTGGTTGTGGGAGAATGCCGCTATCAAGCTCAGAAGGTGGTCGCCATTCTTTGATGTTCGTAGAGAGAAGGTTTACAATCATTCTATTTGGGTTAAGTTACTGGTGCTGCTATCAGAATGATGGAAATTAAGCACACGATTGGTAATTCAAAAGACTTATATGGGAAATTAGAAAAGAGAAACATACTTTTTCTTTATTTGTAAAATATACCTACGAAAAGTCAGAATTTCAGAAGTGATTTTAAAAAAAGTGTGAAAAGGTGATTATATATATTATTGTACCTTTTTATATAATAGATGCCAAGTTTCAAAAATAACATTACTCATTGAACTGGCCTGGTGAGTAATCGTGGCAAGTGTCTTTTTTATTCACAAGAGTCATGTAAAAGACAAAATTAAAAATTGATGAAAGAAAATGAAAAAAAGAGTTGAAAAAGACACCATGGAGCCAAGGGTTAGGATTTGGAGTTGAGCTTTGGTGGTGTCTTGTGTGTTTCAGGTGGATGGAGTTGATTTTTGGAATTGGTGTTGTTGCTTAGACTAGTTCCTGAGTGGTTAATGGTCTTTGTAGGGTTCATGGTGGGTTCTATCGTTATGGTCTATACTTTCCTGGTGTCTTTTTATTGATCTCTTGGTTTTTTTTGCTAGTTTTAATTATGTTGTCTGACTCTTGTCCTTACCTACGCTGGAGGTGGTACCAACATTTTTTTTTATGACTTGTGGAGGAGTCGGATTGCTGACATCTAGATGTAGGAATTCTTTTCATCGTGTATGAATAACAGAGTGTAACTCCTGATGTCTCCTCCTCGGAAGCAACAAGAAGCCCCATTATCCCTATCTGCTGGCGACAAGACACCTCTTCCATCAAGCATCTCCCATTCGAGTTATGTAGCGAGTTTTCATCTTCGCCGGACGTTTCTAGACCATCCGAGCTAGAAAGGGTTTTGTCTTTCTCGTCCCAACTAGCTCCACACTTTCCTGAATTTGACAGAGGTTGTAGGCTACTCTGGGAAATGTTTTAGCACCTAATAGTTTCCAACCAGGAGGAGATGACACTTTCTATCCTTGTTAGATTACCTATTTTTGATATGTGTCTAGTGGTTGATTGGTTATCTAAGGAATATTGATCTCATGTAGTTACTCCAAAGCCTTGTAAGAAAGTGGTGCTGGATGTTGTAGAGGAGACTACTCCTCTAGTGCCTTAAGAGAAACCTCGCTGGAAGGTTAAGAGTTGCATGAAGCATAAAGCCTCTCATATATGTTTAGCCTTGGGTGAGGATGTGCAGATGTATGAGATCCTTTCCCTCTTCGAGACTGTTTTGGTGTGAAGATTCAGGGGTCATAGTATGAGCATGACCACCTTCCAGAGTTTGGTGGGCAATACATGCATCGAAGTTCTAGGATACTCTCGTAGATGTTTTACCCTATGGAAGGGTTGGTTGGGTGTTATTCTTAAGACTCTAGATGATGTGTCACCACTGCCATGAGGGGTCTGGTTGTGGGAGAATGCTGCTATCAAGCTCAAAAGGTGGCTGTCGTTCTTTGATGTTCGTAGAGAGAATGTCTACAATCATTCTATTTATGTTAAGGTTCTACGGCCTCTATCAGAATGATGGAAATTAAGCACGCAATTGGTAATTCATAAGACTTATATGGGAAATTAGAAAAGAGAAACATACTTTTTCTTTATTTGTAAAATATACCTACGAAAAATCAGAATTTCAAAAGTGATTTTAAAAAAATGTGTGAAAAGGTGATTATATATATTATTGTACCCATTTATATAATAGATGCCAAGTTTCAAAAATAACATTACTTATTGAACTGACCTGGTGAGTAATCGTGGCAGGTGTCTTTTTTATTCACAAGAGTCATGTAAAAGACAAAATGAAAAATTGATGGAAGAAAATGAAAAAAAGAGTTGAAAAAGACACCATGGAGCCAAGGGTTAGGATTTGGAGTTGAGCTTTGGTGGTGTCTGGTGTGTTTCAGGTGGATGGAGTTGATTTTTGGAATTGTTGTTGTTGCTTAGACTAGTTCCTGAGTGGTTAATGGTCTTTGTAGGGTTCGTGGCGGGTTCTATCGTTATGGTCTATACTTTCCTGGTGTCTTTTTAGTGATCTATAGGATTTGTTTTGCCAGTTTTAATTATGCTGTCTGACTCTTGTCCTTACCTACGCTGGAGGTGGTACCAACGTTTTTTTTTATGACTTGTGGAGGAGTCGGATTGCTGACATCTGGATGTAGGAATTCTTTTCATCGGGTATGAATAACGGAGTGTAACTCCCATTGTCTCCTCCTCGGAAGTGACAAGTAGCCCCATTATCCCTATCTGCTAGCGACAAGACACCTCTTCTGTCAAGCATCTCCCATTCGAGTTATGTAGGGAGTTTTCATCTTCGCCGGACGTTTCTAGACCATCCAAGCTAGAAAGGGTTTTGTCTTTCTCTTCCCTACTAGCTCTACATTTTCTTGAATTTGACAGAGGTTGTAGGCTGCTCTGGGAAATTTTTTAGCGTCTAATAGTTTCCAACCAGGAGGAGACGACACTTTCTCTCCTTGTTAGATTAGCTATTTTTGATATGTGTCTAGTGGTCGATTGGTTATCTAAGGAATATTTATCTCATGTAGTTACTCCAAAGCCTTGTGAGAAAGTGGTGTTGGATGTTGTAGAGGAGACTACTCCTCAAGTGCCTTAAGAGAAACCTTGTCGGAAGGTTAAGAGGTGCATCAAGCATAAAGGCTCTCATATATGTTTAGCCTTGGGTGAGGATGTGCAAATGTATGAGGTCCTTTCCCTCTCCGAGACTGCTTTGGTGGGAAGATTCGGGGGTTATAGTATGAGCATGACCACCTTCCAGAGTTGGGTGGGCGATACATGCATCGAAATTTTAGGATACAGTCAGAATCATACTTTG
The DNA here is from genome assembly GCA_027924585.1 of Larix kaempferi. NCBI lineage: Eukaryota > Viridiplantae > Streptophyta > Pinopsida > Pinales > Pinaceae > Larix > Larix kaempferi. Next base: position 9,253,508 of record BSBM01000173.1, on the reverse strand, counting down.
ACTGACATACCTTGGTTCCTTCTTTTGTTTGTGAAATTTCAAGCCCCAAAAATTGCTTGAGAATTCCCAAGTCACTCATGGAGAATGCTTGGTGCATTTTGGTCTTAAGAGATGCTATTTGTTCAGTGCTATCACCTGTGATCAACAAATCATCAACATACAACACTATTAACATAATAAAACCATCAACAAACTTCATATAGACATTTGGATCAGATTTACACTGAACATAGGATTGTGACAGCAAAAAACTGTTCATCTTTGCATACCAAGCCCTGGGGGCTTGCTTGAGTCCATACAAAGACTTTTTCAACCTGCAAACAAGGTTTGGATCTGATGTGTACCCCTATGGCTGCTGCATATATATATCCTCTTCAAGTTCCCCATGGAGGAAAGCACTTTTCACATCCATGTGATGTACTTCCCACCGCTTGGAAGCTGCCACTGCCAAAACTAGTCTAATGGAGTCCTTCTGAGCTACCGGTGCAAATGTTTCATTATAATCAAGTCCTTGGATCTGAGAATAGCCCTTTTCTACCAGCCTTTCCTTGTACTTAATGGCTGTACCATCCGGTGCACATTTAGTCTTATAAATCCATTTGCATCTTACCAACTTTCTGCCTAAGGGGAGCTTGACTAGCTCCCAAGTTTCATTCTTCTGCAATGATTGAAACTCCTCATCGATAGAAATTTGCCATATAGGATCATGTGAGGCATACTCATATGTTTGTGGATTAGAATCTATCATAATATAGCACTTCTCAGAAAGATAAGGATCATTCACATTGACAGTAGTCTCAAACTGTGATCTAGTCCTCCTTTGGTCCTGAGGGTTGCCTGCTGGTTCACTTGCTGCTTGCAAAGTTTTTGCAGCCCACTTAGGCCTTGTAGGTGAGTTTAAATATGAAATAAATTGATCCTCATCATCATAAATATCATAATAAAAAATATCAATAACATCACTTACTTCTTCTTCAGTCAGCGGTGAAGATGAATCTCCAATTTCTGCGCTCTGAGAGGGATTTTCCTCAAACTGCACACTTCTTTTGATGAATGCTTTATGAGTTGTCATGTTAAATAAATTATATTCTTTGGATTCCTATGAATATCCCACAAACAAACATGGTTGGATTTGGGGCTGCATTGCCATCCTCTTCTCAATCGGAATCCTAGCCCAATCCTTTGAGCCAAAAATCCTGAAATGAGAGATATCCAGTTTTTTACCTGTCCAAGGCTCGAAAGGAGTGATACCTTTGAGAGATTTGTGTGGCACTCTATTCTGAATATAGGTGGTACAATTTATTGCTTCATCCCATAGCTTAGGAGACAAACCTTTTGCCTAAAGCATGCATGTGGCCATCTCCTTAAGAGATCTGTTCTTTCTCTCAACAACCCCATTCTGCTGAGGTGTATATGGAACTGTATGTTGCATCTGTATGCCCGATGAAGTACAAAATTGATGAAATTATGATTTCACATACTCACCACCATTATCATACCTTAACACTTTAATATCCCTACCAGACAGATTCTCAACTGAGTCTTTGAATAGCTTGAATAACCCAAAAACTTATGATTTAAGCTTGATGAAATAAACCCAACAGTACCTGCTAAAATAATCTATGAATGTGAGAATGTATTTTGTTGAATTCAATGAATCATGAGGAAATGGACCTGATATATCAGTGTGTATAAGTTCCAATGGTACAGTGGTTCTCTCAGTGGTAGATCTCCCATACTTGTGCTCAGGGTGTTTTCCTAGGATGCAGGCTTGACAGACACCTTTGGAAAATTTGATATTGGGCAACCCTATAACCATCTCTTTCTCATGAAGTTGGGAAAGGTTTTTGTAGTTTAGGTGGCCAAATATTTCATGCCATAGCTTGCTAGACTCATTGGCATGGGTCAATAGAGCAGAAGGTGAGGAGTTTGGCACAAAATGAGAAAACTTGTAGATTCTAGAACAGTGGTCAGCAGTACCAAATGCAATAATTTTTCTTGTTGAAATTTCTGCTATCTCAACATCATTGGGGGTAAAGGTTACTCTATTGGGCAGCCCTGTATGGGTCATCTGATAGACTGACAGTAGGTTTGCAGCAAGTTTAGGGACATATAAAACATTATTAAAGGACCCAAACTCGAGATCTATGCTACATTTTCCTTTGCTAGAAGTTTCAGAATTGTCTCCCAATACAATATTCGGACCATTGGAAGAGTGAAGTGAAGTAAAATACTTACTTGTAGACACCATGTGTCTTGAAGCACTAGAATTAATGATGAATGATGAATATTGGGAAGTGCCAGCCATCAGTGCATGAACTCTCTCTTTGTCATTGGAATTTGATCCTCCATCCTTCCTTCTCATGCTCTCTGGGAGAGGGATGTTGGCTTTCTCCAATGCCTGAGTTAATTGGTCGATGGTATTCTTCATACATGAGATTTCAGGATGAAATCCCTTGCTGCAATAATTGCACTTTGTCCTCTCATTCTTCTTGTTCGGATTCTTCTTGAAGTTTGATGGCTCTCCATTAAAATTCTGCTTGTCTTTCTGCTCACCGGTGGGATTCTTGAAGTTCCCTTTCTTCTTGCCTTTCGAATTCTTTGAGTCTCCAACACTTAGACAATGGTCTTTGGATGGATTTTTAATGTCTCCCATTAAGACCAACTTGTCTTTCTCTTGAGTTAATGACTCCATAAATTTTGAAAGTGATGGGCTCTTCCAATTTTTAATTGCTTTCCGAGTGGAATGGAAGGTGGAAACAAAAATTGAATAGTCCGAGCCAAGCTTAGAAAGAATGGCCAAAAGTAATTGCTCATCTTTCTTGTCTATTCCACATTGCTTCAACTGCAATACAAGAGACTTGAATTTGGAGAAGAAGTCTTGTAGATTATCAAAATTTTGCGGACTCAAAGAGACTAGCTCGTTATCCAATTGGTGGCCTCTCAATTCATCAGTTTTACCGAACAATTCTTGAAGTTTCAGCCATACTTCATTGGGTGAAGTGAGGCCATCAAGATGAAATAAGAGTTCTCTGGATGTAGTGAGACATAACAGCCCATAGGCTTCATCCCTTCGATTATGCCATTTAGATTTCTCCACTGCTGAGGTTGGCTCAGCTTTTGTTGCCATGGTCACCCTATAGAGCCCTTTGCTCCTCAGTAGAATCTCCATATGTGCTTTCCAATCAAAATAATTGAAAGGGTGAGGATGATATGCTGTGTATGATCCATTTCTTCAACTTATATAAATTTTGGACTGAAATTAGAACACTTATGGATTCCAAAATGCGCCCTGCAAAGAATAGAAATCACCCGGTGGTTTTGATCAATGCGCCCTTCCTGAGACTGTTGGATCCTGCAAGACAATAGATAGATGAAAGGAATATCTTGATGGATTTGATACCATGTGAAAATCAGATCACATCCAAGAACTCTCCAAGAAATTACACTCTCTCATATGGAAAATCTCACACAACTAGTTAAAAGACACAAAAATAATGCATAAGAATGGATTTTTGTATTACTTCTCATGAATTAATAATTACATAAGCCAACATATGATTTTTGTAGGCTGTTATTAAATAAAATTACATCAATAATTCGAATGGCTAAAGATTCCAAAAGAATCTCCTATTCATCAGACTTTCTAAAACTGCCCATCCCCCCTAGGTGGCAAGTTGGATTTCGAAATATGATCAAAAGATCACGAATTGATAAATTAGTGAGATGAAGGTGAAATATAGGTAAAAGAAATTCCAAATACGAAATTTGAGTGGAAATGGTGTTAAGGAAAGTTTTTGGTGTAAAAAACACTTTCCTAGGTTGACTAGCTCTTTCCTTTGGGGGAAAAAGCAGTAAAAGTGGCAGCTTTCTTCACAAATGCGCCCTCCTTCCTAAATCTTATCCAAAGATGTTTAGGAATGCACCCAAGTGTCCTAGGATACTTGTAGAACACACCTTGGATGGAATCTTATCCTCCCATATTGCCTTGTGGGCCACACAATGGCAATTTCCTCAATTATTACATAGAATTAACCAACAAGTGATTAATTAATGCATCTTATGTAATTAAATAAATGGTAGGAAGGCTTAAATATTCCAATAAATATTTTACAACGATGACCTTTCAAACATCAAACAAGATCAACCAGCCTATGAAAAAATTAGGGCTTCTCAAATTCATACCATTGCCGCTCGCCCTGCTATCTTACCTTATACAGACCCTGTAAAATGGATTGTTGAAAATGCCAATACTAAAGACTGGTCATTTAATGATTGCGCAGGTTCGCAATTGACTACCTTTCACCCGGAGGGTTTTATCAGAGCCTTTGCTCTCAAGCCAGCTATACAAACCCTGAGTTCTGACTTTATTCAATCCTCTAAGACCAGATATAATTTTGACGAGATGATGAAATCTTGGATGATAAAACCTAATAGTTTTGTGCCCAAGGTGGATGATCTCTATCCTATTATTTGGTTCAAGGAACCTTACTATTTACTCGCAACCATGCTTTGCAGGCTTTTTGGTCTCCCCAATTGTTTAGTTTTCAAGGCTGAATGGGATCCCATAGCCCATCATGTGTTAACAATAGGTGAATCCTTCCCCTGGGATCCATCCTATCTTCATAAATTAAGACACAAATTCAAAACTATCAAAAGGCACCTACCTCAAAGAAGCCACATTTTTATCTATCAGCCTACATCCTTGATGTATTCTGCGCTGAATTTCAATACCCTAACTTGGGATGGAATTGGATCCCTGAGGCTCCACCAGTTCATATATATCATTCTGCATTATGGGAAAGCAATTATATACCCATGATTTATGAAATTTATGACCACTTCATGGGTACCATTTGTTTTAAATTATTTCACTAGGAAGCTCTTGCCTTCTTAGTAGATGCCAAAACCTTCATCAACACGATTGGGGACTAGTATGTTTATGAGTCTTTTGCATATATCAGAGTTTGGGGAAGTGACATTGTTCACTTGTTGCCCAGAATTGTACTTGACAGGTTGGTTATTCAAGAAGTTTCCTATCAGACTGTCACTGATGGAGTCTACAAGAAACTTACTGGTCCTCAAAAGAGAGGTTGGCCTAAGTTCTCTCTAAATCTTGGCCCACTACTTATTCCTACCTCGAACTGGGCTGCTGTACTGGGTGATCAGTTGGCCCCTTTGAAGTTGGGAAAAGCACCCAAACTAAAGCATGACCCCAAGAAATTCTTGGATGCACACTTCAAGTAGTATCACAGGAAAATGGACTATGTCCATGAAGATTTGCCAGATGACTCCATCTATGAAGGGGTGAACACCTTACCTGAAGTATTAGCGAAAGCCAAGAGCATAGATGAGCAGCAACAAATTATGGAATTTCAGAAAGAAATAAAATCTCAGCTTTATGGGCAAAGAACCTTGGAGTTGAATATCAATGAACATGTTAAAAGGGATAGAGAACAAAAGGAAATCCAGCTGGCCAATGCTCCCTTAATGCTTACTTATTCAGATGGAGACAAAGGTAAAAATCCCATGGAGGAACCTCCTCAGATTAAAACCAATGAGAAATTTAAAGCCTTGTTGTAGACATCTCAGAATTTTCAGCAGCATTTGGAAAAACTGACTTCAGTGTTGGGTGCCAAAGCAGCTGAACCACCTAAGGTCGCTATGAATGATCAAGTGACTGCTGCAGCTTCACAGGTGGTTGATGACTTGACAATGATTGAGGACAATCCTCCTAAGAGACAGAAAGTTTAGGTTTCCACATCAAAAGTTGCCACTATTGATATCACTAATAGTGATGTAGAAGATAGACATAGGCTGCAGTCCAAGTGATTGAAGAAGTACCTGAAAAAGTAAATGACAAAGTTGTGGAAGAAGTCACTAAGGAAGTGACATACAACTCACACTCGCTTACAGACTTGTTGGATAGTATTGAAATGGACCATTATGATCTTGATCAACCAGTTCTGGAACTTACCTCTACTACCCTTGACATTACTTCTTAATCACTTTTGTTACCATCTATCCAGGACCTTTCTATTTTTCCTGCAGGGGAAATGGCACCATTCTCTATTTCACAGTTGTTTCATACTTTGAATCATAGGGCTACCCCTTTTTCTAGTAACTTAGTTTCTTTTTATATTCCTTCCTCTATACTTGTAGAAGCCCAGTCTCCAACTGTCCTCATGCAATTATCCACATCTACTTCGTCATTAACTATTGAGAGTAATACATCCACAACTCCCTCTTCATTGCCAACGGCTGCTAATGGTGACCAAGTTCTCCTTTATGAGGCTCTCGCTTCAATCCCTTCTCCTACCATTCCTTCTTCGATTCCTCAGGATGTCTCTATCCCCTTGGTCACCCCTCAAGTTACCATGCCTATGCCTGATGCCATGGCCACTTAGACTCCTTCATTGGTTTCAACAGAAAATGTTATTTCTGTTACTTCTGAAGTAATAACTGAATGGGAGGATGATGAAATAGTCCCTCTTGGACATTAATTCTACAGTAAGGATAATTAGGTAGTGGTAAAGAGGGGTAAGAAGAGAAGCCTTGATCAGGATGGATTAGAAGTGTCTGTTCCTAACCAGATATTCTGGGCTCAACAAGCCAGTAACCCTCAGACAGGGGCAATTGAGATAGCTACAGCCCTAGGGGCATTTGCAGGAGCAAACCTTGATTCAATACAGGTTCTCAATAGAGAAATTGATCAGAAGAGGGAAGAAGTGGAGAAGCTTCGAGAAGAACTGGCAAAGGCTAAAGAGGAACATCATACTTATGTTGATGATCTTAGGAAAATATGGGAGGATAAAATAGGAGATGAGGAGCGCAAGATTCAATCTTTGCAGGTTGAATTTCGAAGGTTACAAGCTGAGAATTCTGCCAATGTTCAACAAATTGCTTTATTGCAAAAACATTGTGAGGATGCAACTGCAAGTGCAGACTCCTCTACTTTCTTTAAGATGAAACCTCAAGAATTCAAAGACTTAGCTTCTCAAGTCAATAAAGAGTGTCATGAATACCTGGAAAAGCTGTTTAGCAGATTGGATGAAATTAGAGAAACTCATATCACTTTTGGCAAGATGCTTAGTTCCTGTGAAAAGCAGGAAGATAAAAGGATGGAGGATTCCAAGGCATATGATAACATTGTTGAATGGTAGAAATACATCAAAGATGTTCCAGCAGGCTTTCCCATGCTTATCAGTTTTCAATTTAAGAAGATAAGAGGTGCATTAAATACATGGCTGGAACTGAATGAATCAGTTGAAGATATTCTCAAAAAATACCAAGCCATTTGTAGCAGACGATGGTATGCAGCAGATAATGTTATGTTGGCTCTCTCGTTTTCTGTCGTGTAGCTCATCGAAGATGCCTGTCCACCTAAATTGAAGATTGAGGAAGTCGAGCGCAAGTGTGACGAAGTTCAGCAACAAATTCAACTTCTAGAAGAGGTCAAAGTTGATGATGTGGAGCAGTTGATTAGGAAGCCGGTTTCCCTGGAACGTAAGATCCAAGTCTACATCCGTATATGGCATAAGCTGGCAAAGAATGAGATGGAGACGTTCGAATGCAATTCCGAGTTGGGACTCGAGTCAAAAAATTATCCTATGATAGATGAGCTGTTAGAAATTTGGGGCAAATGGCAAGATGTCCTGGGACACTAGATTATCTTTGATTTTGTAATCCCTATTTTTGTGGATCTCCATTTTTGTACCCTATTGTAGTTCTTATTTAAGGAGGGATGCCTCTTTAGTATAGAGGTTGATAATTTTGGGATTGGGAATCGGCAGGAAAGGACTGGGGATTCTTTTTCTTATTGAGATCTTTGTAATTTTGTTTGCAGAACTCATTAATACAGTGAAGTAATCTCATTGAATCTATTCCTGTTTGCTGTTCAAGTTTCTTTGACAATGCCTGATTTCGTATTTTAAATTGTCATCTATAGTATGTGATCCCTTTTTCATGTATGAATTAATGCACAGGTCTGTTATATTGATTTCTCTTATGGCTGATCTATGTATAAAATATCTTTTTTGAATTTCTTTAATTAAGATATTTTCTTTATCGATTTCTGCAAATGGTTCACATACTATTTGATCAATGTTAATTTTTCAATTAAAACAGTTATCACAGATTAATCTTGAATAGGTTAAAATTACTTCAATTATTCTCTTTTAATTTTCATTAATTGGTTATGATTTAAGTAAACAAGTAAATGCATCTTTTACATTTCTGTTGGAGTTGGAAAACATGCTTGTTCCTTACACATCAAGATCGATGTGCACAACAACCAGTCTTCCTTAGAATAGATTCTAACTTATATTAGATTCTTTTCTTAAATAGGTTAAGTTAGAATAGACTTAGTTTTAAGCTTCTGTTTTCTGTATTGAAGTTCTGATTGATTGATCAAACCTGTTTACTCATAGAGTGCCAGCGGAGGTCAAATATCTGTTGTAGAATTCCACACCAAACAAGCTGGGGATAGAACTGCCATTGCATAGGGTCTTTTGAAGCCTTTCAGTCTAGGTTTTCACCCTCTGATGGGAGCCTTGGACCCATTCCAACACCTTGAACTTACCCTGCACCCCCGAGGCCTCAATAAATGGCACTAGAAGGAGGGCCATCCGACATGTAAAGTCATTTGAGCTATTTATTTTAATCAGATTTTTTTTTTAATGGCTCCGGCCCAGAATTTTGTATATAGTTCGTTTTCTGCTCATGAATCTGTATTTAGTTGTTTCTCTAGAAAGATTAGTATTCACATTCAAACTGGTTTACTCAAGCATTTGATAAGACTAAAATTTGATGGTGAAGGAGAAATATTAGCACGAGAACATGTTCTCCAATTTATTTATAATTGTATTCTTAATGAAATTCTGGATCAAGATGTTTTGTGCAGATTGTTCACCTTCACATTTGAAGGACGGGTCAAGGGATGGTTTGTAACCTTACCTTCTGCCTCTATCCGCTCTTTTGGACAGTTTGTAGATCTGTTTATACTTTCTTTTGGATATTACAATTTTGTTAGCTTGTGTGATCAGTGGGGGCAACTCGTCATTAAGGAAGATGAGTCATTAGAAGACTTAGTAATTCGCAATTGTAATCTCTATTGTAGATTCCCTTTAATAGATCGTCCTATGATACTTAATTGGTTTCAATACAATAGTTCTATTTTCCATAAAACTGATCAACTAGTGGGTGATGAATCCGAATTCTATATCAATCATCATCCACATCTTGGTTCAGATTTACATGAGGAACCCAATGATCCAGAAATTATAGAAATGAATTCTTTTTCTTTCTTATATGTGGATTGTAATTAGTGTGACGATTTGGCCAATCCGAACATTAATATACCCATGTCTGTTTCGGGTGAAAACCAAGGTGTGCCGAATCATGAAAGGGATCATTTTTTCATAGAATATTTTTCCACAGTGCAGGGGAATAATTTTGATTATGATATCAAACAACCTTCCTGTAGCCTAATTGAAGAACTTCAAGGATCTGATATTTGTCATCCCATTAACTCTTTAATGGATCTAAGATCAACTAATCATGTTGAAGATTGTGATATGTTTTCTCAATTACCATTTTTTGAACTAAGTGATTCTTTAAGAGAACATATCTCACAAAATGATGACACTACATTAGAGGAACGAGCGGATCTTGATTTGAAGCCTATCATACATATCTCTTATGGGGAGAAAAACCCTCTTAAAGAATCTCAAAATGAAAATGCTCTACAAAGAGATGAATTCCATGCACTCATGTCATTTTCATATTTGTCCCTGTATCTTGATTTATTTGATAACAATGACATTCGATCATCTGTTTCAGATTTTAAATCTCCGTTGTTAGAACTTGAAGAGGTCCAAGTTGATCATGAAATGCATGAAGAAGACCAAGAAGATTTGCATCTTTGTCATCAATCTTTGTCCTCTTGTCGTCCTGCTTTATTTGAAATGAATATCAATCCTAATCATTTTCAGAGTTCTTCTTTCATAAGTGACATTAATCCTCCTTTATTTAATCAAGACATATATATTAGAATAGGAAGTTTTGAAGATGTTATTAACACTCCAGATTTTGAAAAATATGTCGATACTACCTATTTTTCGAAATCTGAAAATTCTTTATCTTCATCTTTTTATTTTGATTGTTATGAACAAGATGAAAATCACAAGTCTCTAGAAGATGAATTGGCCGAAATTGAGATTGAGTTTCAAAATATTTGTTCCAAATATACTTTTTCTATAAAGCAAATTTCAAATTAAAAGTTACTCCGATCAAATAATTTAAAATCAAACAAATCTGATGCACTTCAAAAGAAAGAAAATCTAAATAAAAATCAAGAAGACAAAGTTGATCTTTCACTAGGTCTTGAGCTAGCCAATTAGTTTCAATGTAATAACAATGATATATTCTCAAAAGATATGTTCTCCGCGCTCAATTTTGTTGAAGCTCTCTTTAATCTTTATAATTTCCAACCCACTTTTTATGATCCAATTTACCTGTGGTTGGAACAATCTTATTTCAATCATTTTTCATGTCATTTTCATTTCTCTGTAAATAAGAAACTTAGTTTGGTTTTTCCAATGTTTGGGTCTCTATTTTTAAGATGTTTATTGTTGATGCATCATTTGTCTTTTCTTGTAGGTTTAAAACTACTTGATTGGCTCCACTGGAAGTTCGATTATACTTAAGTTTTGTTTGATTTTCAGAGTAGTATAGGGGTAGGTATATCATATATTAGTTTTCACAAATTCTTTAATGATTAGTTTACTGCTAAGATTTTCTTCAATAAAGCATTTGCAATGACAATCAAGTCTTGGCAAGAAACAATGTTTTTTCAGATACATGTAGGGAAATATTTTTTGTCATCTCCTATGGTCTAGCTCTTGCATCTGGTTCACGGCTCAGGGCATTCATGTTTGAATTCCATATTTTAAATTATAATAATCATGGCATGAAATGTATTGAGTTAATCTTTTCCAGTTTTAAGAGTAAGAATATTTTGATAGGAGACAAAGCGATCAGAATTAGCATATCTTCATCACATACGAATTCTAATGTTTCCTAGATACGCATTTGAAAGGGGAATTCTGCATACTTCATTGCAACAAATTGTACATGATTTGGTCCATATTATTCCAGTTTGTTTCTTTTTATTAGATATCCTTTTATTTTCAAATTGTTTCGATCAGGCTCATGGGTATTTCCTGTTTTATTTGTCATGGTTAGTCTCTTTTACTTTATTGATAATAAACCCCACATGTTTGGCGATGGTTTGAAACCAGTTCCACCATAATATTTCCTCAACTGAAGTTGACTAGCTTCACGGTTGTACCCGCGGGAAATTGTGCTCACAGAGGTAGGTACCTGTGGTCAACATGTGTGTTGACTACGCGTACTCAACCCTACTCGCGACCCGCATAGTTATAGCTCGTGGGTAGCGCCGTGACCATGTAGGGCATGGCCAAACAAAAATTTTAACCAATGAAAATTGAAATAAAAACATTGAAATGGAAGGTGGGGATGAGATTACCAACCTGCTCCTGATGGTTTGATGATCAGACGCCCGTAGCTCCTAGAATCAGTAGCTGAACTTTGAGGTGAAAACTAACCACAAAACTCCAAATGGGTGAATAGTAAATTGCAAATTTTTGTTACTATTTATAATTCTCAAAACCCACTTGTCTATAGTTTTCGCCATTGAATGTTGTTTTGGACTAATGCAATGTCATGGAGTAGCATTTTTGACCAGATCTCTTCAACGGAAGTTTTTTTCGAGCGTTTCACACCTATGGCAGGTACGTTTCACACCGGGCATATAGGTTAGATGTCATTTTCACATGCATTATGCATTTGACCTTTTGACCACTTTCATAAACCCTAGGTGTGACACCGCTTCTTAACTAACACGGAACCTTCACACTATTATAGAGGTGTCATTATGTGGTGGTAGAGCCTTTCCGAACATGGGTACCCTAGTTAGAACCCCTTTTTGCATTCTGGTGCCCATGCTGTTGTTTGTCCTTAGGATTGGGAGTCCTTTGTAGTTACGCCATGACGTTGTGATAAAGACTCATACTCTACTTTGTCTTATGCTGGCCACCTCCTATAAGGACTCCCTCGTTTATATCAAGTTGTGATTTCATTGCATCATCCTGCTTGCCGCTTGAGCCTTGTGCTGGATCCCGCTCACTCAATTGTTAGCTTGATGCCTGAGCACTTTTCCCTATCGAACCTTGCAGAGCTTCCATTTATCCTTCACAATTTGATGACCTTTTGACCCTGAGGTAACACCCCCCCCTCCCGAGTGTCCACATCCTGCACATGATTCCTTGCATTGATCATAGGTATGTTCCACTACTTGGGACTAGTCTGCTCGCTATTTGACACTCGTTCCCTCACTTGTTGTACTATAAGCAATTTTATTCTTTTTCAAGCTTTCTCCAAATATTAAAAAGACAAAAAAAAATCAAATATTCCCAAAATACGGATGGGATTATGGTTACTACTTCTAGTTGGCAGTTGTTGTGTCGCCTTTGAACAGAGCATTCATTCCACTCCATACATTATGAGTCGGGACTATAGTTGGACCTTAGGAGCTGTACTTGTTTCTCAGTTTCCTCCACCGATTGGTTGAGCTTCCAGTCATTATGGAGTCCTTTGTGGTGCCTCCTACATCACACAGTATATATCAAGTCTATGCTGCCTGAGTCTATCCATTTTCTCTTTCTCTTGTTCAAAGGAAGTCCTGAAACCAGAGTCGACCACTCCTCAGATCTCTCGACTATTGCATGTTAGCCATCCTTATTGAGTCAGTCCGTTTCACCCGAGATCTTCCAAATCTTTCAGCATAGCTGGTACCTCGTGCTGGTTGATGGGGGATGTAATACAGGTGGATATCGGTGGCGTCCCACCTCTTCTAACTGGCTCAAAATAGTCTCCTGGAAATGTTAGGAATTTACTATTTTTAGCAGTTTTTTCGGGTCCTGAACTTTCGGAGCCGTTTTGAGGCCCTAAACGACGTTTTTTGGGGTATCTCTTACCAACGAAATTGGTCATCAAATCCATCTTATTAGCTGTATTCCTTGGATATATATTTCCAACGAGCTATCGTGTGCCCCAAACGGAGATTGTATGCAAAAGTTACGACCCCGGGAAGTTGATGTACTGACTTACCCAAACAGGGCCCACATGACTTTTGGTGCTTCGTCTCCTAGGGTTAGGTTTTTGGATGTCTAGGGTTTTTGAAATTGTTGTTTATTGTAAAAGGCCTTGAGAGCCTCATTGTAACCATCTTGTTCCGAATGAGTGCAGCCGTCACATCTCTTCTTAGAGATAAACCGCCACCATTCCAGCAAGCTTGTTTTTCGCTGCATTTTACAGTTTTAGCTTATTTCCTTATTGAATAGAAAACCAGTTTTATTGTACTCTGTTATTTTTTGTTAAGCATCTTGTAATAATCTGTATTCATTTCGTTCTACTCATAAAATCCAGATCAGTGTCGTTTAGGGCCTCAAAACGGCTCCGGAAGTTCAGGACCCGAACAACTGCTAAAAATAGTAAATTACTAAAATTGCCAGAAGACTATTTTGAGCCAGTTGGAATAGGTGGGACACCACCGATATCCACCTGGATCAACCCTCCCTCCTTAGGAAGAAATGGTATCCATTGCGTTGAGTTCCTCCATCATATGAGGAAATTTCTGTTGAATTTGGCCCCGGGTGAGCCACTTGCCTTAGTGTAGGAGCTGCCTTGCTTTAACAACTCGATAAAGTTGGATCCTTTGATGTCGAGTGCCCTTGATAGGTGTGTCTACAATATGATCACTGGATTCCTGTTGCAGGCAGTCAGGGTTGAGCTCTTTACTACTCTAATACCACTAATCTGGATTTTATGAGTAGAACGAAATGAATACAGATTATTACAAGATGCTTAACACAAAACAACAGAGTACAGTAAAACTGGTTTTCTATTCAATAAGGAAATAAGGTAAAACTGTAAAATGCAGTGGAAAACAAGCTTGCTGGAATGGTGGCGGCTTATCTCTGAGGACAGATGTGACGGCTACGCACATTCAGAACAAGATGGTTACAATGAGACTCTCAAGGCCTTTTACAATAAATAGGAATGTCAAAAACCCTAGACATCCAAAAACCTAACCCTAGGAGACGAAGCACCAAAAGTCATGTGGGCCTCATTTGGGTAAGTTAGTACATCAACTTCCCGGGGTTGTAACGTTTGCATACAATCTTAGTTTGGGGCGCACGATAGCTCGTTGGAAATATCTATCCGAGGACTACAACTTAAAAAAGTAATTTGATGATCGAATTTGCTAGTAAGAGATACCCCAAAAAACGTCGTTTAGGGCCTCAAAACGGCTCTGGAAGTTCAAGACCCGAAAAATGACTAAAAATACTAAATTAGCAAAATTGCCAGAAGACTGTTTTGAGCCAGTTGGAAGAGGTGGGACACCACCGATATCCACCTGGATCAGGATGCCTTAACGCCCTCCTTCCAGAGAGTCTCGTTCCGTCGACTTCAACCCATTTATTCTGGAACTTGAGGCTTAGAGTTCGGTTGAGTACCTTGAGGGTTGCAGTCATTAGTGGCAGGTTATCTCACCATCGACAATTTTGGGAATACATCAATGTCCCCTGATCGATGGATTCATCCTAGTGTTCGAACTCAACACATCTATTCGCACTTTGATGATTGTGCTCTGTGCCTTGATTCCCATTTTAATTATTGGTGGGTTATCTCGAGTCTGTTAACTGTATACATCATTGATCGGTAATCAGACGATGTCACATCAGGTTCAACCTCAACTCCTTGTTGGGCCCAGGTTGCGACAAAGTTTTGGAGACACCTTTTTGATAAGCAGGGAAAGCTGAGCTGAGCATAGCTCAGAAATATAATTTTGTGTAAGTGTTGAGGGTGATGCGGAGCTGTGCGCAGCATCCAAGTTTTTATCATGCTGCGAAGTTGTGCGCAGCATCCTAATTTTGGAAGCATTGCAAAGACTAGTGCTGTGAGGAAGCAGTGCTGCGAAGCAGTCAGGACACGTGGAGCCAGTTAAGCGGAGTGCTGGACATGGATCAGGTGCAGATATCGGATGGACTAGTAATGGTCTAATTTTGGAAAGATGATCCAGGAGTGCCAAGCGGTGGGCACGAGCAAATCAGGCAGGCGGCCAATGCATGAGTTTGTTAAGGAAAGCGACGTCTTGGCACGCTTGGTGGGCGAAACCGTTAGAGACGAATGGTTTAGTAACAGAAGACCTGTTGGCATGCATACGACAGAGAGGTCGGTAGCTGTTGACACCAGGTCTAAAGAAAATTGACATTTTTGATAAAAGGTCCTAAGAAAAAGAATCATCTCTAAAAGGGTTGAAATAAAGATTTTTATATAAAAATACATTATAAAAACCCATGTTTATAAAGTCCGCCAACAAATTTATGGATAGGTTAAGCCCCGGTCAGGTTTCGTCGGCGGAGATAGCATAGATCCAAATCAACGGTCTATATTAACCCCGCGTCGCCAAAGTGATCGTCAACAAAAGGTGGAGGGTGGTAGCGGACATAATACCACCAAGGCACGTGTCCCACATTCATTCATCCGCGCTTGGAGAGAGTGGTATCGGAAACCACCATAACACCGCGCGGAACCACCCATTACAGAAAGATGGGAAAGATCTCTTACGTGGCAAGGTGGGACCTAACAGGTGGCGAACAAGGAATGGATTGATAAGACCATGGCACGTGGCACTATACTTTCCATGGATCGGAAGGCCAATACATGTTTCAATCAAATCAAAGGCCAGCATTTCATCCGCGGCCAGGAACATGCGCACGGAATATAAAGGAGAGCGGTCGCGGAGAATAAACCGCCTTGACAGGTGTCAGCAGATGGTGCATCCGCGCGGGTAGCAAACCGGAGAAGGAAACCACCTTTTCGATCGCGGATACCGCCGGTGCAATAAAGATGGACAAGATCTGACGGTTCAAAATGATGGTTCAAAGATCAATGGTTGAAAATGACCCACGTTCGTAAAAGTGCAAGAAGGTTAAGTTTAAAAGGCTTATATAAAAAGAAAGGGCTCCACATAACGGCATTTTATATGTGTCGTTATCCTGGAGAGCTCCGAAGACTGGTGGAAGCCGGCGATTGCGACAGAAGGCGAAAAGCAAGCACTTACAGGTAGGGTCTGGTGACCTGTCACTCTCTTTAAACGGAAATTTGTTTAAAAGAAGCATCTAGATGGAGACTGTACAAGATATAGACGTTTTTAGGTCAAAAGATGCCCTAGAAGACCGAGATGAAGACGTTTTCGATACCCTTCTTAGGTTCCCAGTCTCCGATGTAAAAGAGAAGTTATCTGAGCTGTTAAAAGAGGGTATAGACCCGCATAGAGTTCACCAGTCGTCTCTAATAGTTTTTTGCCCTGACCATTTTCCTGTTTTCCCAGAATTCGTCTCCTGGTGTGCTGAAAACTATTCACAGGAAGAAAAAGTTGTTTTAAACAGTCAGAAAACTAGAGCCGTCTGCAAAATTGAGCCAGCCGAAGTGTTTAGAGCCCTAGAAATAGATTTGCCCCGAACCCTCGACCCTGAAGTTTTTTCTGAGGTATCAATTATTGAAAATTTTCACCATGCCTCTCAGAGTGATAGAGAAGTGTTTCTGTCGACGTGTCTCAGACCAGAAACTAGCCTTTCTGAACTCCCTTATCCTTTAGATATCAACCTGTTTAATGTAAATACCCAGTTGGTCTTGACACTGTTGGCCGTAGTTTTAGGGTTAGATTCGGATTTGTATATAACTGAGTTTCAATTGAGTTTATTGTACAGAATAAGTATAGTCCAGTCGGGAATTGACGAAAGTCAAATTCCCCGACTAAATTTTGAAGCTTTCATAGCCGAAAGGATACATGACCAGATGGTCAATTTTTCCACACACAGACATTTCAGGTTTCAAGCATTTTTAATGAAAATGATTATGGTATCCAGCCAGGAAGAATTACAGTTCCCAGAGATTGTTTTTGCAACTCCACTGGAAAACAATATTTTCAATTTCATCAATTACATGCTCTCAACGATATTTAAGATGATTTTCGGAAAAAGTCTGCCTAGGGTATTGCCAGAAATGCAGGTATCAATGCAACTGAATACAGAGTATGCTACAGGAGACTGGTTTTTATCAAAAGATAGTACAGTGGTCAGATTGTATGGGTTCAAGCATAAACCCTATGTGCTACCAGCATTCCTCACCTTGAGGATTTTTGCCTTGGAGTTTTTAAGACAGAAATTGATTGTAGAAGATAACAATTTTTTAGTCCACAGACAAGCAACGGACATTAAGTACCCTTTCACATTAGGTCCGTTTACAATAAAGAATAAGAACGCTGCTATATATATAGAGAAATTGTTAAAAGATATGAATTTCGAGACAGATGCAGCATTGAAATATGACCCATTAAATATCATATCCAAAAGAAGAATTGAACATCGTATTAAGCCTCTGAATCATCAAACTGTTGAAGGGATGGCAGACAGAGCCAACTGGCTCAAATACAAAGAAGAAATTATCCCAGACAAGTCCGACATAGAAAGGTCATTGGAAGAAGCAATGGCAGAAACAGAAAGCGAAATCAATACTGCATTAGTAGGGTCCAAAAGACCTATACAGGACGTTATGATTATTGATGATGAAGAGAGAGAAAAGGGAAAACGATTGAAAACTGATGAGTCACAGGAATTGGCAACCATTTCAGAAGAAGCAAAAGCTACAGAAAATGAAATACCCGAGGTTACAATGAGGGAATACAATATTGAAGAGACCTCTGTAGGGGATGATGTAAATAGACCTAAAAATTTCATGGATGTATTTAATGAACATAGTAAAAACAAACAGGAATCTGCGAAACAAACAAGTCTATTGTTTCCAAAGGTCAGAAATATATCAAACAATGAAGTGAGCTTATTCACCAGCAGGAACATCAAAGAAAATTCTTTAAAATTTTCAGTTGTGACCAAAGACAAGATCTCAGAGATGAGTGTAGATTTGTCGAAGATAAATGCCCCTGATAAAATTTTGTTACATAGACAGGCTGGAGAGGTTATATACTCAGACTATTTGGGAGCCACATTGAGAGCAAACAAACTAAAGAATTCAGTAGAAAAATTAAATAATCAGTTGAGGCAAGAAAAGGCAGAGAATAAGTCTCGACAACATCAAATTAAGAAGCTGCAAATGGACCTAACTAATAAAGATGGAGCTGCAGCTACCAAACTGCTCCAGGAGAAGGAAGAAATGATTTTAACATTGAGACGAAAGTTAAAAATCCCAGATGCTGTACTCATTCAAGGTGCAGAATTGACTATATTAGAAAAAGAGAAAGAAGAGTTATCTAACGAAGTCAATGATGTCACAGCTAAATTATTAAAGCTGTCTGACGAAAAGGACTATTGGGAAAAAGAAAGGTTCATTTTGGAAGAACAGTTGGCAACAGTGAGAAAACAACTAGCAGAGAACAGTCAGCAGCAAGTACAGGCAGGCCTAGAAGAAGATAAAAATGGTGTAGATGGGATTTTACAAGCAATGTCACAAATAAGTTTAAAGGATAATGAAATCAAATTATTGAAGGCAGAAATACATAAATTAAAAGAAGAAAATGAAGCAAAAGAAAAAGAAATAAAAACCTTGCAGGCAAATAATCAGGAATTGAGCAGTAATAATAAAGGATTGGCTGCTCATGCAACAGGACAAGCTGCTATGCAGGGATGTAAACATATGGTATGGGACCAGATCATTAAAGAAGTTGAAAAACTTAGGCCGTATCTGGATTATATAAGAGTTAAGGAAAAAGTAGCCAAAGATGCCTTCAACAGTTGCCAGGCAGTCAGGGAAAGCTTAAACAGAAAGCCGAAAGAAATAGCCCAGAGAGCAATTACATTTTTAAACAGTTTATCCGAGGCAGACCTGACGGCCATGAGTATAACAAACAGAATTTCTGTCATCACTTGGGCCAGAAGGATCTTGGGCAAATACTCCCATATCGAAAACATCGAGACCAAAGCAGGAGAAATAAGGAAGGAAGTAATCCAGTTCAAAAAGCAATTTGACAAGTTAGTGAACAAGGGATTCCCATCTTTCTGGGACGAAGATAATGAATTAATTCCTCAGAATGATTATAAAAGATTATTGTTTGATATCAGGATGGATCACCGAAAATTCCAGCAGATAGATCACATGCTCACAGGAAAAATCCTAATGGAGAAAATGTCAGGGGAATTTGAAATTTTAAATATGCTGATTTCAACTTGCGCAAACCTTCTTCCTATTTCTTATGCAGGTCATATCGAGATGCGAGTCTTGGTGAAAGAAATGACCAGTTATGACCTACCCACGGCTGACCAGTGGAATTATGTAGAGAAGTACGGAAAGACCAGATATTCTGTTCATACTTAAATGCATTTGAAATTCTTGCCATGTGGCAAAATGATGATATCCAAAAATCTTGCCAAGTGGCAAAAAGACTTTTTATTTTAAATTTGTAATATTATTTGAAAGACAGTTATGGGTTACTCGAAGACAGTTATCTTTAGTTAAATATTTTTAATTATTAGTTAGAAGAAGCAGTTATGTGGAACTTCTTCTAAAAATTTTGTATAAAAGACAATGGAGGTCATTGTTGAAGGGGTTGGAAAATTTTTGAGAAACAAGTATGTTTTGAAGTTTATTTTTGAAATAAAGGCAGTACAGTGATGATACCTATCTTTTGATACAGAGATTCATGAGTTAATCAGTCTTGCAGTCTGTTATTTTCCTTATCCTTATATGTGCATGTTTATCTTCTTCGTTATATCTCCCATGGTGTTTTTCTTCTATATTTAAATGAACATTTGAAATAATTTGAGATTCATACTGGTTATGCCTCATTTTATCTGCATTTAAATATCCATTTTATTCTCCAAAGTTGACAATAGATTTATCCTAGATAGATACCTGTTGTTGATGGAATGTCTTTACTTCTTTCTATGTCGCCTGAAAAATCAAATTGACTGTAACATGATTACTATCTTGCCTTTGTGAAAATCTATATGGTGAAATCTCTTGCTGGTTTATTATAACTTCTGAAAGCTTTGACTCCATGCCCAATGTTTCTTGTTTACCCTTTTCGACCAGAAAATATCTTTTGAGAAATTTTAAGGAAACCTTTATATATTTTAGCCTTCATATATATATCCTGAGAGAGCCCTCTCTGGTAGAGAAAATGGCTAGTTCTTCTACCTAAAGCTTGGTTTGAAATAGGTTACCTTAGGTCTTATTTTCTTACAACCGGAATAAAATCTAAGTGCTAACAGTAGCAACAAAAGGTGGACGTGGATAACCACCACGATGAAGCAGATGCTACGAAATGCCAGCAAGCCGGTTTAGAGAAACCAACATAGTTTTGTAAACCCTAAGGGTTTTTGGGTTTAGGTCTTCGGCATTGTAAATACATGACCTTCGGGAATGATCTATAAAAGAAGACTATTTTGTATGGGATGGGGTTGCTCCTTGTTGTTTTGTGTGTGGATTACATTCTGGGTTGCTGCATTGTAAAATCCCTTTGAGTTAGAAGATTGTAAAGGCTTTGCAGCTGTGTGCGTAGAGACCTATCTGAGAGGAAGGAGAGTCTGCAGCTGAGTGCGTAGACTAAGAATGGTTGTCCCCATCCCTTTTTAAAGAAATATATTACCAACCATTCTTGTGGATGTATCTTCCCACCCAGGGGAGTGAACCATGTTAATTCTTGCGTTGTGTGATTGTGTTGATGAATGAATGATTACTTATGTTTTTTGTCAAATGAATGTCTAGATGTTTCCTTGCATATTGTATGAGAGAGCTTTTATATGCATTTGCCATTAGAGAAGTATGAAAATGATATGTTAAGTTCTGTATGGGTAATGAATGGTGAACATTTAGTCTTGTGTATGAAGGCAGTAATTCAGTCATTTGGTTAAGTATTTGCTTATACGGAGTAAAGGAATGTATAACAGTGGATTAGATCAATCATCTGTGTTCAAATATTAACATCTTGAGCTAATGAATGAATGTAAAGAGAATAGTCAGTTAAGCACCTGAACAAATGAATGAATGATATTCATGTCAGTGCCTTAAGTGTCTTCAAGTTAGCCCAAGTCTAGACCGAAGTTGCATTGTTTGCAGCTTCAGGAGAAGCCTCGCAGTAGAAGAACAGAGTGGTGCGGACCGCAACGTTACCCATCGCTGCGCAGTCTCACCTCGCAGCATGTATCTCCCCAGTTGTGCTGCGCAGTACGTCCGTCCAAGCAACTTATCACTTACTATGGAAATTTGATTCTGTAGTACCCCATAGATACACCTCGGGTGAGACCTCAACCTGCTCGCAGGTTGTTGCCGAAAGGGCCGGTGCGAAGGGGTTTTGTTGGTCAAAGGGAAACCACAAAGAACCTGGGTCTTATAAGAAAACCTCTGGGTCAGTTATAGCCAACAAATGGTTCTGTTGCCACGCTAGAGGCCGTGATGAGTTACAAACGTGATGAGTGAAGAAGAATACTAGTTTCCGGAAGGATCTGATAACTGGCATCCTAAAAAGACAGAAATCTAGGCCTGGTGGGATAAGACCATAAGAGACTTTAAAAGGCAAGAGAATAGACATCCACGTCTAAGTGACACATAGGGGTTAGATAGATATCTGTTCAACGATATCCACGAGATTTTCTGGGCATCATTCCCCAACGAGCTGCACGCGTGGATCTCGCGGCTCGCAGAAAAGAAAACCTGTTTTCAAGGAGGAGTTCCTACAGAGTGGACTCCTGAACTCATAGTGCAGCTCAAAGCAATTGACAGTCAGTTGACATGCGCAGTTGATTTTTGGGTCGATCATATGCTAGAAGGCTTCGTAACAGAATTTGCTGTAGACACACTCAAATCCTACAGCCAAGCAGAAGCATCCTTTTTTGGAGGATTCCAAGGTAAGTTGCTGAACAATCTCAGTCTATACATTAAGATGTTACTAGCTGAGAAAGGTGTTTTAAGAATGCAGTAATATTCTTGAGTTTGTCATGATAAATAGTACATATATTGATTCTGACGAAGACACCCATAATATT
Organism: Larix kaempferi; assembly: GCA_027924585.1. NCBI lineage: Eukaryota > Viridiplantae > Streptophyta > Pinopsida > Pinales > Pinaceae > Larix > Larix kaempferi. Next base: position 9,231,360 of record BSBM01000173.1, on the reverse strand, counting down.
AGAAGTGGTAAGCGATATAAATTTAATAAGACCCATGCAGACCCTAGACTCCACATAGATACCGAGATTCTTGATAACATTGACAACGAAGTTGCACCACCATTTACCCTTGAGAACCTACCGGCTGTAGCGACCGCACCACCTTTATCTCAAAACCCACCCGCTGCGCAACCCACCCTGCAGAATACTAAACCCAGTACGCCCATTTGTATTCACTGCACAGAGCCCTTTACAACAGCCATGCACTAATTCAGGTGCTCCACCGCCTAGTACCGCAATGGAAAACATTGATATGAAGCTACCGATATTCAAAGGAACCGGCCTAGAAGACCCTGACTAACACTAGTTCCTTTGTGAAGCCATATGGAGTGTAAGACAAATCCAGGATGATGCAGTGAAGAGAGCACAATTCATCACCACTTTTAGGAACAGAGCTCTACATTGATTCATTAAGTATTCTACCACAAAGCTGCGAACTCTCGCAGAAATTAAAGCTGTGCTGGTGTAGAGTTTAAGAAACCCAAATCTGAATCCTAGTGTATAACTGAGTTGAAAGAAATAAAGCAAAAACCGACTGAAACGGTTTGGGAGTTTGATCATAAGTTCAAGACCTTGTTAGACCAAGTGAGCTTTGTCATAGCTCCGGAACAACACAAGGAATGGTTTATTGCTGCGCTGTTTCCCCATATTAGACTACCATTGATGCAACAGAAGGTTACATCACAGGAAGAAGCCTTGGAGATCGCAATGAAGCTAGAGGCTTCACCAATTGGTGAGACTAGTTCTGGGATGTCTCAGATCCAGAACCAGCTGACCACCTTGAAAATAGAACTACAAAGCATGAAGAATGGCAAAGAACAAAGGCATGAACCTAGACATGAGGTATGGTGTACAGGTTGTAAAGGAGAAGGCCATGACCGGGAGCATTGCCCTTTATTCCGTGACTATCTTAATAGTGGTGTGCCCAACCCACTAAATTAGAATCAGGCCCCATGGTGTGAAATTTGTAGAACTACAGGACACAGACCTGAAGACTGCTATCTTATACATAAATATGTGAAAATGCCTAAAAATATATACCACAATTTCTGTAAATCACTTGGACATTATGAATCCAACTGCCGCGCATATGAGCTAATGAATGAAAGACAATCGGATATGGACTCAATGAGAGGCGCTGGCTTGTACCGCGTACAAGAAGATAACCAACCGAAACTAGAGAATGCACCATATGACCAAGGAGGATACAGATATCGTGGTGCTGGATACCACGGCAGAGGAAGAAATGCTGGCCCGATGCAGGGAAAAGGCCGTGGCCAGGTCATTTGTTATAATTGTGGCCAGCCAGGTCACGTGTCTAGAGATTGTGTTAACCCATGCACTACGTGCAACTATTCTAAATAATTTGACCATGTCATTGAAGATTTCCCAGTACTAGAGGTGGAAATGCAGAAAAGAAGATGGACGGACGCACCAAACACGAACGTCCAGTGGATCGTAGTAGAGAAAAGACAAGCAGACCCGAGCATCAATGTGCTCACACGCTATGGCACCCAGACAGGCCGCGATAGGGGAGCATAGGCTTCCACGTCAGGGGAGGCTCACACAAAGCGGCCTCCTCTTGAGACAGAATGGATAAGGAAAGCTTTGGGAAAAATACCTGCTCTCGACCTACATAAGAACAAGGAAGTCTTTATCGACGTGCGAGATACCTTCAAGGAACCAAAAACAAAAACACAGAGGATCTCGTTGCGAAGTGCAGTACCGCATGTAGAAGACATACCGACTACTTATGATAAAATAAGCACTGCGACGGATATTAGCAACTCCGTTGTGCAGTTCTTACGAAGCTGCATGAAGCTACTTAAAAGTGAAAATGCCATAGTAGAGCTGCAAAAGCTCATAAACCAGTATGAGCCACAGACCGAAACAGAGGCTTCTGATAGCGCAGTGCATCACATAAGGAAGCATAAAAGAACAGGCCAAGAAATGAGACTTACCACGTAGATAGGAGATTTTGAAATGGATAAAGTCATCCTTGATCTGGGATCCGAAGTAAATGTCTTAACTAAGCAAACATGGCAGCAGATGGGTTGACCAAAGTTGTCATGGTCACCTATCCAGTTGAGAATGGATAACCAAGAGAAAGTCATACCTTTTGGCCGGTTAGATGATGTGATAGTCGACATTGATGGAGTCCAAAGTCATACAGACTTTGAAGTTATCGAGATTGTGGATGATAGTCAGCCTTTTCCTGCAATACTAGGAATTGACTGGGCTATGGATAACTTGGTTATTATCAACTTAAAAACAAACAAGATGATATTTGAAGGCAAGCATCTTAGGGTCATTGCACCGTTGGATCCTGCAGATGGTGACAGATACAATGAGCCGATTCAGGAGGAATCCAAGGATCAAGGCTTGGACAGAGCATACCAAGTCACAGCGAACCAAGAAGATTAAATTAATCCCACTGCAGATGGCACACTTAGTTGGAGATGTGACATCTCTTGTGTCTCTGATTCGAAGGCAGGGATGGAAAATTGGCAAAGCCGGATGCATGAAGTATCAGAAAGAAGGCGCGTGCATGTTACAAAATCACTGCGCTGGATCGGGAAGGAGGTAAGTCCTACTCCCACATATGATGGTTCTGCTAATGTTTATACTTTCATCCAAGAATACACTGCAGCTATTGCAGATGAGCACAGATTACCAGCATTGGATATGGAACTGCGCGACACACCCGCCAGATGGTGGAATGTGCACAAGAAGACATTGACCACTTGGGACCAATGCAAGATTAAGATGCAGATTCAGTTTGCTGACAGGGTTACTTTACCCTTTCAGAAGTTTAATGGATAGACAGATCCTAGTCAGCATATTGAAGTCTGTTTGCAAGCATGGCTAGAAAGGCCACGTGAAGAATGGGTGCACCTGTTCGTGCATACCCTGGAGGATGACATTCCAAAGAAATGGAACCTAGACCTGGAGTTGTGAAGAGAAACCACTGATTGGGAAATGTTGACTGCCAACTTCCAGAAGGATTTCATCTTTGAGGATGAAAACCCGCTGATCCATGAGGCATTGCAAATAATTAAGGAACACATATTCAGGGAGGACTGTCCTCATAGAAATATGACATTGGAAGAATTCTTCGGCGCAAATCATGTTTCTGCACACCTACAGTCACAATGGAAGGAACATGAAGAACACCTTATCGAGTGTTACAACCTAGATGAGGACACTGATGATAGAAATGAAGATGATGATGATCCGTGCAACATAAACATACCAGAATCGGAGGGTGCGTGCCATGTAGAAGGACCTGCGTTAGAAATCCCAGACATGAGCGGACCAGTAAAGACACATAAGGTGAATATTGGCACAAAAGAAGAACCGAAGTTCGCAGCAATTGGAGACTATTGGGACAATCAGACTGTTGCAGAGATTGTAGACACCTTGCATGAGTATCAGGAGCTGTTCCCGACAAAATTTATAGAAATGAAAGGAATTCTGGGAGATCTAGGAGTCATGAAAATACCTTTGAGGTCAGGCACAAAGCCTATGAAGCAGAGACCGTACAGACTAAATCCGCGCTACAATGAAAAAGTACGCGCAGAACTGGACAAGATGTTGGAAGTAGGAATCATTGAACCTGTCGAAGAATCAGAGTGGATTAGTCCCATGGTCGTTCAAGACAAGAAAGCAAAAGGCGAGATCAAGATTTGTGTTGATCTCAGAAAACTGAATGATGCTTCCATGCACGACCCTTTCCCTACCCCTTTCACAGATGAAGTGCTTGATAATGTTGGAGGGAATGAGGCCTATTCTTTTACTGATGGTTTTTTCGGGTATCATCAGATCAGGATTGATCCCACAGATAGGCATAAGACGACTTTTGCTACAGAATGGGGTTTTTTTCAGTACACAATAATGCCTTTTGGCCTGAAGAACACACCTGCCATATTTTCTAGAGTGGTCATCGCAACATTCAAAGAATTTATGCATAAGTTTCTCGAAGCCTATTTTGATGATTGGACTGTGTTTAGTCTATTAAAGAACCATTGTGCGAAGCTCAGAATGATGCTTGAAAAGTGTCGGCAACATCAAATCTCTTTAAATCTAAAAAAGTGTATTTTTGTGTCCCTTATGGCGTCCTACTTGGGCACATTGTTTGTAAGCAAGGATTGATGGTGGATCCTGCAAAGATTGCCATTATTGTGAACTTGCCAACGCCAAATTCAATCAAGATGTTGCGCTCTACTTTAGGCCATACTGGATACTATAGGAAATTCATCAAGGGTTATGCGTAGATAACCGCAACAATGGAAAAACTGCTAAAGAAAGACGCACCGTTCATCTGGAACGCAGAATGCGAATAAGGTTTTGATACATTAAAGGAAAAGCTGGTGATTGCGCCGATTCTAGTTTTTCCAGATTGGACGAAGCCATTCCATGTCCATGTTGATGCATCATGCATTGCATTAGGAATCGTATTAGCTCAACCGGGGGAAGGAGGTATTAACCACCCTATTACATTTTCGAGTAGGAAGCTCTCAAAGCAGAGAAGAATTATACCGCTACCGAGAGGGAAGGCCTTGCAATGGTATATGCCCTACAGAAATTCAGGCATTACTTGCTTGGTGCGCACTCCCTTATGTTCACTGACCATTCTACATTGAAATATCTGGTCAATAAGCTAGTGTTAGGGGGGCGCATATGCAGATGGCTGTTGCTGTTCCAGGAGTATGATTTTGAAATTGTTGTTAAGCCAGGTAGGCTGAACTTGGGACTTGATCATCTGTCAAGGATTGAGTCAGGAGAAGAGCCGACGAACATTGAAGACAGTTTGTCTGATGCGCGGTTATTTAGTATACAGGTTGCCGATGACTACTATAAGGATATCATTAATTTTTTAACAACAGGGCTGGCACCGCAGGAATTATCTGTCCAGCAGAAAAAGCAGCTAGTGGTGCGTGCCGCAGACTTCACTATAATTGCAGGTCAGTTATACAAACTCGGACCGGATGAAGTCCTGCGCAGATGCGTACTAGATCATGAGAAACCATTGATTCTAGTAGACGCGCATTTAGGGGTCGTGGGAGGTCACTATGCGGGAAGGGCCATTGTGCAGAATATATTGCGTGCAGGGCTATGGTGGCCCACTATCCACAAAGATTCCAAAGAATACTGTAGCAACTGTGATGTCTGTCAAAGGACAGGGAAACTTTCACGAAGAGATGAGATGCCATTAAATCCACAGTTGACCTTGTAGGCATTTGAGAAATGGGAAATTGATTTTGTGGGTCCTATAAACCCACCAGGTAAGAGAACCGGTGCAAGGTATATTATTACTGCTATTGATTACCTCACCAGATGGGAGGAAGCAAAACCAGTAAAGGACTGCAGCGCCAGTACAGCTGCGCAGTTCATTTTTGAAGAAATATTGTCAAGGTTTGGTTGTCCGAATATTTTGATGAGTGAACAAGGTACTCATTTTTTGAACAAGACCATTGAGGCACTTATAGAGGAATTCCACATTCGTCAGCAGTGCAGTACTCCATATCATCCACAGGCGAATGACACTGTTGAGGCTTTCAATAAAATATTGGAGAACACAATGACTAAAGTCTACAATGTAAATAGAGATGATTGGGATCTGCGCGTCTCTTCTGTGTTATGGGCATACAGGACTACATGCAAGAAATTGACAGGACATACACCTTTTCAGTTGGCTTATGGGCAGGAAGCTATAATGCCAATGGAGTACATTGTCCCTAGTCTAAGGATCGTTGCGTTCACAGGGATGGTAGACCGTGCAGCATTAGAAGAAAGGTTGCTACACCTTGTTGGGTTGGAGGAAGATTGCTTCATTGCCGGCTTCCATCAAAAAGTTCAGAAAGACCGCGAGAAAGCTTGGCATGATCGCCATATAAAGAACAAGTGCTTTCAGGTAGGTGACCTAGTCCTCATGTATGATAGCAAATTCATGAAATTTCCTGATAAATTTAAGATGCATTGGCTTGGTCCATATACTGTAATACATGTTACTAACACTGGTGCAGTCCAGTTAGCCAATTTAGCTGGGGATACTTTACCAACTTTGATAAACGAAAGCAGGCTAAAACTGTATCATGACAGCCTTGCTTCGCAGAATCCTGAATGATAAGAAGAGAAAGAGATTTCCAAGTGTCAGGTACAGTTGAAACGGGACATTGGAAATGTAAAGAAGTCTGTACATGAATGTTAAGTAGAACAATGTGTGTACCACGCAGCACTGCTGAAGCTGCATGAAAAAAAAAGGAACCGCGCAGTTGAAAAATTTTCACACTGCGAAGTAGCTGCGCAGGATCGCAGATGACTTTCCACGCAATTCGGCGCAACACTCAAAAAATATAGCCGTTATATTGTTGTTGGAAAAATACCCGTTATGTGACCGTTGCAACGAACCGCTCGAGCATTTAAAGGAAAGATAACCGTTCTGAACACGCTGACGACGGAAGAGACGGAAGGATTTGCTCAAATTGGCCAACGGACAACTCATTAAATGCTCATAAGGCCGTTGGGAGGACCCAGCTGCGCCTATAAATAACACCGCTCCATGACTCGCGGGCGTTACTCAGCACTTAAAATTTTCTTGCGATCATTCCCTGAGCTAATATCCTTCTATCATATGACTATCAGAGCTGTTAGCTAACTAGTGAATGTCCGAACCCTCCTATAGAGAAGAAGAGCTGACCATTGAAGAAGCAATCCGAGTCTTTCAGCACGGGGGAATTGCAGATTTAATGAGAACCCCTTCCAAGAAGGTTGTAACAGAACAAGCCCAAGGATCCCATAGATCACCTTGCCATACTCTAGTCATGCAGGACAAAGGGAAAGATAAAGGGAAATACGTAACTGCACCACGAAGCAAGATCCTAAAGATAAGCCAGTCGACACACAAATCATCGGTCTTTCAGAAAGAACCATTGAAGCCGACACCAGAGTATATATCACCATGGGCATTGGATGCCCCAGTCTTTAAATTGGTCAAGAACGCTAAATATGAAATCCCATTGTCGCCGATCTCAAAACACGTAGAGGTTGATAAGAACCTGCTCGGAAAGATTCCAGACTGCAAGTGGGAAGATTTTGACCTCCTAGGCGCACAAAAGGAAGAGCCCCGTGTGCCTAAGTACCCATAGTTCTAGCCTGACCAGTATATGTGCTGGAAAAAGGATGCCAAGGGAACATTTAACTTGGTTTCCGAAAGCTGGCTGACACTGGTAGTTCAATCAGGATTGTTGAACCTCCTCAGATTGCCACATTTTGATCGCTCACCGAAAGTTAATGCTGTGGTTCACACGCTGATGGCGCGAATCCACCAAGGATATCTGTGGCTAGACAAAAATATTGATGTCAACATTGCCTTGATCCACCGCATAACAGGTCTGAGCAAGCGTGGTATGGATCCCAAGCAGTTCTTCCAAGGGAAGAGAAAGGAAAAAGAAGCTGTCAAGAAAATGAAGAAAATCCATGCATTGGTGAAGGGGAAAAGAGGTTTTTCTACAAAATAAATTGAGGACAGAACGACAAAATTTGTCACGTAGTTACTCGCAAGGAAATTTCTCAGAATGGCTAGGCCTACGGAGGTGCGTGCAGGCACAGTATTACTTGGTGCCACATCAACTGAAGGGACTGAGTTCAATTGGTGTCAATATCTTTTGAATGAGTTCTTGGACGAGCTCAATGATACCTTGGAAAATGGAGGACAGTTCCACCTCACATGGATGATCATCCTCATCACCTTTTCTAGATGGAAGGAGCCAAGGGACTATGTGGGTGTCAATATAGAAAGCAACAATCCCAAAGGATTTCGGTATGCCAACCTATGGTAAAATATTAACGCAGAGTGACAACTGAGGTTTTCTATCAATATTACACTCAGCTGCGTGATGCGATTATCCATACATCCCACATCACAAAGAAGGTAACATCGAAATACATACGTATTCTTTATTTTCAGGTTGACATGCGATGTATCTTCATTTCACTCAAGGAGAGAATGAAGAAGCCAGAGTGGTACCCAGGTAACTACCATATGTATGAGGAGGACATCGAAGCCCTCATGAAGGACTAGCCCACCGACTTCCGTGTGGAAGTCATGGATGTTGAGATAGAATCTGAAGAAGATGAGCCAATCCCGCTTTCATGCCTGATTGTTGAAGAAACAGGGAAGTAGAAAGAGCTGGAGACTTCGCAGAAGCCGAAGGCGCGGAAGAAGATGAAGGCCACAAAGACTCAATCTGATGCAGTCCTGAATGAAGATGACTATGAGATGATAGCAGAAATAGTCTCAGAACAGATGAAGGAGCTCATGCCTGATAAAGATAAAAAGGATAAGGTCATCCAGGATGACTTGCAGAAGACTCGGCTCGCACTGCAAGGCCTTATGAAGAAAATGGACGATGTCCAGAAAAGCCTAACCTTTCCGCGTGACGCAGGAGCTAAAGGGAGTTTGGTAGGAACCTCGCTGGAAACATCGCCGTAGCTAGCAATAACGATGCCATATAAGACAAGGATTGTCCATGTGGACCCATTGGCTATTGCACTACCAATGGTAGAAAAAATAGTTTTGGACACAAAGGGAGTCGAGCTGGTAGAGCTCGACTTGGCGAAAATCCCCTTACTAAGATTACACTTCATCCACACACAGATCATCAAGGAGATGCATGAATGTACAGTAGAGTCGATGAAGTCACAAGCGGAGCTCACCGCAGCAAACAAACAGCTCGAGTTGCACATAGACATGCAGCTACGCGATGAACAGGATTGCCGGAAACAGTTGGAGAATACCATATCTATTGTCGCCATGGATATTGAAGGTATAGAACTCCAAGATGATCCGTCAGACACAATTCTGAGGATCAGAGACAAGGTGAGATCCCTGAAGTTGGAGATACAAGATAAAGAGATTTTTTATGAGGCCGATATTGCCACATTGAAGGACAAACTGAATAAGCAGACACCATTAACTGAGCAGCAGTTAAGAGAGCAAGCCGTTAGTGCCGCCGTGCAGAACATAACGAGTGGCATGGCTCAATGCCAAGATCTCTTGGAAAAAGTTTCAAAGGCATTCACTTCCTTTGAAGAGGATCAAGGGCTACTGTAGGTAAAGACCGCGGTAAAAGAAAAGCAGGTCGGGCTAGAGAAGTTGGACGTAGAGCTCAAGGCTCTGCCACCCAGGGAGAGGCTATCCAGGTATAAGGAAGTATCAGGCTTGAAGAAGCAAGTCCAAGCATTAAGAGAGAAAGAGACTGAGATGGATAATCAGTCACAACAACTCTTGGAGGATGCTACAGCAGTGTCACAGCAAATAGAAGAAAAGCTAAAGGAACTGCGCGACAACTAGGAGTAGGTATAGGGACTGATTGGAGAAGAAATAAATCCAACGGTGCTTGAAATAGTACAGCAAGTGGAACAGGATACCATACAAGAAGTGGAGCAATTTCTCGGTGCATATAATGAGTTCACGACAAAATTAGTTCCACCGGTCGTGGAGCAAAGTGAGATGACTGAAGCAGCAAGTGGCTCAGGGACGAGCCACATGTATGTGTTAGGGGCATGTTGGGCCCAGGTTGGGAGAAATTTTTGGAGACACCTTTTTGACAAGCAGGGAAATTTGAGCTGAGCACAGGTCAGAAATATAATTTTGTCTAAGTGTTGAGGGTGCTGCGGAGCTGTGCGCAGAATCCAAGTTTTGATCATGCTACGAAGTTGTGCACAACATCCTAATTTTGGAAGCACTGCGAAGACCAGTGCTGGGAGAAAGCATTGCTGCGAAGCAGTCAGGACACATGGAGCGAGTTAAGCAGAGTGATGGACATGGATCGGGTGCAGATATCGGATGGACTCGTAATGGTCTAATTTTGGAAAGATGATACAGGAGTGTCGAGCGACGGGCACGAGCAAATCAAGCAGGTGGCCAATGCACGAGTTTGTTGAGGAAAGTGACGTCTTGGCACGTTTGGTGGGTGAAACCGTTAGAGATGAATGGTTCAGTAAAAGAAGACCTGTTGGCATGCGTATGACAGAGAGGCCGGTAGAAACAGAAGGTGGATGTGGATAACCACCACGATGAAGTAGACGCTACCAAATGCCAGCAAGCCGGTTTAGAGAAACCGACACCATTTTGTAAACCCTAAGGGTTGTTGGGTTTAGGTCTTCGGCATTGTAAAGACATGACCTTCGGGCATGATCTATAAAAGAAGACTATTTTGTATGGGATGGGGTTTCTCCTTGTTGTTTTGTGTGTGGATTACATTCTGGGTTGCTACATTGTAAAATCCCTTTGAGTTAGAAGATTGTAAAGGCTTTGCAGCTGTGTGCGTAGAGACCTATCTGAGAGGAAGGAGAGTCTATAGTTGAGTGTGCAGACTAAGAATGGTTGTCCCCATCCCTTTTTAAAGAAATATATTACCAACCATTCTTGTGGACATAGCTTCCCACCCGGAGGAGTGAACCACGTTAATTCTTGCGTTGTGTGATTGTGTTGATGAATGAATGATTACTTATGTTTTCTGTCAAATGAATGTCTAGATGTTTCCTTGCATACTGTATGAGAGAGATTTTATATGCATTTTCCATTAGAGAAGTATGGAAATGATATGTTAAGTTCTGTATGGGTAATGAATGGTGAACATTTAGTCTTGTGTATGAAGGCAGTAATTCAGTCATTTGGTTAAGTATTTGCTTATACGTAGTAAAGGAATGTATAATAGTGGATTAGATCAGTCGTCTGTGTTCAAATCTTAACATCTTGAGCCAATGAATGAATTTAAAGAGAATAGTCAGTTAAGCACTTGAACAAATGAATGAGTGACATTCATGTCAGTGCCTTAAGTGTCTTCAAGTTAGCCCAAGTCTAGACCGAAGTTGCATTATTCGCAGCTTCAGGAGAAGCCTCGCAGTAGAAGAACAGAGTGGTACGGACTGCAACATTACCCATCGCTACGCAGTCTCACCTCGCAGCACGTATATCCCCAGTTGTGCTGCGCAGTATGTCCATCCAAGCAACTTATCACTTATTGTGGAAATCTGATTCTGCAGTACCCCATAGATACACCTCGGGTGAGACCTCAACCTGCTCGCAGGTTGTTGCCGAAAGGGCCGATGCGAAGGGGTTTTGTTGGTCAAAGGGAAACCGCAAAGAACCTAGGTCTTATAAGAAAACCTATGGGTCAGTTACAACCAACACTCCTTTATTCACTTAATGGGACTTGCACCGTCGAAGACTTGTGTAGAAGACCCCAGGCGATAGTGGCATTGAGTATGCTACTTATGATTATGACTTTACATCTGAGATATCACCTCTCAGATATCAGCAATTTGTACCTCCAGTTTGCACCAGTTGTTTCCTTTTCAACAGGAGACCATATCTTACTGTAGAGGGATCATGGCTATGATCACTTATGACATGTATCTGCCTATTCATGGCCATTGTATCAGATTGTTGTACTATACCGACATGTATTCAGGGATACTATTGTACTATGACGAGTGATTTGCTCCTTCCACTTGTGTCTCCATCACTCCACTTCTGAGATTTATAATGTATTTCAGCCATCGTAGCATCAGTCTCTGACCTCACACATTAGGGGGCATCTATTACAGTGTAATTTTCCACCTTGTGAGCATCAGCACTCTTTGTCTCGCAGGATCCATTTTACGGACTCAGATCCACTTTATATCCTTCAGACACTATTTTTCCCTATTTTTTTTCCCTTGTACGCTAGATGCATCATTACAGCGGGCGTACCTGCGAGTTGCATCACTATAGCCCGTGAGTAGCATGTAAAATGGTAAAAATCACTACTTTATTACTTTTTACTCCCAAAAAGCGGTCATAGGGTGACCTTTGGCCCTCCATTTTCCCCGAAGCGTCTCGATGTGTCCTTTCACTTACCTTTGGGAGGACTATATATTGAGCACATATGGCTTATGGACTGGGGGATAAAGAAGAGCAAGAGAACTCTAGTGGATTTTTTCCATATCTTGAGTCTACACTCATTGATCCTTGTAGTTGTGAACCCCTTATGTTCACCTTCCAAACTCCTATCATAGTTTGAGTTTGCCATTCCATGGAGGATTGAAGTGGTGGAGGCGCAAGTGGATTGACCCAGATCTTGGTTCAGATTGCTTGCTGGCAAGAGGTCGTATCATATTGTAATTCTTATTGTTTATTAATAGAAATACTCATATTCTCGTCCATTAATGTTGTGAATGTCGTTTATACTACATTGGGTTGCATTTACTTATAATATCGTGGACCATTGCTATTGATGATGTTAATGTCGTTTATATATTATATATACTTGTTATGTATTGGTTGTAGAGACTAATTTGTAGATTCAAGTGCACGAATTGAAAGCTCCAATGGGGATCTACATCAAACGTTTGGATCGAGGTTGGTTATATTCTTCATTATCTTAGCATTGTCATTTATATAGCATAGTACTAAGAATTGAGTTAATTTCTGGTAGTCAGCTGTCTGTTGTGGTCTACCCCAAGCCATAGTGAGTTTTCTCCAAAACAGTGATCTGGCGATGTGTTTGTGAAGATGAAATCTATCTAATTTTGAGATCATGTCATGATGGTCCATGTGGAGGACACTTTGCTGATAAACAAACAACCCACAAGATTCTACAATTGGGGTATTATTGGCCCACAATATTTAAAGATGCCCGAGAATATGTCCAGAGTTATGATAGTTGTCAAAGGATGGGGCAACCACTACAGTCCGATGAAATGCCACTTCAGACTTAGATCGTGGTGGGACCATTTGAGAAGTGGGAATTATATTTTGTTGGCCCTATCAAACCTCCATCCAGGTAGAATTCATACATTTTAGTATGTATAGATTATGTAACTAAATGGGTAGAGGCGAAGGCACTTCCAAGGGAAACAAAATAGGTAGTCTCAAACTTTGTATATGTAGATATTTTTACAAGGTTTGGAGTTCCAAGGGAGATTGTTACTGATGGAGGCTCTCAATTCACATCTAAACTTATCAAATCTCTCACAACAAAAAACCATATGAAGCATAGGGTAACTTCACCATATCACCCTCAGGCCAATGGGCAAGTGGAAGGCACAAACATAATTCTGGAATTAGTGCTAACAAAGACTGTTCAACTTCATCAAAGGGACTGGGATGATAGGCTTCCTGAAGCCTTATGGGATTACAGAATAGCATGGAGATGCACAACAAGTTTGAGTCCTTATCAATTATTCTATAGCAAGCAAGTCACCCCGCCAATAGAAGTTGAGATTAAGACATTAAGAACTACATTTCAATTAGGCATGGATTTATCATAGGCTCAACATACTCACCTACAATAGCTTAATGAGCTTGATGAATTGCGATTGGATGCCATAGAACGTACATCCATTGTGCAACAACAACGAACCAGGTGGCATGATAAATTCATCAAAACTAAGTATTTTCAAGAGGGTGACTGGGCTCTTCTCTACGACTCCAGATTCAAAAATTTCAAAGGAAAAATTCACACTCGTTGGCTGGGACCATATAAGATCGAAATAATTTTTGATAATGGCACAGTATGAATCAGAACCATTGATGGTGAGGGAACGCTTCTTATGGACAATGGTCACAAACTAAGGCCATATAAGAAACCAGTGTCCAAAGAGGCATTCATCCGCAATATTGCTTCCTGCTGGTGTACTAATGATTTCCAGATCACTAGCTCAACCTCTGAAGAATAAAAAAAAGAAAAGAAGAAATTGGACTGTGAAAATCCTTCTGGGACGCAGCCCTTAAAAAAAAAGAAAAAAAAAAGAAAGAAAAGAAAAAGAAAAAGAAAAAGAAATGGATTGTGAAAATCTTACTTGGACGCAGCCTAAAAGAACAAGAAAAGAAATTGCATTTGTGATACTAATAAGTTTATCTGTTTATTCGTTGTAGGGACATTCTATCCTAATTCCCCTTCTTTATTTCATCCATCCCATCTTTCCCCTTGATATCACTTGCATATGGATGGCCCTGCTCTCTTGGATAACTACTTTAAGATGGTTTCACACAAATTTTTCACCATATCATTACAAAACATGCTCTGCTTCATTACAGAACCCCTTTCCATTGCATTACAGAACATGTTCTGCTTCATTACAGATCCCCTTTTCGTTGCATTACAGAACATGTTTTGCTTCATTACAGAACCCATTTCCGTTGCATTACATAACATGTTCTGCTTCATTACAGAACCCCTTTCCGTTGCATTACAGAACATGTTCTGCTTCATTACAAAACCCCTTTCCGTTGCATTACAGAATATGTTCCATTCCATCAGAAAACCTCTTTCCGCTCCATTACGGAACATGTTTTGCTCCACTACCGAAACCTTTTCCGCTTCATTACCGAAACCTTTTCGGCTCCATTACCGAAATCCCTTTCCACTTCATTACAAAACCCTCATCCATTTTCCATAACTTTCCGCAACACCACGAAATCATTTCACATAAGGTACCGGCTCCTTTTTCGATTTCCCTAGCACTTCAACAGTCACATTCTCGGCCACCTTCCACATCACACCCACATGGCGGAATCTTGCTTACCTGTATGGGCCCATCATCATTCGACGTTGCCGAAAAATGAAAAAGGATCACTCAACACTTGATCTGCAGCATTACGGATACCGCTCAGCAGCTAACCCGAGTCATATCAAATCCCATTTAACAGGACTCATTACCAGGAACATCATCCCATTTCATCAGCCTCAAAGAAGAATGATCGCAGCTCCTTACAGCCATCAGTGTAAGAAGTGGAGAACCTTCTACTCTTCTTCTCTTCATCCAATACAATCATCGTAACCAACCAGAAATTGAACTCCATGCATCTTTTCTCAGGTAAGGAAGGTACGTAGCCATCCTTCATTCGCTTTTGATAGGTATAGGAGGACGGATCATGATTTATCATGATAATTAGTGCCACACAGGGTCGTGTGTTGAGTTAGTTGGGGGGGGGAGAAATTGGGTTGCCTTTAAAATTCTGTCAAACCAACTATTATCTGATAATCCCACCACCTACGAGCTCTCAGCCAGACCAGTATTGATAACCCACCTTTGTATAACCCAAGTCCATTTCTCTCCGGAAAACCGACAGGAACATGAAATATTGTAAGCATTTGGGGAGAAATAAGGAACGAAACGCAATGAAGGGGGCAATCCAGAGTGAACCTGAAAACGCGGAGATGGTCTATGGAAACAAAGAGGTCAAAACAGTTTTTCAACAGGCAGGATGGCTAGAGTATTTGGACAAAATGAAGAAGGGAGATGCTGTGATCGCAATGGAATTCACGCTCACTTATGATGGGGAAATTGCAGAAGTACGAGGACTGAAAATTCCAGCGGATGAGCTCACAATCGCAAGGGTCTCTGGATTACCGCAGATAGGTGAAAAATGGTTTGAAAGACGTGTGTCAATAAAGCCTCTTATCGATGCATTTTTGAAACCTGGTGAACTACTGCAAGGAATAGAAAAAGGGACAAAACGAGCTTCATTACCAGTTCCATGGGGTGAGGTGGCACTCTGCATAATCAAATTCATCACATGTGAAGGTCAGTTTAGTCTGATTTTTTCTTATCATTTTAAAATTTTGAATCATTTAAGGCACCAGAAACACATCAACATGTCGTATTTTCTGTGGAAATCCTTAGAATTAATGAGCAAAATGGTTAAGTCTGGCACATCATGGGTTGATTAGATTATTGGTGGAGGACGCCCTACAAAACCAAAACCAGACATGGGAATCATTTGTGGGCACACCCTCGAGCGTTGGGAAGACAAAGAATAAGAAGAGGAAAACATTGGAAATTACCTCAGAAATCCAACAAGAGAAACTAGTTCATGCGGTCCCAATGAGAAGCCTTCAAGCTAAAACCCCAACCTGTTCGATAGAAGGACCCCATACCAGGACAAGATCAAGGGCTCGGGGAGAGCGACAAGACCGAAATAAATTGCTTGGCCAGAACAAGGAATTGGAGGAAGAACGAGAAGTATTCATCATATCAGAAAGTACCAGTAAACACCCAGAGAACCAACTAGTGTTGCAGAAGAAAGAAAAACGACGGACAGCTTTGATCAAAGGGATGCGAGGTAGTAGGATAAGGATATTTCATTATTTCCTGTTATGCAAGTACCGTAGGGAATATGCTTCTTGGTTGTGGATCCTGATCTCTAGATTCAGAGATATTAGTATTTAGCTGTGTCCGTACCCCAGGTTTGGTTATGATCCTGTGCATGGTTTTGGGTAACCCGTGGTATTTTCCCATTGTATTTCCCTTATAAAAGAAAGACATTGTAATACAGCTAGGGTTGATGTATTAGGTATCATGCATTGTAAATATCTCTAAGATCAAGAAGAGAGACTATGAGACAGTGAGGAGGAAGTGCAGCGGTTGTGCTGCAGGTTGTATCCCTTCACTTTGCTGGACGAAATAATAATAAGAACTGGCAACTTCAGTGTGGATGTAGCCCAAGTTGGGGTGAACCATGATATATCTGTGTCTCTCTTGTAATGTGTGTGTGATTATATTTTCATTTATGTTTATTGTTATTTCTCTGTGATCCTGTTTTTCTAACAATTGGTATCAGTTCCAAAGGTCTATTTGGCAGATAAACCCGCAGGAAGCTAGGGTTTCGGGTTCGAGTGGGAGCAATGGCAGAAGAAGGAAAGTTTAAGGTCAATAAGTTTAATGGCCAAAACTTCCAGTTATGGAAGATGAAAATGGAGGACTGTCTGTACCAGAAGGATCCATTCCTACTGTTGGGAGGAAAAGCAAAGCAGTCGGTGGCTATGAAGGACGAAGAATGGGAGGTTCTTGACAGAAAGGCTTTGGGAACAATACGGCTGAGCCTGGCTTCATCGGTGGCTTTCAATATCTCAAAAGAAATGAAAATGGAGGGTTTGATGAGTGCATTGGGTAAGCTGTATGAAAAATCCTCGGCCTCCAACAAGATATTTCTAATGAAGTGTTTATTTAATATGAAGATGTCTGAAGGTGGATCTGTTACTGATCATTTAAATGAGTTTAGTACGGTTACAAATCAACTAAGTTCTATAAGTGTGAATTTTGATGATGAGGTTAGGGATCTTCTAATCTTGTGTTCATTGCCAGAAAGCTGGAATAGCTTGGTCATGGCTGTAAGTAACTCTGTCTCTGGTTCAAACACCTTGAAATTTGATGATGTTATTGGTGTTATTCTTAATGAGGAAATGCAAAGAAAAAGCACAGGTGAGACATTAGGTAATGCGTTGACCATGGAGAGCAGGGGAAGACAAAAGGAGAGAGGAAAGAGCCAAAGTAATCGTAGCAATTTTAAAAAGGGCAGATCCAAGTCTAGACTGGGAAAGATAGAGTGCTGTAACTATGGAAAGAAAGGACATCTGAAGAAAGACTCCAGATATCTAAAGAAGAAAGGAGATGCACAGAAGGAAACTACCCAGGAAGCAAATGTAGCAAGTGATGTATTACAAGATGCTTTGATTCTTGCATTAGATAATACTAGTGATTATTGGGTAGTAGATTCAGGGGCTTCATGTCATGCTATACCCCATAGGAAATACTTTCATGAGTATGTTCCAGGTGATTTTGGACATGTTTTATTGGGTTATGATGAGCCATGTAAAATTGTTGGAATGGGTAAGGTATGGATAAAAGTTAAGAATGGAACTGACTGGATGTTAAAATATGTTAGGCATATTCCTGCTATGAAAAGAAATTTGATCTCAACAGGGCAGTTGAGAGATGGCGGTTGTCTATCTACATTTGGAGAAAAGTGGTGGAAGATCACTAAAGGATCAATGGTGATAGCAAAATGAGACAGGGTAGGTACGTTGTATTTATGTCCTCATAATACTGACCATTCTATCTCTTTAGCTTCCACAGGAATAGATACAACATTGTGGGATCATAGGCTTGGCCACATGAGCGAGAAGGGATTGCAGATTCTCCACTCAAGGAAGTTGCTTCCAGATTTGAAGCAGGTAAGTTTGGAATTCTGTGAAAACTGTGTTTATGGAAAACAGAAGAGAGTCAGATTTCTCAGGGTTGGGAAACATAAGAAGAATGAAAAGTAAGAGCTTGTGCATACAGATGTATGGGGAATAACTCAGGTACAATCTCTTGGTGGCTCTCATTATTATGTTACATTTATTGATGATGCAACTAGGAAAACTTGGGTTTATTACATTAGAAAGAAATCTGATGTAGTTGCTACTTTTAAGAAGTGGAAAGCTTTGGTTGAGAATGAGACAGGAAAAAGGTTGAAGTGTCTCATATCTAATAATGGAGGTGAGTACTGCGGCAAGGAGTTTGATAGTTACTGTTCATACCATGGGATTCGTAGAGAGAAGACAGTCCCAGGAACACCACAAGAAAATGGTGTGTCAAAAAGGATGAACAGAATGATCATGGAGCATGCAAGGTGTATGAGACTGCATGTAGGGTTGCCCTTACAGTTTTGGGGAGATACTGTAAATACTGATGTTTATTCAATAAATAAAGGACCTTCAAGTGCTTTCGATGGTGGTATTCTAGAGGAGGCATGGACATATAAAAAGGTAAACTACTCATTTTTGAGAACGTTTGGTTGTGAAGCATTTGTCCATATTGATAAAGAAAATAGAACAAAGCTTGAAGCTAAATCCAAGAAATGTACCTTTATTGGATATGGGGTTGATGATTTTGGTTATCGTTTATGGGATTATGAAAATCACAAAATCATTAGAAGTAGAGATGTCATATTCAATGAAAAGGTCATGTATAAAGATCAATTTCAGGGAAAGAAACAAGAAAAGGAAAACACAGAGTACACAGTACTTGATGAAATTACAGAAAATGAAGTTCCAAAGGTGCCAGAAAATCAAGAACAGCAGCAAGTGCCTGAAACTCCTGCAATTGCAAGAAGATATACCGGGTTAAGTAGACTCCCTGAACGATACTCTCCTTCAATGTATTATTTGTTGATGACTGATGTTGGTGAACCAGAATGTTATGAAGAAGCAATGTAGGTGGAAACTAGAAAGAAGTGGGAGCAAGGCATGAATGAGGAGATGGACTCATTGGCAGGAAACCAGACTTTGGATTTGGTTCAGTTGCCTGTTGGTAAAAGAGCATTGCAGAACAAATGGATTTACAGGTTGAAGGAAGAAGAAGGAGGCAAGAAGTGGTATAAGGACAGACTTGTTGTAAAGGGGTTTGCACAGAAGAAAGGTATAGATTTTGATGAAATATTTTCTCATGTTGTTAAGATGACTTCAATTAGGACCATCTTAAGTCTAGTGGTGGTAGAAGATTTGCATCTTGAACAGTTAGATGTAAAAACAACCTTTCTCCATGGGGATTTGGAGGAAGAGATATATATGCAACAACCACAAGGGTATGAGGTCAAATGTAAGGATAAATTGGTGTGCAGGTTGAAAAAGAGCTTGTATGGATTGAAGCAAGCTCCAAGGCAGTGGTATTTAAAATTTGACAAGTTTATGACAGAACAAGGTTATATTAGATGTCATTCTGGCCACTGTGTTTATTTCAAGAAGCTAGACAATGAAAGATATATTATCTTGTTATTGTATGTGGATGACATGCTTGTTGCAGGGTCTAACATGCATGATATAAATGTACTCAAAAGGAAGCTAGCTAATTCATTTGCGATGAAGGATTTGGGTGTTGCAAAGCAAATCCTTGGTATGAGAATAATGAGAGACAAGAAAAATTAGAAATTGACATTGTCTCAGAGTGAGTACATACAAAAGGTGTTGGAGAGGTTCAAAATGTAGAATGCAAAACCAGTAAGTACACCTTTGACCAACCATTTCAATCTAAGTAAGGAAATGTGTCCCAAGACATAGGAAGAGACAAATTACATGTCCAAGATTCTCGATCAATCAACAGTTGGTAGCTTGATGTATGCCATGGTGTGCACAAGACCAGATATTGCACAAGCAGTGGGAGTTGTGAGCAGATATATGAACAATCTAGTTAAAGAACATTGGAAGGCAGTACAGTGGATTCTCAGGTATTTGAGAGGTACTACCACTCAGGAATTATGTTTTGGAGGTTTGGACACTGTTCTATGGGGATATGTTGATGCAGATATGGCAGGTGATAAGGATAGTAGGACGAGCACCACAGGGTATGTGTTTACTGTAGGTGGAACAACAGTAATTTGGATTTCGAAACTGCAGAAGGTTGTTGCACTTTCAACAATAGAAGCAGAGTATGTTGATGTTACAGAGGCTAGTAAAGAGATGATTTGGTTGAAGAGGTTTATGGAGGAATTGGGTAAGAAGCAAAAGGATAGTAGGTTGTATAGTGACATCCAGAGTGCCATTCATCTTGCAAAGAACTCAGCATTCCATTCTGGGACTAAACATATACAGCTCAAGTACCATTTCATACGCTCTGTTCTAGAAGATGAATTGTTGAAGTTGGAAAAGATACACACTAGCCAAAATCCTGCAAACATGTTCACAAAGGTAGTGACCAGAGAGAAACTGAGTTCTTGCTCGGTTTCAGTTGGCCTTCTAGCATGAAGGTGAAGAGGAGAAAGTTGCCAAGTCCAAGTCTAGCAAGTGCAGCAACGGTGGAGTTGTTGTGATCAGCCTCCAAGTGGGATATAGTTGGTTGTGGAGCCCGATCTCCAGATTCAAAGATATTAGTATTCAGTCGCATCCATAACCCAGGTTTGGTTATGATCCGACCCATGGTTTTGGGTAACCCGTGGTATTTTCCCATTGTATTTCCCTTACAAAAGAAAGACATTGTAATACGGCTAGGGTTGATGTATTAAGTATTATGCATTGTAAAGATCTCTGAGATCAAGAAGAGAGACCATGAAATAGTGAAGAGGAAGTGCAACGGTTGTGCTGTAGGTTGTATCCCTTCACTTTGCTCGACGAAATAATAATAAGGTCTGGAAAATTCAGTGTGGACGTAGCCCAAGTTGGGGTGAACCACGATATATCTGTGTCTCTCTTGTAATGTGTGTGTGATTATATTTTCATTTCTGTTTATTGTTATTGCTCTGTGATCCTGTTTTTCTAACAATGCTAAGTTGAAGAAAGATTACGGGGATTTGAAAGGTTCTTATGAGAAGAAAATAGAAGAAGTGGCGGTCCTGCAAGAACAAGTTCAGAGAATGGAGAGATATAAGAAGGATTCCCTATTAGAGGCTGTAGCATGGGAAGACAAATAAAGGGAAGTTTATAGAGAGACACTTGGCAATGAAGGAACAGAGGATAGCATGCAAACAAAAGGTATGGAGCCTAAGGAGGGTTCTGAAGTAGAAGGATCAGAGGGTTTTGAAGCAGAAGAACCAGAAGGTTTTGAAGTAGAAGAACTAGAATATTTTGAAACAGAAAGACCAGAGGGGCAAGAGTTGCATGAAGAGAGCCCTTCAGATGAAGTCCGAATCAAACACCTAGAAGAAAGGATAGATCAACTACAGGCAACAACAGGAGACCTGGAAGGGAAATTAAAATTGGCCAGCAATCAGAGAAAAGGGAAAGAACATGAGACAATTATAGAACAACTGCAGAGACACAATTATGCCATGTCTATGAGAAGGCTTGGTCAAGAAGTGGAGAAATTGAAATTTGAAAAAGAATATATGAACTACTTGGCTCATTCCATGAGAAATCTAAGACCCCCTTCGAATTTGTATTCTGTGTTTTAAAAGGAACATCTTATATCTTTTAGACTGTCACTAGTAATTATGGGACATAATGAACATATTGAGACAATAGATTAGTTTGTTGCTACCTTTTACAGGAGCAATGACGACGAACATGATTTTCTGTGTGAATTATACATGCATAACCTGGTCATGACAGATTATGAGGATTGGGACCCAAATCCTCATGTAGGAGAAGTACAACTGAGAGCATTTATGTCCTTTATGATAAATCGTTTGAGATGGAACAATGCTGCCACTGCTGTAGAAAACATTGAATGGTAAGATTCCCTTTGGGTGAGAGGTTCCCCCTCAGTTGAAAAGCTATTTATGGCCAAAAATCAGGTTATGCAGGATCAATAATTTGTTACTCTCCTGGAGATTGCTCAATCTAAATTTGTTCATGAATGTAGGAGTTGGATTCCCTTTCATAGGTTGGAGGTGATGCTCTGTCTACAAAAAAGAGTTAATGCTCTGAGCTTGGACTTGAAAAGAAAGGATCCCTTCTATGTTAGGATGTTTGAGCGAGCTCTAGACAGAATACAAGTCTACTTTGACTGCCTGAGTACACAGAGAGCCAAATGGATTGGGCTCCAATTTCACTTCCCTATACTTTGTTTCCCTATGATGGATGGAGAAGACAGTGAATTGTTCAAGATTGTTGGTGAACATAAAGGTTTTTTTAGCATAACAAAAGGCGGTCATTCTTCCTATAAATGGAGTGATGAATGCCTAAGCAACTCTTCAAGCACCCCTGTTAGTGGATCACAGTCATAGTTTGCATAGGGACATGCAAACCCTTTGGTTGGGGGGAGATGACGAGCTGTGCATATGATCCTTTTTGTTCCCTTATTTTACCTTGTTTATGACTCTTTTTGACATAGTCCTGTATTTCCATTGGCTCTCTTGCTTACATTTTGCACATTTTGGCCATGGTAAGGATTGATCTTGTCCTCTCTGTTATTTTTCAATTGCTTATGATTGGATAGAGTTATGCTGCCATTATTTCCTACTAAAGAAGTGTGTTTCAGTTTCAGTATCAGTTTACCTACAGGTTGCGGAAGGAAGGATTATGGAAGCTGGAAAATATGCATTTCAGTCTTGAGTTATTACACTAAGGTATCAAGATTGATGTATTTCCTTACATCATTTTGATTACCTATCCAGCGTGCAGATGATGATGCAGTTGATCCAAGGATTGTATATTTTGTACTTAATTCAGTACCTTGGGTCCTTCATGACTCATAGTTTACCACTCCGATATCTTTGGGATCGTCTCCACTTTCCACAATGCAGGCTCCTAAAATATCTCTTTGAAGATCTGTAGATAGGCCTTAATTGGAAACCTGTTGTAACTATACGATCTCTCATATTTCTCTCATAGGCGTTGATGTATAAAAGACATGGGGACTCTTCAGAAGGGTTAGCCACAATTTGCATAAGATCCATTGCACACTGTATCAGACTTTTATATAAAGAATTTCTGGTTTACATAATTCGAATGTGTTGATCAATTTCGTGTGATTGAGTGGCTATTCAGCCCCTGTTTCCGGAGGTAGGGCCCCCTTCTGTAATAGGTGCTGTTATAAGTAGGATTTCTTTCCTTTATGCATGTGTGTTTAGGTTAATAAATTAATTGTTGATACAGTGTTGATTAGTTCAATTATTTGATATTCAGAATTGGTGTGTTGAAGCGTAGCTAAGTGTGAATCCCTTAATGAGTGATACAATTAGATTGCCCAGTCATTTCTATTATCATGTACAGAGGAACATATGAATGATGAATGTTGAATTAGGATTATTTATGCAGTGAATGGATGCATTAAGTTATTCTTGGAATTCTGTTGTTAGCACATAAGGGTAGAGACAGATTGTAAGAGTTTAATTAGTTTGTTCAATTTCTTCATTTAAGTTATAGCTTCTCGAATTGTCTTTCTTAGGAGTTTCTAAGTTGTTAAATTGGAAATTAATTTGCTTTCTGTAGTTTGACAGGGTGTTGTTGGTGTTGATTACTTTCTATAGTGTATCATAATCTCATATCATAGTAGAACATTTCTTGAGGTTGATAGTTAGGTGCTTGATTTGATTACAAGATCCTTTTTGTACTTGGCATATTCATAGGAGTCCATTCGCTAAAACATTGCGTCCTAATTTCAATTCAGTAATTCATTGATCTCTTCCGTGTTAAGATCATCCAAATTGCAGTGTCTGGCATATATTTTGCTTGGTAGCTCATAAGCCTTCGTGGCCCTAGGTTGATAATTTATGAACAACTTTCTATTTCAATTTAATTAAAGTGGAATAAAAGAGCTCGTCATGAACCAAGATGAATACAAAAGGATGACATTCCTCCCTTACATTCAAGGGACAATAGATAAAATAACAAAAATCATTAAACGAAAACAAATCGAAACTGCTTTTCCCCCTCCAAAATCCTTGAGAAATCCAAATATCCTGTCGATCCCAAGTTAAAGAAAGTAATCTACTCATTTTCCTTACTCTTATGAAGAAACATACATTGGGGAAACCAGGTGTTTAATAAAAATCAGACTAAAGGAGCATTGTGTTGATATAATGCATAAAAGAATTAAAAAGTCAAAAGTTTGTTAGTTTTTCATCATTTAATTCAATATGATATAGGATCTTAACTGAGAGAACAACATGTACAACATATCAAACATAAGAGACAAGAGACACAAAGCATTTCACTAGGGAAAACCAAGAAGGTGAAAAACCCCGCAACTTACGCAGATATAGAATGAGCACCAATACAAAGATCACAAAGATCAAACCCCAAAACACGAGATAGTCTCCTAGCATCTTCTCCTCCTCCACTTGTGCGCACTCCTTCCCTCTCTCACTAATGCGAAGTGAGTGAATGAATGAAATGAATAAATAGAGAGGTGGTCCTCTCTATTTATACTTTACCTTTACTTGCCTTTTACTCTAACTGGGTCGACCTCCCTTAGGAGAGTCTAGTAACCAATTACCACTTGTCACTGGGTTGACCCCACTAGGGTGGTCTAATAACCCTTTAACCCATACTGGGTCAACCCCTCTAAGGTGGTCTAATAACCCATCAAATATAAGTTACGACACTTACAATGTAACTTGTGACACTTGCAAATGCAAATGACGACACTTCCAATCGGAGGAATAATACATCTCCGTTGGGGATACAATAAAGTACAAATTTAATATACAAGTGAATATCTTCCGAATTTACAAATACATCAGCACTCCCTCTTAACTAGGAAGGTATTCTCTTGACACAGGTCATCATTACATATTGGCACAAGTCTTCAATTCTAGAGCTGGATCATCGTCACTGGATCACGGAGCATCATTGTCACTACTACTGTACTCGTCATCTCGATCACTGGTGCTATCTCTCAATTCTTCTCGTCATAGGAAGTTCTACAGAGCCAACCCTTTTTCATGCTGGATGTAGGCCTAGCCTCTTGTAGGTCTTCATCATCTCTGCGTGCGGCCTGATAGAGGTGGAATCTCAGGACTGATTATGTGCCTTTGCAAAACTTGACAAGAGAATCCCAGGATCCTTTATGTGCCTTAGCATGACCGACAAGATCTCCCAGGACTGATTACATGCAACCTTCATAAAACCTTTAAAGAGAATCTCAGGATCCTTTATGTTCCTAGCACGACCGACAACATCTCTAAAGAGCATCCCAGGACTGATTACAAGCTTACTGCTCAACCTATCGGATCTCCAGGACTGATTACATGTGAAATTCACAAAATCTTAAAAGAGCATCTTACAACCAACCAGATCTCTAAAGAGCATCCCAGGACTCATTACATGCCTAGCACGACCTATCAGATCTCCAAGACTGATTACATGTGAACAGGAAAAAACTTAAAAGAGTATCCCAGGATCCTTTATGTGCCTAGCACGACCGGCAAGATCTCTAAAGAGCATCCCAGGAATTTTACGTGCCTAGCACAACCTATCAGATCTCCAAGAATGATTACATGCCTATCTCGCAAAACCTCGAAAAAGCATCCCAGGACTGATTACGAGCTTACTTCTCAACCTATCGGATCTCCCAGGGAGCTATTACATGCTACTGCACAACCTGACACATATCCACGGCCTCGAAGTATCATCCTGATACTCATGATCAACCTGATCATCCTCGCACAGAGAATCATCCTGATGCTCATGATCATACTGATCATCATCATACAGTGCATCATCCTGATGCACATCATCATCACATGATCATCCTAATAATCATCATATATAGCATCATCCTGATGCATATCATCATCGCATGATCATCTTGATCATCATCATCTAGAGCATCGTCCTGATGCTCATCACACTGCACTTACATCCACAGCCATGGGAAGGATCATCCTATGACCATGCTTGGAATGGATCCTGCAAATGTGTCCCATCACTTCCTCCTCAAAGTATCTTCTATCTGAAGAACAACAAGCCTCTCGCTGAAGTACTCAAACTTCACTTTGGCTAGTGTTTTGGTCAACACATATGCAATCTTCTCATCTGTGTTGGCTATACAATGTTGACCAGAGGTTTTATGAAGACCCAGGTTCTGTGCGGTTACCTTAAACCAACAAAACCCCTTCGCACCGGCCCTTTCAGCAATAGCCTGCGAGCAGGCTGAGGTCTCACCCAAGGTGTTTCTAATGGGGCAATGCAGACTCAGATGTCCATAGTGAGTGATGAGTTGATGACTGTGACAAAGTTCGCGGCACTGCATCGGCTGTGTGCTGCGAAGGTCGGACTGCGTGGCGATGGTCAACACCGCGGTCTGCACAACTACCTTCTTCCTGACTGCAAGATTTAACACTACACTATGGACACTACCACTTGAATTCCTACACTTGGACTAAGTGCAAAATGCTTAAGGCAGTGAGCTGAATACCACTTATCCACTCAGTCATACACTTAACTAACTTACTACTTAATGCTCGTAACACACACTTAGAATGTTACTATTTTAAGCATAACCCTCAGGTGTGAAATAACTGTTATACATTCATCGACTGCATCCATTCAACCACGTAAACAACTTTCCCCATGCTCAAGCAGATGATAGAATCACTATTCCTAGAAGCAAAGCTAATATTAACCATACATCCATTCATGCAGACCTAACATATCATTCCATACTCTCTTGATGGTGAATGCATATAAAATCCTTCTCATAACATACTGCAAGCCAATATTCAGACATCCAACTACAGAAACAGATAAATATAAACACACATATAAACATTCAGTCACTCAAAACACTATTTAACATGGTTCACTCCCCCAGATGGTAAGCTACATCCACAAGAACTATGTTTGATATTTCTTTTAAGGAAGGGTTAATAGTTCTTAGCCGCGCACTCAGCTGTGGCTCTCTTCTTGCTCAGATAGGTCTCTGCGCACTCGGCTGCAAAGCCTTTACAATATTTTCTTGGCTCTAAAGATATTACAATACAAAATGGTCACAATGACCAGCCTCTCTCATCTTGAGCAACTAACCCACTTCCCTATACAAAATTGTCTTCTTCCTATAGATCACGTCCAAAGGTCGTGTCTTTACAATATTGAAGACCGAAACCCTTAGGGTTTCCAAACCACTACAGTCCCTCTGAACCGTCATGCAGGCTTCTGGTAGTAGTTCTGTTGTCGTGGCAGTCCTCCATGCCTTAGATCCATTGCTTTCAGCCTTCCTGTTATGCGCACACCAATAGGTCATCCACTTCGAGTTTCCCTTCCACTAATGGACTCGTGCGACTGGCTCAGCTCCTAGTCACTTTCCCTGCAGGCTGTCCGTCCTCTAATGACCGCGTACAACTGGCTCAGCTCCAGTCGTTGTCCATCCGCCAATTTTCCTCTTAATGGTCACATACTCTGCTGCACGTCAAACTGTCACTTTCCCGACCCGTCCTCTGCTTAACGGACTTGTACAGTTGGTCACTTTCCTAATCTGCTTATGCCCTCAAATTGTTATATTTCTAACAGCCTTACCAAAAGTAGGCCACCACTGGTCTATCCACTATATTTGGCCATCCTCCGTCCAGTACACAATTTTACTGGCTCCACGTGGCCTACTACCTTCGCAGCACTGAACTTGCACAGTGATGATCTTCACAGCATCCTTCAAAAACTCGGTACAGTGCACAGCTTTGCAGTACTCCCAATACTTAGCCAAAATTTACTTATTTTCTGAGCTGCACCCAGCTCAGCTCCATCTAGCCTAAAAAATGTTATAAAAAATGGCCCTGTTGGGCCAGGCCCAACATGCCCCTAACACTTACATGTGGCTCATCCCCGAGCCACTTGCTGCTTCAGTTGTCTCACTTTGCTCCACAACCGGTGGAACTAGTTTTGCTGCGAACTCATTATATGCACCGAACAACTGCTCCACTACTTCTTTGGTATCCTGCTCAACTTGCTATTCTGTTTCAAGCAGTGCTGGAGTTATCTCTGCTCCAATCTGTCCCTGTACCTGCTCCTGGTTGTCGCGCATTTCCTTTAGCTTGTCTTTTATCTGCTGTGACACTGCTATAGCATCCTCTAGGAGTTGCTGTGACTGATTGTCCATCTCAGTCTCTTTCTCTCTCAATGCCTGGACTTGCTTCTTCAATCCTGATACTTCCTTATACTTGGACAGCCTCTCCCTGGGTGGTAGAGCCTTGAGCTTTGTGTCCAGCTTCTCTAGCCCGGTCTGTTTTTCTTTTACCGCGGTCTTTACCTATAGAAGCCCCTGATCCTCCTCAAGGGCAGTGAATGCCTTGGAAACTTTTTCCAACAGATCTTGGCACTGAGCCATGCCACTCGTTATGTTCTGCACAACGGTATTGATGGCTTGCTCTCTCAACTGCTGCTCAGTTAATGGCGCTTGTATGTTCATTTTTGCCTTCAACAAGGCAATATCAGCCTCATAAAAAATTTCTTTATCCTGCAACTCCGATTGCAAAGATTTCACCTTATCTCTGATCCTCAGAACTGTGTCTGCAGGATCATCCTCGATTTCTATGCCTTCAATATCCTTCACAACATTATATATGGTAGTCTCCAAGTTTTTTCGGCGGTCCTGCTCATTTCATAGCTTCCTTTCTGCGCGCAACTCGAGCTGCCTGTTTGCTGCGGTGAGCTCCGCTTGTGACTTCATCGACTCCACCGTTCGTTCATGCATCTCCTCAATGATCTGCGTGCGGATGAAGTGCAATCCTGGTAAGGGGATTTTTTCCAAGTCAAGCTCTACCTGTTCGACTCCCTTTGTGTCCAAGATCAACTGCACTTTCATTGGCAGTGCAATAGCCAATGGGTCCACATGGAAAATTCTAGTCTTTAACGACAGTGTTATTGCTAGCTGTGGTGGTTTTTGTTGCGAGGTCCCTACCAACCTCCCTTCAGCTCCAGTGTCGCGTGGCAAGGTAAGGCTTTTCTAGACATCGTCCATTTTCTTCATCAGGCCTTGCATTGCGAGCCGCGTCTTCTGCAAGTCATCCTGAATGACCATATACTTCTTATCTTTAGCCGCCATGAGCTCCTTCATTTTTTTTGAGACTATTTTGGCTATCATCTCATAATCATCTTCATTCAGGAGTGCCTCAGATTGAGTCTTTGTATCCTTCATCTTCTTCCTTCCCTTCGGATTCTGCGGAGTCTCTGGCTCTTTCCGCTTCCTAGTTTCTTCAACAATCAGGCATGCCAGTGGGATTGGCTCGTCCTCTTCAGAGTCTATCTCAACATCCATGACTTCCACACGGAATTCGGTGGGCCAATCCTTCAAGAGGGCTTCAATGTCCTCCTCATACATGTGGTAGTTACCTAGGAACCACTCTGGTTTCTTCATTCTTGCCTTTGGTGAGATGAAGATAGATCGCATGTCTGCGCTGAAGTCCAGAACGTGAATGTACTTCGACGTTATCTGCTTTGTGATGCGGGGTGTACGAAAATCGCATCGCGTAGTTGAGTGTAATATTGGTAGAACACCTCATCTGTCGCATGTTGTTCCTCTGCAATGACATTTTCCCAGAGGTTGGCATACCGGAATCCTCTGGGATCATTGGTTTCTATGTTGATTCCCACATAGTCCCTTGGCTCCTTCCATCCGCAAAAGGAGATGAGGATGATGAGCCATGTGAAGTGGAACTGTCCACCATTTTCCTAGATATCATTGAGTTCATCCAAGAACTCATTCAGAAGAAATTGACACCAATTAAACTTGGTGCCCTCAACCGCTACGATGCCAAGTAATACTATGCCCGCAGGCACCTCCAGAGGCCTAGCCGTTCTGAGGATTTTTCCTGCGAGTAACTGGGTGACAAATTTTGTCGTTCTGTCCTCAATTTCTTCTGTGGTGAAACCTCTTTTCCCCTTCACCAATGCATGTCTTTTCTTCATTTTCTCGACAGCTTCTTTTTCCTTGCTCTTCCCTTGGAAGAACTGCTTGGGATCCTTACCATGCTTGCTGAGACCTGTTATGCGGTGGATCAAGGAAATATTGACATCAATGTTTTTATCTAGCCACAGGTATCCTTGGTGGGTTCACGCCATCAGCGTGCGAACCACAGCATTAACTTCCGCTGAATGATCAAAATGTGGCAGTCTGAGGAGGTCTAACAAGCCTGACAGAACTACCAGTGTCAGCCAACTTTCGACAACCAAGTTAGGTGTACCCTTTGCATCTTTCTTCTAGCACATGTACTGGTTAGGATGGAATTGTGGGTACTTAGGCATGTGGGGCTCTTCTTTTTGTACGCCTAGGAGGTCAAAATATTCCCATTTGCAATCCAGAATCTTTCCAAGCAGGTTCTTGGCAACCTCTACATGATTTGAGATCGGTGACAATGGGATCTCATACTTAGCACTCTTGACCAATTTGAAGACTAGGGCATCCAACGCCCGTGGTGATATATACTCTTGTGTGAGTTTCAGAGGTTCTTTCTGAAAGACTGACAATTTTTGTGTCGATGAGCCCATCTTTATGATCTTACTTTTTGGTGCAGTTACGTCTTTCCCTTTATCTTTCCCTTTTTCCTGCATAACGGGATTTTGACGAGGTGATCTTCTGGATGCTTGACCTGGCTCGATTACAACCTTCTTGGCAGGGGTTTTCATTAACTCTGCAATTCCCCTGTACTGAAAGACTTCAAGTGCTTCTTCAATGGTCAGTTCTTCTTCTCTATAGGAGGGTTCAGACATTCACTGGTTAGATAAAGGCTGTGATAATCAGATGATAGAAGAATACTAACTCAGGGAGTGATCACAGGAAAATTCTAAGTGCTGAGTAATGCCCGCAAATCCTGTAGCGGTATTATTTATAGGCGCAGTTGGGTCCTCCCTGCGCCTCCCAATGACTATATCTGCATTTAATGAGTTGTCCGTTGGCCAATTTGAACAGATCCTTCTGTCTCTTCTGTCATCAGCGTGTCCAGAACGGTTATCTTTCCTTTAAATGCTCAAGTGGTTCATTGCAACGGTCACATAACAACTATATTTTTCCAATGACAGTGTAATGGCTATTTTTCTGAGTGCTGCACTGAGCTGTGCGGTAAGCCATCTGAGATCCTGCCTAGTTACTTCGCAGTGCCAAAAATTTTCAATTGCACGACTTTCCTTTTTCTTTTCTTACTTCTTTTTTTTTTTTTTTTCTTCCGCGCAGCTTCAGCAGTGTTGCGCGGTACACACATTGCTCTATTTATCATACATGTATAGGCTCCTTGACATTTCCAGTGTCCAATTTCAACTATACCTGACACTTGGAAATTTATCCCTGCGTTTATCTTTCCATATGCTGCGAAGCAGGACTATCGCGGTACAATTTAAGTATGCTTCCATTTATCATAGTGGGTAGAGTATCACCAGCTAAAGTGGCTAACCGGACTGCACCATTGTTAGTGACATACATAACAATGTATGGGCCAAGCCAATGCATTTTAAACTTGCCAGGAAATTTCATGAACTTGCTATCATAGAGGAGGACTAAGTCACCTACTTGAAAGCATTTGTTCATGATATGGTGATCATGCCATGCCTTTTCACGATCCTTCTAGACTTGCTGTTGAAATCCTGCAATGAAATGATCCTCCTCCAAGCCGACTAAATGTAGCAGTCTTTCATCTAATGCTTTGTGATCTTCCATTCCGGTGAACGCAACAATCCTTAGACTGGGGACAATGTACTCCATTGGCATTATGGCCTCCTACCCATAAGCCAACCGGAAGGGTGTATGTCCCGTCAAATTCTTACAAGTTGTTTTGTATTCCCATAGTACAGACGAGATGCGTAGGTCCCAATCATCCCTGTTTACGTTGCACACCTTCGTCAGCGCGTTTTCCAGTATCTTGTTGAAAGCTTCAACAGTTCCATTCGCTTGCGGGTGATATGGAGTACTGTGGTGATGCCGAATGTGGAACTCCTCTGTGAGGGCTGCAATGGTCTTATTCAGAAAGTGAGTGCCTTGATCACTCATCAAAATTTTTGGACAACCGAATCTTAACAAAATTTCCTCAAAAATGAACTACGTGGCAGTACCTGCGCTGCAATCCTTCATTGGTTTAGCTTCTACCCATCTAGTGAGGTAATCTGTGGCAGTAATGATATACCTCGCACCAGTTCTCTTCCTTGGTGGGTTTATAGGTCCCACAAAATTAATTTCCCACTTCTCAAAGGCCTGTAAGGTCAACTGCGGGTTCAATGGAATTTTGTCTCTCTGTGACGGCTTCCCTGTCCTCTGACAGGCATTGCAGTTCCTGCAGTATTCCTTAGAATATTTGTGGATGGTAGGCCACCACAGCCCTACGCGCAATATCTTCTGTGTAGTAGCCCTTCCTGTGTAATGACCCTCCCGCGATCCCTGAATGCACATCTACTAGTATATATGGTTTCTCGTGGTCGAGTACACATCTGCGCAGGACTTCATCTAGTCCGAGTTTCTATAATTGACCTGCAATGATAGTGAAATCCGCGGCATGGACTACTAGCTGCTTCTTCTATTGAACAAAAACTTCTTGCGGTGTCAGCCCCATTGTTAGAAAATCAATGATATCCTTATAGTAATCATCTGCAATCTGTATAGAAAACATCTGCGCATCAGGCAGACTGTCTTCAATGTTCGTTGGCTCCTCTCCCGACTAAATTCGAGACAGGTGGTCATGTCCCAAATTTAGCCTGTCGGGTTTAACAACGATCTTGAAGTCGTACTCCTAGAATAGAAACAACCATCTACATATACGCCCCCCTAACACTGGCTTATTAACCAAGTATTTCAATGCAGAATGATTATTGAACATAAGGAAGTGCGCATTGAGTAGATAATGTCTAAACTTCTGAAGGGCATATACCATCGCAAGTCCTTCCCTCTCAGTAGTGGTATAGTTATTCTCTGCTGTCGATAGCTTCCTGCTAGAAAATGCGATGGGGTGGTCAATACCCCCTTCTCCTGGCTGAGCTAACACAATGCCCAGGGCAATGCATGATGTGTCCACATGAACTTGAAATGGCTTTGCCCAGTCTAGAAAGACTAGGATTGGTGCGGTAACCATCTTTTCTTTAAGGGTGTCAAAACCTTGTTCGCATTCCTCGTTCCAAACGAATGGCACGTCCTTCTTCAGCAGCTTCTCCATTGCTGCAGTGATCTACGCATAACCTTTAATGAACTTCCTGTAATAGCCTGTATGGAACAAGGTAGAGCGCAGCATTTTAACTGAAGTTGGTGTAGGCAAATTTATGATGATGGTAATCTTCGCAGGGTCCACCATCAATACTTGTTTGCAAACAATATGTCCCAGTAAAATTCCATAGGGCACATAGAAGATGCACTTCTTTAAATTCAATGATATTTGATGCTGGCGGCACTTGTCAAGCATCATCCTCAAGTTCGAGCAATGGTTCTTCAGCAAGCCAAAGATAGTCCAGTCATCAAAATATGCATCCAGAAACTTATGCATGAAATATTTGAACGCTACGATGACAACTCTGGAGAAGATGGAAAGCGTGTTCTTCAGACCGAATGACATGACTGTATACTGGAATGACCCCCATTATGTAGCAAATGTCATCTTATGTCTGTCTGTGGGATCAATTCTGATCTGATGATAATGAGAGAAACCATCAGTAAAGGAATAGGCCTCATTCCCTCCAACATTTTCAAGTACCTCATCTGTAAATGGAGTAGGGAATGGGTCATGCATAGAGGCATCATTAAGTTTTCTGAGATCGACATAAATCCTGATCTCGCCCTTCGTCTTATTGTCTTGGACAACCATAGGACTGATCCATTCAGATTCCTCGACAGGTTCAATGATTCCTGCCTCTAAATTTTGTCCAACTCTGCGCGGACTCTCTCTTTATATCATGGATTTAGTCTATACGGTCGCAGCTTCACAGGCTTAGCGCCTGGCTTCAAAGGGATTTTCATGACTCCTAAGTCACCCAATATTCCTTTCATCTCTGTAAACTTGGTCAGAAATAGCTCCTGATATTCATGCAAAGTGTCTGCAATCTGCGTGATAGTCTGATCATCCCAGTAGTCTGTGATAGATGTGAACTTCGGCTCTTCACTCATGCCGATGTTCACCTTCTATGTCTTAACCGGTCCACTCATGTTCGGGATTTCCAATGGTGGTCCTTCTATATCACGCACACCTTCTGACTCTGGTATATTGATATTGTGCGGATCATATTCATCTTCTTATCTTCCATGCTTATCATCTTTAGCTAGATTATAACACTCTATCGGATGTTCTTCATGTTCTTTCCATTCTGAGTGTATGTTCGCAGGACTGTCATCTATGCCAAAGAATTCTTCCCATGATGTATCTTCGCGAGGACAATCTCGTCTGAATACACGTTCCTTGATTATCTGTAGTGCCTCATGTATCAAAGGGTTCTCATCCTCGAAGCTGAAATCTCTATGAAAGTTTGAATTTAATGTATCCCAATCTGAGGTCTCCCTGCATAACTCCAGGTCTAGATACCAATTCTTCAGAATATCCTCTTCCAAAGTATGCACGAACAAGTGCACCCACTCTTCAGGTGGCCTTTCATCCCATGCCTGCGAATAGGATTCCAAATGTTGGCTAGGATCTGTTTGCCCGTTGAAATTCTCAAAGGGTAAGGTAACCCTTTCTGTGAACTGAATCTGCATCTTTGTTCTGCATTGATCCAAAGTGATCAATATCTGTTTGTGCGAAGCCCACCATCCGACGGGTATGCCACGCAATGCTATATCCAATTCTGGAAACCTGTGCTCTTCTGGAACTACTGCAGTATAGTCTTGAATAAAAGTATAAATGTTAGCAGAGCCATCAAATGTAGGGATCGAGCTTACCTCCTTTCCAATCCAGCGCAGTGATTTCATGACCTGCACGCACCTTCTAGCTGACACTTCATGCATACGATTCTGCCAGTTTTCCAGTCCAGCGTCCAAGTCAGAAACGCAGGAGCTATCACATCTCTAGCTGAGTGCACCGTCCATAGTAGGATTGATGTAATCCTCTTGGTTCGCAGTCATCTGGTACAGCCGATCCAAGTCCTCGGCCTTAGATTCCTCCTGAATCGGATCGCTATATCTATCCCCATATGCAGGATCCAATGGTGTGATAACCCACAGATGCTTGCCTTCGAATATCATCTTCTTTGTTTTCAAATTTATAATGGCCAAATTGTCAATAGCCCAGTCAATTCCTAATAGCGCAGGAAAGGGCTGGCTATCATCAACAATCTCGATGACTTCAAAGTTCGCATGGCTTTGTACTCCGTCAAAATCAACCACAACATTGGCTAAGTGGCCAAATGGTATAAATTTCTCTTGGTTGGCCATTCTCAATTGGATAGGTGACCACGACAGCTTTGGTCGACCCATCTACTGCCATGTCTGCTTGGTCAAGACATTTACTTTTGATCCCAGATCAAGGATAAATTCCTCGATCTCAAAGTCTCTTATCTGCGCAATGAGCCTCATCTCTTGGCTCGACCTCTTCTGTTTCTTTATATGATGTAGTGGGCCATCATAAGTTTCTACTTCTGTCTGTGGTTCGTATAGATTTATGGGATTCTCCAGCTCTGCTATCGTGTTTTCATTTTTCAGCAGCTTCATGCAGCTTCTTAGGTATTGTGCAACAGAGGTGCTAACATCCGCTGTGTGTCTTGTCTTGTCATACGCAGCAGGTGTGTCTTCAACACATGGTACTTCGCTGCACAACGGGATCCTTGGTGATTTAGGTGTTGGTTCTTTGAAGGTATCCTGCGCGTCAATAAAATCTTCTTTGTTCTTCTTCAGATCCAGAGCAGGCATCTTTCATGGAGCTTTTCTTACCCATATTTTTGTTAAAATTCAATATGCTAAGACAGAAAATAGAAGCATTACATTCCATTTCACAATAATAGCATATACAGGATCGCTGAAGAAACAACAAGCATAGCATAAACACAAGAGACACAGATTTATCTTGGGAAACCCTCATGGGGTAGAAAACCCAGTAAAGCTTCCTCAATATAGATGACCAGCAATATACAAATATGCAAACCAAAGACATGATATCCTCCTCCACCATAGCAGACCTCTCCTCCATAAGTTCGCCTCTCTTAAGTGAGTGAGTGTGTGTATCAAATGAGGAACACACCTCCTCTATTTATACACTACTCTGACATATCTTTTACATAAGTACACGTAGGCTCGTATTTAACCAATGGGTTAAATACCCCACTACAACTGACTGGGCCGACCCCTCTAGGGTGGTCTAATAACCCTTTGACCCACATAACACATACAGGGACGATCCCCTACTAGGGAAGTCTAATAACCCAAGTTACCACATTCTGACGAAGGAATAAACATCTCCGAATATACAATAAGATATTCACGGAGGAATGGATCATCTCCAGAATAATAAAGTACAAATATAATATTCTTTGAAGTTACAATATCTCAACACTCCCCCTTAACGAGAAGGATATTATAACAGCATCTGCACGAGCAAGGAGTCATCAACATCATACATGATACATCTATAAATCATCGGAAGCTTTCTTCAATTTATCATCATCGGTAACTTGACTAGTTACTGGAACATCAACATCATCAGAGTTGATAGTACTCAATCATCAGCATCGTCATCACACGATCATCAACATCGTCATTAGCATCGTCATCACACGATCATCAGCATCGACATCACACAATCATCAGCATCGTCATCATACGATCATCAACATCATCATCACACGATCAACATCATCATCATCATATGATCATCGGCATTGTCATTACACGATTATCAGCATCGTCATCAGCATCGTCATCATATGATCAATCCTGTTCTCTTTAGGACCTATGTCCATGGATGATGCAATCCTATCATGTACCTTTTGAACTGAAGTCCAGGGACGATCCAGTCCTATCATGTACCTTTTGAACCGAAGTCCAGGGATGATCCAGTCCTATCAATTTTCGGAGACCTCATGTCTACAGCTCAATTCACAGGACCAAAGTCCAAGGATGATCCAATCCTTACCGTACATTTAGGACCATGTCCAAGGATGACTT
The DNA here is from genome assembly GCA_027924585.1 of Larix kaempferi. Taxonomy (NCBI): domain Eukaryota; kingdom Viridiplantae; phylum Streptophyta; class Pinopsida; order Pinales; family Pinaceae; genus Larix; species Larix kaempferi. Next base: position 9,194,082 of record BSBM01000173.1, on the reverse strand, counting down.
AATCCTCAACCGTACATTTAGGACTACGTCCAAGGATGACTTAATCCGCCATCGTACATTTAGGACTACGTCCAAGGATGACTTAATCCTCCACTGTACATTTAGGACCACGTCCAAGGATGACTTAATCCTCCACCGTACATTTAAGACCACGTCCAAGGATGACTTAATCCTCCACTGTACATTTAGGACCACGTCCAAGGATGACTTAATCCTCCACCGTACATTTAGGACCACGTCCAAGGATGACTTAATCCTCTACCGTACATTTAGGAACACGTCCAAGGATGACTTAATCCTCCACTGTACATTTAGGACCATGTCCAAGGATGACTTAATCCTCAACCGTACATTTAGGACCACGTCCAAGGATGACTTAATCCTCCACCGTACATTTAGGACCACGTCCAAGGATGACTTAATCCTCCACCGTACATTTAGGACCACGTCCAAGGATGACTTAATCCTCCACCGTACATTTAGGACCACGTCCAAGGAGGACTTAATCCTCAACCGTACATTTATGACTACGTCCAAGGATGACTTAATCCTCAACCGTCCACCAAGGACTTCATTCTCGAAGACATACGTCTACGGCTCTTCTTTCGGATTGAAGTCCAGGGATGATCCAATCCCCTCACATGTTCACCAAGAACTTCATTCTCGAAGACATACGTCTATGGCTCTTCTTTCGGACTGAAGTCCAGGGATGATCCAATCCCCTCACATGTTCACCAAGAACTTCATTCTCGAAGACATACGTTTACGGCTCTTCTTTCAGACTGAAGTCCAGGGATGATCCAATCCCCTCACATGTTCACCAAGAACTTCATTCTCGAAGACATACGTCTACGGCTCTTCTTTCAGACTGAAGTCCAAGGATGATCCAATCCCCTCACATGTTCACCAAGAAATTCATTCTCGAAGACATATGTCTACGGCTCTTCTTTCGGACTGAAGTCCAGGGATGATCCAATCCCCTCACATGTTCACCAAGAAATTCATTCTCGAAGACATACGTCTACGGCTCTTCTTTCGGACTGAAGTCCAGGGATGATCCAATCCCCTCACATGTTCACCAAGAACTTCATTCTCGAAGACATACGTCTACGGCTCTTCTTTCGGACTGAAGTCCAGGGATGATACAATCCCCTCACATGTTCACCAAGAACTTCATTCTCGAAGACATACGTCTACGGCTCTTCTTTCGGACTGAAGTCCAGGGATGATCCAATCCCCTCACATGTTCACCAAGAACTTCATTCTCGAAGACATACGTCTACGGCTCTTCTTTCGGACTGAAGTCCAGGGATGATCCAATCCCCTCACATGTTCACCAAGAACTTCATTCTCGAAGACATATGTCTACGGCTCTTCTTTCGGACTGAAGTCCAGGGATGATCCAATCCCCTCACATGTTTACCAAGAACTTCATCAAAACATGTGTCAATCATGTATCCTCATCATCAAAACATGTATAACAAAACATGTATCCTCATCATCAAAACATGTATAACATCATCAAAACATGTATAACATCATCAAAACATGTATAACAAAACATGTATCCTCATCATCAAAACATGTATCCTCATCATCAAAACATGCATAACATCTATCATCAAAATCATGTATACATCTATCATCAAAAGAAAAAATATAAGATTCCTAAATATAAATAATTATAAGTAACTAAGTGCAGCAAATTGATGGGATAGACTTGTTATCAGATACTATACTACTCCCCCTTTCAAGGAGGGTCCTTCTAGACTATACCAAGCTTGTCTCGGAAGTATTCAAACTTTACTTGAGACAGAGGTTTAGTCAAGATATCAGCAATCTGATCCTCAGTTCTTATATACTCGAGCTTGATAGCTCCTCTTTGCAACATATCTCGTATATAGAAGTATCGGATCTCTATGTGTTTTTACTTATCGTGGAATACAAGATTTTCTATCTTGATGCAGTTTTGAATGTCACACATAATCACAGTGGAATCCATTTCTAAGTCAAACACTCCATATAATAGCTTCTGAAGCCATACTGCTTCACAGCTGGCAGAGCAGACAGCTATATATTCTGCTTCAGCAGTACTGAGAGCCACACTAGATTGTTTCTTGCTGAACCATGAGATCATGGCAGATTCAAGACTATAACATCCACTTGATGTACTCTTTCTGTCTGAGGCACTTCCTGCCCAATCAGAATCTGAGTAACCATGTAAACGGAGTTCATGACCTCCAAGATAATATAGACCAAAATCTAATGTACCTCACTACATGCTTTGTAGCTATTAAGTGAACCTTTCTAGGTTCTACTAGATACTGACTTAGGGTATTTGCAGCAAAGCATATATCTAGCCTAGTATTTGTTAAGTACATCAATGACCCAATGATTTGTCTATATAGGGTTAGGTCCACTAAATCCGATGAGTCATTAACTAATAACTTCAAGTTGGAGTCCATGGGAGTGGCCATGGCTTTATACTCCAACATATCAAATCTTTTTAGAAACTTCACAGCATACTTACCTTGATTTAAAAGATTCCTTTTTGGATCTTACCATACTTCTAGACCTAAGAAGTAGTGCATTAATCCGAGATCTTTCATTTTCATTTCTGCAGCCATTTTCATGATCTGTTTCTCATTCCTTGTCAGAAAGAGATCATCGTCATACAATAATGGTATGATAGGTTCATCATCCACAACCTTAAGGTAAAGGTTAGGATCAGCTTTACTTTTGGTAAAGCCCAAGCTTTGTCATGAAGCTGTCAATTGTCCATTATTCACACTCTGCATTGAGTGATCTTCTGCATATATATCTGTACCATCTCTCGTCAGATGGGTCTACTAATATGAGCCTCAAAATCATTCGAACTCTATAGTGAGTTCCTTCTTGCATCCATGTCATATGTGTATAGAAGCCATATTCATCCTTGTATCAAAGGTTGAGATCCACATCACCCATTGTTAACACCCAAAAAGTGCTCACTAGCTCATTTCCCTATTCACATGACCCATTTGTCCACTTTTTCACCATCTGAGCCTCCGAAACCAACAAAAGGTCACCAAAATACCTTAGTACACCCCTTTTTCCATTAAAAAAGATTATTTTTCCAAGAAAATCATAAAAAACCCTCAAAAAGGGTCCAAATTCCCAAAAATATTAAAAAGGGAATTAAAATATTATTTTTATTCAAAAAAGGAAAAAGGAGGGAAAAGTACCTAAACCATGTTGGTCAATACCATTTGGTTTCCACAAAACCACAAATGGTATTCCCCACCACCAAAACCTATAAAAAGGTGGTAGGGGCTCCTCATTTCACATCCATCCATTATCTCATCCTTATGCTGCTGAAATCTCCCTTGAGCATTTTAGCCATTGCAAACCACATTGGAGAAGAGACCATTGGAGATTGGAGTTGCTCATCCTTGGAGCCATTCAACCTCACCATTAGAGGTATTGATTCCGCAAGCACTTGCTTGCCCCATTCTTTCAATACAAATTCATTATTTTACATTATCTTGTTCTTGATTTTAAATTATTTTTTGTTATTTGCTTAATATCTTTGCATAGATCCATGGTTAGTCTTGTTTAATTAGTTTATTGTTATTTATTTCCATTGAAACTGCTGCTACTAGTTAGCAGGTGCCCATAGCACTAAGCCTGGTTGCAAAACCGGGCCAACAGTTTTTGGCGACTCCGCTGGGTTTTGAACAATAGATCTCTAGTTTTGCTTTTAATCTTAGTTTTTTATTAGTTTTTAACCTTTAGATCCATAGATCTGCCATCTTAGACAACAGATCTATTGCTGCTCTAAGTTTTGGCTTCATCTATTGCCATTAACAGCCCGGAATTCTTGATTTTCGGGTTCGTTTTTCGGCTTCCGTGCACGGCTTCCGCCTCGCGGCTTTCGGCTTGACAGTCGCGCGGTCCATCGCGGCTTTCGGCATTTTTTTCGCGCGGTTCACCGCGGATTTTTTTCCGTTTTCCGCGCTGCACATCGCGGCATCGCGGTCATTTACCGCGCTGCACATCGCGACTGCGCGCCCCTTTTCCGCGCGGTCCACCGCGACATCGCGACCTATTTGCGCGCTGCACACCGCGGCTTCGCAGATATTTTCCGCGCAGTCCATCGCGACTGCATAACCAAAACCCGCGCGGTCCATCGCGATTGTGCGACAGAAACCCGCGCGGTCCATCGCGGCTTTATTGTAAAAACCCGCGCTGCTGATTTTTTTTTTTTTTCATTCGGCCATTCGGATTTTAAAAATTAATTTTTACTGTACTTTCTGCCCATAGAACATTTTTTACAGTATTAAATTCTGCATATTTTACAACTTTGAAAAAATTTTTACTATGTAAAATGCATATCTAGAAATCTTTTTAAAAATTTTCAAGAAAGTGAAAGAAAGACTTATTTCTGCATTTTTATCTAGATTTAAATTTTTTCCTGTTTACTTCTTTAAAATCTTGCCCTTAGCAATTTCCTTGAAAAAAGAAATCCATTTATTTCTTTTTAAGAAGTCTATTATTTGCTTTCAGAATTCAAAAGATTCTTTACTTTTTGAGTTAGTTTCGCAAAGCATTTAGTTTTCAATTATTGAAAGAAGTCATAAATATTTGCTTTTTATTTTTGAAAGACTCTTTATTTTTTGAAAATTTCCTATAAAGCATTTACTTCTTTCAAGTTCAGTTTACAATACCTCACGTGCACGCACTCGATCACTTAATTGAACTAAGCCTTAAAACGTACCCTAATTTCAACACACGTTTAACCCCACTTGGGGAACACTAAAAACAACTTTGTAGCTAGGTAGTATTGGGGGGATAGGTGTTCCAATAACACCCCTCGGTTATTACATCTGAGACATAGAAGTTGTCCAATTAGGGAGCTAAAATCTCTTAGTACTTTTTGGCGCGGTCACAACCAGTTTGTGGGAAGGCCTCTCCCTTAGGAGGGTTGAAGTCGCGAGGATGGTTCCGGAAGCCTGAGTGGAATACCGAAATCCATTCAGTAACCGAAGGGCTACCATTCGCAGTTCTCGGGATATCCCTGTATTGGGATATTGCGATCAAAGGACCAAACGACAGATTTACCTTTTCTCGACGCGTCATGAACGGAGTATCCTAGTAGCCTGTTTTTAGGATTGATTACCCGGTGTCCCTCCTGGTAGGGGGATATCTAGCCGTTGTCTCAACATTCATATTGTCTGACTTGGATTTCATCACCTTGCAGAGGATATCGTGTGTTTGAGTCACAATACTTTTAGTTAGGTGTTTGCATGATTCAACCCACCCTTGGTCTAGTTACACCTATTTTTTTTATAGAAGCCGTTTGCATGTTGGTATTCTGACCAGTTGTTGCATTCCTCCACTTATTGTAGCACAGCTGCTAGAATAAGTGCCTTTTTTGAGGTTGATTTTTTGGCCTGAGAGCCTTCTTTTTTCACTCCCCTTCTTGCACCCTTGGTTGCATTAGGGTTTTGAGTCTTTTATATATATATATATATCACCACCTGATACTTAAACAATTTTTTTACAAAAACTTAATTCTCACCATTGAGAATTTTAGACGCTCCCATCGTCTACAGGGCGAACTCCCAGAGTTTAGTCCACTTGGCTCTCCACATCACGGACGCAGAGCCTTATCCCTTGATTCGACACATCGTCAATCAGCTGCACAGTCATCCGATTCTGACACACCTCACTTCACATTTGATTTGGAGGTAGAATCCGAAAACCCCACAGAGTTACCACCAACCACCATTATGGCTGGAACACCATTTGATCCACTCTTTACCAGCACCATAGGAGAGACGTCTACAGACCCTTCTACTACAGTGCCGTCCACGGCAACAACCACCCCCCTGGGTATGCCCAATATGGGCAACACTCCACATTTAAGAATGCCCAACACAGGGCCATCTCCTGTTATAGGAATTCCCAACACAGGTCCACCACCTATTATGGGAATGCCCAACATAGGGGTCACACCCCCTCTGGTTCCCACAAACCCTATCCCAGGAATCCCCACTGCTATTCCTAACCCAAGTGTAACCCATGTTGCACTTGGAGGCGCTGGCCCATACCAGACTACACCTATTGGAGGGCACATACCCTCCATACCTAGCATACCTTTAGGTGCTACTGGACCCCACACCACAATGACTAGGCATATCCCAGTTCCAGTCACCACATCTGCTAGCCTACCATACATGGCGAGTCTGAACCTGCCAGACTTAGCTAGGCTCACAAATGACCCCATCAGACATGATCCTGCGTGGCCTCACATGCCCACCAAACTCCCCTATGACATCCCTAAGTTTGAGGGTAAGACGGGTGAAGACCCCCAGAACCATATCATGTCCTTCCATCTATGGTGTTCCTCCAACTCCATAGTGGACGACTCTGTCCGCCTCCGACTCTTACAACGCACCTTCATTGGCTCTGCAGCCAAGTGGTATATCGAGCATCCCCATGGGATGCATGCCACCTTTACCTCCCTGGCCTCGACCTTTCTACAGTTCTTTCAGTTACCTGTCCGCTATGATGCGGGCGTCGAGATCCTACTGTCTTGCAGACAGAATACGGCCACCCACATCACTGACCATATTCATGAGTGGCGTCGACGCCGGAGCCTCTGCAAAATTAAGTTAGACGACCGTATCTTTTTAGATTGGTTTCTAAAATCCCTCCTCCCACTCATCGCGAAGGATGTGGCATCTGAAAGACCCCAGTCTGAAGAAGAGGCCATCCTCAAAGCCCAACAGTTTGATCTCATCTACGCCCAGTCAGGTTATCTATACACAATCATACTAGACGCCCCACGATGCGACTCTTCACGTAACGACGCGCCGGGGGCATCTCATGCCGCCGATGGCATCATTGGCCAAATCACACCCCAAGCTAAACCTTTCAGCATGGTGAGCACCATGCCTGCCCCAGACCTCTCTAGGGCTACATCCAGTTCCGGAGCGACAACTTCTTATGCTCCAACAAACCAGACCCATCACATTCATGGACCCTCTTGTCCACAACATTGCTATGGGCAAGCGCCATCAGCATATGTACCTCCTACATACTATACTCAACCTACCACACATACCCCCATGCAGTTCCCACAACAGCAGATGCATTACCCACAACCGGCTGCACCAGCTAATCTCGCACCTCCAACAGCTCAGGGGTACCAACAACCCCAACAGGCAGCTGGACCACCTCCAGCTCCACCTGCATACTACCCACCGCAACCTGCTCCCGCACCTGCGGCTCCCCAGAATCCCCCCAATGCTCAAGGGCATGTGTACGCACAACAACATCAGCCCCAATACCAAAATAACCAACGCAACCAGGGTGGGCAACCAAACCGCGGAAGAGGACGTAACCGTGGAAACAACCAAAACCATAACCAAGCTCCACAACCTAACCACCCCCCGCAAAACAATAACGCGGCGCCTGCTCATCAGAATCCTGATCGGCCACCTAAACAAGCCAAAAATGCTAATTTACGAACAAACCATCCTTGTTCTATTTGCGGTGTCTATGGCCACTATACACACGCTTGCCCACATCTGGAGCGAGCTCGGAAACTATGGACAGATGACGCCCATCGTCAAGGACAGGCGGCTCCTCAGCCGCCACCCAACCCTCCACCACCTCAACCACAACCTTTGGTGCTACAAAATCCTTTTCCAACACAAGGAGTGGTGAACACTCAGCCGTTAGCCCCCCCACAGGGCAACGTACAACCACAGCAAATCACTTACGCCGCTCCTGATCAACCCATGTTTGATTCAGGCACTCACCACTTATTGATGATGTCAACTGCCGACGTCAATATCCAAACCCGCCGCAACCAGTATGGCCCTACCTCCGAAGCCCCCCCCGCCGACAAGGATACTAACGCTCATCCCACCGATCAGCCGTTACGGATACCACCTCTTCCACTTGATGGCGCATCTAAAGCACCTTGTTTCCCACTCCGCCGTATCAACAACAACCCCAATGCACGGGCTGCGTCAAATTACAACATCGTAGATGACCTAGCTCAATCTCCCGCAGCCATGTCTGCGTTAGAAGTCTTAAAAAACTGTCCTACTCAGCGCAAGACTTTACTTTCCGCCATTGGGGCGATTGACCCAAATGATTCGAAATTGATGACCTTTGATTTAGACCAGTCTGAACCACGTCTGCCTTCCACCATAGCAGTCCAAGTTTCTGTTTCTATTCGAAATCTTGTCATCCATCGATGTATCATTGACGAGGGTGCCTCCACATGCGTCATGTCCACATTTGTTTGGCAGAAGTTGGGATCCCCTACTCTCCATCAATCCACCACTGCATTGCGGGCCTACGACGGTCGATCAGCTCAACCTCAAGGTTTACTACCAAAGGTCCTAGTCCAATTAGGTGGGAAAACTGTGCTCATTGACATAGAGGTCATTAATGCCCAGCTCGATTATAACCTTTTACTCGGCCGCAGTTACATGTACGCCATGAAAGCGGTCGCCTCATCCGTTTTTCGCACCATGATGTTCCCCCACGAGGGACGCATGGTCAAAATCGACCAACTCACATACTATGATCCCAATGCCCCCGCAGCACCCAAAAATGTTCTTCCCATGATTGAACAACCAACTTCTAGTGCAACTACCTCCTTTGTCTCTTCTTTGGGACCCGGACTTTATTCAGATACACCAATGACCTCTACATTCCAGGCCATTCCACCACCGTCACCGGAGACCCAAGTCGCAAACCTCTGTACTCTTTCAAAGAATACACAAACATCCGGTAGTCAACCACCATTGATCCCCAGTCACATTGGTGTTACACCCATCCACACCATCCCCTTCCTATTTCCTCCTTCGGGTGTAGTAAGCGCCCCGGTTATGGCTACCCTTAGTCTACCCGGGTTAACATTAGGATTACCCGTATGGTATATTCCACCTCCCGTTTGACCGTCGACACCAAACGTCATCCTCCAACCGGTACAACCTATTGTTACCACAAATCAACCTCCTCCTGGTGTCGCAATCCCTTCGTCGTCAACGAAACCTCCTCCTAGCCTCAATATCCCGTCGTCATCAACGAATCCTCCCCCTCCTATCAAGCCCACTGGGGGCAGAGGTCCACAACCATACACTGCTATACCACCTCCTAAGGCAGTTAAACCCCCACCGGTGTTTCGAGCTCCCCCTAAATGCTCGTTGTGCAATGAGATAGGCCATCCAACTCATCAATGCCCACACTTACCGGCACTCCAAGAGCATATGAATATGTTGGACGAGGACATCAGCATCCCAGTAGTTAGATTAGAGCCACCTTTACAGCCTCGCGACAAATCACTGCGCACCAACCATCCTTGTGCTATATGCAGTGTTTACGGCCACTACTCTCACCATTGTCCTGATCTACCTGACTATAGAGCAGCGTTGTACGAGTTAAACAACACCGACTTAGAGATATCTCCTCCCCTCATCGAGGAGATCCACCCCCCGCCATCATCCTCGTCGGAAGAAGTCAATACAATATATATGATTTCAACAACCTTCAAACCAGAACCCCTTGATTTATGGTCTGACTACTTCAATACTGATGAGCAAATTTTGGAGACACTCACTGCACCCGACTACCTTTGGGATGATATGCATCATCGCTCGTACTTCCTCCCGGAAGCATCTACACCCACCTCATCCAACCAGCTATCGGTCGAATCGAAAGATTTCATACCCACTAAGGTCGATTGGTTAAGGGACCCCATCCCAGCACCGGATGCCTTTGAAGAAGGGAACATGTCGAACATTTCCCCCACTATACAGATAGACATTTCCACAACACCAGGGAAACCTGAGCTCATCTCACTGGGCGCATCTTGCACTCAAGCAGAAACTCAGGCATACAAAAAGCTCTTTCAAGAGTTCCGTGATGTCTTTGCCTGGTCCTATACGGAGATGCCTGGTCTCGACCCCGCCATCATTGAACACCACATGGATACATGGCCTGAGGTACCCCCTGTTCGTCAGAAACAACGACCCATTCACCCTTCCAAGCTCCCCGCTGTTAAAGCTGAGGTCGAAAAACTTCGCAAAGCAGGATTCATTTACCCTATTCCGTACACCACTTGGGTGTCGAACCCTGTTCCCGTCAACAAAAAGCAAGGCACCCTTAGAGTATGCACTGACTTCCGAGATTTAAACCACGCTTGTCCAAAAGACAATTTCCCCACGCCATTCATTGACCAACTCATTGATGAGTGTGCGGGCCATGAAGTCCTATCCTTCATGGACGGGTTTTCCGGATATAACCAGATTCACATCCGCAAGGAGGATCAATACAAGACTGCCTTCACCACCCCATGGGGCACCTTTGCCTATCGCGTCATGCCATTTGGCCTTAAAAATGCTGGTGCCACTTTCCAGCGAGCCATGACCTATTGCTTTCACGACTTAGTCCATATCCCGCGAGTCTATCTTGACGACCTCACAGCTCATTCCCGAAAACGATCAGACCACCTTAACGACCTCCGGCAAGTTTTCCTGCGTTGTCGCAAATATAAAATCCGCTTGAACCCACACAAGTGTGTCTTTTGCGTCCCAGCAGGCCGCTTATTAGGTTTCATTGTTTCCCAAGATGGAATCACTGTTGATCCCCTGAAAGTCAAAGCCATCTTAGAACTTCCGCCTCCTCGCATGCTTCGGCAACTCCAAAGTCTACAGGGGCGGTCCAATTTCCTTAGGCGCTTCGTTCCTGACTATGCAACCAAAGTTCACGGTTTCTTACGCTTACTCCGTACCCACATACCCTTTGTTTGGGATGAGAAAGCAGACACGGCATTCGAAGACCTCAAGAAAGCTCTCACACAAGCCCCCTTGATATCCCCACCGGATTTCTCTCAAGACTTCACCCTTTATGTCTCGGCATCCGAACATGCTGTGTCCGGAGTTTTGGTCCAAGAAGATGCCTCACACCGAGAGCATGTGATTTATTACGTCAGCCAGACCTTGTCTGGCCCACCTCTGCATTTCCCATATGAGGAAAGATTAGCCCTAGCTGTAGTCTTTTCCGTACAAAAATTGCGACACTACATCCTACTCAGTCATACCATGGTCGTGGCCGACTCCAACCCCATGGTCTATCTCCTCACCCGGCGGCTCCTACAAGGTCGTGTTGCTAAATGGGTCATTATCCTCCAGGAATATGACCTCACTTTCAGAACTCCCAAAAGCACTAAAGCCCTCGCGCTCGCTCACCTCATCACGAACCTCCCATCCTCTTCAACATCACCTGTTATCCAAACGGACCTGATTGACGAGCATATCTTCATCATTTCATCTGACGACCCTTGGTACGGAGACATTTTGACTTACCTTCGTACGCAAAAATTTCGACCACACATCGATCGTGATGGATGCCGTCGCATACGACACCACGCCCACCGATACCTCCTGATAGGGGATGTACTTTACCGACGCAACATTGATACCAGCCTACGCTGCTGTCTATCCCATAGTGAAGCAGAACAAGTCCTCAATGATTGTCACAGCGGTGCCTGCGGAGGCCGTTTCTCCGGCATGGCAACCGCCCAGAAAATCATTCGGGCAGGTTATTTTTGGCCATCATTGTTTACTGATTGCATCACCGCAGTCAAGCATTGCCAGAACTGCCAACTATTTTCCCCCAAAGCAAGAACCCCCCCCGCCCCCCTTCATCCAGTCATCACCGTTGGACCATTCTGCAAATGGGCCATCGACTTCCTCGACTGCAACCCCACGTCAGCCGGCGGTCACAAACACATCGTTGTGGCTGTAGATTATTTCACCAAGTGGGCAGAAGCCATGCCGACCTATAATTGCAAAGCCGACACTGCAGCACGGTTTTTCTTCAACCATGTTATCACTCGTTTCAGAGTACCACAGCAACTAGTCTCTGACCACGGCTCTCACTTCGAAGATGTCGTCTGGAAGGAATTATCAACCATGTTGAAATTTGAACACCATTTCTCCTCTGCTTACTATCCCCAAGGAAATGGCCAAGTCGAAGCGATCAATAAAATTTTGAAGACCATTCTCCAACGCACTGTAGACAAGCACAAATCCAATTGGCACCACATGCTTTTCCCGGCACTATGGGCCTATCGCACCTCAACCAAAACCGCCACCAGTTTCACCCCTTTCCATTTAGTTCACGGTGTCGAATCCGTCCTCCCTATTGAGTGCCAGATCCCAGCCTTACATATCGCCGTTGAACTCCTACCGGACACTTCCCCGATCGAGCAACGTTTACTACTCCTAGAGCAGGCCGATGAAGATCGGCGCACATCCATTCAAAACATGGAAGCAACTAAACAACGATCGAAACTTAGTTACGACAAACACGTCCACCCGAGAACCTTTTCTGAGGGAGACCTTGTCCTTGCTTACGATCAAGCTCATGATAAAACCGGAAAGGGAAAGTTCGTGTCTATGTGGCAAGGCCCCTATATCATACACACCTGCCTTGGGCAGGGGGCATACATTCTGACCGATTCATAAGGCAATCCCCTACGCAACCCACGCAATGGGTTGTACCTTAAAAGATTTTACCCATAGAAAATCTGATGGACACCATCGTCCATTTTAGTATAGGCATACTTTCTTTGTTCAAAAAAAAAAAAAAAAAAAAAAATTCAAAAAACCTAAATATTTGTTTTTCTCTGCATGACCACAGATGGAGCCTTTTCCACTCTGCCATGTCGGTTTCGCTGATGGTGCAAGCCGTTGGTCTCCCAATCTCGCCTCCGTAGCTTGGGTAATATACTCCCCTTCACATAAGTTAATTCACATTGACGGAGTATGTTTAGGAGCCGCTACTAATAATCAAGCTGAATACGATGCCGTGACCGGTCTCTTGGCCGCTGCTCTCCAATTGAGCATACGTCACCTCAACGTTTACTTGGACTCACAACTCCTTGTTTCCCAGCTCAACAATGATTACTAGGTACGCGATCCCTGTCTTCTCAGAAAATTCCTGTGCACTAAACAAATGGTTAGACAGTTTGAATCCATTTCATTCACACATGTCTCGAGACACCTCAATAGTGTAGCAGATAATATGGCCAACAATGTCCTCGACTGGCACACCAATCACATCATGTCATATCCATAAACAAAATGCATCCACGGGCATAAAACAAATAAACAAATAATGCATCCACGTGCATAACATGTGCCTCCACGGGAATATATACATCAACAAACATACTGCATCCACGTGCATAACAAGTGCCTCCACGAGCATATACAAAAGACAAAGGTGCATCCACGTGCATAGACGACAATATATCTAAATATATATCCACACATATATATAAATCAAATAGTCAACATGTCATAAGTGCCCTCAGCACCCGATATACAAAAAATACATCTGTCATACAAAAAATGCTTCCCCATATGCTCATCAGCATTTGGGGGCAGATACAGTATCGTCTACTCAGCTGGATCCCGAGGATCCTCAGGCTCCTCCTCCAAATCCTCCTCCGCTGGCCCCGCCGGGTCATGACGAACCCGAACTCTCCGCTCTGCCGGATCATCCCGTCTATCATCCCTGTGTCTCGCCACGAACACCGTTGTCCTCAATAGGAGCGACTGCCACTCAGGCGGCGCACCGAAACAACCCTGCAAAATACCCCGATCCAGGTCTCTCTAACCATCCTCGGGAAGCCCAGCTAGGATCTGGGAAAAAGTCTGTCGGACACCATCTATGGCGTCATCACGAGGGCCAACCCCTCACCCACGAGCTGCAAATCCTCCACCACGCGAAGGAGGTACAGGTACAGGTGGATGGGCGACCACCATCGCCCGCCCCTGCCGAGCCACGTAGTCAGGCGGTGGCACTGGACCCACATCTTCACAAAGTAAGTAAGCCATCACATACTATAGAACAATAATCATCAATGATAAATCATACAACATATGATATAATATCAAATAAAACACAAAACATACCGTCTAAACTCCAGGCCTGTCCTGGGGCACGAGGCATCTCTGGGTCACCTCGGTAATCCATGCCGGCATAGGGATAGTCCTCAATCACCAGAGGAATCTGCTCCCACTGCTGATAAAAATCCTCCGTGAAGTAACCGCGGACACCACCGCCACCACGGGGCATCATCTGCCCCCACCTCATCATACAAGGCTCACTCGGAAGACCAGCACGAATGGGTACCCGTGGCCGCAAGGTCGGCACCCGCTCGAAGAAAAAACAACATAAAAATGAGGCATAACAAAACTCGCCTCCCTCTCTAATGGCCTTGTCCAGATCTCTCCGGACTCCAGCCAGAAACATCTGCCCCCAGGCATAGTAAGTACCCTGAAGAACAGAGTCCACCATCATCGTCTTCCCCCCAGACATACGATGTGGCGCAGCAACACCCAGTATCCGTAGAACGCAAGCCCCAACAGCTCGCATATCCCACTCACGCAGGGATCGCAGACTAATAGAGCTGTTTTGTAAAACAGCATCATCAGAATAGAAAGTCTGTAAAAGGTCCTCCATATCTATACCTGGAGGCAACCTCGGCATGATATCACCCACCTCACCCAAGCGAGGCAACCCAGTCAAAAAATAAACATCCGTGAGAGTGATATCTAACCTCTCACCACCAATGATGGATGCACCCTCCGCTGGCACCCACCAATGCACAAGCTTGTTCAGGAGCCGTCTCACTGAACGTATAGGCGGGATCTGAGCGAACTTTAAAAGTCCGCTCATAGCCAGAGTCTTTCTCACCCCTGCATCAGTCTCAATGCTCAACATAAGATCACCATCGATCTCCCTCTCCCGCCACGAGGACTGAGGTCTCCTCAACATCCTGCCAGGAAAACAGAAGAAATTTTTAGCCCCAACATAAAAATTTTAGAAAAATCCCATTGCGGCTTTTACACAAAAAGCCGCGATGCCCATCGCGGCTTTTCCACAAAAAGCCGCGATGACCATCGCGGGATCCATGCAAAAACCCGCGATGAACATCGCGGGTTTTGGCCGGACAGTCGCGATGAACATCGCGAATATCCCCCATGAGCTCGCGATGAACATCGCGGGTTCCGACCTCACAGTCGCGATGAACATCGCGACTGTGAGCCTAGAACCCGCGCGGTTCATCGCGGGTTCAACCCCGAAACCCACGCGGTTCCACGTTGGAGAGTCAACGTGGAATTTCGCGGCCTTCGGGGGCACGCCGCCAAACAAAAAAGACATAATTGACAAGGCTAAGGGAAATAGAGTTACCTGCAACTCGCTGAATCGAAAACCAACGGTGAAATCTCCTAGAAATCAAGAAAAAGCTCTGACAGCTCTATCAAACTCGCACGTAACAATGACAAGTCATTTGGGCCCCACGCCCTATTTATAGAAATTCCACCAATTTTCCAACAACCATTGCGGTATCATACGAAGTCCATTTCTCAAACCGTTGGTACCATTGGAATCAGCACCGCGAGAACTTCATGCAGGTTCCTTCCTTTTTTCGTTTTCACGGGGTCCATTTTTTTACCATTTTTTGGCCTCTCTCGTGGCCTCGGTTTGCGTGCCACATCAACCGTTCTCCGTTTTGGACGTGCCTTATATCACCGGATTCAGTTTTCCGCGCTCGTGATGACGCTTGAGATTATTTCTCGCTGTCACGTCCTGATTTTCAGGGCATTTTTTCCATGCCCCCTTGTCACCTCGATTTGCGTGCCACATCGGCCGTTCTCAGTTTGGGGCATGCCTTATATCGTCGGATCCAGTTTTCCATGCTCGTGATGATGCTTGAGATCATTTCTCGCTCTCACCTTTCAATTTTTCGGCCATTTCTTCCATGCTCCCTCATCACCTTGGTTTGCGTGCCACATCGGCCGTTCGCCGTTTCCGACAATCTTTATGTCACCGGATCCAGTTTTCCGCACTGATGACGATGCTGGAGACCTTTTCTCGCCCTCATCAATCCATTTTTGTTCAGTATAATTTTATCCCTTTTTCGGGCCGAGCAACCCCTTTGACGAAAAAGGCACTTAGGGAGTTTCTGTTAAGCTCTTTTCTGACTCCGAAAACAATGAAAAGATCGCCGAGCAATCTTGCTTCCTTTCATGCTCGCTAAACGTATCTGAAAGGGCGTTTACCTGGTATAAGTTTACCCCTTTTCCGGACCTCGTAGACTAATTACGAAAAAGGTATACTCTAGTCACATCGGCTAGAAGAGTACTCCATCCGCATCATTTTATGCTTTTTCGGGCCTTGGAGACTAAACTAACGAAAAAGAAACACCAATAGAGTCCACTTACCGCTTTCAGACTCTCTAAACATAAAAGCAACCATGAGCATGAGCCGTCCTGGGCTCGCAAAATCCACAGGACCGTACCATTTCAGAGCACACTTTTATCCCTTCTTGGAGCTCATCAAAACTACGAAGAAGGAATCAATGGTGCCTCTTGGCGCCACAACAGATGATGTCTTCTCACATAGCAGCTTCCCCATTCTGGTCGCCTTTGTTCAGAGTATTCTGCAGTATGTCACTCTAAAACTCCCTCGACAGCTACCATCAGCTTCACCCCCCCCCCCGGAGTCAGTACATACCCTTTAGTCCCTAAAAAAAGCTATGATCCCTGCACCTACTAGTCAGTTCCATACGCTGCCAGGTCAACCATGTCATCATGCCCTGAACAAAGGAAGTTTGAGTCTACCAATCCTGGGTACCCATACAGAACCTGATTCACACTTCTTCTTTAATTACACCATTAAGAGAATGGTCTTATCTAGCCACTTGGAGCAAAACATCTCATCATGATTCTCTTCTAGCCACAAGCCCTCTATAGTGTGTTTGATTTGTAAATCTTTTGTTGAACATCCATCGCTTGTTCAGTGTTCATCATTCATTATGATCTTTCCTACAAATCAAAATTAAGTACATGATTAGTAATACTTCATAATCTTTAAATCATATTGACATGATAACCTATTATGCGTATGCTATCATTTACATAGTTATGCAACTATTTTGACCAATACTTTGGCACAACACTTTCCCATATCCTGTATGCATACAGTGGCTATCTAGATGCCTTCCATCTCTACCAGAACATACTATCGAGAGTGTGCACAGCTCTCAGCATGTCATCAAAGAGGTTTCATTCTAGACAAGCAACAATGGAATGTTTGTCCAACTTACCAATCATATGCATATTAGTAGCATGATATATTCTAGGAATACAAATATGCATACAAGCAATATCATTTACTATTTCTAATAACAACTCAAATACTTATCTTTTATGTTTGTGTGGTTGCCTCCCGCTTGATCTTCTGTATGTCTTCTGAACTTCTATTCATTCTGTACCACTGTGCATGCTCAAGTGTGCACTAGTGTCATTCTCATGATCTCATACACAAACATACATTCATTAGTATATTCTCAATGTTATCAAAACATTATAGTTCTAAATAATCTTGAAAATGTATAGTCATGATTATAGATAATATTCAAGGTATCAGGGAAGTCTTCTTTTACTCATGCATATTCTTGTTTGATCTAGTTAGTTAAATCATCAACCAAGATAAGAGACATAATATGCATAAACCCTTGATTACTAACTTTATGAATAAGCATAACCAATCATACCAAGTATACTTATATAAGGGATCCTAACACAAGGTAAGATTCTAACTTAGGAAAACATACCTGGATTAGTATACCTGCTTAGTTATGTACAACATACCTAAACAATCTCTTCATTGATTTAGAGATCCTGAGCTAGAACTTGCATGTCTCATAGGTTAAGCATAATATAACAAAGTCATACATACCTTGTAAGTAGAACAAAGATTATGGATGAGTCTTTGTCTTCATGTTGTCATGGTCATGGAACTTGATTTGTCTTTTGTGATGTACCTGTATCTTGTTAGAAGACAACATCAACCTCACACAACACCATAATGCATTAGTACAATCATATAGCCCTAATTAATGAATGTCTTCGATCATTCACATGCATTCATATTGTTACTAGGGTGATAAGACAATTCTAACATTAATCAAGATTGTACTAATAAATAATATGAAGACAAACACATTATGAACTTAATCAAGAATCAGATTTCAAGACATACCTGAACCTCTTTAAGTCATACCTGTCGAGACTTCTTGTAGTCTTCTTATGTAAGGCCTTAGCCTCAACTCCCCCTGAAACTTGATCTGGAGCTTGATTAGGGTTTGCTAGAGAAACCCTAAAAATTCAATCTTTGACTTTCACACTTCTGAATGGATGGAAGGATGTGTCTTGCTGAGCTGATCAAACTAGCATACTTCAATTTTGAAATCTCCAAAATTTGACTCCTCAAAATTGCCTTCGAAACTTCTGGATCTTCTGGACAGGAACCCGAAATAGGGTTTGATGAAGCCCACCCTTCTGTCCAATCAAAAGGTTGTATCCAAGGCTCTAAACTCTTATTTTTTTGAGGAGTTTCCAGCCGTGGTTACAGACTTAAAAAATTCCAACTTTTGTTGAAGCCCTAATTTTCCATCTTTCTGATCAAAATCCCGAACTAGGGTTTGATCAAGCCCAGTCTTCTACCCAACCAAAAAATTTGATCTTGGTCTCTAAATTTCGATTTTCCTGAGTATCATTCAGCCGTGGACTCCGATTCCAAAAATTATGAATTTCTCCGAAACCCTAAATTCCGGAAGCCATGAATGAATGTGCTCAAAAAATAATTCTGTTTTGACAGAAATATGTACCTGATTGTTTCTACTGTAACTCTGAATTTTTTGATCCACAGGGTCTGAAAACGTTTCCTGAGATAGCCTGACCTGTTGTCTTTCCATCCTGACATTTCTGACCTCAATTGGACTCTCTGAGAGAGAGTTATGCCAAGTGTCGCAACGTGACCTGTTTATGGGATAAAACAGAAGAGCGAACTTGTATGGCATGCCACGTGTCACTGTTTGAACTTCAGACTCTGAAAAATTTTCTTGAGATAGCTTGCCCTGTTATATTTCCATCCTGATAGGTATGACCTCAATTGGACTCTCTGAGAGAGATTTATGCCAAGTGTCGCAACGTGACCTGTTTATGGGATAAAACAGGAGAGCGAACTTGTATGGCATGCCACATGTCACTGGTTCTGTTTCGGACTCTTCAAACGTTTCTTGAGATACTACAGTCTGTGTATTACCTATCACATTTTACGAAATTTTATTTGGAGCTTCCTATCCCAGGTTATGACCTTTTTTCCTAGGTCACCTGATTTTGACTGAGATATGGAAGAGGCAGAAACCCTAACTTGTACGGATCATAACTCACAAAGTACAACGAATCGGAGGGTTCCCTTTGGACACAAGGTACCTGGGGATGTTATCTACGACCTATAAACTTTTTAGATCTTGAAACTTCGCATAAATGGATTTATAGCGAAAGTTCCACGATGACTGGTTTTTGCTATATAAAACCCTAACCTTCAAATTGTCGCAAGAGAAGCAAGTGTCGTAAGTGCCATACATTGCCTTCCTTCAGGTTAGCTCTGATACCATGTTAAAATTCAATATGCTAAGACAGAAAATAGAAGCATTACATTCCATTTCACAATAATAGCATATACAGGATCACTGAAGAAACAACAAGCATAGCATAAACACAAGAGACACAGATTTATCCTGGGAAACCCTCATGGGGTAGAAAACCCAGTAAAGCTTCCTCAATATAGATGACCAACAATATACAAAGATGCAAACCAAAGACATGATCTCCTCCTCCACCATAGTAGACCTCTCCTCCACAAGTGCGCCTCTCTTAAGTGAGTGAGTGTGTGTATCAAATGAGGAACACACCTCCTCTATTTATACACTACTCTGACATATCTTTTAAACAAGTACACGTAGGATCGTATTTAACCAATGGGTTAAATACCCCACTACAACTGACTGGGCCGACCCCTCTAGGGTGGTCTAATAACCCTTTGACCCACATAACACATACAGGGCCGAACCCCTACTAGGGATGTCTAATAACCCAAGTTACCACATTCTGACGGAGGAATAAACATCTCCGAATATACAATAAGATCTTCACGGAGGAATGAATCATCTCCAGAATAATAAAGTACACATATAATATTCTTTGAAGTTACAATATCTCAACAATTTTTTCAAGAGGGCCCTGCTTCACATGAACCTCTCTTGAAGTGGAAGCCTCTGCTCCCCTATCACGGCCTTTCTCGATGCCATTGCGTGTGACTACTTTAATGCTAGGATCCGCAGGTCTGTTCTCTATTGCGATCCACTGGATGTTTGGGGCTGGTGCGTCTGTCCTTCTTCTTTTCTGCATCTCTACCTCTAGCACCGGGCAATCTTCTATAACATGCTCAAATGATTTACAATAATTACAGGTGGTGCAGGGGTTTACATAGTCTCTGGATACGTGACCTGGCTGGCCACAGTTATAGTAGATGACCCCGTCGCGGCCTCTTCCTTGTGTCGGGCCGGTATTTCTTCCTCTATCGTAGTATCCACCACCATGGCTTCTGTAGACAGATTGATCATAATGCGTGTTTTCTTGCTTTGGTTGGTTATCTTCTTGCACTCTGTACAAGCCAACGCCTCTCATTGAATCCATTTCGCGCTTTCTTTCATTCATTACTTCGTAGGAGCGACAGTTGGATTCATCATGTCCCACTGATTTACAGAAATTACAATATAGATTCTTAGGTGTCTTCACATATTTATGTATTAGGTAACAATATTCAGGTCTATGATCGGTAGTTCTGTAGATCTCACACCAGGGTGCCTGGTTCTGATTGATGGGGTTAGGTGCACCACTGCCGAGATAGTCGCGGTATAGGGGACAATGTTCATGGTCATGCCCTTCTCCTTTGCAACTCATGCACCATATCTCGTGACGAGGTTCATATCGTTGCTCTTTTCCATTCTTCATGCTCTGCAGCTCCAGTGTTAGGGTGGTAAGCTGGTTCTAAATCTGCATCATCCCGGAACTAGACTCACCGATCGGCAAAGCCTCCAACTTCATCGCAATCTCTAAGGCCTCTACCTGCAACGTAACCTTCTGCTACATCAATGGTAATCTAATGTGGGGTAACAGTGTAGCAATGAACCATTCCTTGTGCTGATTCGGGCTATAACAAATCTTACTTGGTCTAATAGGGTCTTGAACTTCTGATCAAACTCCCAGATCGATTCAGTCGGTCTCTGCTTGATTTCCTTCAGCTCAATTATACACTGAGATTTAGACTTTGGTTTCTTGAACTCTGCTATGAGCACAGCTTTAATCTCTACCAGGGTTTCGGGCTGCGTGGTAGAATACTTCATGAACCAGCGCAACACTCTATCTTTGAATGTGGTAATAAGCTGGGCTTTCTTCTCATCATCATCCCAGATCTGTCTGACACTCTAGACAGCTTCACAAAGGAACCAGTTTTGATCAGGATCTTCTAGACCTGTCCCTTTGAATATAGGCAGCTTCATATCCGTATGGGCCATGGCTTTAGGGGGAGGTGTAGCACTCGAAGGGGCACCTTGAGGTGTTCCCTAAGGGGTGCTAGGGTGTCGTAAAGGACTCTGCGCAGTGAATACAAATGGGCGTATAGGGGTAGATGTACTAGGTTGTGTATTCGGTGGGGTTGGCTCTGCAAGTGGAGGATTCTGAGGGGAAAATGGGGGTGCGGCTTTGTTTTCAATATCAGAAGGAATCTTAGTATCTACGTGGAGTCTAGATCCTCTGAGATTCTTATTAAACTTGTATTTTTTCCCACTTCTTAAGTTGTGAGTATCTTCATCGGAATCGCTATCAATGCTATTTACCATGACAACTTGAAAAGATTACTGCATTCTTAAAATGTCTTTTTCAGCTAACAGCATCTTAATGTATAGACTGAGATTGTTCAGGAATTTACCTTGGAAACCTCTGAAAAAGTGTGCCTCTGCCTGGCTGTAGGATTTGAGCATATCCATAGCAAACTCTGTGACAAAGCCTTCTAGCATATGATCGACCCAAAAGTCCACTGTGCGCGTCAATGCACTGTCTATTGCTTTGAGCTGTGATATGAGCTCAAGATTCCGCTTTGTAGGAATGCCTCCTTAAAAACAAGTTTTCTTTTCTGCGAGCCGCGAGATCCACGCGTGCAGCTCGTTCAGAAATGTAGCCCAGAAAATCTCGTGAATATCGTCCAACAGATATCTATCTGACCACTATGTGTCACTTAGACGTGGATGTCTGTTCTCTTGTCTTTTAAAGTCTCTTACGGTCTTATCCCACCAAGCCTGGATTTATGTCTTCTCAGGATGCCAGTTGTTGGTAGAATGTTTCCCTACGGATAAGTCAAAATTCTCTTAAATTAAAGCAGATTTATAACCGACTCTAAGATAAGACAAAACTAAACAAATGCTACCTTGAATTTCTTGATCTAATCTTCACAACAAGATTACATGCATTCAGAGGATATGAAAGATGTAACTCACCTTTCAATTTGACGTTTGTCCCGCTTCTAACTCTTGATACCAAAGCTCCAATGTAGAACCTATTGAAATCAAACAAGGAACAAGCATACAAGCTTCCAAATACCTTGAAGTAAAGATCAAATTCAAATCTGGACTAGATACATTCCATGTTAGAAACTCATATAGTACACATGAAATGGGAAAAACAAGACAAGTTATTTTATTACAAACTTGAAGAATGCTTACAAAGGTTGCTTGATGCCCAAGTCAATCCTCCAGCTCCAAGTGCTTCCTCCTCTAACTATCTCCACAAAGATGCAAGATCATAAGTTTGATACCTCTAAGAGTCCTCCCTCTTGCTCATGGAATGGCTCTCTCTTATAGTGTGTGGTAGGGTTAATCAATAAGAGACATGGGTGGATCTTGGGAGAACTAAGTGGATTAGGCCTACTAATCACAGAAAGTGAGTTAGGATCGAATCAGGGACCCCAATCCTCAAAAATCTCTCAAAAATCCAAAATCCCACAAGCCATGGCAAAAAGGCTAAAAAAGGTGTACCGCGCCCCTAGATCAGAGCATAACGCGGTAGTACCGCGTGGCAGGGACATAGCATAGCGCGGTAGTACGGACTACCGCGCACCTAACATTGAGCAAGGCACGGTAGTTAGGGTAAATGAAGTCTCAGGCTAGGTTGAATCTTGACAGGGTAGATTTTCCTTCAAGGATCACTCATCATTTTTCTCTTCTGGATGTTTTAAGCAGTAGGGGAAGTGTCGTCAACTCTATTTGAGGTGGAGATGCGACACTGTGGAATATGGAGGTATAACAGATGCCCCCTAAAGTGTGAGGTCAGAAGGGACTGATGGCCGAAAGACTTTACAAATACCGTGCAGAGATAGCATCGAGGAGAGCAACAAGGAGCTGAAATAGAAACAAGATGTCAGATATACCACCGAGGCGGGCATCCCCATGCTCAGAAATAAATGACTCAAAGCATGGCTGTCGACCAATACATTGCAGATCCATGAGTACTGAGATGATATAGACTATGGAGAGTCATGGCTACTATGAATAAGCATAGATCCATGAGACAATAATGACACAGCCATGACCAATACAAAAAGTGGATCTGTGTAACAATACCAAGGACATCTCCATTGCAACCTGGACGTAATCAAGATACAAAGGCGCACCCAGGGTCTTCTACCCAATCATGGATGATACGAATCTAGCCATGTGATTACAAAGTGTTGAAGTCGAACATGGTAGAAACCATTTGATTACCGGTCAATGATGTGAACCGTTAACAAATGCGAGGGAAATCACCAATGATGACGATGATCCCCAAGGTATCAGAAGTACATCTCAATGAAATGTGAATAGATGAGTTGATGTTGAGCATTCGAGAGATTGTTCGATCAGAGGTCAGTGATGTAAACCTACTGTCGAACACGAGGAAACCTGCCATTGAGGCATGCAGGTACCAAGGTACTAATGGTTGATCTTTAAGTCCAATTCCTAGATAGTGATTTGGTGTCGACGGGAATAGACTCGTCGAAGGTAGGCCATAATGTTTCCCACATCATCGACACGAAATCGGAATGAAAAATGGTATAAGATGATGAGATAATGGAGTATGTACTGACACAGTGGAGGTCTGACACAATGAACGACTCTGGACACTGCAACCCTTTGAACATGTAATGGCATGTAACAGGACTTGGCAGCAGGGATTATTGATAGCAGAGGATAGTCACCGAATGAGTAGGCTCGTGGCCAGGGAGACGACTCAGGATGATGACCATAACTTAGTGAAAAATAGATACCCAGTATAGACAAGGGACAAACACATGCCATGTTCAAAGGTAACGACGGACAAGCTGCCAAAAACAAACTTGACTTGTTCCCCCTATTCCCCCGACATAATAGACGAGTACCTCTTTGTTGTTTTTCAAGCTTGAAGAGGATAACAAATGCTCAGTGTAGCTCATCTCATAGATGAGTCCAATCTCACATGTTTTATGAACCTGAGAAAGGAGGGGTTCGTCCCGAAGTGGGTCCTTCGATGTTAAATTTTAACGAGTCCAAGGAAGGAAAACTCAGTAGTTTTTCACATTTAGAGAGCCTGAAATACTTAAAGGAAGCTCCAAAATGTACTTTTTGGTAAATTTAGTCCCTCGATCCCGAAAAAGTGTAAAACAATTCCCGAGAGAACTCTCCTAGCCTAAATTGACTGAGGTATACCTTTCTCGTAAATAGTCTAGACGGGCCGAAAAAGGGGTAACCTATCACCAAATAGACGACCTTTCAAATACTTTTACAAGTGTGAAAGAGTCAAGATCACTTGGCAATCTTTTCAATTTTAGGGAGTCTGAAAAGAGCTTAACTATGGACTCCAAAGGTCTTTTTCGTAATTTTTAATTATTTTGGTCCGAAAAGAGAATAAAATACAACCAGGATAATACTTTCCTCATCGTTTTAACGAGCATGAGTAAAGCTGACCAAACTCGACACCATTTACTTGTGTTTGACAAGCACGAGATGGGTGTGAAAGTGCTTGGAATCTTTTTCAAGTTTTAATCCAGAGCATGAAAAAGATAAAGTAGGCTCAAAATGAAGGTCAAACTATAAATGAATGCCAGCGTGAAACTAATGTCTTTAAAGGAGATCCTGTCAATAAGTGCTCATGAAACTAGATATTAGTAATGTGAAATGGGTTTTATTTTAACTAGATAAAATAATGAGTGAAAAAAGTTATATAAAGAATGGGTAAAAATAGAAAGTTACCATTTCACTTGCGCATTTACCAAAAGAGGAGATTTTACCCATTTGAGGAGCAAAACTTCAAGAGTTCATATCTGGAGATTCGAGGCACCATTTCGACAACCGTCTGCGCGAGGTAAGAGTTTTCAAGCTTCTCTTTCATTTCATGTATGAATAATTTGCTTTCAGTAGGAAAAAGTGATTTTTTGGGCAAGCCCTATTAAGAAAAAATCGCCCTTCACAGTACCGCGCGGGGGATGTATCGAGAAGTGCGGTACTACTTAACAGTACCGCTCTGTAATATTAAATAGGGGCACGGTACTGTGTAGTACCGCGCGGTGAAATTTGTCCCAGGCGCGATAGAAGCAAATTTTATGATGAAAAAATCATTTTTTCTCAAGTTTTTTGTTGAAACCAAGTTATTAAATGATTACTGAATGCTTT
Source organism: Larix kaempferi (assembly GCA_027924585.1). Lineage (NCBI taxonomy): Eukaryota > Viridiplantae > Streptophyta > Pinopsida > Pinales > Pinaceae > Larix > Larix kaempferi. Next base: position 9,168,410 of record BSBM01000173.1, on the reverse strand, counting down.
TCACGACCTTTTGCAGGAGTTTGCAACTTGTTTGGATCAAAATGGTTAATTGGAAAGAACGAGAGCATGAAGCGGATGATTTGTTGGCCAAAAATGACCAAAGGACTGTGACCGTACTAAGGGAATGCGGTTTGTTGAAATTCTTCAAGACCAAAGGCATTCGTCAGCAAGCCAAACTTCTCACCCATCTTATTCAATTGTGGGACCCTGACATTCAAGCTTTCCGAGTGGGAGAACACACCCTCGAGATTGAACTCGAGGATATTTATTTCCTCACAGGCCTTTCGAAAAAAGGAGCCCGGGTGAGTTTTACCGGGTACACCGCCTCAGATGTGAGCACGGATGCATTGATTTCTCGGTATTGCCGTCAGGGTTCGAGTAAGAAAAGCAGCAAGGTGGTCATCAAAGATGTTATAGAACTTCCTATAAAAACCATGTTGTTCACCATCACATGTGCAACAAGGAGCACGGGTCCCCATCAGGCGTCCCGTACACAAATGAATCTCGCAGTGGATTGTATGGCGGGAACAGTATTCAACTGGTGTGAGGCGGTGTTGACGAACCTCAAAGAGCAAGTGCACAAGTGTAGGGTTGGAGAGAATTCCCAATTTGGTTATGGGAGCATTTTGGTCACCTTCTTTTTGGCGAGGGTGCCATTATTGCGCCCACAGATAGCTATGCCCCCCCGTCCACCTACCGAGCCATGGATGGCTCGATGGAGTGATTATGCAGGACGTCTCGGGGGACCTCAGCGTTTGGATTTTGGTGAGGATTTCTTCTCGTGGCTCGAGGAACAAATAGTGATGATCGATGAATACCCCTATGCAGTGGTGGACTTCCGTGAGGACATAGACTTGGCATTGCCAGAAGATGAGGATTGGGACAACTCAGGTATGACCTTCATGGATACATGTTTTTTCTTTTTTGAATATATAATTTTTATTGTTTTTTAGAATGTGTAAAAGACTTTTAATGTATGTACGTATGCATGTCGCAGATCGTGGACCATAGAGACCGGCTAGGTACTCGCCATTACGTCGAGGTGGTATTGATCGCCAAGCTACCCCAGACGAAGAAGAAGACGAGGATGAGGCAGGAGGAGTCCGAGATATAGAGAGGAACCTATAGGGCTTAACTCATGGTATACCTGCTATGAGGATGGATGATGTCCCTTTGCATCTCCAGCGGCACACCGTAGGTGTGCCTAGGCGTATCGGACGACTCCTTCGTAGGGTGGCTCGAGCTATAGTGTGTTATCACCAGGAGCGTGAGGAATCTGACGAGGGACATGATAGATCTCCTAGATCTCCCTAGATGGCAGCTTTTATCTTTTTGCGGCATGTATACGATATTTAGGCTTTGAGAGCCAAATTTTTGTATGGGATTTGGTCCCAAATTTTGTCTTTAAGCACAAACTATATGTATTTGGAAAAACACTTTTATATACAGTGATATGGACCTATTTTTATGATCTATTTATTTACAATGACTAGTGTATTTTATTTTTTGTGATGTGTTTTTATGTATGAGCAAGATGCCAATCCAACATGTAATTAGATAATGAGTCAGCTATACAATTGAATTCTCTTGGTATGTGTTAATATGAAATAAATTTAAAATATCGTTCCAAGAGGCGTACCCTCCAAAATAAACGAAGTAGGATAGGATCGCGAACTGTGTAAACCCGATTCAGATGAGAAGCCACAAGTTGGGAGTCTAAAAAGACTGATAGGGAGTCAACTCCAACTGAAGCAACCTCCATCAAGAGTCCAATGACTGCATAGTACTCTGCGATATTGTTGGTTGTAGGACCCAAACAGTTGGCTCCTGAAGATATCAAATCGCCAGTGGGAGAATAGACTACCCATGTTGCGGAAGTGAGGTTTCGGGTATGCCGGCTTGCACCATCGGTGAATCTAAAGTAGGCAGACATCTGCACATAAAAACACGAGTCAAAGTAAGAATGCATACATGAGGTTTATGCGCACACCAAAAAGTGAAAAGAGATAAGCTAAGTACACTATGTACAAAAAGTAACCCGCGTAGGGCAACCTTACACGTAGAAGCGTTTGAGGTATAACCCATTGCGGGGCCGTGCCAATGGCATACCATCACAATCAACGAGTTCATAAGCTCCTTTCTCCAAGACACATTTTACAACAAAGGGGCCGTACCACATAGATTCTAGTTTTCCTTTTCCGAGTTTATCGTGCATTTGATCATATGTGAGTACGAGGTCACCTTCATTGAAAACTCGAGGTTGAACGGATTTATCATACTGTGCTTTGACGCATTTTTTATGAGCTTCATTGGCTAAAGCAACGTCGCGGCGAGTTTCATCTAGCTTGGCTAGGTATAGAAATCGTTCTTCTTCGGAAGTGGTGTGGGGAAGTAGCTCTATGGCTATTTTTAGTGATGGAATTTCACATTCAATCCGTAAAATGGCTTCTAGGCCATACACCAGTTGGAATGGTGTAAACCCAGTAGTGCTTTTCACTGAGGTTCGGTATGCCCATAATGCTGAAAATAGAGCTGAGTGCCAGTTGGATTTCTGAGTACCCACAATACGCTGAATAATTCGTTTCAGGATTTTGTTGATGGCTTCAACTTGGCCATTGGCTTGTGGGTAGTACAGGGTTGAGGTTTCATGGTGAAAACCCAATTTGGCACTTAGTTCCTCGATCATATGGTTCCTGAAGTGGGAGCCATGATCGGTCACAATGGATTGTGGGACACCAAATATAGCTATAATGTGATTGAATATGAATTGTGCTGTTGTTTTTCTGTCCTCAGCATACGTAGGCATCGCTTCAGCCCATTTTGTGAAATAGTCGATAGCTACTATGACATAGCTATGCCCCCCGGCTGAAGTTGGCTTACAGTGCATGAAATCTATGCCCCATTTGGAAAAAGGGCCGACGACAATAACAGGATGGAGTGGAGCAGGGTGTGAGCGTGTTTTACTATGAAAGAATTGACACGGTGGACATTTCTTGACTATTTCAATGCAGTCTTTGAAAATTGAGGGCCAAAAATATCCTGCTCACAATATTTTCTGGGCCGTAGCCATCCCAAAGAGATGACCACCACATGCTCCAGTGTGGCAGTCATTAAGAATGCGTTCTGCCTCATCTAGGGTCAAACAGCATCGAAGAACGGTGTTGACACCACGTTGATAAAGAGTATCGTTGACTATGAGATAGTATTTAGAATGGTGTCGGATGCGTCGATGTTCATCGTGAGTGAGGTCGGGGCGGAAGCGTTGGGTTTGGAGATATAATATAATATCTTCGCACCACGGATCAGACGTGCTAATGAGGAACAATGATTCATCAGGAAGAGAATCGATGGGCTCGGATTGCTCGGTAGCACGGGGCAAGTTACAAATCAACTCGGCAAAGACCAAATATTTCTTGGACTTGGATTTGACAAATTCCAAGTCAAACTCTTAAAGGATGACGATCCAACGAGAATATTTTCCCCCAAGCACTTGGCATGTGAGGATATAATACATTGGATTGAAATCGGCTATAACAGTGGTCCGGCGGAGTAGAATGTAATGACGAAATCTCTGGATAGCAAAAACTGTTGCCAGAGCCAATTTTTCAACATGTGAATAACGCGTTTCGGAGTCGAGAAGACTCTTACTAAGATAGTATACCACATGTTCTATGCCGTTGTGGTCTTCCTGGACTAGCACCATACCGATGGTGGAAGTCGAAGCTGTGAGATAATGAATGTAATCCCGTGTGTAATCGGGGGGTTGGATCACAGGATCTTTGGTTAAGGCTACCTTGAGATTATCAAAGGAGCGTTGGGCTTCGTCATCCCAGATGAAGGGAATGTTCTTCTTGAGAAGCCTCATGTAGCCTTTTGTTATCTCAGAAAGATTACAGATGAAACGACGTAGAAAGTTTGCATGCCCTTTCAAACTTTGAAGTTTTGGAATGTTTGTGGGGGAAGGCAGGGCTAAGATAGCTTCTACCTTTGCGGGATCTAAGCGCATCCCTCTTTTGGAGATTATGAATCCCAAAATTTTTCTGGCTTCTACACAAAAGACGCACCTATGCGGATTCAAACGTATATTGTAGCGATGGCATCTTTCGAAAATGGCACTTAAGTGATCAGGATGGTCATCCTGGGTCTGAGAGTGAGCAGGGAGATCATCAAGATATGGTTCTACAATATGTTTGATGTCGTGAAATGCGTATGACATCGCCCGTTGGAAAGTTTCCCCGGCATTTTTAAGGCCAAAAGGTAACTTTCGATATGCGAAAATTCCCCAAGGTAAGATAAAGGTTGTTTTGTGCTGGTCGGCTGGGAGGATATCGATCTGATTATAGCCAGAAAAGCCATCCATGAATGAAAAGATGACACTCCCGACATAGTTATCGATGATCTGGTTGATGAACGGAGTTGGGTAGTTGTCCTTTGGACAAGCTTTGTTCAAGTCACGGTAATCGACGCAGACTCTAATCGTTCCTTGTTTCTTGGCTACGGGAACGATGTTAGATACCCACTCTGTCAATGGGACAGGATAGATAAAACCAACACGCAAAAGTTTTTCAACTTCTACTTTAATAGCGGCTGCCTTACGAGGATGGACGAGCCGAAGTTTCTGCTGAACAGGTCAGGTGCCAAGAAAGGTTGGAATTTCATGGACCACAATCGAGGGATCTATTCCTGGCATTTCTTCATAACTCCAAGCAAAAACATCGCAGAAGGTTTTGAAGTAGGCAGAGTAGAACTCCATTTCTAGGGGAGTACATGTTTTGCCAATATGTATGTTTTCCATGATACCAGGCTTCACCGAAATATTTATAGGAGTGGTTGCCATAAGATTAGCCAAGTTTCCTTCAGAAAATACTTTGTCGAGGGAAGTGGGAAACTTGGTTTGAACCATTCCGGGTGAAGGACTGGGTTTTATATCAGGCTCAAGCATCTGAATGGTGGGGAATGAAGATCGATGGTGAAAATCTCCCCATGGTGGCTCATCACCGCACATAACCTCCATAATTGATTCGTCAATGGGAAAAATCAAATTGAGAGGATTGATAAATGGTAGGGGCGGATGAGTCTCGGTTGAGAGCTGTGCCACGGTGTGATAGGTAGGACAGTCGACCCAATCGGTGGTGGATTGGATTGCTTCATATGCTGCGAGGTTTCTGTTCAAAGGCATAGAGTTGCCGTAGTCTTCAATCTGAGTGGGACTCGGAATCACCCATGAATCATTGGACGGGGTGACATTTGATGAAATCATGTTGAATGGTTGAAGATGGGTCCCCAGCTCTGGAAAAACTCCAATAAGGGAAGAATCCTTCATGAGACCAACACCTATGTCTTGGAACCGGTACCGAGGTTGATCCAATAATGGGACGGTGTTGGCGGAGTTTGGATGAGAGTCTTGGATACAGTAATCAAGTTGATCAATGGTGACAATTTTCCCTTCATGAGGAAATTGCACAATCCGAAAGACGGTAGATGCTATGGCGGTCATGGCGTAAAACCAGTTCCGAACAAGTAGAAGATTGTAATCTAAAGGTGCATCCATGACTTCAATGTGTACGGATACTGTTTTTCCCCCCAGTTCAACACCGATTGAGGGAATGAGTCCATAAGGTTGAAAACCGTGTCCATCAAATGCCCTGAGGGTAGTGGGAGAGGTTGTGACTTCGGGTGAGCCTAAGGCTCTCCAGCAATTCAAAGACATGATCGACGTGGAGGAACCTTCATCTAACACAATGCGATGGATTCTATTTCCACGGATTTTTGTATGAACCTGGAAGGCTAACTGGTGAGAAAGCCAAGGTTTGGCATGCTCCAAGTTAAACATAATGGAGTTTGAAGTATCTAGGTCCATTGCCCCCAGTGATGAAAGTAAGGTTCTACGCTACATGGGGTAGTGTTGGAGAACCTCAAGAGTCGACATGGCGCAAGGTGCTTGAGCTAAATCCTCAACAATGTTGTAATTTTGGGCATCTCGTGCATTGGGATTAAATGTCGCCTTTCGTATGGTGCCCTTGGGTGGGCGTAGCACTGTATCCGTAAGCTGTCTCTCGATATGGAGATGGCCGGTAGGGGGGGGGAATAGGAGTTGGATCTTCAACAGGAGATTTGCCTTTGGCTATCTTCGATTGTTTGTTTGAACTTGGAGGGTTTTCGTATGTCTTTGAACGAGTGGTTATATGAATCTCCCCATTACTTGTCATCAGGATTTCGTGATTTGTGGATGTTTCTCCGCGAGTTGGGTTGCTCGGGTTGCCCCCTCGTGGGGTTTCTTGGGAAACCATCTACTGTTGCTGTTGAGGGAAAGGGTCAGTTAATACTGCTGGGTGAGAGGATCCTTTAATGAACTTGTTGACTTCGTCCTTGTAGGGACAGTCACGTGTGTAGTGATCATCTTGACAAATTAGGCAGGGAAACTTAACCTTTTGACGTGGTTTTTGGTCATTGTGGGTGGGTTGTGGCTTGGGGTTCTCCTGTTGGTTCTTCTTAGATTTACCACAATTATTTTTCTTCTTTCCTCCAGATGGTTGTGATGTAGATTGAACTGCGTTCACTTTGGAGGAGATAGTAGGAGAAGTAGTAGTTTTTGAAGCAGCCTGAGGTAGAGCAGGGGAAGCAGAAGCTTGTTGTCCCGTCGAGTTGGTAGTAGGTTGGGCCTTGACTGAACCGACGATACCATCAATGGGGGGTTTAGTGGTAGGTTTCGTTGGATCAGTGGTAACGCGGGTGGCATGGGGAAGAAGTTCGTGTAAAGTGTCGGATTGGGTGTACACCAAATCCATGTACTGAGCTGCCGAGATGGCTTGTTCTTCTGTAACCGGTCCGTGCATAGAGATATCTCTGGCTATGGGAGGCAAAAAGGATTTCGTGAACCAATCAGCGAGTAGCTGATCTGGAATGGGTGCCTTGATTAGCCTATGGCGTCGTCGCCACTCATGGATGTGATCCGAAATGTGCGTAGAAGTGGTTTGACACAGTGAGGTTAACAGTTCTGTTCCAGTCTCATACCGGATGGGGAGCTGGAAATGAGTCAGAAATTGCATAGCCAGAGTGTTAAAATCATGGAAAGAGTGTTGTGGTAGCTCGATGTACCATTTTGCTGCCGTGCCGGTAAGCATACGTTGGAAGAGCCGTAGTCGAATGGAATCATCCATCAAGGAGTTGGATGAACACTAAAGATGGAAAGTCATCACGTGGTTCTTGGGGTCTTCCCCGGGCTTAGCATCGAACTTAGGAATGTCCGATGGAAGTTTGGATGGAATGGGTTGCAGTGAGGTTCATGCCATATGGGATTGTTAATGAGCCTCGAAAAATCAGGTAAGTCTAACGTGGCCAAAAAAAGAAGTTGACGATTAGTCTGTGGGTATGAGTAATAACCGTGTGGCGCAGAAAACCCTGGGGGGCCCTGCATAGCATACTGTTGTGTGTTATACCCATATGTGTTTCCCGGGGGGTACTGCTGGAAGTTCTGTGGGTAATAAGCCATCTGGTTCACCGGTTGAGTGTTGATAACTGGTTGGTGGATATTCTGCTGAGTGGGGATGGTCGGTATGGTACCCTGGGGTTGCGAAAACCCAGGAATGGTTGTTGTTCCTAGTTGGGGAAAAGTTCCTTGGAGTTGTTGTGTTCCAGGGATGTTACCACTATATTGAGTAAGTGGAGGGTTTCCCATAGTAAGGTTGGGGGGTGGCTGCGACAATGGTGTCCATGGAAGGTTCGTTCCTGCTTGAGGAGCGTGTGGAAATTGAAGGGATGGGTTCCATGGAGTTGTAGCAGCTGAAGGATAAGGGAAGCCGGAGTTCAGGTTGGGGGGAATCTGAGATTTCCCCCCAGCTGGGTTCCAGTTTCCAAATAGTGAGTAACCCCCACTCTGTGGGATTTGAGGGTCCCAAGAAGGAAGCATACCTGACGGGGGATGTTGAGGATGAGGTCCAGTTGGAAAACCGGTATAAGGTTGTCCGCTGCCAGGTGTGTTGTACATACCATACTGAGCAGATGCTACTGGTTGGGGGGTTTGTTGGATAGAGCCAATAGGTTGTCCTCCAGCAGATGGGTTGGATGGCCCTACAGGAGGAGGTTGTTGACTAGGAACGGGGTTCCCAACAAAGGGTTGTCCTCCCGCTAGTTGGGTTGATGGCCCACCCGGGGGAGTTTGGTTATTGGAGTTGGGGACCATGGCAGTCGGTTGGCCACCTCCTGAGATAGTGTAGATAGTGGCCGAAGGTGACCCTCCGGTCAAAATGGAAGATCCAACAGTATGACTTGGTGTTCTTCCGCCGCTAGCCAAATATGATAGTGTCGATTGGCCAATGGCACCAAAAGTGCCGATTTGTGGAGTGGGTCTTCCATATCTGACAGGTGAGGACGGAGAAAAAACTGGGTTATCCCTCATAGAATGTGCGCCAAACATAGGTTATGGAAACAAATGTGGGGAATTTAACCGAGGGGTATCGGGGGTGCCGTCCATAACGTGCTCAATGGTAGGAGGTGTTGAGATATTGTAACTTCAAAGAATATTATATTTGTACTTTATTATTCCGGAGATGTTTCATTCCTCCGTGAAGATCTTATTGTATATCCGGAGATGTTTATTCCTCCGTGGGAATGTGGTAACTCGGGTTATTAGACTTCCCTAGTGGGGGTCGGCCCTGTATGTGTCATGTGGGTCAAAGGATTATTAGACCACCCTAGAGGGGTCGGCCCAGTCAGTTGTAGGGGGGTATTTAACCCATTGGTTAAATACGAGCCTACATGTACTTGTGTAAAAGATATGTCAGAGTAGTGTATAAATAGAGGAGGTGTGTTCCTCATTTGACACACTCACTCACTTGAGGATAGCGCACTTGTGGAGGAGAGGTCTGCTATTGTGGAGGAGGAGATCATGTCTCAGGGTTTCATCTTTGTATATTGCTGGTCATCTATATTGAGGAAGCTTTACTGGGTTTTCTACCCCATGAGGGTTTCCCAGGATAAATCTGTGTCTCTCATGTTTATGCCATGCTTGTTGTTTCTTCAGTGATCCTATATATATATGCTATTATTGTGAAATGGAATGTAATGCTTCTATTTTCTATCTTATCATATTAAATCTTAACATGGTATCAGAGCTAACCTGAAGGAAGACAAGGTATGGCACTTACGACACTTGCTTTACTTATGACAATTTGAAGGTTAGGGTTTTACATAGCAAAAACCAGTCATCGTGGCACTTTCGCTATAACTCCATTTTGGCGAAGGTTCAAGGTCTGAAAAGTTTACAGGTCGAATATAACATCCCCAGGTACCTTGTGTCCAAATGGAATCCTCAGATTCGTTGTACTTTGTAAGTTATGATCAGTATAAGTTAGGGTTTCTGCCTCTTCCAGATCTCAGTCAAAATCAGGTGACCTTAGAAAAAAGGTCATAACTTGGGCTAGGAAGCTCCAAATGAAGTTTCGTAAAAAGTGACAGGTATTACACAGACTTTAATATATCAAGAAACGTTTTCAGAGGCCGAAGGTGAACCAGTGACACGTGGCACGCCGTACAAGTGCGCTCTCCTGTTTCATCCCATAAACAGGTCACGTTGCGACACCTGGCATAACTCTCTCTCAGAGAGTCCAATTGAGGTCAGACCTATCAGGATGGAAAGATAACAGGTCGAGCTATCTCAGGAAAAGTTTTCAGAGGCCGAAGTTCAAACAGTGACACGTGGCATGCCGTACAAGTTTGATCTCCTGTTTTACCCCATAAACAGGTCACGTTGCGACACTTGGCATAAATCTCTCTCAGAAAACCCAATTGAGGTCAGACCTATCAGGATGGAAACATGACAGGTCAGGCTACTGCAGAAAAAAGGTTTCAGACCCTGTGGAGCAAAACTTTCAGAGTTATAGTAGAAACAATCAGGTACATATTTCTGTCAAAACAGAATTATTTTTGGAGCACCTTTATTCATGGCTTCCAGAATTTAGGGTTTCGGAGAAAGTTAGAATTCTTGGAATCGGAATCCACTGATGAATGCCACTCAAAAAAATTGAAATTTAGAGACCAAGATCGAATTTTTTGGTTGGGTAGAAGACCGGGCTTGATTAAACCCTAGCTCAGGATTTTGATCGGAAAGATGGAAAATTAGGGCTTCAACAAAAGTTGGAATTTTTGAAGTCTGTAACCACGGCTAGAAGCTCCTCAGAAAAATAAGAGTTTAGAGCCTTGGATCAAAACTTTTCAATGAGCAGAAGGGTGGGCTTCATCAAACCCTAGTTCGGGATCCTGTCTAGAAGATCCAGAAGTTTCAAAGGCAATTTTGAGGGGTCAAATTTTGGAGATTTCAAAATTGAAGTATGCTAGTTTGATCAGCCCAGCAAGACACATCCTTCCATTCATTCGGAAGTGTGAAAGTCAAAGATTGAATTTTTAGCGTTTCTCCAGCAAACTCTAATCAAGCTCCAGATCAAGTTTCAAGGGGAGTTGAGGCTAAGAAGAAGTCTCGACAGGTATGACTTAAGGAGTTTCAGGTATGTCTTGAAATCTGATTCTTGATTAAGTTCATAATGTGTTTTGTCTTCATGTTATTTATTAGTACAATCTTGATTAATGTTAGAATTGTCTTATCACCCTAGTAACAGTATGAATGCATGTGAATGATCGAAGACATTCATTGATTAGGGCTATATGATTGTACTAATGCATTATGGTGTTGTGTGAGGTTGATGTTGTCTACTAACAAGATACAGGTACATCACAAAAGACAAATCAAGTTCCATGACCATGACATCATGAAGACAAAGACTCATCCATAATCTTTGTTCTACTTACGAGGTATGTATGACTTTGTTGTATTATGCTTAACCTATGAGACATGCAGGTTCTAGCTCAGGATCTCTAAATCATTGAAGAGATTGTTTAGGTATGTTGTACATAACTAAGCAGGTATACTAATCCAGGTATGTTCTCCTATGTCATGTTAGAATCTTACCTTTTATTGGGATCCCTTATATAAGTATACTTGGCATGATTAGATATTATTATTCATAAAGTTAGTAATCAAGGGATTATGCATATTATGTCTTTTATCTTGATTGATGATATGCATGAGTACAAGAAGTCTTCCCTGAAATCTTGAATACTAATGTTTATTATTTATGATCGTGACTATACATATTCAAGACTATTTAGATGTTTTGATAATGTTTATAATATACTAATGAATGTATGTTTGTGTATGAGATCATGAGGATGACACTAGTGCACACTTGAGCATGCACAGTGGTACAGAATGAATACAAGTTCAAAAGACATATAGAAGATCAAGCGGGAGGCAACCACACAAACATAAAAGATAAGTATTTGAGTTGTTATTTGAAATAGTAAATGATATTGCTTGTATGCATATTTGTATTCCTAGAATATATCATGCTGAGTGTAAACATTCATAGAGCATTGAACAGTATACTACTAATATGCATGTGATTGGTAAGTTGGACAAACATTCCGTTGTTGCTTGTATAGAATGAAACCTCTTTGCTGACATGCTGAGAGCTGTGCACACTCTCGATAGTATGTTCTGGTAGAGATGGAAGGCATCTAGATAGCCACTGTATGCATACAGGATATGGGAAAGTGTTGTGCCAAAGTATTGGTCAAAATAGTTGCATAACTATGTAAATGATATCTGTATGCATAATAGGTTATCATGTCAATATGATTTGATGATTATGAAGTATTACTAATCATGTACTTAATTTTGATTTGTAGGAAAGATCATGATGAATGATAAACACTGAACAAGCGATGGATGTTAAACAAAAAAATATATTTTCAAATCAAACACACTATAGAAGGCTTGTGGCTAGAAGATTCTCTTAGAAAGAAGAAGAGAATCATGATGATATGTTTGCTCCAAGTGGCTAGATAAGACCATTCTCTTAATGGTGTAATTAAAGAAGAAGTGTGAATCAGGTTCTGTATGGGTTCCCAGGATCGATAGTAATTGATGAGAATACATGTGAGGATTGCATCATCCTTGAACACAAGTTCTAAAGTGAGCCGTAGACAAGTGTCTCCGAGAAAGAAGAGGGATTGTATCATCCTTGAACACTTGTTATAAAGAGAGCTGTAGATGTATGTCTTCGAAAATGAAGTCCTTGGTGGACATGAGAGGATTGGATCATCCCTGGACTTCAGTCCAAAAGAAGAGCCGTAGACGTATGTCTTCGTGAATGAAGTTCTTGGTGAACATGTGAGGGGATTGGATCATCCCTGGACTTCAGTCCGAAAGAAGAGTCGTAGACGTATGTCTTCGTGAATGAAGTTCTTGGTGAACATGTGAGGGGATTGGATCATCCCTGGAATTCAGTCTGAAAGAAGAGTCGTAGATGTATGTCTTCGAGAATGAAGTCCTTGGTGGACGGTTGAGGATTAAGTCATCCTTGGACGTGGTCCTAAATGTACGGTGGAGGATTAAGTCATCCTTGGACGTGGTCCTAAATGTACGGTTGAGGATTAAGTCATCCTTGGACGTGGTCCTAAATGTACGGTTGAGGATTAAGTCATCCTTGGACGTGGTCCTAAATGTACGGTGGAGGATTAAGTCATCCTTGGATGTGGTCCTAAATGTACGGTTGAGGATTAAGTCATCCTTGGACGTGGTCCTAAATGTACGGTGGAGGATTAAGTCATCCTTGGACATGGTCCTAAATGTACGGTGGAGGATTAAGTCATCCTTGGACGTGGTCCTAAATGTACGGTGGAGGATTAAGTCATCCTTGGACGTGGTCCTAAATGTACGGTGGAGGATTAAGTCATCCTTGGACGTGGTCCTAAATGTACGGTGGAGGATTAAGTCATCCTTGGACGTGGTCCTAAATGTACGGTGGAGGATTAAGTCATCCTTGGACGTAGTCCTAGATGTACGGTTGAGGATTGAGTCATCCTTGGACGTGGTCCTAAATGTACGGTTGTGGATTAAATCATCCTTGGACAGTAAATCCAGTAATTCCGAAAGGAAGGATAGTCCTAAATGAATTGAGTGGATTAAATCATCCTTGGACAGTAAATCTAGTAATTCCGAAAGGAAGGATAGTCCTAAATGAATTGAGTGGATTAAATCATCCTTGGACAGTAAATCCAGTAATTTCGAAAGGAAGGTGTTATAGCTTGAAATGACACCTCTCTGTCCGTGACGACACTTGCTTCCCTTGGTCGCATGACGACACTTCTTGAGATCAAGTTCAGTCACACAACAGGACAATTGTGGATGGAGGAGTCATTTGGGACACTAAAAATGGTTGAAATTACCTCATTCTTGACCCATTTGATGTATATGACCCTTAGGAACATTTTTCCAGACCAAACTATCTCCTGAAAATGAGCAGAAAAGCCTGTTTTTGGCCATTTTTCACTATGAGCGCGACTCTACTGTTATAATAGTAGCGTGTGTACGCGACTTTGTCTCATTTAAAGTAGTGCCCATTGCCATATGTACGCGACTTTGTATACTGTAGAGTAGGGTACATTCTTGTTTTGGTCAAAATCTCAAAATTCGAGTAAGTTAAGTTGGTTGGGAAACCTCTTGAGTGGTTATAACTTCTTTTCCTCTTCCTCATTGACTATATAAGGAGGGTAGAAGGGTCATGTGAAGGGAGCAAGCCCAATTGAAAAGTTATGCTGGAGGAATGGAGACCTTCATCCCCCTCTCTTGTGCTTCAGTTTTGGTAAACCCTAGTACAATTTCTTAGAGGTTGGGATCCTTGGAGAACGGAAGCAGGAGATCTTGAATCTAGGTTTCGTGAAGTGCCAAGCTTGAAGGAAGGTATAATTTTATGTACTTGCTTTCATTCATTAATAAAGATCAGGCGTTCTTCTCTTTCCAAATATGACCTATTAATGTGTCTTAAGATTTGATCACTGTTTGATTATAGTTTGATGTCTCTTTCCATTATAGATATCAGTATTATATATGTAGTCAAATGTATTTGAGAAAGGTATCAAGTTGTTTTGCAGGTCTGGGCATTGCGACACTGGATAAGCATTGAAGAGCGAGGGAGGAAAAGCTAGGATCAACCTTCTGAATAAGGTGCCTACATCTCTAAACCCTAATCTCTTCATTTATTAGTTATACTTGCAGAATGCTTGTAAGTCTATCTTTATCACCGTAAGTTGGTAGTTTCTCCCCTGAACTATAGGTGCATTTTCCCCACAACAGAATGGCGACTCCGCTGGGGAAAGCCTAACTGCTTAGGGGTATCCAAGGTCATTTCTTCAGTCTTGTTTGATGGTCTTTGTTCATTTTCTTGATTAGGATCAGTTAGTAGGCTCTGTTTGACCCTCCTGGGCTTTTTACAGACCCTTCCCAACCCTTGCAAACCTTTGTGGACCCAGTTTGGGGGTTTTAACCCCATTTTTTAGACTTTTTTTTCTTGTACGCTACTGTTTGTACCACACAGTAGCGCCCATACGCTACTTTTCCTTTGCACAGTAGCGCCCATACTGCTATGAGCGCTAGTTTCCTTCATACACAGTAGCGCTCAAAATCTGGGTTTGAAATTTTTGAGTTTTTGGGTTGTGGACCCAAATCTGGGGGCTGTGGCTGCATTTTTTGGGGTCCCTGATGACCTTAGGTCTGTGTTAAATCCATGTAAGTGGTCTCCCATCCTTGTATTGATCCTACATTCATGATTTGAACCTCTTTTGATCATTTTGGGCTTGTTTGGAAAGTTTTGGGGTTTGTTGACTTAAGTTGGGGGGTTGTGGACCTGTTTGGTGTTTTGTACCCTAATTTGAGTCTGATTGAACTTGATTGCCCCATTTCCACTGGATTTGAAACCTCTTGAGTCTTTTTGACCCTGTTTGTATCTATTTGAGTGAAATTTCTCTTTTAGGTTGGTTTCTTGTCCTCCCTTATGCTTTTAGTTTTTCTTTTGTAGTGAAAGCTCAAGTGTTTTGGCTGTTGTTCAAGACCTTGTTTTCATTGTTTACGTGCAGACCTGACTTTACCAAACCATACTTCTTCGTAGGTCATTTGCTTCGTTTGGGTCTAAAAGTAGTTTTTGTACTCTTTTCCCAATGTTTGGCATGCTTACATCAATAAGAATTTGAAAGTCATATAAGGTAGCTTTTACTGCTTCATAAAGAGAACCTGAAAGTTTCTTTGCTTTGCTTTGATAGTAGGTTAGTTTCAGTTTTTGTTTCTTACCTTTGAAAAGCATAAAGAATTTTGATTCATTTTCTAAATAGAGTACCTTGCAAGTGGCTTAAAAGATTTTAGAGTGCTTTGCATAAAAAAGAACAAGTTTTCTTTTGCATACTTATTGGTTTGAGTAGCTGCATTTTTAGGTTTTGAGTTTAATTTTTTACATTTAGACTTTATTTTTACCTTTTTTGCATTCAAAAGATTAAAAAATTGCATTTGCACATGCATTCTAGATCAGAATTTTAAGACTTGCATTGAAAAGAAAAAGATTTGTTTGGTGGTAAATATTTCATTTTCAGTACTCTATTTCTATTATAACCACTCTCACACACCCACTACCTTTTTGAGTAATCAAGTAACCTTTAAAATGAACTCTAATAAAATGAACTAGCAACATTTTCTTTTCTAGGTTACACTACACCAACTAGTCTTGGTTAGGATCTTGGGTTTAAAACACCTTAAACCACCCAAGATCACACATTGCGCAAAAATCGTAGTGAGACTATCATTAGGCAAACCCACCTCACTCAAAATTTGCCTGGGAGCATATGCAGTAGGTCAATGTGAGATCAGTTTGTGGGAATACCCCTCCTACTTTCTGTTCGAACATACGCCAGGATCGGATTGCGTATTGGGGACTCTTTCGAGTTTCGGGCTTAGCTACCCTGCCCACGCTTTCTGATTCGACCGGTGACTGTTCCCCCAGGAGTTTTCGGTGTTGTGGTATCCTTAGTATCAGACTCTAGGTTCATACACAGGTGACAGCGGAGGGTATATCCACTGTACCTAGGACAGACGTGGGAGGAAATCCCTTGCAGGTCTTTGGGAGGGCGGTTGGGTGATTCCAGCGCTTGCACCCTTAGTCATTGTATTGTGGACCCCGGGTAACTGTCCTTCATCCTTCGTTGATCTGTTCTGGGCCCTCATCATCCCAGACTCTTCTCCGGAAGGCATCTGTTTGCCTGGTTTGATTTACTTAGGACCTTTTTTTAGTGGTGTGCTCTTTGTGCTACTTGTTTTTAGTTTGCCTTAGGGAAATTCTTGTTCATTTGAGCGAGAAACTATGTCTAGCATTCCGGCGAGTGCCAATCAAGGTACCCCTGTTCCGGGGGATCCTTGTGTTGTTCCATTCATTGGAAACATTGGTGCTCCCTTAATGGCTACTCTGAATCTTCCTGGATTCACTATTGGGCTGCCGGTTTGGTTGTTTTCCACTCCGAATGCCTTGCATGCTCCTGACGCTTCTTTTGTGAGCACCTCAAATCAAGAGCATCAGAACCCTGTGCCTCCTTTGCCAGTAACATCTTCTCCTCCTCCTTCTACCTCATGTGGCGAAAGAAGCAATACTAGTAACCAGCAGTCTAAAAGGAATAGACGGGGGAAGAATAGGAAGAAGATGCCAAAACAAGGGGGCAAGCACCCTGCCTCTGCAAATCATGCAGGGCGCACCCACCCAGCCTCTGGAGGTCATGCTGGGAGAAAAGTTTTAGTCACTGAAAATCATACTGAAAGTTTGTCTTCAACCACTGTCAGTCATGTTGAGGACACGTCATTGATCACTGCTAGTCATATTAATGACAAGTCACCAGTTCCTGTGAGTCATACTGGAGATACCAGATCAGCCACTGCAAGTCATGCTGAGGGAGTTGACATTGTCGACAAACCCAACAAATAGAAGCTTAAGTTCCCTTGTAAGTTTTGTGAGGGAGACCACCTTACTTACTTGTGCCCTGTACTTCCAGAAGTGCAAAAAGTGTGGTCCTTAGTTCAAAAGTCTTCTGCTTCTGAGCAACCAGCCTCTGTGAGTCATGCTGGGGGCAAGCTGTCAGCCAATGTTAGTCATGCTGAGAGTACTGACGTTGTAAAGGAGTCTAAACCTATAGGACGGAAACCAAAGTTCCCTTGTAAACTTTGTAAGGGAGATCACCTTACTCACCGATGCCCTGCCATTCCAGAGGCACGAAGAGTGTGGTCCATGTCTGAAGGAACCTCTGTTCCTGAGTTGTCTATAGATTCCCTGCAGTCAGATCAACCTTTGGTTGATAAAGTGGTTGAACCAATGCAATCTTTGGTCGACCCCACTCTTCCTTCGGAGAGTGAAGTGATTGAATCGATGCAATCTTCGACCGATCCCATCAGTCCTTCAGAGATTGATGCACCTACTACTGAAGTCTTCTGCATTACCAGTTTGGATGTTCCTGAAAAAGGGGGCACTTCATCTGTTCCATGTGAACCCCTACCAAGCCCTAGGATTGTTTCCTTTGATTGGAATAGTCTAGCCGAGCCTCGCCTTCCTTCTTCGACACCTTTTCAGATAAAGGTTGATATCTGGAACCATACGGTTGATCGATGTATTGTTGATGAAGGTGCTTCTGTTAGTATCTTATCCGCTTATGCTTGGAGAGATTTGGGTTTCCCTAATGTTATTCCAGCTGTTAATTGGCCGTTGACCTTCGATAGAAGACCTAGTGAACCGATCGGATTCCTCCGTCAGGCACCTGTTACCTTGGGTGGAAAAACAGTCTTAGTTGATTTTATGGTTCTAAAGGACCCTGTGGACTTTGATATGATCCTCGGGCATGATTACGTTTATGCTATGCATGCTGTGGTGTCTACGCTTTTTCGTGTGATGCATTTCCCTCATAACGAAAACATTGTCACCATCGATCAGCTTGCATTCGTTGATCCTCCTTATTACCCAACTGAAGACCAGTCTGATCCCTCGTCATTAGGCACTACTATGTCACACGAGCCTTATGTGGCATATTGTTCCTTGAGTTCAACTGCTACTGAGAAGAAGTCTCTGAGTTCATGCTTACCTTCTCGGGATTTGGTCCCAGCTTTTGACCAAGTGACACCTCCATTTGAATGTTTAGATATGTATTCTATCTGGGATGATATACTTCCTTCCGATGAAGTTTTCCTAGAGTCTATAGTACAGTTTGCCATTCATTTGGATGTTGATCCAGTCGCAGTTATGTCCAGCCCCGGTTTGACCTTAATGTCTGATCTTCCTACTGTTGAGTCTTTGGACTCTCATATAGATCCACAAATCGGTGTTCCTGCTGAGTTTGATTCTGCTTCTAGAATTTTCAACTCCCGTGATGATGAATTTGTTTCTACAGATTCCATCATGTCCTTCAACTTTGATCTTCATCCTGAATTTGATCTTGTTGATTGTAAGTCCTCGGGCTTGGGCACCATAGAGTCTTCATTCGAAAACTCTGCTTTGTTTATGCCTGCTGTTGATGATAGTGAAGTTGAAAGTATTTCTACCACGGTGACTTGTATCGGGTCTTCCTTTACATATGTTTTAGATATGATCCCGGTACTAATGTTTCTTGGAGACATGATTCTTAGCTGGATGTATACTTGCTTACTGGTCCTTTTCGACACCTTGTGCGACCATGTCAGGTATATTCGGAACCTTGCATATAGGTTTAGGCTTCCCCGCTGTTATGTTGCATTTGAACCTTTTGCCATCCGAATTCGCCATAGGGTCGAACCTGTTGGATATTGGTGTGTTAGCCACCTCTTTATGCATTGTGCACCAGTCCGACAGCAGAGCCTACCTAACATGGGTCACCCTAGTCAGCACCCTTATGCCATTCTGGTGCCCATGCCGAGTTTTTCTCATAGGTTCGGGAGCCTTTTTAGATTTACCATGACTTTGAGAAGAAGCCTCATATCTTTCTTCCTCATATATTTCTGGCCATCCCTGATAACGCTCCCATCTTTGTGTTCAAATTGCATATGGATCTATTATGATCCCGCTTGCGCTAATGAGTCTGAAGCCGGCTTCCACGCTTTTAGCCCGTTGTATAAGCCTCCATCTCTGATCTCATTTCCGCTAAGCCCTGTATCATTTTGCCTTTTCAATTTGACACCTTTTACCTGGAGGAGACACACCCTCAGTGTCCTTATCTTGCCCATGTTCCTTGCATTAGGCATAGCTTTGTTCCATGCGCTTGGAGCTAGTTTTGCATGTCCCTGACACTCGTTTCCTCCCATTTCGAGCATTCTTCTTTTACTTCGAGCTCGTTAAAAACAGTAAGTAAGTTACGAGCAGTCTTCCACCTTTCCTTCGAGCTCGTTAAAAACAGTAAGGAGGCTATGAGCAGTCTTCCACCTTTCCTTCGAGCTCGTTAAAAACAGTAAGGAGGCTACGAGCATTCTTCTACCTTCACTTTGAGCTCGTTAAAAACAGTAAGTAGGTTATGAGTATTTCTTTCATCTTCACTTCGAGCTCGTTAAAAACAGTAAGGAAGTTGTGAGCATTTTCCTATCTCCTTTGAGCTCGTTAAAAACAGTAAGGAGGTCATGAGTTTACTTTTCCGGACTCGTTAAACCTTTACGGAAAAGATCCCTATGGAGTTCTTTTAAGCCCTTTTCAGACTCCTTAAATAGGAAAAGTTTGCCGAGCATAGTTGTCTTTTCAGGCTCGTTAAAATAACTGAACTGACATCCACTTAGGTATAGAATTACCCCTTTTCCGGGCCTTGGTGGATAATTTACGGAAAAGGTATACTCTAGGTATACTTTTGTATGCGCTAGAAGAGTTCTTCTTCCATCATTTTACACTTTTTCGGGGAAGGAGACTAACTTTACGAAAAAGGACCTTTGGAGTCGTCTTTAGGGTTTTCAGACTCTCGAAATGTGAAAATACCAAGCGAGCACATACCAATCCGGGCTCAATATAAAATCCACGGATAAGTGTATAGAGGACTGTTTAAGTTTTTCAACTCTATAAGCAAGAAAACACCGCCGAGCACAGACCAATCCGGGCTCGATATAAAATCCACGGATAGGTGTATGGAGTTTTCTTCTAGGTTTTTCAGACTCCTTAAATATGAAAATACCGTCGAGCATGCTTTAGTTCTTTGTCAAGCTCGTTAAAAAATGAAAAAAGGAAAGGGAAGGGAAGAATGTTAAAATATCTTTCAATATGATGGCAGCGAGTCAACTATCTCCTTGAACAAAGCACCTGTTTTGAGTCTATCAAATAAGTTGGGTTCTAGTATTGACCTTAGGGTAAACTTGATATCAGAGTTCCTACTCCTCCGTTTGGTTAGTCTTCCAATCATTTGGAGAATCTGTTAATGTCTCCTACATTGCAGATATGTATCGTGGTCTCTTTGTGTTCAAAGCTGCCTAAGTCACTCTTGTGTCGTGCTCACTGTTCAAGGATGCAACCTGTGTCGGCCATTCTGCAGTTGCCTTGACCTCATGTGTCGGCCATTCCTTGGTGTCAGTATGTTTCATCCTGTGTTCCGTCCTACTCCAAATAAGCTCATACCTTTTGAGTGTCCCTCATGTTGGATGATGGAGGATGCATTAAGGCCTCCCTTCCAACGGACTTCTTCCCATCGACTTCAACTCATTGTGCTCTGGGAATGAAGTTTAGAGTTTCGGTTAGTACCTTGGGGATTGCAGTCATTAGTGGCAGTTTCCCTCGCTATTGGATAGATGGGAATACATCAATGTCTCCTATCCGATGGATTCTTCAAGTGTTCGACGGCAAGACCATCTATTCGCACTTGCTTGAATGTACTAGGTACCTTGGGTTCCATTTTCATTATTGGTGGACACCCTCGCGTTTGTTAACGGTATACATCAATGACCGGTAATCAAACGATACCTCCCATGTTCGACAACAGCTCATTTATTCGCATGGATAGGTTTGTACCTTGGGTTGTTTTTGGATGAAGACCTTGGGATCCTCGATAGCATCACCTCATTTATGTTATCGCCCAAGTTGCGCAAGACTGAGCCCCACTCCTTTTGGCTCTTGATGAGACATAGATCCAGCTTGTTCTCTATGGCTATGTTCTCCAGTTTTGACATAGATCCACCTTGTATTTATGTGGCTATGTTTCGACTTATGTTCCTCATGGATCCACGCTTGTATTTTAGTGGCCATGATATATGCATCAGTATTTTGGATCATTATTGTATCCTCTTGGAGATCATGTTCCACCATTTGAACATGGACAGTTACCCCATGGATAAGTTTGTCTGACTTTGCCTTTGCTTTCAGGTACTTCATTTGAGCCTATGATTCTTGGTTTCTCCGTTCCTCCACGATTCAACTCTTTTTTTATTTTTTATAATGTATTTCGGCCATCATTTCCCGTACTCCCTCTGACCTCATACATTAGGGGGCATCTGTTATAGCTTGAAATGACACCTCTCTGTCCGTGACGACACTTGCTTCCCTTGGTCGCATGACGACACTTCTTGAGATCAAGTTCAGTCACACAACACGACAATTGTGGATGGAGGAGTCACTTGGGACACTAAAAATGGTTGAAATTACCTCATTCTTGACCCATTTGATGTATATGACCCTTAGGAACATTTTTCCAGACCAAACTATCTCCTGAAAATGAGCAGAAAAGCCTGTTTTTGGCCATTTTTCACTATGAGCGCGACTCTACTGTTATAATAGTAGCGTGTGTACGCGACTTTGTCTCATTTAAAGTAGCGCCCATTGCCATATGTACGCGACTTTGTATACTGTAGAGTAGGGTACACTCTTGTTTTGGTCAAAATCTCAAAATTCGAGTAAGTTAAGTTGGTTGGGAAACCTCTTGAGTGGTTATAACTTCTTTTCCTCTTCCTCATTGACTATATAAGGAGGGTAGAAGGGTCATGTGAAGGGAGCAAGCCCAATTGAAAAGTTATGCTGGAGGAATGGAGACCTTCATCCCCCTCTCTTGTGCTTCAGTTTTGGTAAACCCTAGTACAATTTCTTAGAGGTTGGGATCCTTGGAGAACGGAAGCAGGAGATCTTGAATCTAGGTTTCGTGAAGTGCCAAGCTTGAAGGAAGGTATAATTTTATGTACTTGCTTTCATTCATTAATAAAGATCAGACGTTCTTCTCTTTCCAAATATGACCTATTAATGTGTCTTAAGATTTGATCACTGTTTGATTATAGTTTGATGTCTCTTTCCATTATAGATATCAGTATTATATATGTAGTCAAATGTATTTGAGAAAGGTATCAAGTTGTTTTGCAGGTCTGGGCATTGCGACACTGGATAAGCATTGAAGAGCGAGGGAGGAAAAGCTAGGATCAACCTTCTGAATAAGGTGCCTACATCTCTAAACCCTAATCTCTTCATTTATTAGTTATACTTGCAGAATGCTTGTAAGTCTATCTTTATCACCGTAAGTTGGTAGTTTCTCCCCTGAACTATAGGTGCATTTTCCCCACAACAGAAGGATAGTCCTAAATGAATTGAGTGGATTAAATCATCCTTGGACAGTAAATCCAGTAATTCCGAAAGGAAGGATAGTCCTAAATGAATTGAGTGGATTAAATCATCCTTGGACAGTAAATCCAGTAATTCCGAAAGGAAGGATAGTCCTAAATGAATTGAATGGATTAAATCATCCTTGGACAGTAAATCCAGTAATTCTGAAAGGAAGGATAGTCCTAAATGAATTGAGTGGATTAAATCATCCTTGGACAGTAAATCCAGTAATTCTGAAAGGAAGGATAGTCCTAAATGAATTGAGTGGATTAAATCATCCTTGGACAGTAAATCCAGTAATTCCGAAAGGAAGGATAGTCCTAAATGAATTGAGTGGATTAAATCATCCTTGGACAGTAAATCCAGTAATTCCGAAAGGAAGGATAGTCCTAAATGAATTGAGTGGATTAAATCATCCTTGGACAGTAAATCCAGTAATTCCGAAAGGAAGGATAGTCCTAAATGAATTGAGTGGATTAAATCATCCTTGGACAGTAAATCCAGTAATTCCGAAAGGAAGGATAGTCCTAAATGAATTGAATGGATTAAATCATCCTTGGACAGTAAATCCAGTAATTCCGAAAGGAAGGATAGTCCTAAATGAATTGAGTGGATTAAATCATCCTTGGACAGTAAATCCAGTAATTCCGAAAGGAAGGATAGTCCTAAATGAATTGAGTGTATTAAATCATCCTTGGACAGTAAATCCAGTAATTCCGAAAGGAAGGATAGTCCTAAATGAATTGAGTGAATTAAATCATCCTTGGACAGTAAATCCAGTAATTTCGAAAGGAAGGATAGTCCTAAATGAGATTGAGTGGACTGATCATCCTATAAATAGATTGGGATTGCCTCGTCCCTAGACATGGTGATATGTCTTAAAGTGATAAGGACTAATCATCCTGTAAATAGATTGGGATTGCCTCGTCCCTAGACATGGTGAGATGTCTTAAAGTGATAAGGACTAATCATCCTGTAAATAGATTGGGATTGCCTCGTCCCTAGACATGGTGAGATGTCTTCAAGTGATAAGGACTAATCATCCTGTAAATAGATTGGGATTGCCTCGTCCCTAGACATGGTGAGATGTCTTCAAGTGATAAGGACTAATCATCCTGTAAATAGATTGGGATTGCCTCATCCCTAGACATGGTGAGATGTCTTAAAGTGATAAGGACTAATCATCCTGTAAATAGATTGGGATTGCCTCGTCCCTAGACATGGTGAGATGTCTTAAAGTGATAAGGACTAATCATGCTGTAAATAGATTGGGATTGCCTCATCCCTAGACATGGTGAGATGTCTTAAAGTGATAAGGACTAATCATCCTGTAAATAGATTGGGATTGCCTCATCCCTAGACATGGTGAGGTGTCTTAAAGTGATAAGGATTGATCATCTTGTAAGTTGATCTGGATTGCATCATCCATAGACATGAGAGTTATCTTAAACCGAGAGGGACTGATCATCCCGTAAGCGGATCAGGATTGTATCATCCTTGGACCTATGTACTAAAGTGAGAGGGATTGATCATCCCATAATTGGATCTTGTGTGTTGCAGGGTATGCTGCTATTGTGTATACTTGTATTGATGAGGATACTTGTATTGATGATATGTATACTTGTATTGATGAGGATACTTGTATTGATGATGTGTATACTTGTATTGATGAGGATACTTGTATTGATGATGTGTATACTTGTATTGATGAGGATACTTGTATTGATGATGTGTATACTTGTATTGATGAGGATACTTGTATTGATGATGTGTATACTTGTATTGATGAGGTTACTTGTATTAATGATATTTATACTTGTATTGATGATGTTGTTGATCGTGATGATCTAGATGACGATGTTGTTGATCGTGATGATCTAGATGACGATGTTGTTGATCGTGATGATCTAGATGACGATGCTGCTGATCGTGATGATCTAGATGACGATGCTGCTGATCATGATGATCTAGATGACGATGCTGCTGATCGTGTGATGACGATGTTGATGATCATGTGATGACGATGCTGATGATCGTGTGATGATGATGCTGATGATCGTGTGATGACGATGTTGATGATCGTGTGATGACAATGTTGATGATCATGTGATGACGATGTTGATGATCGTGTGATGACGATGCTGATGATTGTGTGATGACGATGCTGATGATCGTGATGCTGATGACGATGTTGATGATCGTGTGATGACGATGCTGATGATCGTGAGATGATGATGCTGATGATCGTGAGGATCCAGATGTTGATGTTGCTGTAGTTGTTCGAGTGCTACAGAAGATAAAGACTCAGTACTGAAGATGTTGATGTTCCAGTATTGAAGATGTTCCAGTAAATGCTTGGGTTATTGATGATGTTGAGAAAGCTTCCAATGATTTATAGATGTATCATGTATGATGTTGATGACTCCTTGCTCGTGCATATGCTGTTATAATATCCTTCTCGTTAAGGGGGAGTGTTGAGATATTGTAACTTCAAAGAATATTATATTTGTACTTTATTATTCCGGAGATGTTTCATTCCTCCGTGAAGATCTTATTGTATATCCGGAGATGTTTATTCCTCCGTCGGAATGTGGTAACTCGGGTTATTAGACTTCCCTAGTGGGGGTCGGCCATGTATGTGTCATGTGGGTCAAAGGATTATTAGACCACCCTAAAGGGGTCGGCCCAGTCAGTTGTAGGGGGGTATTTAACCCATTGGTTAAATACGAGCCTACATGTACTTGTGTAAAAGATATGTCAGAGTAGTGTATAAATAGAGGAGGTGTGTTCCTCATTTGACACACTCACTCACTTGAGGATAGCGCACTTGTGGAGGAGAGGTCTGCTATTGTGGAGGAGGAGATCATGTCTCAGGGTTTCATCTTTGTATATTGCTGGTCATCTATATTGAGGAAGCTTTGCTGGGTTTTCTACCCCATGAGGGTTTCCCAGGATAAATCTGTGTCTCTCATGTTTATGCCATGCTTGTTGTTTATTCAGTGATCCTATATATATATGCTATTATTGTGAAATGGAATGTAATGCTGCTATTTTCTATCTTATCATATTAAATCTTAACAGGAGGACCATCGAAGACTGGGTCTGAGTTCATGTCCTGAAAAGGGTTTTCGGGGTCCGGCGGGAACCTAGGTATAGTAACGTCTAAGGGTCTGGAGCCGTCTGCATGGGAGTGATGAAACTCTGTGCTAGACTGGATGTTGGGATCCTGAAAGTCAAAAGGACGAGTAACAGGTGGATATCGGGAAGCTGTGGAGAGCATTTGCTCTGTGTCACGTTTAAACTGTGCCGATGCTAACGGGGAATTTGCTAGACTAACCATACTAGACTGAATGGAGGCCATGATCTCATGTCCCGGAGGAAGGTTGGGGAGAGATACTGTACGAGGTACGTTACTAGAAGAACTGGTTTCCTGTAGATGAACATTGGATGCCCTAGTAATAACAGGCGGAAGCTCTTCCTAGGAAGTGATGAAGCCATAATCAGGTTCAAAAGGTGTGTCAGGAAGTCGAGTGTCTTCAACAATTTTGACGTACCCGCCTGGGACTGAAATCAGGCCAGGTATATCTCGGTCAGATCCTTCGATGGTGCCAATAGATCCTTTTGTGTCATCAGGGAAAGTTTCTGGTGGAAGGGAGGTGTTGACATCAGGTAGGAGGATGACCTTTGGTCTAGCATTTTGGGCTGTACTAGATTCAGCTGCTGTAATGTTGTCCACTATGGCAGATATATCTGGAATAACAGTGGGTGAAGTGACAGTGGGAATCTCAGATATGCTGGTGGTTGCAGAAGCTGCAAGAGATTCTAAGACTGTGCTGTGAGTAACAGTTACAGGCGGAGCTAAAGATGTAGTATGTATCAGCGGTGGAATGTTCCCTCGACCAACACCATGGCCAGGAGGAGCAGGAATGTGTGATGCAGGTGGACCAGAGGTCCATGGCGGTGGTGGCGGTGGAGGGATTTTACCCTGTACTCGTCGTGATCTCCGTGGTGGTTCTGACATGATGGCAGGAAAATGAAAATCGGGGGCAATTTCATAACACAGAACTCAAAAACTCTAATGCAGCTGAGTGTGCAGAAGAGGAGCTAGAAAAAGCAAGGCTCGCAGGCCAAAAAAATCAAGCTCTAAAATCTATACTGAGACCGGTGTCCCAGCAGGCGAGCTGATAAAAATAATGGCCAGAATGCCAACAAGAAGTCACTAAAAAGAAAAATGACCCTCTATAAAGATGAGATAACAAGAAAACTCCTAACTAAGAGCTGGAGACCTCAACAAGCTGTATCCTTCGCAAGGTGATGAAATCCAAGTTGAACAATACAACATGAGAGACCGATATGAGAAGGATATCCCTCTACCGAAAGGGATCCTGGGTAAAAGAGACCTAGTAGAAAAGTTGTGAGTATTTTGATCACAGTAGATCGAGGAGCTATGGAGAACCTCACAAAATCGAATTAATTTGCAAATACAGTGGAAAAACTTGAAAAAAAGAGATAAATTTACACACAATGTATGCTCAAATCTTTGATTAACTGACTGTCTAACATGTGAAAATGTTAGTAACAGGTTTTTATTACATCCATGAGAAAATTGAGAGCATTAGGTGGCTCAAGCTGAGTGTACAAGTCATCAATGCCAAATTGGCCTCAATCCCCCCTAGGTGGGTCCAACTCAATCCCAATCACCCCAAACAGCTACGAATTCTGGTGTGGAGGTGGCTGAAGCATGCTGAGTCATTAATTAGCTCAAGGCAGGCGTGGGTGAGCAAATAGAGGAGGTTTGGGGGCCCAAGGGAGCATTAAATGCTCCAAATCTAGCCAAAAGTGGGCAAAAATCCACCCTAGCGCCCTTGGTCAACTAAATTCCCCAAAACAAGGAGAGAGGGCGCACCAGCAATAAATGAGGGCGCACTTGTGGACAAAACTGGAGGCTGGGTGAACTGGTTTGCTCAGAAGTGGGTGTGAACACTCTCAAAGTGGGTTTTTGACCAACTATAGTCACTTAATCCAAAACATGGTTTAATTAAGCACATGGATAATTAAAATTTATGGATTATGGTACTAAGTGTGGTTACTGTTCTAACACCCCCCCTTAACCATAAATTTGTACATCTCATGAAAGATAAGTGGGAGGCCTTGGCAACAAAGGCTCAAGTCACCTCAATACAAACAGAAATTTTATTTGTCCATATGAACAGAGGAAAAGAAGTAAAACCTCATGGGATAAAAACTTCCCTAAAAAATGGACATGGGGCTGAACCTGCAATTAAATTGCAGCAATCACCATCCATCACTCACTCCAAGCAAATATCTCAAGTAAGTGAAGGTCTTCTCTGTAAAGCACTTGGTGAAAATATCAGCAGTTTGCTCGGTGGATGGGCAATACTGCAGTGAAATCACCCTGTCATGCACCAAGCCCCGAATGTAATGCATGTGGATCTCAATGTGCTTTGTTCTTTGCCTCTGTACTGGATCAGTAGATATCTTGATGGCACTTTGATTATCCACCCAAATATTGGTTGGAGAATCAATAGCAACACCAAACTCCCGAAGAATGCCTTGCAACCAAACACACTGTGTGGCTGCGTTCACTGCTGCCCTGTACTCGGCCTCTGCTGATGAAAGAGAAATTGTATGCTGTTTCTTACTTGACCAGAAAATAGGACCTTCAGCAAACATAAACACAAAACCTGAAGTGGACTTTCTATCGATGGGATCTCCCGCCCAATCGGAATCAGAAAATCCAGCTAGTTGAAGTGAAGAACCAGCTGCATAGTGTACCCCGAAGCTCTTAGTTCCTTGGACATAATGAAGGATTCTTTTGGCTTCCTTCCAATGGATCTCATGTGGCTGCTGCATATACCTTGCTACAGCACTTACAGCATAAGACAAATCAGGTCTTGTATGTGTAAGGTACAGCAAACTTCCAACTAGCTGCCTATAGAGTGTGCAATCCACCACCGGAGAGTCTTCAAATTCACCTAGTTTTATGCCTGAAAGGAATGGGCACTTGGCTGCCTTACATTCAGCCATTTTGAACTTGAATAACAGGTCTGAAGCATACTTAGATTGACTCAGCAAAATACCTCTCTCAGATTGCTCAATTTCCAAACCCAAAAATTGCCTTAGCAATCCTAGGTCGCTCATGGCAAATTCACTGTGCAAAGAAGCTTTAATTGAGCCAATTTGTTTGGTGCAGCTCCCTGTAATTAAGAGATCATCAACATACAGTACAATTACCTGCAAATTACCATCACAATGCTGCAAATAAACATTTGGATCAGACTTGCATCGACAGAAACCAATTGAGAGCAAAAAAGCATCCATTTTGGCATACCAAGCCCTGGGGGCTTGCTTGAGTCCATAGAGTGACTTCTTCAACCTGCATACAAGTGTGGGATCCTCTTGGAATCCTTCAGGCTGCTGCATATATATCTCTTCCTGTAGCTCACCATGCAAGAATGCACTTTTGACATCCATGTGGTGAACTTCCCAACCTTTACTAGCTGCCATGGCTAGAGCTAGTCTAATTGAGTCCATCTTTGCAACCGGTGCAAAGGTCTCTGTATAATCCACACCATGGATTTGTGAGTAGCCCTTAGCCACTAACCTAGCCTTATATTTCAGATCAGAACCATCAGCAATAGTTTTGGTTCGAAAAATCCACTTACATTGCACTAGTTTCCTCTTGGGAGGAAGAGGCACCAAATCCCATGTTTTGTTCTCTTGCAGAGATTGGAATTCTTCTTGCATTGCTGCCCTCCACCTTGGATCATGATGAGCTTCCTGATATGATGTTGGATCAGATCCAATCATCATATAACAGTGATCAGCAAGCTCACTCTCATTTGCAAAGGAAGCATTGATTGTTTGGGATCTAGTCTTCCTAGGCTCTTGGGGATTGCCTGCCAATTCACCTGCAGCTTCTATGATTTTTTCAGCCCACTTGGGCCTTGATGGTGACTCATGTACAGCAATGTCATCTTCAGCTATGTCATCTTCAGCAATATCAGAAAAATCAGAGGAAGAATCATCACTAATCTCATTGAGGTGTGGAGGAGAGGAGCTTTCCCCCGGTGCAAGCTCAAAATCTGGAATTGGTTCTTCTTCGAATTGCACACTTCTCTCAATGAAAGTTTTAAGTGTGGATGTGTCAAAGAGCTTATAGCCCTTTGTGTCCTCACCATAACCAACCATGATACATTCCCTGCTCTGTGGCTCCAAAGCCTTCCTCTTTTCTGATGGAATTCGAGCCCATGCTCTAGACCCAAAAATCCTGAAATTTGACACATTTGGTTTTTGGCCAAACCATGCCTCATAGGGGGTTTTTCCTTTGACTGATTTGTGAAAGGCTCTGTTCTGAATATGAGCAGCACAATTGATGGCTTCAGCCCATAGCTTAGGGCTTATATCCCTAGCTTCAATCATGCAAGTAGCCATCTCCTTGAGAGATCTATTTTTCCTCTCTGCCACACCATTTTGCTGAGGTGTGTAGGGGATTGAATGTTGCATTTGGATGCCACATTCCTCACAAAGGTGCTGAATGTTATTATTCACATATTCCTTTCCATTATCAGTCCTAAGGATCTTTATCTTATGACCACTATGGTTCTCCACTAGGGCTTTCCAAATCTTCAGTTTCTCAAACACTTCTGACTTCAATTTAAGGAAGTAAACCCAGCAGAATCGAGAGTAGTCATCTATGAATGTAAGTACATACCTTGATCCACCATATGATGGAGTGGGAAGAGGACCAATGAGGTCTGAATGTACCAATCCAAGTGGTTGAGTGGCTCTCCTTGCCATTCCCTTCTCATAGCTGCGCTCAGGATGCTTTCCAACTACACACCCAATGCATGCACCATTTGATGATCTGATTTCTGGAAGCCCTTCCACCATCTCGTCCTTGTGCAATTGCTGGAGATATTTGTAGTTCATGTGGCCAAATCTTTCATGCCACAACTTGGAGGTCTCGTTGGCATGAGAGACAAGAGCATGGTCACTAGAATTTGGAATGAAGTTTGAGAATTTGTACATTCTCTCATCATGATCTGCATACCCTACTGCAACAACTTGATTTGAGGAGATTTCTGAGATTTCTACCAAATCTGGAGTGAATGTCACTCTCTTGGCTTCTCCTGTATGAGTCATTTGATAGACTGATAGCAAATTTGTAGCCAATGAAGGTACATAGAGCACATCACTGAAATAGCCATGCTCCATGTCAATCCTTCCAATCCCCTTGGTTTGGAGTTCTGAATCATCTCCCATTCGAACTGTTGGGCCACCATTCGAATGCAAAGAGGAGAAGAGCTCTCTGGATGAAACCATATGTCTGGAAGCTCCTGAATCAATGATGAAGGATGAGGGATTCGAAGTACCTGCTACCAAAGCATGACACTTCTCCTTATTGTCAGGGTTTGAGGTGCTCTCTTTCTTCCTTGCGCCCTCAGGGACTGGGATGTTGTTCTTCTCCAGCAGCTGCGCCATTGAGTCAATGGTTTTCTTCATACATGAGCTCTCTGGATGCCATCCCCTATGACAATAGGTGCATTTGGTCTTTTCCTTTCCCTTCTTGTCCTTCTCCTTTGACAGATTCGAACCCCCATCTGCAGACTTGGTCTTGTCAAACTTCCTCTTCTCTTGCTGCTTCGAATTCTTGGCTTTCTGCTTTCCTTTGCTTGCATTTGAAACACCCATTGCCAATTCTTGGTCCTTTGATTTTATGGTGCCCATCTGAACTAGTTTGTCCTGCTCCTGAGTGAGACACTCCATGAAGGTAGCTAGTGATGGCATTTGCCAATTTCGAAGGGTCATTTTGGCTGAGTGAAATGTGCTAACAAATACTGAAAACTCTGGGCCTAGCTTCGAAAGGATGGACAGAATCAGTTGTTCCTCCTTCTTAACAATTCCACATTGTTGCAGTTGAAGCACCAGTGACTTGAATTTCGTGAAGAACTCCTGGATGGTTTCAAAATGCGCTGGGCTCAAGCTAATGAGCTCGTTTTCAAGCTGGTGGCCTCTCAGTTCATCAGTTTTCCCAAAGAGTGATTCTAGCTTCACCCATACTTCATTGGGAGTTGTCAAACTGTCTGTATGAAACAAGAGTTCCCTTGAAATGCTCAGGCATAGCAATCCATAAGCTTCATCAAGTCGATTGTAGTACTTTGCTTTCTCCACAGCAGAATTTGGCTCCACTTCTGTGCCCATGGTCACTCTATAGAGACCCTTAGATCTCAGCTTGATGACCATCTCAGCCTTCCAATCGAAAAAATTGAAGGGTGTGAGCAACATTTGGTTTGCTTCCATGACTGCTGTGTTAATGGTGAGAAAACTACTGAAACACCTGCAAAAAACACTCAATTTTTATCTGGAAATCCTCTCTAGAATGCAGTTCAACGCTCAATGTTGGCCTGCAACTCACTAACTCCATGATGGCTCTGATACCATGTGAGTATTTTGATCACAGTAGATCGAGGAGCTATGGAGAACCTCACAAAATCGAATTAATTTGCAAATACAGTGGAAAAACTTGAAAAAAAGAGATAAATTTACACACAATGTATGCTCAAATCTTTGATTAACTGACTGTCTAACATGTGAAAATGTTAGTAACAGGTTTTTATTACATCCATGAGAAAATCGAGAGCATTAGGTGGCTCAAGCTGAGTGTACAAGTCATCAATGCCAAATTGGCCTCAATCCCCCCTAGGTGGGTCCAACTCAATCCCAATCACCCCAAACAGCTACGAATTCTGGTGTGGAGGTGGCTGAAGCATGCTGAGTCATTAATTAGCTCAAGGCAGGCGTGGGTGAGCAAATAGAGGAGGTTTGGGGGCCCAAGGGAGCATTAAATGCTCCAAATCTAGCCAAAAGTGGGCAAAAATCCACCCTAGCGCCCTTGGTCAACTAAATTCCCCAAAACAAGGAGAGAGGGCGCACCAGCAATAAATGAGGGCGCACTTGTGGACAAAACTGGAGGCTGGGTGAACTGGTTTGCTCAGAAGTGGGTGTGAACACTCTCAAAGTGGGTTTTTGACCAACTATAGTCACTTAATCCAAAACATGGTTTAATTAAGCACATGGATAATTAAAATTTATGGATTATGGTACTAAGTGTGGTTACTGTTCTAACAAAAGTCACTAAGCTACCTCATTCATGACACGTTGGAAAAGGTTTTGGGCGCTTCTGCCTTATCACCCTTGCATTACTATGAATTACAAGGAAGACAATGATCGATGTTGCCTTAGGGCTAAGTGGAGTGCGGCATTCCACAGAGTCCATCCGGTTCTCAATCTCGCGGCCGTTTAATCCCTGAAAGTTAAAAACAGTCAGGAGGCCCCTCCACAAACTGGCTGTGACCGTGTCAATAAATACTAGAGGATTTTAGTTCCCTAGAGGAAAACAACTATGTCTCAGATGAAAATTACAAGGGGGAATTATTTTGATGCCTATCCCCAGTGTCCTACCTAACTACCAAATTCTTTTGATTTCCTCAAGTGAGGTTAATGTTGGTTTAGTTAGGGAGATTAATTTTAGTGGTTGTATTACTCAATCGGGTAAATGGACGTGAAACTTGGTGGTGTTATGACGACCCAAACCATGCAAGTGAGAATGAATTGAAATAAGCTCTGTCTTCGATGAAAACTAACTATAGAAGAGAGAGAGTTCTTCGATCATAAATGCATGACTTTCACAAGCAAAAAACCAAAGCAAAAACTTTTTTGTTTTCTTTCTGTAAATAGAGCCAAACTGAAACACTTCTTTTTAATTCACTGATCTTACAACTAATATGCTTCAAAAAATGGGAATTTTTGCGACAAATTTCAATGGTTAACTTCCTAATGCATAATGATGCTACTAGACCATTTTAATCAAAATAACACAAGTGTTTTCCAATGATAACTTTCAATATGAATTTTAATGATAATAATGGAAACAATGTGACTATGAAAACTACACAATTCAGTAACAGAGAATAGTAGTAATGGTCTGGTTGTGATGGGAAGATCAAGCCAATGCACTCAAAGTGAAGGGGTGATCCTATGTGCCAATAATGCCACTAATTCACACAATAATCAAGCTCACAAAAAAGCAATAAACACACCACACAGATTGTAAAATGAACAGGATGGTAACAACAAACAGAAAATACCAACTAAGGCAGAGGAAATCAAGAAATGACTCAGTAAACCAAGCAAGCAAGAAAAATTGATAGTATGCAGACACTACCGCGTGTCAGAGTCAGACTATAGCGCGGTACTGTTGTGCTACAGCTCTGGTACTAATGCAGGAAACGCGGTACTACTATGCTGTGTTCAACGCAGAGGGCACGGTACTATTGCAAAATATGGAAAAGCGCAACTTTTGAAAAGAAAGATGAGATTTTCAGGGTTGCTGTAGACCCAGAGGACTCACTGATCACACAGGGAGAAAAAATACAGAGAGGAGGGAAGAATAAGGGTATAAAAAAAACCCAAAATTCAATACTAGTTTGAAGAGAAAGAAAAAAGTCACAATCAACAATTGGATGACAGTGAACTCATATCAATCAAATGGAATTCAAACCTGCGGAGTCGCCATTCTTGTTGGTAGAATTTTTCCCTACGGATAAGTCAAAATTCTCTTAAATTAAAGCAGATTTATAATTGACTCTAAGATAAGACAAAACTAAACAAATGCTACCTTGAATTTCCTGATCTAATCTTCACAACAAGATTACATGCATTCAGAGGATATGAAAGATGTAACTCACCTTTCAATTCGATGTTTGTCCTGCTTCTGACTCTTGATCCCAAAGCTCCAATGTAGAACCTATT
Source organism: Larix kaempferi (assembly GCA_027924585.1). NCBI lineage: Eukaryota > Viridiplantae > Streptophyta > Pinopsida > Pinales > Pinaceae > Larix > Larix kaempferi. Next base: position 9,134,139 of record BSBM01000173.1, on the reverse strand, counting down.
GAAATCAAACAAGGAACAAGCATACAAGCTTCCAAATACCTTGAAGTAAATATCAAATTCAAATCTGGACTAGATACATTCCATGTTAGAAACTCATATAGTACACATGAAATGGGAAAAACAAGACAAGTTATTTTATTACAAACTTGAAGAATGCTTACAAAGGTTGCTTGATGCCCAAGTCAATCCTCCAGCTCCAAGTGCTTCCTCCTCTAACTATCTCCACAAAGCTGCAAGATCATAAGTTTGATACCTCTAAGAGTCTTCCCTCTTGCTCATGGAATGGCTCTCTCTTATAGTGTGTGGTAGGGTTAACCAACAAGAGAGATGGGTGGATCTTGGGTGAACTAAGTGGATCAGGCCTACTAATCACAGAAAGTGAGTTAGGATCGAATCAGGGACCCCAATCCTCAAAAATCTCTCGAAAATCCAAAATCCCACAAGCCATGGCAAAAAGGCTAAAAAAGGTGTACCGCGCCCCTAGATCAGAGCATAACGCGGTAGTACCGCGTGGCAGGGACAGAGCATAGCGCGGTATTACGGACTACCGTGCACCTAACATTGAGCAAGGCGCAGTAGTTAGGGTAAATGAAGTCTCAGGCTAGGTTGAATCTTGACAGGGTAGATTTGCCTTCAAGGAGCACTCATCATTTTTCTCTTCTGGATGTTTTAAGCAGTAGGGGAAGTGTCGTCAACTCTATTTGAGGTGGATATGCGACACTGTGGAATATGGAGGTATAACACCAGTTCAATGAACTTTTCGAGAACTCAGACTCTTTGTCACTCATCACGACTGGAACTCATCACGGATTCTAGCACGACAATGGAACCATTTGTTGGCTATACAATGCCGACCAAAGGTTTTATGAAGACCCAGGTTTTGCGCAGTTACCTTAAACCAACAAAACCCCTTTGCACTAGCCCTTTTGGCAACAACTTGTGATCAGGTTGAGGTCTCACCTGAGGTGTTTCTAATGGGGCATTACGGACTCAGATGTCCACAGTGAGTGATGAGTTGATTACTGTGATGGAGTTTGTAGCAGTGCACTGGCTGTGTGCTACGAAGGTCAGACTACGCAACGATGGTCAACACCACGGTCCGCACAACTACCTTCTTCCTTACTGCGAGATTTAACACTACACTGCGGACACTACCACTTGAATTCCTACACTCGGACTAAGTGAAAAATTCTTAAGGCAGTGATCTGAATACCACTTATCCACTTAGTCATACACTTAACTAACTTACTACTTAATGCTCGTAACACACACTTAGAATGTTACTATTTTAAGCATAATCCTCAGGTGTGAAATAACTATTATACATTCATCGACTACATCGATTAAAACACGTAAACAACTTTCCCCATGCTCAAGCAGACAATAGATTCACTGTTCCTAGAAGAAAAGCTAATATTAACCATACATCCATTCATGCAGACCTAACATATCATTCCATACTCTCTTGATGGTGAATGCATATAAAAACCTTCTCATAACAGACTGCAAGCCAATACTCAGACATCCAACTACAGAAACAGATAAATATAAACACACATATAAACATTCAGTCACTCAACACACTATTTAACGTGGTTCACTCCCCAAGATGGGCAGATACATCCACAAGAACTGTGTTTGATATTTCTTTTAAGGAAGGGTTCACAGTTCTTAGTCGCGCACTCAGCTGCGGCTCTCTTCTTACTCAGATAGGTCTCTACGCACTTGGCTGCAGAGCCTTTACAATATTTTCTTGGCTGTAAAGCTATTACAATACAATATGGTCACAATGACCAGCCTCTCTCGTCTTGAGCAACTAACCCACTTCCCTATACAAAATTGTCTTCTTCCTATAGATCACGCCCGAAGGTCGTGTCTTTACAATATTGAAGATCGAAACCATTAGGGTTTCCAAACCACTACGGTCCCTCTGAACCGTCATGCAGGCTTCTGGTAGCAATTCTGCGGTCATGGTAGTCCTCCACGCCTTATATCCGTCTCTTTCATCCTTCCTATTGTGCGCACACCAATAGGTCATCCACTTCAAGCCGCCCTTCAACTAATGGACTCATGCAATTGGCTTAGCTCCCAGTCGCTTTCCCTGGAGGCCGGTTGATGCCTTGGGGGTGCAGGGTGAGTGTGAAATGATGGAATGGGTTCCAAGGAACACAACAGCGGATGAAAACCCAGCCAAAGGCTTCGAAAGACCGTACGCAAGGCAATTCTATCCTCGAGCTGTTTGGTGTGGTGATCACCCACAATTATTTGGCCTCCGCTGGCACTCTATGAGTAAAAGATTTGATCGTGAAAGATCAGTTTTCCTATCAAGGAAAACAAAGTGAAAACTAGTTATCGACATATAACTTAACCTACCTAAGGTAAGAACCTATTCTGAGTCAGATCTAGCCTAAAAGGAAGAGTTGATGTCGTGCAGATCAGAATTGAAGTGAGATGGACAAGTGATTAAGTACCTTACAAAAAAATGTCTTCGGGTTCTTCACTTGTTAATTAAAGCTTTATCAATTAAGAAATTAAGTAACAATTCTTCAAAGTGTTCAAGCCCATTAAAATACCTGATCTGTAATCATTGTGTCAATTGAAAAATTAACAGCTGATTATACATATTTAGTTGCATCGAATCATTTGTAGAAATATAAAAGTGAGAACTGTTCAATCAAAGAAATTTAATAGAACAATTCAGAGCATGAGTCAAAATATACAGAAAAATCAATATGAAGGATCATATACATCAACAAGTGATCTGCAATAGATTGAACGCAATAGCTGATGACAATTTGAAACATTTAACTTAGCGATTCTCAAAGAAATTTGAAGAACACAAGAAGGTGGATAAAGATAACTTTACTGTATATAAAAGTATTGTACAAAAATTACAATGGCTCGAATAGATAGAGCATCTTCAATCCATACTCCTACTGAATCGTAATTCCAAAATTACCAACCCTTTGCTAAGAGAAACATTCCTCCTTAAATACTAAATTTTACCCAAAATATCAAAAGGAGAAATGATACAAAATAGAAATTACAAAAATCGGCTCCAACCATCGATCCAATAAAACTTTCTTCTTTCCAGCTTGAAGGATTTTTCCACCACCTTATTACCAAAAAGATGTTACAAAGACTTGCTCTTTAATTAGATAGGGTCTCGTGGCACCATAAAAATTCAATAACAGATTGTTCATTATCTTTGACAAGTGGCATGGTTTGTGAAACATCTGCTGTAGGAAATTCAGGATTAGGTAATTCATGGTCAGAAATAGAGAAATCCATTAAAGGATTTACTTCAGAAACAGTGGCCGGTACGTCAGGTTCTCCATTGGTTATAAAGTCTTGTATGGCATCGTCATCAAGGTCTGTTGGTTCTTCCGGAATTTCCTTTCTCTGCCCCATGGAATTTTGCACATAGGAAGATAATGCTTCAAAGTCCTCCTCACTACTGCCGCTGCTAAGATAAGGAATACCTGCATCAAATGGTGGTGACAACGTTTCTTGATACAACAAGGGGTAAAGTTCCTCATTATCAACATGAATATTAGAAGGTTCACCTCTTGCATGGAAATTACTCATCCTAGATAAATATTTAGATAATAGGATGCCCAAAACGCTGCGCAGAAAGCTTCCTATTACAGAAAGCAATGAGCAATGTAGAATTTTCATGTTAATTACTACTTTAAGACCAACAGGCAGGGTGGTGCCGATTGAGCGAGGCAATTTGCAATGATTAAACTTACGCAGCGAACCCATTATAATTACTTCAACTGTCATGAAAAAACCGAGATTCGAGTTTAAGCTTGTGCAAAGTACAGGTTCAATTACTGCTTGCGTGATTTTGAATTGCTTTTACGATCACATTGTTATAGGAAACCCCCCATCGATAATTATAATTGGTAATTAATAATGGAAACGGAGGCTGCGGTGATAGAATTGACCTGCAAAAAATATCGATTAGGAGTTCCAGTACACGGGTGATCAGTTCTTCACACGTAACAAATCGGATCAATCTGACCCAACTTCGATGAGAAGGATAGAAGCTTTGAAATCAGATTTTAAGTGAAAAGAGATGATCATTAATAAGCGGAGCAAAAACGACAAAACGTCAAAACTCGAGACCAGACACGACGAACTTAAGGTAGATCAATGGTGTCCATCCAACATGAAGCAATTGATAATCTTGTAGTAGTATCCACTGTTACAAATTATACAGAAAAACTGATAATTTGGGAGAACCAGCTTTCCATAGACAAAATAGCGCATCCTGACTTAACTGATTACCCAAAATCAAAATGGCCGCAAATTCATAACAATGGATGGATGAGATTAGCTAGAGCGGGATGCAGAATTGAATTCAATTACGTTCACAAAGTTTTATTGAAAGATTCCTCAAGCCGAAATCCGAAAGTACGGATTTGCGGGTTGCGGGTTCACAAAAAATGAAAGTAAAAAAGGATTTCTGAAAGCCGAAAACCTACTGTGCGAGTGGCGGGATTCGAAAGGTTGAACTGTGACGTAAAATAACCATCCCGAAAACTGCATCCTGAAATTATGGTTTGCGGGTTTCGGGAGCACACAGTAAATAAACGAAAAATGACCATCTCGAAAGTTGAATGCCGCCATTACGGAGTTCGGGGTAATTATTCCTTGGTCTTATTACCGATCAGTTCTGCAACCCGCAAATGTCGGGTTGCAGATCGTGGGATCACTAAATACCAAAATTTCAAACAACAGACCCGTAACCCCCAAATGTCGAGTTGCAGGTTTCAGAGACTCCAAATGCTAATTTTCGGAATGATGATAACAATCAACAAAATAATAAAAAATTTAGCTTTCTTTTCCTTTTAGACCGAAACACCTTGGAAAAATGAACAATAGTTGCAAACAAACAAACCAAAGGCATGGGTGAAGAACATTAGAGGTAAAATCAAAATTCTAATATTTATAAAATGACTCACCCAAACACCATAGTGTTTATTAAGATTGGGGCTCCCGTGCTTAAGTAAGCATGGGATCTGTTGTGGCCACAACAAATGGCGACCGGCTGGGAAGAACCAGTTATCTCTGTAATCAAATCCAACTAAAGACAACATGTTGATCAACTGATTTCTTGAAACCCAAGTCTTAGAAGATACTGAAAAGATAACAACCAACAAACAGTGAACATAAAAATGGATAAATCTCAATCAATGATCATTGTAAAGATAACACTCATCTGATAAGGAGATTTAGAGAGTGATACCGAATCTTTACCATGATGTAATCATAGAAAACCAGCTTGTGTTGAATTTGGGAACAGTCTTAGAAATGCTCATGGATATCCTAATGACAGATCTCCTTGGGTTATTTGATTACATATATATTCAGTAACACTTCATCATCTTATCTTTTGTCTTTTCTTTTCTTTTCTTCTCTCTCTTTTTTTTTTATAAATATAAATTTTTGTTGATACAAGACCACTGTACTGACTTGGTGATCAGATGAAACAGTGCCATTCACAAGCCTGATCTGGAAATTGGTCAAGCTAGCTCCATGACGAGACTCCTTGTCCTCTGGTTGTATGACCAAAAGAAATCATCATGGCTTGGTGACCATATAGTGATAATTCCAGTCCAAGTTCAAACTCATGATCATAGCAGGGCTGGCTTGTGATAAGATCCCCCTGTTCTTGTATATAACAAATCTTATAAAAAAAAACACTTTATTTTGGCATAAGCTACAAGGAATTACCATGGCTTGGTGACCATATAGTGATAATGTTACTCACCAGTGATTTGCAGATCATGAATGGACCGACCTGTAATAGGATCTTCCACCTTCCACCAGAATTGAAAGTCATCTTCCAAGTGTGGTGGTTTGATGTGAAGATGTCATTCCACTTTAAACACCTATGAACCTAATGGGATGGCTTGATAACAAGACCACCCACCTAGTAACTTATAATTTTAAACAAATTTCATATTCAAAGTGATCGTAAAAGGATCCATGAGCAATCGGAACTGGTCAGGTTATTATGATATGTCGTTCAATCATGAAACACCAGATAGAGAAATGATGACCATCCTCCATACCTCAATTACACAAATAAAGCATGGTGAAAGATAATGATCAAAGTGAAAAGTATCCAAAGGCACTGCACTTATTTGATTGTTTATTCTTCAGAGCAAATTCTAATCAAAAGCCAGAAAGTAAGATTGATAACGATGCTGAAACTTCAGAAGCAATTGTTGCTAAGAAAAGTGATCATAAGCCATTACCACAAGTATGAAGCCTTATTAATGAAAACCAACAACAAAACAAGAAAACCAATCAAAATATGAACGCAATAAAACAAATGATTGAAAAACAAATCACACCTATGTACAAGTGCATCAGATTGCTCAGACGAAATACTTTTTGAGAAGAGATATATTCACCGGGTAGGTGTCTACAACTCCCTCCAATGTCTGCAATCGAACTGTGCTGGGACCAATATTTTCTGTAATAATGAAAGGTCCTTAGCCAAAGACATTGGAACTTGGTGTACATATTTTTATCTTTACGTTGCTTGTCCCACCTCAAAACCAGGTCACCAATAGAAAACTCCCTATCAGAAGAAGATTTTTCATCAAACCATCTCTTCACCATCTGCTGATGATGATACAACTTGTTCTTGGCTATTTCCCTGTCCTCCTCTAGCTTCAAGAGGGTGTCAATTCTTTGCTGGAGGGGAGAATAATCATCTTCTTGAACAGACTGGGGCAATTGTAACGAAAGAAAATTTGCAGGTTGCTCAAAATCAACAAAAACAATATGTTGATAGGAATAGAGAAGAAAGAACCTTTCAAGTCAATGATTTAGTATATTTAAGGTTGTAGCCTTATAAACAAACATCTCTAAAAAAGAGTGGAGCAGAAAAATTAAAACCAAGGTACTATGGGCCATACAAGGTAGTGCGGAAGGTTGGAGAAGTAGCATATGAACTAGAACTTCCGGAAGGGAGTAAAATCCACAATGTATTTCATGTTTCTTGTCTCAAGAAAGCTCTTGGTCAGGAAATCATCACTTTAGAAATACTTCCTCCTTTGGATGATGAAGGTCAACTCACACTTGTTCCGGAAAAGATTTTGAAGACATGGGAAAGAAGGTTGAGGAGTAGAATCATCAAAGAATATTTAGTGCAATGCAAGGACTTACCAAATGAAGATGCCACATGGGAAGAGGAGAATATTTTGCAGCATCCAAATCTGAAATTGCTTGAGGACAAGCAATCTTGGGTGGGGAGGACTGTAATGTCCCCATTCAAATAAGTGCATAGTAAGACAATCCCATCAATCCTACTAGTTTCCTAGGTTGGATGGGCACATGTGGGATGGTAATAAGGAAGCTAATAAATGATATTTAGACATTAGAGGGGTTCAAGCATTTAATAAATATGGTGAATAAATAAATTCAAGATAAATTCTAAGTGGCAAGTGGTTTTGGAGACATATGGAGGTGGTGGGACCCACACTAGCTTGATTTTTCATAATACATGGTATCTCTCTTTTGCAAATTCGAATTAATGGGAATGTGAACACTCTTGGGTGAGTTTGTAAGTCATAACACATGTCATTGAGCATCTTAGGTCGAATTGGGAAGGATTAGTAACCTCCATGGAAGATAAAGAGTCAAAGTAGAAGTTTGTGGACACTTGGGCTAGATTCCCTAGCCCCTATGACACCAATGATGGAGCATTTATGACAACTATGAAAAATTGCAGACCTGACCTCTAACATCTGACCACTATGACATGTCAGCACCAAAAATAGGCTCAAAGAAGGCGAATTTGGGAGTTGGAGAAGCCAAAGAGACTCAAAATCGAATTTGGGAGAAGATGGAAGGTTGGAACTAGGAGACAAGTGGCAAATGTGGAATATTTCCTAAATGGAAATCTATTGAATCTATTGAGAGGATTTCGACCCTTAGAAGGCTAATGTTGGTTATAAAATGTAGAAATGAAGAATGAGAATGGCTTTTGATGATTTGAGAAAAATTGCATTTGTGAAGAGAGAGCTAGTGGATGACTAGTTTCTTGCCTTAGCCAATTTCGAGGGTGAAAGATTCCCATCCAAGTTGGTGTTTGGAGAGGCCACTCAGGTCTTTCATGGTGCTTTAATGGAGTTTGTATTTGCAGGTAGAAGCTACAGGAAGTTTCATGGTTTGGTTTAGTGCAGCACTTTCTCTCCACTGTTTCCAGTTTTGAAGGCATATTCATGCTCCTTGAGGGAGGGCATTTTTGGTGAGCACTTGTGCTTCTTGAGAGAGATTCTCATTACATATTTCTGATTGTAATAGATTCATATCCTCTGTTATTAATATTCAGAAAGTCTCAGGTCGAAATACCCATTGGTTGTATGCAAAACTATTGATTAATGAGCAAACAATGTACATTTCCCCAATGCATTGATGTATGACACTATAATGTTGATTATTTCGAATGGATGGATGATTCTCTGATATATTTGTGATAAATATACTGCCATGGATGTCTTATAAAATTTTCATGTACTGTACTTGAGCATTTGAAGCATTTTTACTCAGTTTAGTTGTATTGGGAGGTGAAATAGTGCAATTTCCCCAAGGGTCGAATTGGGGGTTTTTGCTGTTGAATGTGAGAGAGTTAGAACAGTAGTAAAAATAAATTAATGGTGCATATGAGACCTTAATAACGTACTTAACACATTATATACCTCTGTTCATAAATTTGTGGGAGTTTGGAGGCATTTGGAAGGCCATTTTCAGTGTTACCCGGGGGGGATTTGATGCACAAATTACTAGTCAAAATTACCTATATTGATCAGAATACAAATCAAGTTTGCAGCAGTATTTGGAGGGCCATAAAACATCAATGAACCTGATATTAAAGTCTAAATACCATTCATACACTCCTACAGAATATTTGGGAGCATTTGGGTTGATTTGGAGGTCAAAACAGTTAAACTAGTCAAAGGTCGAAATTGGGGAAAAAGTGGAAAAATTGGCATTTTAATAGAATTTTAAAAAAGGGTCATTACAGGCATCACATTTGATGATGCTCCCGAATCTATCATGCAGTTGTGTACTTTCCAATTGAAAATCTCAAAAGTAAGCAAGAAAGGAGGAGTTCTCTTACTTGTTGTTTTTTGTTCATTAGTTTTAGTGACAAAGTCTAGATTATTATTCTGTGACTCTCTAGGCTGTTTGACTATCATGTTTTTAGGTAAAGAGTCTCTCATAACAGGAATCTTGAGTAGATCAAACAGAGATATGTTTGCTTTGACTCTTTTTAGGTCTTCAACCAGGTTGTACTCCATTTGAGGGAGGATTGTATCCTTCTGTGGGACAGTCTTGTTACTTGTGGGAACTGGGGAAGAAAATGAAGGTTCTTGAGGTGGTTGCGGTCTTGACCTTGTATTATAAGGATGTTGTGTGTTAAACACCGCCTCAGGTTCTTCTTCTTCTTCTTCACACATAGGAAGTTCTGAAAAGCAACCCACAACATCGACCTATGGATCATCTTTTGCTTCTTCTTCAGGTAGTGGAGGATCCGGGGTAATATGATCGTTAGAAGTGTCAGGGGTGACTTGGGATTCTGTTGCCAATGCTCTAAAAATAGAAAAGAGTTCATCATTTGTGAGTGCATCTGCTGGATTTGGTGGTGGTGGATTTTGTGGAGGTTGGTAAGGTCTCCTAAATGGTGGCCTTACAAAACCTCTATTCTGATTTTCATTATCGTTAGTGCTTTTCTTCAAATCCACCATCTCATTCGACATCTTCTGAAGGAATTTCTTCATGTCAATCAAATCAAATGAATCCTTGTTCTGAACTACGGGTTTAGGGACAATCTCAATTTTCTTCTTGGAAGTGGAAGGTTGTCCTTCTGAGGATTCAGAGTTGTCATCCATACAAAAGATGTCTTTCTCAACTTGGATTGCTTCATCAAATGCTTCCAGTAGAGTACCCTTCTATGCCCTTTTGGCCCATATTGCAATGGAGGGAGGCAGACCCTTTTCATAATAAGCCACCAATAATTCTTCAGCAGGAAGATGATTGGTAGGAATTCTGTTTTTGAGATATGAAAACCTTTGGTTAAAGTCTTTTACCCTTTCTTTTCCTTTGGCTTTCATGGAGGACAACTCTAAGACAAGATCTTGCGGTGTTTTTTCATCCCCGAACTTCTGGGTAAAATGTTTCTCGAATTCATCCTAGGACGTTATGGATTGGGCTAGTAAAGCAAAATACCAAGTGGCCGCTCTACCCTCAAAAGTGTATGGAAAGAGTCTACATACTACATCCTCATATAACATGCTTCTAATCCTGATTGCTTGCATGAAAGTTTTTATGTGATCCAACGCAGGCATTTTATCATCAAGGTTGAATTTAGGAAACCATTTTTCAGGATTCTTTGGTAATCTATGTTGATCTCCTAGTATGAAAACTGCACCTTGGTCAAGCCAAGGTCTGTTTTGACCTTCTCCAGCCATTGGAGGTTCTTCTTCTTCTTCTTCAGATGACGAACTAGAAGAATTCTCTACGTCCGAGGAAGATGATGAAGATGAAGGAGGGGACGATGGTGGACCACCGGATCCAATATTTGGTTGACCTTGTGTTCCTACGAGAGTGGCCTCGCGGTTATATTCAGGAGAATCTGGTTGATTGCTAGGTCTTGGTTTTTAGATTGGTGATCAGCTGTATGTCAATCTTGTGTGTTAAAACTATCGGTCGGTTGAATCGGTGGATCAGAGGTCTGTGAGGTGGGAACTTGCTGTTCTTCCCGATCGCTAGCCTGCAAAACACCTTCTAAGTTTAGAGCTGCCAAACCGCATCTTCTTTGATCGGCAAGATGTTGTTGTTCTACTCTTAAAACCCTATCGCCGGATGTTTTCAATAACTGTTCTAACGAAATGGGTCCCCTTGAGGGCGACGTGAAGATGATTTCTCCTCTGTTCTCCTGTCTACCACCGGTGTAACGGGTATAACTGTAGGTTGCGCAGATGTAACAGGGAGAACTGTAGGTTGTGAATTAGTTGGTTGTTCAGATGTTGAAGCCCTAGTCTGGATTTGGGTTTGAACCGTTGAAGTACTTGCTGGAGGAGGCTTATTAGTAGTTTGCTTAGGCATGTTTTACTAGTGGCCCTCCTTCTAGCGCCATTTGTTGATGCCTTGGGGGTGCAGGGTGAGTGCGAAATGCTGGAATGGGTTCCAAGGCACACAATAGGGGATGAAAGCCCAGCCAAAGGCTTCGAAAGACCCTACGCAAGGGAAATTCTATCCTCGACCTGTTTGGTGTGGTGATCACCCACGGATATTTGGCCTCCACTGGCACTCTATGAGTAAAATATTTGATCATGAAAGATCAGTTTTCCTATCAAGGAAAACAATGTGAAAACTAGTTACCGAAATCTAACTTAACCTACCTAGGGTAAGAACCTATTCTGAGTCAGATCTAGCCTAAAAGGAAGAGTTGATGTCATGCAGATCAGAATTGAAGTGAGATGGACAAGTGATTAAGTACCTTAAACATAAATGTCTTCGGGTTCTTCACTTGTTAATTAAAGCTTTATCAATTAAGAAATTAAGTGACAATTCTTCAAAGTGTTTAACCCATTCAAATACCTGATCTGTAATCATTGTGTCAATTGAAAAATTAACAACTGATTATACATATTTAGTTGCATCGAATCATTTGTAGAAATATAAAAGTGAGAATTGTTCAATCAAAGAAATTTAATAGAACAATTCAGAGCATGAGTCAAAACATACAGAAAAATCAATATGAAGGATCATATACATCAATAAGTGATCTGCAATAGATTGAACGCAATAGCTGATGACAATTTGAAACATTTAACTTAGCGATTCTCAAAGAAATTTGAAGAACACAAGAAGGTGGATACAGATAACTTTATTGCATATAAAAGTCTTGTACAAAAATTACAATGGCTCGAATAGATAGAGCATCTTCAATCCATGCTCGTGCTGAATCGTAATTCCAAAATTCCCAACCCTTTGCTAAGGGAAACATTCCTCCTTAAATACTAAATTTTACCCAAAATCTCAAAAGGAGAAATTATAAAAAATATAAATTACAAAAATCGGCTCCAACCATCGATCCAATAAAACTTGCTTCTTTCCAGCTTGAAGGATTTTTCCGCCACCTTATTACCAAAAAGATGTTACAAAGACTCGCTCTTTAATCAGATAGGGTCTCGTGGCACCATAAAAATTCAATAATAGATTGTTCATTATCTTCGACAGGTGGCATGGTTTGTGAAACATCTGCTGTAGGAAATTCAGGATCAAGTAATTCATGGTCAGAAACAGAGAAATCCATTAAAGGATTTACTTCTGAAATAGTGGCCGGTATGTCAGGTTCTCCATTGATTATAAAGTCTTGTATGACATCGTCATCAAGGTCAACTTGTTCTTCCAGAATTTCTTTGCTCTGCCCCATGGAATTTTGCACATAGGAAGATAACGCTTCAAAGTCCTCTTCACTACTGCCGCTGCTAAGATCAGGAATACCTGCATCAAATGGTGGTGACAACGTTTCATGATACAACAAGGGGTAAAGTTCCTCATTATCAACATGAATATTAGAAGGTTCACCTCCTACATGGAAATTAATCATCCTAGATAAATCTTTAGATAACAGGATGCCCAAAACGTTGCGCAGAAAGCTTCTTATTACAGAAAACAATGAGCAATGTAGAATTTTCACGTTAATTGCTACTTTAAGACCAACAAGCAGGGTGATGCCGATTGAGTGAGGCAATTTGCAATGATTAAATTTACGCATCGAACCCATTATAATTACTTCGAATATCATGAAAAAATCAAGATTTGAGTTTAAGCTTGTGCGAAGTACAGGTTCAATTACTGCTTGCATGATTTTGAATTTCTTTTATGATCACATCGTTATAGGCAACTCCCCATCGATAATTATAACTGGTAATTAATAATGGAAACAAAGATTGTGGTGATAGAATTGACCTGCAAAAAATCTCAATTAGGAGTTCTAGTACACGAGTGATCAGTTCTTCACACATAACAAATCGGATCAATCTAACCCAACTTTGATGAGAAGGATAGAAGCTTTGAAATCAGATTTTAAGTGAAAAGAGATGATCATTAATAAGCGGAGCAAAAATGACAAAACGTCAAAACTCGAGACCAGACACGAAGAAATTAAGGAAGAGAAATGGTGTCGATCCAACATGAAGCAATTGATAATCTTGTAGTAGTATCCTCTGTTACAAATTATACAGAAAAACTGATAATTTGGGAGAACCAGCTTTCCATAGGCAAAATAGCGCATCCTGACTTAACTGATTACCCAAAATTAACGTGGCCACAAATTCATAACAATGGATTACTGAGATTAGCTAGAGCGTGATGCAGAATTGAATTCAATTACGTTCATGATGTTTTATTGAAAGATTCCACAAGCCGAAATCCAAAAGTACGGATTTGCGGGTTGCGGGTTCACAAAAAATGAAAGTAAAAAAAAGGATTTCCGAAAGCCGAAAACCTACTGTGCGGGTAGCGGGCTTTGGAACGTTGAACTGTGATGTAAAATAACCATCCCGAAAGCCGCATCCCAAAATTACGGTTTGCGGGTTTCAGGAGCACACAAAAAATAAACGAAAAATGACCATCCCGAAAGACGAATGCCACCATTGCGGAGTTCGGGTTTTGGGGTAATTATTCCTTGGTCTTATTACCGATCAGTTCCTCAACCCACAAATGTCGGGTTGCGGATCGTGGGATCACTAAATACCAAAATTTCAAACAACAATCCTGTACCCCGCAAATGTCGGGTTGCGGTTTTCGGAGACTCCAAATGCTAATTTTAGGAATGATGATAACAATCAACAAAATAATAAAAAATTTAGCTTTATTTTCCTTTTAGACCAAAACACCTTGGAAAAATGAACAACAGTTGCAAACAAAGAAACCAAAGGCATGGGTGAAGAACATTAGAGGTAAAATCAAAATTCTAATATTTACAAAATGACTCACCCAAACACCATAGTGTTTATTAAGATTAGGGCTCCTGTGCTTAAGTAAGCATGGGATCTGTTGTGGCCACAACAAGGCCATCCGTCCTCTAATGGCCGTGTACAACTGGCTCAGCTCTAGTCATTGTCCATCTACCATTTTCCTCTTAACGGTGACGTACTTAGCTGCACACCAAACTGTTACTTTCCCGACCCGTCCTCTGCTTAACGGAATCGTATAGTTGGCCGCTTTCCTAATCTGCTTATGCCCTGAACTCGACATCTTTCTAGCAGCCTTACCAAATTTAGACCACCGCTGGTCTATCCACTATATCTGGCCATCCTCCATCCAGTACACAACTTTACTGGCTCCATGTGGCCTACTACCTTCGCAGCACTGAACCTACGCAGTGCTGATCTTCGCAGCATCCTTCAAAAACTCAGTACTTCGCATATCTTCATAGTACTCCCAATACTTAGCCAAAATTTACTTCTTCTCTGAGCTGCGCTCAGCTCAGCTCCATCTAGCCTCAAAAATGTTATAAAAAATGGCCCTATTGGGCCAGGCCCAACAATCTGTCGCAACATACAAAAGGTTCACTGCTCCTCTCTGCACCATATCCCTGATATAGTGATACTTGATCTTGATGTGCTTTGACCTGAAATGGAACATCGGGTTCTCAGACTACTTCACACAACTTTGGTTGTCACAATAGATACAAGTAGCATCCAACTGGATATCAAATAAATCAGACAGCAGCTTCCTTAGACATATTGCCTCACAACTAGCCTAACAAGCTGCGACATACTCTGCTTCGGCTGTACTAAGTGCTACGCAGGATTGCTTCCTGCTAAACCAAGAGATCACACCTAATCCCATACTGAAGCAGCACCCCAAAGTGCTCTTCCTATCTGCAGCACTGCCTGCCCAATCTGAATCAACATAACCCTCTAGGTTAAACTTTTGATTCGCATCATACTTGAGTCCATAATCAACTGTACCCTTCAGGTACCTCAGAATATGCTTTACAACAATCAAGTGAACATGTCTCAGACCCATCAGGAACTGGATCAATGTGTTCAGTGTAAAGCAAATATCTGGTCTCATGTTCGTCATGTACATCAAGGACCCAATCATCTGACAATACATCATGGCATCAACCGAATCTGATGAAGCATCACTCGATAGCTTTAGGTTAGATGCCATAGGTGTGTCCATGGCCTTGCAGTCCATCATCCCAAACCGCTTCAAGATCTCTACTACATACTTCCCTTGTCCTAGGAAGATTCCATCTACACTCTGCCACACATCCATACCTAGAAAGTAATGCACCATACCCAAGTCCTTCATCTCGAACTCGGCAACAAGATTCCTCTATGTATCAGCAATCAATCCATCCTCACCTGTCACAAACAGGTCATCCACATAAAGTAGGAGTATCACTGGATTGCCTTCCTCAACCTTGTAGTAAAGGTTGGAATCCTCTTTACTCTTAGTAAATCCCAAGATGGACAGGAAGCTGTCTATCCTGTTGTACCATGTCCTGGTTGCGTATTTCAATCAATACAAGGCGTTCTTCAATTTGCACACATATGACTCCCTATCATGTGTCTCAAAACTGAGTGGTTTCTACACATACACTTCCTATTCGACTACACCATTCAAGAAAGATGTCTTGACATCCATATGGTGTATATTCCACTTCATCACTACAGGAAGAGCAAGTACTGTTCTAATGGAAGTGCATCTAGCTACAGGTGCAATAGTTTCTTCATAATCTATCCCTTCTTTCTGGGAGAAACCACGAGCCACAAAACTTGCCTTGTATTTCTCTATGCTACCATATGCAGCATGCTTGATCTTGTAGATCCCCTTGGAAGTCACAACAGACTTCCCTTCTAGTATCGGGACCACATCCCATACATCATGATCGATTGGTACTCCTCGATCATGGCATCCTTCCATTACTGCATCCTTGATCCTGGGAACTTCATATTTCTTCAATATCTTCAATAGGTAGTTTTCTTGAACTTCATCGCTGGAACAAATGTCATTTTCCTTATTTTGTAGGTGATTGTACACGATCTTTCCTACAATTCAATTACATGATTAGAAACATCTCATAGTTTTCATAACAAAATCTTACACATAAGAACATATGTCATATAGTCATGCAATTATCTTAGCCAATGCTTCAATACAACATTTATCCATATCCCGTAACTTTCTAGATGCCTTCCATCTCTACCAGAACATTGTTAAGAGTGTGCACAACTCCCAACATGTCAGTAAAGAGGTTTCATTCTAGATAAGTAGCAATGGAATGTTGTACAGTACCATAGGCCACTTACCCATTACTTGCATATTAGTAGTATCTTGTTCATTAATGTAACTTTTCTAAAATGCATAATATACATCCTAAATCTAGGAACATAAGTATGTACATGAATGAACAACATCATTTAAGTAATCATTTATATAAGAAATGATGATTCAAATACTTATCTTTGTTTAGTTGTTGGGTGGACTCGCTCTCAATCTTTGCTTCCTTATAGGAATTACCAGAGTGTGCTCCCTCTTGATCTTTGCTTCTTGGACTGTGCTCCCTCTTTATTATTTCTTCCTTTATGATATCATCATGATTATATGTCTTTGAACTTCTATCCATCCTGGACCACTATGCATGCTTAAGTGTGCACTAGTGTCATCATTGTGTCATCCTCAAGATCTCATACAAAATCATACATTCATTAGTATAATCTCAATACTATAAAAACATTATGATTCTAAATAATCTTAAACACGTATGGTCATGATCATTTCATACACAGGTAATTTATCACAAGCGTTAGTATTCAAGGTTTCAGGGGGGACTTCTTTTACTTATGCATATTCTTATTTGACCATAGGACTCTTCTAGTTTTTCATAAGTCCATGATTACTCAAACTTATAACTTCATGATTAATCATTATCAATTATACAAAAGGTATACTTATATAAGATCCTAACATAAGGTAGGATTTTAACTTAATATAGGAAAAACATACCTGGATTATCATGCTTTCTAGTTATGCCTAACATACCCACATAATGTCTTCTTGTTATCTTCAATGACTTGTGCTAGTAACCTGCATATCTCATAGGTTAACCGTTGTAGAACCAAATTATACATACCTCGTAAGTAGAGCTTCTATGTGATCCATGACTATGGATGAGTCTTTGTCTTGATGTCACCATGGTCATATGTTCTTGATGTAGTACTTGATTTGTCTTTCTTGATTTACCTTTCATGTTAGCAGACAACATCATCCTCATACAACACCACAGTGCATTAGTACAATCATAAGTGTCATAAAGCTAATCAATGAATGTCTTATATCATTCACATGCATTCATACTTTTACTAAGGTGATAAGACAAGTCGAAAATTAATCAAGATTGTACTAACCTCAATAATATGAAGACAAACATATCGTAAACTTAATCATGAACAAATTTCAAAACATACTTGTATCTCCTCAAGTCATACCTGTCGGGATTGCTTGTAGTCTTCTTATGTAAGGCCTTAGCCTCATCTCCCTTTGGAACTGGAACTTATTCACTTATGTAGGTGTCCAATTCATTCTCTTCTAGGATTAACCCAATCCTATACACTTTGATTTGCTAAAACTGGATCTGGAGTTGGCCAGGGTTTGACAGAGAAACCCTAAAAATACAAACTTGGAATTTCAAACTTGTTTGGACAGAGAGATGCAATTGACTGAGGCAAGCAAGCTGGTGTCCTCAGGCTTTGAAAACTCCAAAAATTGACCCCTCAAAATTGACCTGTGAATTTTGGATCTGCAACTTCTTCCAAAATCTGTTTTTTTGGTCCAAAACCTGGAATAGGGTTTGATAGAGTGCGGGTTTCTACCCAACCAAAAAATTCGATCTTGGTATCTAAATTTTGATTTTGATGAGGATCATTCATCCGTGGTCTTAGATTCCAAAAATTCCAACTTTTCCAGAAACCCTAATTTCCCGCAGTAGTGACAAGCCAAAAATGAAGGTGCTCAAAATCCAATTTTGTTTTGACAGAAATATATGCCATATTGTTTCTGATTTATCTATGAAATTTAGGATCCTCAGGGTCTAAAACTTAGGCCTGTTTTAGAATGACCTATAATCTTTCCAACACCACAGATCTTAGCTCAAATGGATTCTCCATGAGAGAGATATTCTAAGTGTCGCAACATGACCTGTTTATGGGATGAAACATCATATCGAACTTGTACGGAGTTCCACGTGTCACTGTTTCAACTTCGGCCTCTGAAACCTAGACCTATGAAACTACAGTCCATGCTCTAAGTTCCACTTTTTACAGAATTCCATTTGGAGCTTCCTATCCCAATATATGACCTTTGTTCCTAGGTCACCTGTTTAGGGCTGCATTCTAGAAGAGGCAGAAACCCTAAGTTGTATGAATCATATCTTACAAATTACAAGGAATCTGAGGGTGATCTTCGGACAAAGGTACATGAAGATTTCATATTCGTTCTATAAAAGTTTCAGATCCTGAACCTTCACCAAAACTGATTTATAGCGAAAGTGCTACAATGACTAGTTTTTACTATATCAAACCCTAGCTTACAATTTGTCGCAAGTGCAACAAATGTCATAACTGCCATACAATGCCTTCCTTCAGGCTAGCTATGATACCATGTTAGTTTTTCATCATTTAATTCAATATGATCTAGGATATTAACTGAGAGAACAACATGTACAACATATCAAACATAAGAGACAAGAAACACAAAGCATTTCACCGGGGAAAACCAAGAAGGTGAAAAACCCCGCAACTTCCTCAGAGATAGAATGAGCACCAATACAAAGATCACAAAGAGAGAACAACAAAACAAGAGATAGTCTCCTAGTAGCTTCTCCTCCTCCACTTGTGTGCAGTCCTCCTCTCTCTCACTAATGCGAAGAAAGTGAATGAATGAAATGAATAAATAGAGAGGTGCTCCTCTCTATTTATACTTTACCTTTACTTGCCTTTTACTCTAACTGGGCCGACCTCCCTTAGGAGAGTCTAATAACTCATTACCACTTGTCATTGGGCTGAACCCACTAGGGTGGTCTAATAACTCTTTAACCCATACTGGGCCGACCCCTCCAAGGTGGTCTAATAACCCATCAAATATAAGTTACGACACTGACAATGTAACTTGCGACACTTGCAAATACAAATGACGACACTTCAATCAGAGGAATAATACATCTCCATTGGGGATACAATAAAGTACAAATATAATATACAAGTGAATATCTTCCGAAGTTACAAATATATCAACACATTTGTAGAGCATTCTTGGAAATCCAACCATCACATTTGCATTGAAGAGGTGAGGGTGATTGCAATTGAATAAAATTACAACAAGAGACACATCAGTGAATCAATTGAAATAGAGAAGCATTCGAAGAGTTTAAACAAAGATGATGGACCTATATTGAGCGAGCCTTGGAAACCCGTAATACATGGTCTTATGAATGATGGATTAAAGAACTAAGCTAAAATATAAAATCCAGCCTACTGATGGATAATAAAGTTTTTCCTTGGTTCATTATTTATAAGATATAATAGCCTCACATTCCTATGAGATTACCTTTGTCCTGAAAATGGAATCAGCTACGGAGTTCGAAACGTGCATCGCGCATCACAACAAAGACACATGCCTCCATATTTTTAAAATGACTTCCTATGAAAATCTGAATGAAAGATAAACTAGTGAGGGAGAAAGGAGGGTGTAATCGATATTACACAACACAGGTTGCAAGAGGTAGACCACTGAGTGAGAAAGGAGGTTTAATTCAATTGAATGTTGGATAAATTTGAATCCTTACTGCCAATGCTAAGGCACAAGTTGCACTATTTGTGATATTTCCTTTCATAAATGCTTTCTTATTTTTATTATCTGAGGGCCTATGTTGTGTAATTGCTGACTTACTATTAATAATTTATTTTCCAAGCATAGTCTATATCTATACTTATAAATTATTTGGACATCTCACTTATCATATTTAGTATCTTGGTTAACCATTGTTGTAAATGCTACATTAGCAATCTAGTTTCCCGTTGCAATTTTAGTATTGTCACAAGTTTCCCAGACTGATCATTTTGTTGTTAGAGTATTTCGATGCTGGAAACACTTCTAAATTAATTTTGTATTGAATAAAGTTAAGTATGTGAGGATGTATATTAGAGGCTACAAATAAATACAATGCCACATTCAAACACTGAGAAAGAGCCAGACTTTGGACCTGAGCAAGAGCCAAATTTGGAATCATAGTTAGAGCCATGAGATCCAATACCCACATGTTCCAAACTAAGCCCGTAGAGGGTGAATATAGGAATCTATTTGTGTGAAATTCATTTCACATAAGGATCTTCACAAGCAATTACACTCTCTCGTAAGAAAATTTCACACAACTAGTCAAAAGACACAAAAATTGTGCATACGATGGAATTTTGTATTAACTTCTCATGAAAAAAATAATTCAACCAACCTTCTGAAATTGATAGGCTGCTGTTATAAAACATTACAACAGATATTCAAATGGATAAATATGCCAAAAGAATCATTCCATGACCAGAATTACTAAAAATATGCTCATCCCCCCTAGGTGGGAAGTAGACTTTCCAAATCTCTCCAAAAGCTCACGAATTGGATAATTAGTGATATGAAGGTGATGTATGATGGAAAAAAATTCCAAATACGAAGTTTGGAAGGAAAAATCATTAAGGAAAGTCATGGGTGCAAAAAACAAGTTTCCTAGGTAGACTAGCTTTTCCCCATAGGGTAAAAAGCAGTAAAAAGAAGTAATTTCCAGGAAAGCGCCTTTCTTAGCTAAATCTTATCCAGAATCAGTTTAGAATGCACCCAAGTGGCCTAGGTGTCTTTTGGTCCACACCTTGGATGTATTTTGATCCTCCCATGTTGCCTTGTGGTCCACACAAGTCAATTTCCTAAACTATTACATAGAATTAGCCATAAAAGATTAATTAATGCATCTAATGTAAATAAACACTAGTAAATATGGTCAAATTTGCCACAGTTTTTCATTGTAATTACCACGCTTTATTGTCCCTGTTGCGACGATATGGGTTTTGTTTTTTCGTGGACATAGAGACGAAGATTCCCCGTCCTGGCAATTGCAATGCTTCATAGTGGCCACGTGTCACCTATACAACAATTCTCAGATTTGAAACCTGCCATGAATGTTCGTCACTATAGAGACGAACCTCTTCTATATATTTCCACGTAGATGCTAAACCTGCCACAAAAGTTCGTTTCTATAGCGATGAACTTATAGAAGAGGTTCGTTGTGACAGAGATGAACATTCGTGGCAGGTTTAGCATATGCATGGAAACATCTTCTATAGCTCCATGAACATGCGTTGCAATAGACACAAATCTCCTCTATAACTTACGTGGCAGGTTCAACATCTACGTGGGAACTGCTAGAAGAGGTGCATTGCTATTGGGACAAACTTCCGTGGTAGGTTTAGCATCTGCGTGGAAACGTCTTCTATAGCCTCCACGGATGTTCGTCAATATAGTGATGATTCCTAGAAGTGTTAAAAAAAAACCAGACTAAATGGAAAACCTTAAACCATGCATGTTTAATCCTCATGTAGTACTAATTGTTCTCTTTGGTAGATGCACCCCTCCTTAACTACCACTTAGTCAGATGTGCCCCTCCTTAACTAGACTAATTTTCATGCATTATATTTCTCCTTTGGTAGATTCACCCATCTTAACTATTGTTTCAAATAATTAATTCGCATGCATAGATCCCTTTTTCTCAAAATAGAACTCAAGTCTTATTTGACATGCTTTACTTAACTAAATAATGCATGCAAATTGGTAGTGAAGTGGTCTTTTAACTAACAACTAAACTGATGTTTCAAACATTTGTCTCCAAGGTAAAATAACACAACTAGTTGATTGAGCCAATGCACCTTGCCTATTCACTAACACCATAAACAATACCTTTACTCCATGAATGCGCCTACTAGTTAACTAGAGTAACCTTGTCATGCATGACCAAACAACTCCAAAGAAGGATCACTTCCTCCCCTAACTTGTGGTATTTACCTTCCCTAAATGTGCCCTTCTCCTCTTTCCAGTGTGCCCCTCTTCTAGCTTTTTTGATAGTGGTGCTTGCACCCTCACACATGTACTCATATCAAACTATTTTTTGACTTTTTATTGCAGATTTTGTAGGCTTTCCTTGTTTTCAAAGGTGCTTCATCATAATCACACATCGACCTTTGTTATGATGGTTGTCAATGTACAAAGGAGGTCGATTTTACCTTCATAATAACATTGTTTTATCTTCAAATTCACCCCATAACATTTCAAACAACATTTTCAATTGTGTGCTTTCGAAACTAGTTGGAAAGTATATTTTGTGGAAGCCTTTTCTCATAAAAAAGTTGTTGTTTGGCTTGGTCAAAGGATTTCCTTAGATTTGCAATGTGCCTTCTTAGTGTTTCCCAAACAACCTTTGGATTAGTGCTCGAATTGCTGCCCTGAAATAGATGTAGTGCACCTTCATTACTGGATGAATTTATAGATTCCTATATACCACAAAAACCTCAAGAGGAGAGCTCAAGTTGGTCTTGAAAGCATGGGAAATATCAATGGATATATTCTCCTTAAGATCCATGCCTTCCTCTTAGGTGTATACTACAAGAAGTTGCCCAAAGTTAGGCTCCTTCTTGCTGCAATTTCTGTGGACACCTATAACTAGGGCACAACCAATACCTAATATCAGCTATGCAGCTTGTAAGAAGGCATACCAAGAGGGTATATGGAGAGTAATTTCTTCACCCACCAACCAATGTTAGTCCAAACACAATTTTTAATATACATACCAGCTCTAAAATATTGCTAGGATAGGTTGGCCCATTGCAAAATCTATCTCTTTGTATAATTTAAATGCCTAGATCTGCTAAAGTCACCTCCTCATAGCACCACATGCTTCCAAATTTAACTGGTGTTTCCTATTTTGACCACCCAACCCCTCTTTCTTCCAATTATTACATCACTCAACTTGTTGTTTACCAATAATACTTCAACTCTGTGTTAAATACTAACTTTCTGAGTGTTGTTTCCTTTAAAAGACTTTGTTATTTTCTCTCAAAATAACCCAAATACAGTATGAATAACCAAGAATAGCATGGGGTGGATTTACTTAATAAATATCTTAACTAAGTTAACCCACTACAAAGGAATAATAACAATAACTTGTCCTAATTAAAATGGAGGTTGGGCTTTGATTATCAAGCATGCAAAATTTTAGATAAGGAAATCATATTAGGTTTCATGGTATGATAATATTAGCAAAAATGGCAAGTGAAGATCGCAAGGTGGGTGAGGAGGAATAATAAGCATGACAACTATGGATAAGGAATTCATCTACAATTTCCCCCTTGATAAATATAGAAAAGCAATTTCATTTGACGTTTTTTTTCTTGGTAGAAATAAGAAAGACAATAAGTGACCAACCAAACAAGTTGGGTTTTGGCTTGACAAGAGTAATAAGGAAAATTATGGAAACCATAGTCTAACATAGCAAGGCAACTAAGGCTTTGAGACAAGGGCATTTTAGGACCTCACATAAAAGGAAACCATTTAACTAGCTTCCACGTGTCACTCTAAGAGATACTCCATCTGCACAACATTCTTTCACCCACCAAAACCTTGACCACCCTCCGCATTGCTTGCTCAATGTTTTGACATTGAACTTGTACCTACCATAGATAAAATGCTAATCATAGATGTGCTACATAAACAAGTAGTCTCATTGGGACTTTTTTTTTTTTTACAAAACCAACATGCATGAATATCCATGTCATGTGTCCCTCCTGATCAATGTGCATGCCTGCATCAACGAACAATGTGACAAACCTAATGGAATTTTTTGGATCTTAACCCTCTAGTAGGGTAGGCACAATTGGGGGTTAACATATCTCTTCTCTCTTTACTTTTCCTTTACCTATAATTTTCTTAACACAGGCTCTTTGGATCTTAACCCTCTAGTAGGGTAGGCACAATTGGGGGTTAACATATCTCTTCTCTCTTTACTTTTCCTTTACCTATAATTTTCTTAACATAGGATCTTTGGTATATTCATAACTGCCATATCAACAAATTATAATGAGTTACATTGACAAGCAAACTAAAACGATAAACTAATCTTCAGTAACATGTAATAAAATAAACATATAGATCATATAACAAAAATAGAGATATAGTTGAAGATACCAACCTGGGTATCAAACCCTTCTTGTAAAAATACTCAGAAGTGTTACTTTCAGAAAAGACTGATTGTGCCTCGGAGAGGCCAGTCTACTCTAGGAACCAACTGACCCTACAAGAGGGTGTGTACAAACCAGAGAGAGAGAAATGACTGGAGTTGATGTGGTTAATGACAGTCAAGCACAGTACATAACTCAACATAAATAAAGTCACAAAAATTATAAACTTCAACCAAGTCTCAGTACAAGAGAAGTGATTATCAGCACACCACAATTGATCACATGTGATCAAAGTCAAGTACTATATAAGACCAAAAATTCAACAAGGTGGTATAAAAAAATGGAGGGTAAATGACCACATTAACCACAAGTCAAAGACAAGGTACCACAAGTCCAATAATAACTCAATCAAGGTGGGGAAGGTACAACAAGTATTTAATAACTTAATCAGTAACAGATAATAAAATAAACATATTGATCATATAACAATAATAAATCAATCAAGGAGGGGAAGGTACAACAAGTATTTAATAACTCAATCAGTCTCAGGTAATAAAATAAACATATTGATCATATAACAATAAGAGAGGTATAGTTGAATATCTCCACGTCAACATTAAACCAAAAATCAAATCTGAAGTGTGGGTACAAATATAAACAATGGTCATAAAATAAGAAAAGATAAACAATGGTCATAACATAGGTGTGGGTAGTACAAGACCCATGACCCTTAGAACCAAGGGTATGCTCCAAATGTGGCCAAACAACCATAGTACTCTATAAGACCAAAATTTCAACAAGGTGGTTTAAAAAAAATTACTCAAGGAGTGAAATGACCCCATTAAACACAAGTAAAAGATAAGGTACCACAAGACCAATCATAACTCAATCAAGGTGGGGAAGGTACAACCAGTCATATCTCTCTCAAATGTACAGACATTCCATATAAACTGAAAGTTCATCATCACAGTATAAGGAAGGGTGGTGGGATTCCAAATAAAAATATCCCTCTCACATAACAGATAAGTACCTTGTACTATAGAAAATAAAAGCCACCTGTGTTACCTTTCAATTTAGGAATATGGTCTACAAAAGCAAAATTATCACAAGTACCATCCAAATTTATGACTAGTGCTAAAGTAACAGTAAAATATTTTGTAACATAATTTTGATCTCTATCAACTTCAACACTCCTCTATGGTCCATGTGCTGAAGTTGGTCCTTGAGATGTAATGGGAAGTAATCAAATTATAACATATGTAGCAACAGTAAATAAGCAATGAAAAAAGTGAATAAAAATTGATTAGGCTTCCTTGTACTCAGACAACATTTTGGTTCAGATCTTATCCTTTCAAGGGACAAGTCACCAAGGGAACATGAAAGTACCTTGAGAGAGAGGAAAAGTTAAGTACAGACCTCAAATAGGTTAACACAGTCCACATACTACAACAATTAAGCACACAGATGAAAGAAAGGTATAGTAACATAACAATTCTATAGCTGCATGATAGAACAGAACTATTTTTGAATAGTGCTAAAGCAACAGTAAAACATTTTATAACATAATTTTCATCTCTTTCAACCTCTGCACTCATCAAGGTGATCACACCACAACTGATCACAGGTGATCAAAGTCAAGTACTCTATAAGACCAAAAATTCAACAAGGTGGTATAAAACAAATTAAGGAGGGTAAATGACCGCATTAACCACAAGTCAAAGACAAGGTACCACAAGTCCAATAATAACTCAATCAAGGTGGGGAAGGTACAACAAGTATTTAATAACTCAATCAGTAATAGGGAATAAAAGAAACATATTGATCATATAACAATAAGAGAGGTATAGTTGAGGATCTCCACGTCAACATTAAACCAAAAATCAGATATGAAGTGTGGGTAAAAATATAAACAATGGTCATAACATAAGTGTGGGTAGTACAAGACCCATGACCCTTAGAACCAAGGGTATGCTCCAAATGTGGCCAAACAACCATAGTACTCTATAAGACGAAAACATCAACAAGGTGGTTTTAAAAAAGTTACTCAAGGAGGGTAAATGACCCCATTAAACACAAGTGAAAGATAAGGTACCACAAGACCAATCATAACTCAATCAAGGTGGGGAAGGTACAACCAGTCACATCTCTCTCAAATGTACAGACGTTCCATATAACCTAAAAGTTCATCATCACAGTATAAGGAAAGGTGGTGGGATGCCAAATAAAAATATCCCGCCATTCTCTCTATGCAATCCTGATAGCATCACATAACAGATAAGTACCTTGTACTATAGAAAATAAAAGCCACCTGTGTTATCTTACAATTTAGGAATATGGTCTACAAAAGAAAACTTTCCTCACAATTACCATCCAAATTTTTGACTAGTGCTAAAGCAACAGTAAAAGATTTTATAACATAAATTTGATCTCTATCAACTTCAGCACTCCTTTGTGGTCCCTGTGTTGAAGGTTGTCCTCAAGATGTAATGGGCAGTAATCAAATTATAAAGAGTGATGATGATCGAAGTCATGATGAACATATCTAATATAAAGAGAATCAATGTTTCAGACTAATATATCTCCATGCAGCACATATAGGAGTGATGAGGTGTGAGAAACACAAAATTTGAATATTAAAATACAAAATAATTATAAACAAGCATACAATGACTTGTGATGACATTTAAATTTAAAATTCAAATTCTAAGAAAATAAAAGATATAAATGGGAAAATTCCTAAGAGCATCACATAAAAGATAAGTACCTCGTAACTATACTAAATAAAAGTTAACTATGTTACCTCTCATATAAATGGAAAAAATGATTATATTTTAAGAACCCAATTATGTTACTAATAGCTAATATTAAGAGAATCCATGTTTCATACTAACAACATCGATATACATCAAAATACAAGTCATGAATTTATGTTGCATCTACTTTTTCGTTGATTTTTGTTTTTTAGCATTGAAAAAACTTGCGAGTACGGTATCACAATCATCATTTGATGCAGTATTTATTGCGATATCTCCTATTATTGTTTGTGTTTCCATGCCCTCATGTATCATACTTCTTGTATGTTGCTGAGCACGGCGTGGAGGCAGTTCTGAAGGGGTGTGAACTACAACAATGGAAATGATCATATATATATATGTTGAAATATTATTGAAATAAATATTTCATCATTTTGATTAAAACTACAATATTTCTCTTTATCTGTCTATGTAGACGTGACAGCCGGGGTGTTAATTGGAGGTCTAGTTGCTTCCTCTTGCAGTTCAGGCTCCTGAGCTGCATGGTCTTCCATTGAAAGAAGAAAATTTATAAGTACACGTTAGGAAATATATATATCTAATCACAGTATATATTTCTATTTCCAAATCATTCATACCAGAATGGACACTATGCTCCACACTATCATGGGACATGTGCACCCCAACATCAACTGGTACTTGCTGAGTACCGCTAGATTCACTATTGCGGTTGCATTGCTGCTTAAAAACAAACATAAATTTTTAGTTATGGGTGATATAATCATAACTTAATAGACTTTAATAGTATACTACAATTGGTGATATACCTGAATTTGCATCATTGGGGATATTGGAGTCTACCTCAAGCTTTTCCAATATTCAACCACTTTTAAAACCAAACTTGAAACCAAGCTTTAGGTCTTCCTCGGTGGCAGTAGCTTGGAACGTATTTCCCTGCAATGCATGATAACACATTTTAAAATTTCCAGTATCAAAATCAAATATTTGTTCGGTACTGTTAAATAAATATTCTCAACAATTAATCATTTAATACTTACGATTCTTGTTCTTAGTTTTCTATAGCCAACCTAGCCCAGTCTACGTTTCCCGTGATTTTCCATTCTAGCATTGGTTGCTTTGGAGGTGTCAGGTAGCCTATATATGAAAAGTTTGAAAAACCTTAGATATCAGAAATCTTACTTAAAAGAAAAAAGAAAAAAAAAATTGAGCTTATTTCAGTAAAAAGATTATATATGGTGTACCTTGCTTTACCAAGTCGTGGTTGTTTTCCTTGTCTTTTTAGCAAGTTCTCCTTTGCATCCTCTATGAGTGCCTTCCACTCTTTCTCCGAAACCATGGGAGGGCGCTCATGCTTGAGGTCATCTTGCAATCTTTCGCCATAGTGGGACTTGGTATATTTCAAATTCTCGCTAGCTAACCTTGCAACCACTTTCCTGTTGAAAGTATTGCCGAACAAGTTTACCAGGTGGCCTATCATTTCATCTCTCTTATTTCTATCTTGGCTATTCCACCGTGTGCGAATGGTGGGGCCAAACAACTCCAATGCTTTGTCATTCAAATGTCTGTAGAAAACATTGTTTCCTGCAAAAGCATGTAATCCATTAATTTATAGTAATTTCAACGTATGTCTATTTCAATTTCATGATTAAAATCAATAAATTAATTAATAAATACCTGCAATATTCTGAATCTTGATAGGAACACAAGAGTCATCCACTAGAAAGGTGATATCTAGTGATTCAGTTCTTTTAACATGTGCTACTCCAGGAAAATTTTCTTGGTCGTATACCATATGTTCATCTCCAGAGTCATGTGGATTCCCAGGCTCCGTCTCATCATGCTCCGACATGGCATCATTCTCCGTCTCATCAGTGTCGTCATTAATGGATTAGAGGCCAACCGCAGGAGTGCCAAAAAGCCTCATTGGTACATTGCTTATTTTTTGCTGCATTGGACCATCACTGCTACCTATACCTGTCTCGGCAAGTTCTCTAGTCACGGGTTTTAAAAAATCCTACAAACAATAAACTTTAATTTATCAGATCACTTGGAAAAATAAAAAACATAATATCAGATATGAAATCATGACATAGCTTACAAAAAATTGTGAAGATTCCACTTATCCCATAAGATTTTATTTGATCTTGTAGCTCTTGAATCCTTGCCCTATTCTCCTGTGTCAAGGGCCTTTGGTGAGCCAAGGAAAGCATTTATATGTTTGCCTTTTTCAGGGATATTCTTAAAGTTTTCAATGGGTCAGTGGAATAGAAAATGTATTCCTCAAACACCTCATCACCCAGATCGAGTGCACGTGACTAAATTCATCAAACAATAAAATTAAGCAATACAATTTTAACATCATTCAAATATTGATATTGTAATGAAAATTACGTTACTATTATGCACTAACACTTACATGACGCGGTGTTATGGCCAGTGAGTGTCCATTATCAAACAGAATCATGGAAGCAGCAGGTGCCTTTCCACGGTCCTGAATGAACCAGTAATCCATCATAATGTCAGAAAAATGAACCAGTAATCCATCATAAGCTTAGAAAAATGTGAATGTCAATAGTGGACATTGAATGCTAACATACTAAATCGAAACATTTAGTTATTATACTTAACACTTACCTAATGGGCCACCGAGTGTGACGTTCCATGGTCACCCTCGACCATGGAAGCAGCAGGTGCCTTTCCAATGGCGCCACCCTGACACAATAAATCAATAAATAAACTTTTACCTCATACTAAATAATTGTAACATAAACAAAAATGAGATATTGCATTAATATTTATTTTTACCTCGGAAATAGAAGATACATGTTCTGCTCCATGGCCATGAGCAGACTCCTGCCACATTTTAATAAGCATGCTATCATATGGAAATATTAACAATAATCACGGAAAAAACGAATGCTAATAGT
Source organism: Larix kaempferi (assembly GCA_027924585.1). NCBI lineage: Eukaryota > Viridiplantae > Streptophyta > Pinopsida > Pinales > Pinaceae > Larix > Larix kaempferi. Next base: position 9,104,118 of record BSBM01000173.1, on the reverse strand, counting down.
GAAAATAAGAACATCTTGTTATTGTAGTCATATTTATTTACTATATTTAACATTTACCTGACGAGGCATAGATTCTGACCTTCCACGGTCACCCTTGACTGTGGAAGTAGCATGTGCCTTTCCACTGTCACCACCCTAAACAAACGTTGAGTCAATAATCGCATCATAAACAAAAATGAGATATTCATAGCAGTGTAATCACCATTTAATCACATGGAAATATTCATAATAAGCATGAAAAAAGCGAATGTCAACAATGGAAATCGAATGTTAACAGAAAAAAATGAAACATTTAGTTATTATAGTCATGTTTAGTTACTACATTTAGCATTTACCTGATGAGGCATAGTTTCTGATGGTCCACGGTTACCCTGGACCACGGAAGCCACATCTATTTGATTTAAGTTGTAATCAATCAACAACTCTTCACCTGGAAGTATTGTTTTTATTGCACATACAAATATACGATGTTGTTCGCGTCCCTCAAATTCGCAACTTGGTTGCTTATTTGTTGTCACTGGTCGTGTACTATTTATAAACCCAACAACGTTTTTGGACGCTTTTGGTCTCCCATCAATACACATAGTCGCCCCTTTGTTTTTATTGTTTTCTGCTAGTTGAATATAATTCGTGTCAACTCCGTATCTCCACATACTTCGAGTATATTGGACCAAGATCAAATAGTTATTGTATCTGTATAGTGGTCCTACATACTGTTGGTGTTTATTATGTGTTAAATAATTCCAATATTTAAATTGTCAACCCGAGGAGGGAGCTTATGAGATGCAATCACTATATGTGCAGGATTGAACGCTTGAACTAACCTAAGCTGACTAAAGATGCAAATGTGCTAACATGAAAATATATGATTTTAATCTACTTACATGACTTTCATAATTCAAATGCAACAATTTATTCTATCTATGAAAATAGGCAACTAATTACCAAATGAAGCAAGTAGAAAACTTAATAAAGATGTTTAACTGAATTGTAGTTGATTATGGAAAAAAATAGAAAACTTGATAAAGATATTTAATATTAATCCAAATCTTAAAACATGAACATCTTTATTAAATAGAAACTATCAAGCTAAAACAACTTGGAAAATGGAATTATTAAACTATTACTGGAAAAACAAACTATCTAGAAGCAAGATTAATAAGTTCAAAACAGTAACTAATTAGCAAAACAGAACTACAGATCTGAACTTTGGAAGAAGGATGAGAAGAGGATAAGGAGGAAGTAAAAAAGAAGGAAAAAATGACAGAAGTTAATTAGAAACTTTAAATAACAAGAAGCGAGATTGAATTACATCTAAAACTATTAAGGAGAAACAAGAAGAATGATGAGTGGAAGGCAGAAGAAATTGGATTTTGAAGGAGGCCTAAAATAATGCAGAAAACACACAGGTTCGAATGACGATCCGAACGTCGATTTGAATAACGATCTGAATGACAGTCTGAATGGAGGAAAACGTTTTAAAGTGAGGGAAAGAAGAGTTTTTGGATGATTTAATTACCAGCTGGCTTATGCAAGTGATCCTACTATGCAAAGGAGGCAGTAGAGAGATTATTTAGAAGCTAAACTAATAAGGAATTATCTACTCTAATCATTATCTAGGTAGAGGAATTGTTTCTATGAGATGTAGGAAGAAGGTTGAGATGGAAGAAGAAAGAGTTAACCTACAGCAGGTAGGAAGAAGAACTAACAAAAGGGAAGAAGGGAGAGAAAGGAATGCTAACTATGGAGGAATTTGGAAGCAATTTTGAACTATAGATGATGGAAGAAGAAATGAAAACAAATTACAAAACTAGTTAACCTATTGGTCGACCATTACTAGTTCAGAAGAAGGGAGATTATATTAACAACAGAATGTTAATTACAGAGGAATGAAGATGATACACACAGGAAATAAACTAGTTACTTGCAAGAAAAGAAATGCATAAAATGTAAATAAAACCTCTAGTTGATGAGGGGCCCTTCCCAGCAATCGGAGGTGGAACTAAATCAGCTCAAATGACTATCAGCATAACATCAACGTACTGCTACTTTCATTAACTGAGAAAAATATTACATAGTGCTTTAAAAAGAACAACGTATCTGTCTCTGTTTATCTCTGCACATATGGATCTGCATTTCTCCATAGGAGACGCCTTTATATAAGTTTACAATGGGAGAGAGGGTCGACGAAGTTGACCTCTCTAAAAATAGTGGTCTTTAATGTCATGCAACAGCTGCAAGGTGGCTCATGACAGCGCACAGGCCAGTTTCCTACTTCCACGGCGTCGACCCTACCCAATATGAACAACTGCGTGTTCATTTCCTTCAACCATGGGCAAAGTGTCAGCTGGCGAGTTGGATGAATGGGGGAGAGGACTTCTGGAGCGTCAACGTGGACAGAGCGAAGGCAGACGAGGATTCTCTAGAACGTTGGTGTGAGCAGGTGACGTGATACCAGGCTGAATGCACAAGAAAATCAGAGTTGGAGCGTGGATGTGGAGAAGAGATGTGTTGTCAGGCTTGGCGAGCATAAGGATGGATCTTCTAGAGCAATGGTTCATTAACCATCAGCACCACATGGTAAACAGAACCCACGTGTCCTCCTCTTCATTCAACGGTCTTAGATGTGTCAACCATGGATTTTGCAGGCTGAACGAAGGGTTGAACGATGAGCTGAACACGTTTTAACTTAACACATAAGCACACGGTCTGAATGAAGGGTCATTTGAGAAACGCAGCCTGCAAATTAAAACATAAATACCAATTATGCCCATAAAATGTCACTTTAACATAAATAAACCACAATATAACAATTGTGAACAAGATTTGCATAATAGGTAAATATATGCATACCTGGACTGTTTGATGGGCTAAATGGAAAATAAAACCACTTACTATAGCAAAAACATGATAGAAACAATGTCATTCCAAGTAGATTGTTGATAAAAAATGGTGACAAAATGGATGCCTACATTCCCCCAAACTGAAGATATGCCAGGTCCCACGAAGCAAAGAGAAAAAAAAATAAGGAAGAAGTGGATGCGGTTGGATGGACTCGGAAAGGATGAGAGCGAGCAGAATGATGGTGAGGATCAAGCAGGGGTCAATTTTAAAGCAAGGTCCAATTGAATGTTTGAAAAATCATGAGATGAAAATTTGGCACGTTTAAACGATCACGCCATTATTCAGAATTTTTCAAACGTGTACCATAATAAAGATGTGTGCATTAACGAATTCATATGGTTTGTGAAATATTCAACCATGTCCAAAGTAAACTTTGGACAGGTTGAAAGAAAATTTTCATCATAGGATTATAACATAGTGCATTAAAAATCATGATGATCTTTAATTAATAAAATGACAGTTCACATGTTGGTTTTTTTTTGCATATAACTTTAAGGAAAAGTTAAAACTATATGATAACCAGATAATAATTCTAAAAATCGTAATAATGCATGATTAATTGATTCATTTGGTGAAGTCGAGATGAATTAAAGCAATGAGATTGTGTGCAGAGATCATATTTGATTAATCCCTGATATGGTTAGTCAATTAGATTCATCAATAAAATTTCAAAAATTAACTGCCTTAGCATAGTTAATCATGATTTTATAAGCTATGGTTTCATCGGATCATCATTCATTTGACTCATTCGACCCTTCATACAGACCATTTGTATGTACAAGATGTGCTTGCTCGATCTGATTGTTGCTGATTATGCAGAAAATTTCTGAGGCTGCCAACACATAAAAGGATGATGTAAACCTGCTTTTCTGAAATCTTAAGTCGCTCTTCTTTGTTCAACATGGATCATAACAGTTTTTTTTTTTTTTTGTTACTTGCATTATTCCTGAAACAACATATCATTGTATAAGCACTTTTTAATTGTATTATAAGTAAACAGAAAAATAGAAGCAATTATGAATCCTAGTAAACAGATAAAATAGAAATAATTTTGAATCCTCCCCCAAACCAAAGGAATGGCACGTCCTCAGGCCATTAATACTGAGTTGTATGCTTCTTATGTAAACATTATGGATCAACATCAATCATCAGGAAATCCTAAAAAAAACATCATTATTCTATAAACTAGAACTTTCTGAGAAAAAAGATGTATTCATGATATGACCAAAACAATATCATACTAAGTCAGTTTCTTCAATACATGCAAATTCATTAGTTTATGCTCATGAAGACCACATAAAGAATAATAGTGTAAGAGATGTGAAAAATGCCATAGGAAAAACTAGTCGTCCATGACTCATTGTAAAGATCTCTTATCATCCAAAGAATATAGATAAGGTTCACCATAAAGTTTGTGAGATCTACTATAATTATGGGTCCCATTTCTAGGATAATCATATCCTAGGTATTTGTTTGAATTAGATGACAGGGTCCAAGTCCAACTTATAGCCATTATATAATGACAGTATAAATAATCGGCCTAAACATATGTTTGTATACTCAGGTTTTTATGAGCTATGTGAATATCAAGGCATTAACCAAACCTCTTTTACCGGATATTGACCCGCTTCCAGCAGGCTTGTTCAGTACCCCGGTGGGTTTATCTTGGTACCATGCAAGCATAGCTCCGCTGCTAGCGAGCCTGTTCAGTACCCCGACGGGTTTACTTGCACTTACCGAACTTCCTTGTTTAAGATTTTACTTAGCATGGACCCGCAGCCAGCGAGCCTGTTCAGTACCCTGGCGGGTTTGCTTCGTATATATATATATATATATATATATATATATATTGTAAGGAAGCCGGTTGGCACTAGAGTCTGCTAAACTTGCTAAATACATAATTCAATATTTTAGCATGAACCTTATGAGCAACTTTATTTACAATGGACTAAATTACAGATCATGTCAAAAGATAATAACTTAAAGCTGTTCTTTGACTTCATAGTCTATCTTCTTCATAAAAGGTTAGTAATGTTCCCCACAAAATAGAAAATATCACCCACTTTTAGGCTACCTTTTAAAGGTGCTTTAGAGACAAGTTTTGATAATGAGTCCAGGATGAACTAGGAGTCCATAGGTGTAAGATTGAGTTTTGTAGAGATCATAATAATTAAAGTAGGTCTTTGAGTAACTAGTATAATAAGAAATATGCATGTATGATGTAATATTGCTTTGGTTTAGTCATTAACATGATCTTATTCTTAGTTCTTTTATTTTAAAGAAAAACAGAAAGTGAAGTTGTATGAATATCTAAAGCTAACTAACTACATACAACTTTTTATTATTTATATACATACTATCCTATGCTGAAAAAAGAAAACTCATTATTCAAGTGTAGGAACTTTTCCAATGTAACCATGTGAGAAGCAAAATGAAAAACATACCTATATCCACATATGAAAAATTTAAAGCAGTGATTACCTAGATGTGGAGAATCAACCGACTTACTTGCTTTTTCAACAGACGGTGTTGAATGAAGGAATGGTATTGTGGCCTCATTACCTCTTGGAACCATCTTTCGATGTAATCATGATACTCATCTTCCTTCCTCATGCTATGTAGATCTTCTTCTTCTGAATGTTCAATTGCTTGAGGACATGAAAGATCTGTCGGTATATATGTGGAGAACTCTTCAACATCAGGTCTCTCTCCATCAAATGTAGTCTCCAAGTTTTTGGTTTCCTTGGCAGATTGGCAAGGAGATTCGGTTTGTAGCTCATGGAACAGTGGTTCTTCTATTATTTCTGGATAGGTAGATAAATTCTTGACTTCTGTCAAGATGTGTTCTTCTTGAGAAGAAGATATTGCGATCCCAGCTGCTGTTAGGATTCGAGAGAGTTCTCTCATGCTGATGGTCACCTCGGAATCCATTTTGTCGGTTGATAGATCCTACTTCACACATGGATTAGTCCCTGGGTTATTACAACACCAAATTTATTTTATGTGTTTTTAAAAGACTTTAAATTACTAAAACAAATTTGTGAACTAAAACACACTACACTTGCTAAAAGAATAACACTCTTGAAAAGAAGGAAGACAAACTTTACGAAATAAATTGTGGAAAATTAAAACTCAGATGTACAGAAAGGAAATCATACTTGTGCGGAGAGGAACAACAAGGATTTTGGGAAACCCACTAAAGTGGATGCCTCAGGCTATTACACTATGGAAAACCGTAGTGAGGTTGTCTTTGCATCTTACCATTTCCCCTCCCCCTTGTTGTGTAATGTAAAAGCAACCTATAGACCTAGACTCTAATCCCTTTAGCACCTCCCTAGCAATGACGCCAAAATGTTGGTGTTTATTATGTGTTAAATAATTCCAATATTTTGTCAACTCGAGGAGGGAGCTTATAAGATGCAATCACTATATGTGCAGGATTGAAGGCTTGAACTAACCTAAGATGACTAAAGATGTAAATGTGCTAACATGCAACTATATGATTTTAAACTACTTACATGACTTTCATAATTCAAATGCAAGAATTTATTCTATCTATGAAAATAGGAAACTGATTACCAAATGAAGCAAGTAGAAAACTTAATAAAGATGTTTAACTGAATTGTAGTCGATTATGGAAACAAGTAGAAAACTTGATAAAGATATTTAATATTAATCCAGATCTTAAAACATGAACATATTTATTAAATAGAAACTGTCAAGCTAAAACAACTTGGAAAATGGAATTATTAAACTATTACTAAAAAAACAAACTATCTAGAAACAAGATTAATAAGCTCAAAACAGTAACTAATTAGCAAAATAGAACTACAGATATGAACTTTGGAAGAAGGATGAGAAGAGGATAAGGAGGAAGTAAAGAAGAAGGAAAGAATGACATAACTTAATTAGAAACTTTAAATAACAAGAAGCGAGATTGAATTACATCTAAAACTATTAAGGAGGAATAGGAAGAATGATGAGTGGAAGGCAGAAGAAATTGGATTTTGAAGGAGGCCTAAAACAATGCAGAAAATACATAGGTCCGAATGACGATCCGAATGTCAGTCTGAACGCGGTCTGAATGATAGTTTGAATGGAGGAAAACATTTTAAAGTCAGGGAAAGAAGAATTTTTGGATGATTTAATTACCAACTGGCTTATGCAAGTGATCCTACTGTGCAAAGGAAGCAATAGAGATATTTTTTAGAAGCTAAGATAATAAGAAATTATCTACTCTAATCATTATCTAGGTAGAGGAATTGTTTCTATGAGATGTAGGAAGAAGGTTGAGATGGAAGAATAAAGAGTTAACCTACAGCAGGTAGGAAGAAGAACTAACAGAAGGGATAGAGAGGAATGCTAACTATGGAGGAATTTGGAAGCAATTTTGAACTATAGATGATGGAAGAAGAAATGAAAACAAATTACAAAACTAGTTAAACTATTGGTCGACCATTCCTAGTTCAGAAGAACGGAGATTATATTAACAGCAGAATATTAATTACAGAGGAATGAAGATGATACACACAGGAAAATGAATTAAATTACACACACACAAAATAAACTAGCTACATGCAAGAAAAGAAATGCAGAAAATGTAAATAAAACCTCCAGTTGATGAGGGGCCCTTCCCAGCAATCGGAGGTGGAACTAAATCAACTCAAATGACTATCAGCAGAACATCAACATACTACTACTTCTATTAATTGAGAAAAATATTACACCGTGCTTTAAAAAGAACAACGTATATGTCTCTGTCTATCTCTGCACATATGGATCTACGTTTCTCCACAGGAGACACCTTTATATAAGTTAGAATGGGAGAGAGGGTCTACGAAGTCGGCCTCTCTAAAAATAGTGGTCTTTAATGTCATACAACAACTGTAAGGTGGCTCACAACAGCGCATAGGCTAGTTGACTACTTCCACGGCGTCGACCCTACCCAATACGAACAACTGCGTGTTCGTTTCCTTCAACCATGGGCAGAGTGTCATATGGCGAGTTGGATGAATGGAGGAGAGGACTGCTAGAGCGTCAACATGGATAGAGCGAAGGTAGACGAGGATTCTCTAGAACGTTGGCATGAGCAGGTGACATGATACCAGGATGAATGCACAGGAAAATCAAAGTTGGAGCGTGGACGTGGAGAAGATATGTGCTGTCAGGCTTGGTGAGCATAAGGACAGATCTTCTAGAGCAACGGTTCATTAACCATTATCACCACATGGAAAAAAGAACCCATGTGTCCTCCTCTTCATTCAACGATCTGAGATGTGTCAACCATGGATTTCGCAGGCTGAACGAAGGGCTGAACAATTAGCTGAACGCGTTTTAACTTAACACATAAGCACGCGGTCTGAATGAAGGGTCATTTGAGAAATGCAGCCTGCAAATTAAAACATAAATACCAATTATGCCCATAAAATGTCACACATAAATAAACCACAATATAACGAAATGTGAACAAGATTTGCATAATAGGTAAATATATGCATACCTGGACTGTTTGATGGGCTAAATGGCAAATAAAACAACTTACTATAGCAAAAACATGATAGAAACAACGTCATTCTAAGTAGATTGTTGATAAAAAATGGTGACAAAATGGATGCCAACACATACTCCATCAATTCAGTTACAGTGCCATAGCGGACCTTTATTCCATCCATGGAAAATAGCCCCAATCCATGTAAGGATGAAGGAGCGATGTGATACATCCTCCCATTGATGAGGAAATATGTGTCCACTTGAGGTAGCATATTGGGTACCCATCGTTGCACTAGATGTTTATACCTCAATGGAAAATCAATGTCTCCTATGCTCTCAACATCATAATTACACGACCCACCATTAACAATAAAATATTTCATGCGTCTATGAAATCTTTTCCTTATCTTTTCAGATATAGTTGATATAAAACCGGTAGATCTAGTACAACTCGTCTCACTTTCAACCTATCTGAGTATATCTTCATCATCACTCGAGGAAGATAGATCTGACAAATACCTATTTGGTGGTACCTACACTCGATAAAACAAGAATAAACAAGATGATGCTTTCTTTTTTCTTTGAAAGTACACATCCACAAATGCAAAGATTCTTAGTTAAACACATTTACTCCCCTCAAATTTGAGGCTTAGGAGGGACATGCAAACCCTAGTGGATGTAGTGTTACAAATATTAGCTGAAGTGTTTGGTATTGGGAGGATGATTTATGGAAGGAAGAGACCAAGTTACAGTATTTTATTGGAAGCCTACCCTCTTTCTTTGAATGGCATATTATTGGCAGCCTACCCTTCATTTTTAAAATTTACATGCTGGTATTTTATGCTAATGCATATGAAAACTATTTGTTAGTGAACTGTTTGGAAAAATCACTCAACTAAGAAACATTAATTGACTATATAATCCCAAAAAATCATAACTACAGTGAGGGGATCCACTCAGGAGTACATTGCAGCAGTGTCCGTAACTGTTTGTCAATACATCTGAACCAAATAATTAGTAAAATACTACAACAGAGAACGAAAAATACATCGGCTAACTTAGGTGAGATATTACACCTTAGACATGTTGCAAATTTCAAATTCATGCCAAGTGGCACTCAAATGGCCATGAGAAATTTGATTTTCAAAGACTTTAAATATTACGAGGATCTTTTTTGTATCAAGCTTTAGCAAGCAACTTGTAGGACAGATTTTCACACATTATGTGTATATTGATTTTCCGACTATATTGATTTATTTTTTTAAAACAAATAATAAATTTCAATCAAGAAAGAGCGTATCCATCAACCAAGCAGGAGGACCAAACTAGAAAAATGGAAACCTGAGAGTAGTATGGTGAACAACCATAAATGAATTTATATTAACAAGGGAAATTAACAACAACGACTCAGTTAAGGGAGATTGACATTTATTAACTCTCCACAATATCTCAATAATTCAATTGGACAGGTGTACACATCAATATACTTTAATGCCACATTTCTTTTAATAAGCAAGTACTGAAATTAAACACAGTTTTCATATCTTTCAACTTTTCATCTTTAGCACTCCCAAGTCGGTCACTGTGTTGAAGAAAATTCAACACTACCAGTTAGGTCACTGTGCTAATACAATTTTTCAGTAACATGTAATGTAAGATAAACACATTAATCACATAATAACATGGTTTAGGATACTTACCTTGGTGTGAAACCCTTCCGATGTTGAACTCAGAATTATTACTTTCAAATAAGGGAATGTGCCCCGTAGAGGCTTGTCAAGCTCTATGAACTAGAAAATCCCATTACGAGTAAGTACAAACCAAAGAGAGAGATAACTGGGTTGAGGTAGAAGTCAATGACAACTAGAAATGGAGAGTTGAACTTTTATAGAACTCAGCTTAAAGAAAAATTACCCAAAAGGTCACAAACAGTAGATCTCAATATAAGTGAGAATCGACACAAAGTAAAAACCTTAGATCTTCCTGGGTAAGAGTATCAGCATATGAGGTTAAGTTCAGATCAGCATATGTCATTGTTCAGAGGTCATTGATCATGTATCCCACTAAGACATAATCACAAAACTATGTCAAGTCAAACGTGGGTGAGGGTACCATGACCAAAATAAAAAAAAATGGTACAAGTTAAAAAGATGATAATGGGTGTTATGACTGAACTCCCTTTGTACCAAAGGGTGTACCACAACCAAAGTACCCAAAAGACCAAAGCAATAATTTAAAGAGTAACTTAAGGTGGGTAAGTGACCCTAATAATCACAAGTCAAAATACAAGGTACCATAAGACCAAAAATCAACAGGGTAAAAGGACCAAAAGTAAATCAACCAAGATGGGGTAAAGGTACAACCAATTATCTCTCTCAAATGTACAAATGTTCCATTAACTAACTGAAATTTCATCATCATTGTATACAGTAAGGTTCACACGGATGATGTGATCATGTGGTACTGTACAGCTATGTGGGCATCATCTCTTGCTAGTTGACTAGTGGGATAAATTTGAGGTTTTGGAACTATTGCATGCTATAGAACTGGATAACATCATCTATTGAGGACTTTGAATTGAGTGTACCAAGGTTGATTTGCTCTCGAATGTTGTTATTTAATTATTTATCCTAATGGTATCAATGACCTTTTTAATAGACTGTTAAAAAGGTTTCTATGCCTCCAAATAACTACAAAATATGCCAAATAAGGGGATCACTCTACTCTCCCAAGCAAGAAAACAACCGAAGGATGACACCTTAGCACCTGATAGTCAAAATCATAGAGGTCATTGATACCATTAGGATAAATAATTAAATTACAACATTTGGGAGCAATGTGTTAGTTGCAATTAAATGTGCGGGGAATGTTATGTAAGACCCTCAAACAACCCTTATACACCACATGTGCTTGATGCAAACATTAAAATCCTTGACAATTTAAGCCTTAACTTAAGTGAAATCAACAAGAGATATAAGTGTTTGAAACAACCAAACCATGACTACAATGATAGTTGAAAATCAAATGTGCAATAAGACAATTTTGAAAATTCAAAAACACCATGCATACAAAGAAGAAATGAAGTCTATGTTCATAGTCTCATGATGAATAAGATTATCATGACATAGTTGCAAAGACTTTATTTTCAATCTTTATGACAATCTGAATGGACATGCCCCACTCATAGCCAAATGATTTTGATACATTTACAAATCATTGGAGTATGGGGGACCATATATATCTCAAAAGATGTTGGATTTAGTGCGCCATTCCTTTGAATAAATAGACCTCCGAACCACGCGTCTATTATGATGCATGTGGAGGTCTATGCGGGTTTTGACAAGCCATTGTTCTTTGTATTTAATGTAGTACCCAAGGATTTGATCCTCAGTAATCTTTGTCTACAAAATATCTTTGACCTGTTCGAGAGATTCTCCAACTTCCCGTTTTAGATTATAAATAACAACTGGTTCTAATGCTGTCAGGTTGATGCCGAATGACTGCCACCAGTCTCTCATCCAATCAGGGACGTAGAATGCAGGATCCTCGTGGGTATGTGTAATTTGAAGTTCAAACTTTAGCATTGTATAATATGTTCTATCTGTATTTTTCATAAGTGTGTGTAGTACTTGGAAACCGGAGACTAGCATCTTGATGTGGCCATGCTTCCAAAGAACGTATCCGGTTAATATAGTAGTATTGTTGGTCTAGTTGTAGCCCGGGGTGATGTGTAGAGACCTCTGTTGAGATTAATTTAAGATCATGGTAGAGGTTTGTTAACCAATTTCTTGCATCAGCTTCTTTTCTCAGGGAGTTGTTGTAATTCATATCTGGTACAATACTAGATCCCATAGGCATTCTTCTGAGTTCTGGCACTAGTCTAATAAAAGCATCATATCCCTGTAAGTTATCATTTAATACTTCAGTATGTCTCAACTCCCACCTAGGTTTCCATGTTTGCATATAATCCAACCAACTCATATTATCATTAATTTTATAGATATGATGTTTTCCTTCGGTCCAAGCATAGATTTCCATGTTTACTTGTGGGTTATGGTCCCACTGGATTCCGCTTTGACCTTCTATGCTTGTTTGCCTCGGGCTCGCTTGCACTAGGCTCACTTTTTTCAGGCTTGCTTGTTAAAAATTAACAGCATACTTCTGTGTCAAATATTCTCTTATTAGTAACCATTGTGGTACTTTGGTCTAAATGTTTTTCCTAACTCATTGTTTCTCCATATTGTGTGCCTAGTTCCACCTCTCTATGCCAATGCATAAATCAACCTCTTCTTGGTTTGTGGTTCTAGTTGGCCTTGTAGTGGTTCTCTATTGTCATAGCCATAGTCATTGACACATTAAAACACCTTAGATCTAAGCCCGAAGTGAATCAGGATTCAGAGTCAAATCCCAGTGGCTAGTACCTCATAGTCGTCAGTCATCACTAGTACTACAAAATATGCCAAATAAGGGGAGCACGCTAGTCTCCCAAGCAAGCAAAAAACTGAAGGATGCCACCTCGGCACCTGATAGTCAAAATCATAGAGGTCATTGACACCATTAGGATAAATAATTAAATAACAACATTCGCGAGCAATGTGTTAGTTGCAATCAAATGTGTGGGGAATGCTATGTAATACCCTCAAACAACCCTTATACACCAAATGTGCTTGACGCAAACATTAAAATAAGAGACGATGATGTCAAACAAGAAGACAATGAACATCGTCTAAATACTATACACTAATAATATACCATCAGAAACAATCCCACCATGGTGATGTGCTCTATAGAGAAAAAGCCATAGAAAATGATGCATTAGAACAACTCCATCAACAGTAAATATGTCTTTTTGTCTTTAAGACTAACGTTAAAATCCTTGACAATTTAAGCCTTAAATTAAGTGAAATCAACAAGAGATATAAGTGTTGGAAACAACCAAACCATGACTACAATGATAGATGAAAATCAAATATGCAAAAAGACAATTTTAAAAATTCGAAAACACCATGCATACAAAGAAGAAATGAAGTCCATGTTCATAGTCTCATGATGAATAGGATTGTCATTGATGACAACATTAATGACAAAGATCACGGCAAGTGGCAAGAAGTGACTAAGCAAGCATTGATTGGCACAATGACTTGGAAATTGGAAATTTGAAGATGATGTAAATGGACAAAGACATTCTAGATGTCCCTAATACCCTAGACAAAGGTCTTGAAAAACTTAGCAAGAATGACATGGATGGATTGGAGACAAGGCTAGACATGATGACATGGCTTGAAGGATGATGAAAACATTGGAGAAGACATGCCAATCGACTAATTTTCATGATATCCCTAATATTTGCCTCTAACGGGTCTTTGAAAAGGGATTTGAAATTAATGTTTCCCGCCTCAGCTTTGTCCATGATGGAGATAACCTTAGTCCCATTCAAATGTTTGATCTCCGAAATTGTATTTATCTGCTTCCTTAAATTTGCATATTTAAGAAACAAAATGGTATTATTATCACCTTCGTGAATCCAAAGGGCTCGACTTTTTAGTCTCTAGGTGATTTCTTCTTTTCCCAAAAGATCCTTTTTTCTGCCCTCTAATTTTTGTAATTCATTTACCTTCTCATCCGAGAAATTCCCTGCACTATTGTTGTCAAATGATACACGAATCCCATCTTCGACATCTTTTAGATCCTTCTTTGTTTTTAAAGCCAAAGGTTTTTCCCAATCCTTCAAAACACTTTTTACCCTTGATATATTGTCTACAAAGTGTTGCATGGACAAGATCCCTTTTTCTGAAGAAAAATGAATCCAATTTGATATAATCAAATCCCCAAATTCATCCTTTAGAAACCAAGCATGATTGAATTTTATGGGACTAGGAGGTTTATGTTATTCTAGTTCCATCTTCAAGAGGATAAGAAAATGATCTAATATCCCACTAGTGCCCACCCAGGATTCAACCAAAATACTATCTAATACAAAACATTTATCAATGAGGAACCTATCTAGTCTTTAGAAATTCCTCCAAGCCGAGCAAAGTTTGACTGGATCAATATCTATCAAATGAAGAGTTTGCAAAATATGATTAAAGAAATTATCGATGAGGTCTAATTGTGGTTTCCCACTCAAATCTCCCCCAAGGAACTGGTGAGATTTAAATCACCACCTAAGATTATTTTATGCCCTCCTAACAATCTATTATATGCTAAATCCTCCCAAAAATGCCTCTGATCACTGTAGGGCTTGTAAACATTGAGTAATTTTATCTCTCTCCTTATATCCTTTGCAAACAATTCAACCATGATACTTGAATTCATTAGAGAAGAATAAATAGAATCAAATTTGTGGTTCTAACCAATTACCAGGCCATTGGATAATCCATCAACATCTAAATAACATGAGCTCTAGTCTTTTAATACAAGAATTAAAAAATCAACAACTTTGTGTCCTAGGCACATAGTTTCTTCGAGCATCTTTTGAGGGATAATTTTTTTTGGGCACCCCCTACCCTGCAAGCATTTGGAGAGAGCACAATCATTTTGAAACCAATTTCTTGAATTTCCCCACTCTAAGGACCTTGTTGATGGTGCTCTATTTACCTTCTCTCAGTTCCTTTTTCGCTTATGATTTTTCTAAAGAAACATGTGATTTCCCGCATACAATCATTACTTCACCTTTATCCAAATGTAAAACGCCAACTACTTCCACAGAATCAACTCGTGAGTCTTTTTTAGATCTAAGAACATAATTTGAATTCTTGGGAGGGAAGATGACCTTTTCTTCCCTCTCAAATGAAGGAAATGTCTAAGCAATGGACAAGCTATCTCCCTTAACATCGGGAAAGCTCTCATGGCCATAAACGTCTAAAGGAAATTGTGACACTAGAAGGCACCAATTTTTTTTATCAATTGTCTCTTCCTGACTCGATAACTCCAGACAAACCAAATATATATGTTCATGAGTAAAACCAATTGGTTCATGGACATATCCCCCTCCCAAATTTAAAGATTAAATGGATTCCTTACCAGCATTATGAATAATGTTTTCACAGATAAGTGGATTTGGTGGATTCATACCTTTTTCATATATGTTCAAACCCAAATGGGAAAATGATTGTCTCCTAATGCCCTAATTGGTGGTGGTTCCAAAGTCACTTTAATATCACCAACCAGAACATATGATGCCCTTGGAGCCTCCTCCCTCTACTTTTTTACCCATAATTGTTTCATCTTTTTTTGTGTCCCTGAATTGCGAGCACCTTTTGGAGGGTTAGAATGGCCCTTGCAGGCATGAGAGAAAGACTTTGTGAGCATACCATTGAAGCCAGCCATGGGAATCACCAAAACCCTAGCTGCGGGCTTCTCTAGTTGGGGTATTGCGGGCATATGAAAAATGGACAGTGTGGGCATAAGAAGGCATCCTTGATGGCTTAAGGGAGGTATTGAGGACAAGAAGGCCAGAACATAAAATTCAAACATATATTGTGGAAACAAAAAAATATTTAAAATGATGAATTTGACTTGGACAAGTCAGCCTCAAATATTTTAGAAAACAAAATGAATATCCAGAGATTCGAAATAAAATCAAAACCACCTAATTAGAAATTGAAATAAAAACCACCTAGTTCGCACCCAAAAATGCATAGATTTGACTCAATAGAGGAGGGTTTCAACTTACGGTTTCCATTAAGGGTATGTGGGGATATGCAAACACGACTGGAGCGGGTGCCACAAAAAACCCTACTTCAATAGCGCTCGTAGCAAATCAAAATGAGGACACGGCCGAAGCGGGTGCAACCAAAAACCAGGTGGAATATGCACAGTCCAGACTCGTAGCAGAGTGTAATGAGGACAAGGCCATTCCGAGTGCCACCAAAAGCCCAGTGGAACATGCACAGTTAAGGAGGACACGGCCCAAGAGCTGGTTGCATGTAGGGGGTGCCGTCAAACCCAACAGAGCAACATAACGTTTTGGCCAAGCTCATGCGACAGGTATGCTTTTTTTGTTGTTTAAAAAATTATAATATATATTTATATTTATATACATATATATAATGTAATATTAATATTTATTAATGTAATATTAATATTAATACTTATATTTATTTATATTAAATTGTTTTTTAAATTTTATTAATAACCATTGTGTACTTTGGTCCAAATGTTTTTCCTAACTCATTGTTTCTCCATATTGTGTGCCTAGTGCCACCTCTCTATATCAATGCATAAATTAAGACCCCAAAGGAAATTAAGAACTAAAATTCTCTTGGGCTTTGGATAAATCAACAAACAATAAGGCAAAGGTGTTTTCCCTCCTCTAATGATTAATGCTTCTACTTAATGGAGGGATCAAACAATTCATAGTGATTGTGGATTCAAATAACAATTCACACTGACTGGGATTCAACTAATAATTAACGGTGATTGGGATTCAACTATATTAGTTAGACATATGTATTATATCTTAGTCCCTAGAGATCTAGTGTTAATAATTAATACACATATCATAAGAAATAATTGAAGGAATGGTTTCGATAAATCTCATCAAAAGCATAACAAGATGAATGCTAATCATATAGTGTCTCATCAATTTAACTCTATAGAAGGCATTGTTTGGATAAATCTCAACAAGAAGTGACTAGAAGGCATAAGAAAAATGTTTAAAACCATTTTATATAAATATCACGTCCAAAAGTCTTTTCAAAGGAAAAAAGACTTATTAAAGCAACAATTTATCTCAATAAAAAATACTTGATTGATTAAATTTAAAAATATTAAAAGAATAACATATAAACAAACTGCAGTTGAACTCAAACCAAGATGGCTTAGAGGGTCATTAACAATGAATATATTAGTAAAAATCATGTTTGAGTCTAGAAACCCTCCCATACCGTCACTACATGTGTCTAGTATAACCATGCAAAACTCCAGTCCATACAACCACCCATTGAAAAAAATTCAACGTTGGCCCCATTGGTTACATTAATTATTCTATACATTATGCAAAATTAAGAAAAAAATATACTTTTCTTTACATTATACAAATCCACTAATTAGTAATTGAAATAACCCAGAAATTAACACATAAATCTTATAACTTCATTTTGTATCTTGCTCAATCGACACATGTTCGATTCAAACCATTACCACTACAACTTCCAGGAACACCCATGCTACTGCACATGTAGAACATAAGATTAGAAAACTAATTTTCAAATATAACCAAGTTAATCAACAAAATGAACATATGGTGAGTGAATTTACTTTAACCTATAAACATTAGTTACCTCTACTTTTCAACAATTAAATATCATCATCTTCTTCTTCATCCAACTCAACATCTGTATCAGGTTCTAGTTTTGAATAGATATTGATGAAAATATCATTCACATCGTCATCATCATCAAAGTCATCTTCGCTAATATAGTCATCCATATCGTCAATGAGATCATCTTTTGCTACATTTGCATGATCAACCTCTTCAACTTATTCATCTAACACATTGACTGCAGCCTGATCTGAATCATCATCATCTTCTTCTTCTTCGTGATTATATTCATCATCTAGTACATTATTATACTTTACTGGTCTTCCTCTTGGATCGTATGGAACAATGTATGACTAACCTGCTTTACCTAGTACCTAGGAGTAGTAGACTTGCTCACATTGACTTGGAAGAACATAAGGCTCTGTACCCGGTTCAAATGCCCTTGTATTAACCATAGTAAATCCATTAGCATGCTCAATAACAGTTCTTTTAGGATCACGTTCATGCATCCGTAGCCTGTACCACTTCACCTCAAACAAAACTATTTTAAAGGAATTAAAATCACACTCAATAATGTCCTCCAAATTCCCATAGTACCTATTCTCAGTTTCTTCTGGATGTCTATCACTTCTAGAGGAAACATTGGTGACCTTAAACACTGCAGTTATCCCGCAATCCGAGGTTTCCCTGTTATCATCCAACTTTTTGATATGAAATTTACGACCATTACACCACATAGCCTTATGATGTTTCAACTGCAACATTGACAACAAGTTAAAATACATTGTGAATGAATAAACGTCATATAGGACTTAGTAAATATAATTGAAAACTTAAACAAATGAAATGTAATTGGAAAAATGGATTGAAGTAACTAGAAAAATGTGGGTAAACAATTTACTTGCCTTTTTATCTTTTAAACCATAGGCTAAATCAAGTTCCCTTTGCGACGTAAGTTCAAAAAATTGACGTTGAATATGATTAGCTGTTTTAATCATGTTACTGACCCCTTCCCATGATAACCTACTGAAGAATTCTTCACAATCTTCTATCTAATGCTCCATCCAATCAAGGTTGTTTGCAATGTATAAATGTAAAGCATCCCACACTCGACCAACTATAGGAAAAAATAACAATTCAATATCATTAATTAGAATATATCATTAAAGGAACATAGTTTAATATAGTTGAAAATGCATAATTAAGAAAAAAATGTTAAAAAACAGTATGATAATATAAAATTGGAAAAAATACATGTGTAATATATTAATTCAACAACGTATAATAATTACCTTTCACAGTCCTCAATGTACCTATCCCCAATAGGACCTCCCCTTCAAATTTGTTTATGGAATTGAGATGCCAAATGCGAGGCACATTCATATTTTCTACTAATTTAGGTAGATATTCACTAATATACACCATGCATTGATATACCATATATCCTTCAACCATAGAACCCTCGGGACGCGCTCTTTGTCTAACAAAATCCTTCAATGACTTCAACTGCCTCTCCGCCATCCACATCGACCTTGTGTGTACTGGTCCACATAATTCAATCTCCTACACTTGGTGTATGAGGTAGTGTTCTCGTGCATTGAAAAATGTTGGAGGTAGATACTATTGCATTTCACACATTAGTCGGGAATTTCTTTCTTCCAATGCCTTATATATTCTTTATGGATTTCTTTTGATGAAAGCCACCTACAAATGATGCAATAAAATAATATCAAGGCATATATAATATTTGCAGGAAAAACATAATATGTCAATAAGTTCCGCTACAAATCACAGACCAAGTACATTTTCCATGTAAAACATTACTTACCTCATGTATTTCCCTTGAACATAAATAATATTTTTTATGTTGTTGTCAAAGTCGCTTGGGAGAGATAAAGGTAGAACATACTGTATCAAAAAACACATAATTATTTCAAAATAGGAGAATAAAATTAATAAAATAGTGCATACCAATAATGAAATATATTATAGACTCATAATTACCTTAATGAATGTATGCCAATCATGTGTTTTAACCCCAGCAAAATCACTTTTTTTTGTCAAGATATTCTTTATGTTTGACGAAAAACCCGTCGGAAACCTGATTTTTTTATGACCTCTTTTACAATATTGCTTTGTTGCTCCGTCAAGCACCAAGGAAGAATATATTCTGTTGACGACCATCGCAATTAGAATTAACGATCACACTTTGCAATGCATGATTAGCTTCTTGGATGTCACTACAAATATTTCCAATTTTTTCTTTGTCAGTCCTTCCATCTAATATTCACCATAACATTTATGTTATGTTCTTCCCGATATGCATTGTATCAAACAAATGAACTATTTGCAGGTGCTCGTAGTATGGAAACCTACTGAATTGAATCAGGTAAATTTTCATTCCTCGTAGAAGCCCATTTGTACCTTAACAACATTCATGAAACATCAACAAAATAAAATTACCACTAATTAATCAATATAGGTATAACATATCGCACTGAACATAATTCAGTAAAAAAAAAATTGGCATACCTTGACGGTTTCTATTATATTCCAACTTCCATAGGTGAGGTGTCATTCTTCGTGGATTTTTTCCATTCTCTTCTTTACCATTAAATTTTTCTTTGTCTGTAGTTTGATAACTATGGTTCTTAGGCAGAAAGTGCCTATACTCATCGAACACTTCCTTTGCTAAACTCCTTGAACGACTAGATTTTATCTTGGGACCCCAAACTGGACATGCAAATTTACCCTTTGTTTGAAGACCTACAAGATATATGAATTGGTGTAGCAAATTAGAATTACCATTTAAAATAATGCATGATATTTTCAACAGATATATAAAATATTAAGGAACAAAAGAAAGTAACAATATACCACAAAAATGTGTTAACCCGGGACCATCATGAATTGTCCATGCAAGTATTCCATGGAATTGAAATCGTTTTTGCCCTATTGGTCTAGAGATGTCATACATAGTGACGCCAACCCATAAATTCAACAACTCGTCGATAAGAGGCTCAATATATACGTTCATATCTTTAACCTGGTACTTGCCTAATTGGTCCAACATACATGATTGATTATATTTAGCGCCTATATGTCATTATATATAAAAGACATAATTTTCATGCACGAAACAAATCAATGAAATATTTAGTGATCATACTTTCAAGTAAAAAATTACATATTAATTAAATACCTGGAACAATCATTGCCAACATTGTGTGCTATCTCTTGATCGACATCCGAGGAAGGTTATTGTTTATAACAAAAACAGGCCACATTGAGTAGGTAGAACAAAGCTCTCCAAATGGATTGACACCATCAGCTTTCGACGAAAGTTTAACATTACGAGGTTCTTCTTTAAAAATTGGCCACTTTTCATCGATGTACCTCAATGTAGAACCATCTGCAGGCATTCGAAGAACATCATCACAACTTCTGTTCTTTGCATGGAAATCCATAAACTGTGTTATACTTTGACACCTGAACAACTGCTGGAAACATGGAATTATCGGAATATAACGAAGAACTTTTTGAGGCACCTTTTTTGTCACTTTATCGGTTCGATACCTACTTGTTTGACATTATGGGCATTCATTTTCTAATGCATATTTTCCATAGTATATGATATGATCATTAGAATATGCATTAATATCTTGATACTCCATTCCAAATGCTTTCATAACCAGCATAGATCCAAATCCTAGGCTCTACCAAGCATCGAGAGGGATCAAATCTCCTTAGGTGCAAACTTCGGCTCATGTATTGCACTCAAGAAGCTATTCAAGGAAATCTAGTAAAAAGAAATTACTATAGCCGACATAAGAAACAGAAATTACACGATCTCCCTCATATTTACTTTTTACTTTGTATTATTATTTTTTGTTTATGGCCGACATAATATTTATTACTTTTTACTTTGTATTATTCATTTTTGTTTACTTTGTATTATTTTGTTACTTGACAAACACTTGACAACATTACAAGATCTCCCTCATATTTACTTTTTACTTTGTATTATTCTTTTTTGTTTATGGCCAACATAATATTTATTACTTTTTACTTTGTATTATTCTTTTTTGTTTACTTTGTATTATTTTGTTACTCGACAAAATCGACAAACACTTGACACATGTTACAAGATCTCCCTCATACTGGGCTGTAGAGCACCTCTCAGCGCAATGACATATATCTCTCGATATGTGAGTGGTACAATATTTGAAGTTGGTAATAGAAATTCACCTAACAATCTACAAAATTCAAAAGAATAAGTCAATGTAAACAATATTAACCATCAATATCGCATCTAAACTTTACAAATTAGATAACAATAGCAATAATATAGTAAAAAAGTCAACCCTTTCTATAAATGTGAACATGCAGAAAAAAATAATTAACAAATTACATACCTTAGTATCTGTGTCAGACAGGTGTTTGATAAACCATTCAAAACCTTCAAGTTCATTAACAACAATATAGCAGATAGAAGATTTGTTTTTGAACCTTCATAAAGAGGTTGATGTGACTTCTTGAGTAGAGGATCAACATCATGACTATCATCCTGGTTGTCCTCATCCATTGGAGAAAATGTGTCTTGGATCAATATATGTATCTCATCTTCCTTATTTGTATCACTAATGTTATCTACATCCATATCATCAGTAATAATTACTTGATCATCTTCAATATTCTGATGTAGAAGTTCGTCAGGCTGTAAATGAGTATTTCTGCTAGTACTTGGCAAATAACTCTATGGAGGGCGACATTTTGGGGGCATTGTCTATAAATTTACAAACAATGTAGAAACATTAGTGTGTATGGAACATATAGTAAAAGAATAAGACATTTTACTGAAATTCATGACATGATGACTATTACAGTGAATATATTAAAAATTGAATAACGACCTCTTACCAGGGGACGATATTCATAACCCCCTTTGGCGTGCCCCTTCTCCCTACAATTTATTTTAGTTGTTGTTATTAAAAGTCTTTTTTTTTGCAATCCCCTGCAATCATATCAAGGACAATAACATTTTCCATCTCCTCTCGCCTCTAATGCAACTCTAAATGGAGCAAGCTTCCTTGCATTTTAATTCATAGTGACAAATCCTTGTAGTGGTACAAGTAATTGTCTTACCTACACCATACCGAACAATAACTTGTCAATTACATTAGATATTATAAGTATATTTCTGAATACAGTATATTATAAACCAGTTTCTATATTTATAAAGAAAAACATGAAGACTAAAGTTTTCATTGATGCCAACAAGTGTTGTGCAATGGCCTTTGAGTTACTCAAAAGGAGACCTTGATAGTTTGGGCATTGGAACAGTACTAGGTGGCCCAAATTAATGTTCCAAATGAAATTTATCCTTGATGCATGCTTACCTTATATATATGAATTTACCAGATGATTGTTGAGTAAGACTCTCTCTAGTTTTGGATATCATATTGGTTGGAAAAAAGAATGGATTTAAGAAACACTTGTGCTTTGTATCTGATTATATGGCTTATATTATTGGACAAACATACAAGAGAAAACAAATAAGAAGGGCGACAGAACCATGTGACACAGTTGAAGCTCACAGTTCAATTGTTGAAGAATACAAGGCAATCACAATCATAACTGAAAGTTGTAAAAAAAATTGACTCTGATTAACTCCAGCCTTTTTATAAAAGTATTATCCATTTTTGTTAAAAAAAGTGATGTTAGGCCACTAAAATAACTTAAACAATGTCCCAAGTGTCTTGTATTAAGATACATCAAATAAAGACATTTATTTTTTGGTATAGATTAATTAAACCAATTGTAGCTTGGAGGTTACTTAATAGACATTTAAACATTGTGTGTTTTCTTAAATCGTAATGATGATAATATATACTTCCAATGTACCATATTCTTGTGTTAAGTATTTCCATAAACTTATAATTCAAAACAAGAGAATAATCTTGTTATATGTATGGGTGACATAATTCTGATCTATTATATCATATTTCTCTACAATTATTATAAACTTTATAAATGTATTCATGAATACATTTAATAAATGGAAAAAAAATTAGCCTAACCCTAATAGATGTATCATTTAACACCTAAGCCTCATTACTAAACAATATTAAATTCTAACCCTTATAAAAATATAGACAAAAAAATAAAAAAAAATACTAACCTTGCAAGTTCAAAATCAGAGCTATGTAGAATATCCAAGCTCAAACAATCACCTTGCAAGTTCAAAATCCGTGCTCAATGTGTTGCAACTATAGCAAATGTGTAAATAATGGTTAGAATATGTAGTATATATAGCTCGACCTTCGTCTCTATTTCAACGAAAATTGCAACATAGAAATTTCGTCGCTATAGGGATGAAAGTTCGTCGCAAATTAAACATTGTCAATATTGCCACGGTTTTTCCGCCATGTAATTTTTTTTTAAATAAAAAATAAAAATTCATTTCATTAACCCGCGAATGTTGAAAAAGTGGAAATATTGCGTAGAACAATCCTCCCATATGTAATAGTGAAATGACATGGTAGGAAGACTTAATTATTCCAACACCCCCCCATAAGTTTGACTTATATGGTTTAAATATCAGAAAATGAAATACTAAGGGCCCAATAACAAGACTTGGTCACCCTGTACAATACTGTCGGTCCACAAAAACAAGGATAGAAGGAAAACCTCATGGGAAAACCTCCCCTCAAAACATGGACATATCAAAATTGAAAGGTTGCTGATCAACCCTTCACTCCACTACATGTTCAACCATCCCAAGCCGTGATCTAAGATAGTTGAATTTCTTCTTTGTGAAAGCCTTGGTGAAGATATCTGCAGTTTGCTCACCTATGGGGCAATACTACAAATCTATGATCTGGTCATGCACTAAGCCTCTGATGTAGTGCATATGAATCGCAATGCACTTGGTTCTCTGCCTTTGTACTGGATCACATGAAACTCTAATAGCACTCTAGTTATCACAAAAATGATAGTAGGAGTGCTGAAAGAAATCTCAACGTCTGACAAAATCCCCTATAACCATACACACTGTGTAGCAGCATTCACTGCTCCTCTGTACTCTGCCTCCACTGAAGATAATGCTATGGAATTTTGTTTCTTGTTGGACCAGCAAACAGGGCCACCTACAAGCATGAATACAAATCCAGATGTGGATTTCTTGTCAAGGCTATCACAAGCCCAATCTGAACAGTGAAGCCCAAGAAATCTAGGCTCGAATTGCAACATAGTGAATCCCATCACTCTTTGTGCCCTGTACATAATGTAAGATCATTTTTGCAGCCCTCCAATGGAGCTCATGTGGTTGCTCCATGTATCTATATGCCACACTCACATCATAATCAAGATCAGGTCGAGTGTGAGTAAGATAGAGCAAGATGCCAACAAGCTGTCTATACAAGGTGTTGTCAAACAAGGGTGTAGATTCTGCTTCTTCCATTCTAACTGCTAAAAGGAATGGAGTCTTAGAAGGCTTGCAATAAGCCATCTTGAACTTCTTTAACAGATCAGATGCATATTTGGACTGAGATACCTTGGTTCCATCCTTTTTTTGAGAAATATCAAGCCCCAAAAATTGCTTAAGAATTCCCAAATCACTCATTAAGAAGGCTTCATTCAAAGCGGTCTTCAAAGTGGCTATTTGATCTGTTGAACTTCCTCTGATCAGAAAATCATCAACGTACAACACAATGATCATTATAGAACCATCTAATAACTTCATATAGACATTTGGGTCAGATTTACACTGAACATAAAATTGTGATAATAGGAAACTGTCCATTTTTGCATACCAAGCCCTAGGGGCTTGCTTAAGTCCATACAAAGAATTTTTCAACTTGCAAACAAGATTTGGATCTGATGTGTACCCCTATGGTTGCTGCATATATATCTCTTCTTAAATTTCTCCATGGAGGAAAGCACTTTTCACATCCATGTGATGTACTTCCCACCACTTGGAAGCTGCAACTGCCAAAAATAGTCTAATGGAGTCTTTCTGTGCCACAGGTGCAAAGGTTTCATTATAATCAAGTACTTGGACCTGAGAAAATCCCTTTTCTACTAGTATTGCTTTGTACTTTACCACTGTACCATCCGCTGCACATTTTGTTTTGAAAATCCACTTGCACCTTACCAATTTTCTGCCTACGGGGAGCTTGACTAGCTCCCAAGTTTCATTCTTTTGTAATGATTGAAAATACTCATCCATAGAAATATTCCATCTTGGGTCATGTGAGGCTTCCTCATATGACTGAGGATCATAATCTATCATCATAAAACATTTCTCAGAAAGGTAATAATCATTCACATTGAGACCAGCCTCAAATTGTGATATAGTCCTCCTTTGGTCCTGAGGATTGCCAACTAGTTCACCTGCTGCTTGCAAAGTTTTTGCAGCCCATTTAGGCCTTGTAGGTGAGTTAGAATCTGCAATAAAATTATCCTCCTCATCATAAATATCAGAATAAAAAACTTCAAGAACATCACTTACTTCTTCTTCAGATGGTGGTGAAGATGGTTCTCCAATTTCAGCGCTCTGAGAGGGCTCTTCCTCAAACTGTACACTTCTTTCGATGAATGATTTATGAGTGGTCATGTTCAACAACTTATAACCTTTGGAGTCATCTGAATATCCAACAAATAAACATGGTTGGCTTTGGGGTTGCAATGCCCTCCTCTTCTCAAGTGGAATCCTATCCCAAGCCTTTGAGCCAAAAATCCTAAAATAAGAGATGTGAGGTTTGTGACCTGTCCAAGCCTCGAAAGGAGTGAATGTAAGTGGCACAATTTATTGCCTCATCCCATAGCTTGGGAGACAATGACTTTGCCTCAAGCATACAAGTGGCCATCTCCTTTAGAGACCTATTTTTCCTCTTAACAACCCCATTTTGTTGAGGTGTATATGGAACTGTGTGTTGCATATGAATGCCCGAAGAGGCACAAAATTGCTGAAACTATGATTTCACATATTCACCACCATTATCAGATCTGATAATTTTAATATGACTACTAGACTAGTTCTCAACTGAGGCTTTGAATAGATTGAACAGACCAAAAACTTCAGATTTTAGATTGATGAAATAAATCCAACAATACCTACTAAAGTCGTTTATGAATGTGAGGATGTATTTGGAATGGTTCAAAGACTCATGAGGGAATGGACCTGATATATCAGTATGAATAAGGTCTAATGGTGCAGTGGTTCTCTCAGAATTGGATCTCCCATACTTATGCTCAGGCTGTTTTCTAGGATGCAAGATTGATAGACACCTTTGGAAACCTTGATATTGGGCATGCCTATAACCATCTCTTTCTCATGAATTTGGGAAAGGTATTTGTAATTTAGGTGGAAAAATATTTCATGACATAGTTTGCTGGACTCATTGGCAAGGGTTAACAGAGTAGAAGGTGAGGGTGTTAGGATATTCCTATACTCCATCCTAGTCCCACTAGTATTTTGATCATTTACATTTTCAGTCATGCATACAATTTTAGGGTTTGCACGCATTCTAGGGTTTGCATGCATCCCAGTCACCAGTCCAACACCTATCCCTCAGTTAGCCAGCCCCCAGGAGCTTCTCACTATTCATTTTTAGCCTTCCAGTTGCTTAATGCACCCTTCTTCCTTGATTTTAGGGAGAAACTCACCCTTCTTCACCTACCAGTCTATTTGTCTTCAGTTTACACTCAGTTATACTCAGTTACAGTCAGTTACACTCAGTTACACTCAGTTACACTTAGTTACATTGATTTACACTTAGTTACACTGATTTACACTCAATTACACCTACCAAACTCA
The DNA here is from genome assembly GCA_027924585.1 of Larix kaempferi. Classification (NCBI taxonomy): domain Eukaryota; kingdom Viridiplantae; phylum Streptophyta; class Pinopsida; order Pinales; family Pinaceae; genus Larix; species Larix kaempferi. The sequence goes on along the minus strand of BSBM01000173.1, from coordinate 9,076,639 downwards.
GTTTGACTGATCGTTGATAGTTACTTGAGAATTGATGACTCCACTGATGATGATGAAGACTTCCAGTTGTGCTCCGATGATACTAGTTGTGCTCCGATGACACTCCAGTGATCCTTTGATCACTCCATGATGGCTAATTCGAATTGCCACCTTAGGCATTCGAATTCCTCATGCTTTGTACTATTTATTTGTCCATAGTGTGATTAATTAACTAGTGTGTGTGAAGTATTATTGCTTCTATCTGAGTTCTACTGTACCATATTATTATGTTGCTCATTATACTGTATTGTTCACTATTCTTCTATTTTCCTGCTTAATCATAATTACTCTTGTGAGGTATACATCATCTCTTAGATCTGCTGTGAGGATTTTCACATGGTATTAGAGCATGTTGAGAGTATTGTTTATCTCCATTCTTGAGAGTTTTTTGCAGGTTATTACCAAGATTTTGAGTGCAACAGTTTCTGCATTTTTGCAGTAGTAGCAGTTGCAGTTATTCTATATTGTTTTGCAGGTCTTCTATAGCTTCAATGAATTTAGAAGAAATCCCTCCTCTTTCTCTATTCAACTATGATGAATGGAAACCGAATATGATAGCATATTTAAAGAGCCATGATCTCTTTGATTGTTATTTTGAAAGAGAGTTCGAATCCTCTGAAGAGAAGATTGACTGGTTGAATGAAGGTGACATGCACCTTGGAAGAATGATGCTTACTATGCCTAATTACATAGTGTACCCTTTCATTATTGATATTGAAATTCCAAAAGAGTTATGGGCTCACCTGGATGAAAGATTCGGGAGAGAGAATGAAGGACTTGGTCCCAACCCATTCAAAAGCAAACAAAGTGATGCATTCGCTCCTCTTGATGGTCTCTCAGATCATGCACCAGTATCATCTCATATTGAAGTTGTTGACAAAGAACTTGCAGATTCTACACTCATGCTCAAACCTTCTTCTCTTTCTGTGCCAGCTCACACTCTAGATATTGCAGAAGGTCCTAAATCCTCTCTTGCACCAGAGTCTGTTGGTTTGCATCATGATCACATGATTATTTTGGAGGTCAAAACAGCTATTGAAGGTAATGCATTCGCTCCTCTGATGCGATCTCCTCTTTTGTACTACTATATGATCATAAATTCATGATTTCATAAGGTTATTGAAGATTATGGCCATTTCCATTCGCTTGGGATAAGTTCTCATGCATCTACTGGTTTGATCTCACCTCTCATGGTTCAAAGGAGATCTCAAGAAACCATGATTCAAGTCTTGTATCTAATTTGGGTTCTAAGCAATTACTGCTTGGGATAATTTCTCATGCATATGATAGTTTTGATCTCACCCCTGCTGGTTCAAAGGAGATCTCAAGAAACTATTTTTTAAGTCTTAAATCTGATTTTGATTTCAAGTAAACATGTAATAGTTCTTTTTGGCATAATCTCACCCATGGTGGTTTGAAGGAGAAAAAAAAGGACTATATGCACATTCAAAAATTTGATCCTACCTCAGCTGATTCAAATCACAGGTTCAAGGATCATTCTCATACTTTTGGATTTGTTCTCATCACATTCGAACTGAAGAGCAAGTACAAACACATGCTTTTTGAGCATGATCCACTTCTTCCCAAGAAGAAGATACCTCCAGACATATGACCAAGCATCACACCTGCTTGAGTTTGGAGCATTTATTTTTGTGTGTGCCTTACAGTCTGTTTTTTGAGGAGGGGGTATGTTTCCCATGAAATTTTCCTACTTCCTTGGTTTATTGACTGTTATTATTCATTGTATTGGGTGACCTTTGGTCTTAGTTACCAGGGCCCAGGATGGATTAAGGGGGGGTGTTAGGATATTCCTATACTCCATCCTAGTCCCACTAGTATTTTGATCATTTACATTTTCAGTCATGCATACACTTTTAGGGTTTGCATGCATATTGCATGCATCCCAGTCATTAGTCCAGCACCTATCCCTCAGTTAGCTAGCCCCCAGGAGCTTCTCACTATTCAATTTTAGCCATCCAGTTGCTTAATGTGCCCTTCTTCCTTGATTTTAGGGAGCAACTCGCCCTTCTTCACCTACCAGTTCAGTTCTCTTCAGTTTACACTCAGTTATAGTCAGTTACACTTAGTTACACTGAGTTATACTTAGTTACACTTAGTTACACTCAGTTACACCTACCAAACTCAGTTTGACTGATGGTTGACAGTTACTTGAGCATTAATGACTCCACTGATGATGATGAAGACTTCCAGTTGTGCTCCGATGACACTCCAGTGATCCTTTGATCACTCCATGATGGCTAATTCGAATTGCCACCTTAGGCATTCGAATTCCTCATGCTTTGTACTATTTATTTGTCCATAGTGTGATTAATTAACTAGTGTGTGTGAAGTATTATTGCTTCTATCTGAGTTCTACTGTACCATATTATTCTGTTGCTCATTATACTGTATTGTTCACTCTTCTTCTATTTTCCTGCTTAATCATAATTACTCTTGTGAGGTATACATCATCTCTTAGATCTGCTGTGAGGATTTTCACAGAGGAGTTTGGCACAAAATGAGAAAACTTGTAAATTCTAGAACAGTGATCAGCAATACCAAATGCAATAATTTTTCCTGTTGAAATTTCTGCTATCTCAACATCATTGGGGGTAAAGGTTACTCTATTGGGCATCCCTATATAGGTCATCTGATAGACTGACAGTAGGTTTGCAGCAAGTCCAGGTACATATAAAACATTATTAAATTACCCAAACTCGAGATCTATGCTACCTTTTCCTTTGCTAGAAGTTTCAGAATTGTCTCCCAATACAATATTTGGACCACTGGAAGAGTCAAGTGAAGTGAAAAACTTACTTGTAGACACCATGTGTCTTGATGCACCAAAATCAATAATGATTGATGAAGGTTTGGATGTGCTGGCCATTAGAGCATGAACTCTCTCTTTATCATCATAATTTTTTCCTCCATCCTTCCTCCTTGCGCTCTCTGAAAGAGGAATGTTGGATTTATCCAAGAGTTGAGCCATTTGGTCAATGGTTTTCTTCATGCAAGAGATTTCAGGATGAAGTACCTTGCTGCAATAATTTCACTTTGTCCTCTCATTCTTCTTGTTCGGATTCTTCTTGAATTTAGATGTCTCTCCATTAAAATTCTGCTTGTCTTTCCTCTCACTAGTGGGCTTCTTGAAATTTCCCTTCTTCTTTCCTTTCGAACCCTTTGAATCTCCAATAGACAGTGTTATTTGGATGGATTTTTAATGGCTCCCATCTAGACAAATTTTTCTTGTTCTTTTGTCAAAGACTCCATGAATTCTGAAAGTGTCGGGATCTTCCAATTTTTAATTGCTTTCGGGGTGGAAAGGAAGGTCGGGACAAAGATTGAATAGTCGGGGCCAATCTTGGAGAAAATAGACAAAACTAATTGCTCATCCTTTTTGTCAATACCACATTGCTTCAGCTACAATACAAGAGATTTAAATTTGGAGAAGAAATCCTGTAGATTATCAAAATTTTGTGGACTCAAAGAGACTAGCTCGTTATCCAATTGGTGGCCTCTCAATTCATCGGTTTTCCCGGACAATTCTTGAAGTTTCAGCCATACTTCATTAGGTGAAGTGAGGCCATCAAGATGAAATAGAATCTCTCTGGATGTAGTGATACATAACATCCCATAGGATTCATCCCTTCAATTATGCCATTTAGATTTCTCTACTGCTGAGGTTGGCTCAGCTTCAGTTGCCATGGTCACCCTGTAGAGCCCTTTGCTCCTCAGTAAAATCTACATATTCTCCTTCCAATCAAAATAATTGAAGGGAGTGAGGATGATCGGCTGTGTATGATCCATTTATGCTCTGAAATAACTTATGGACTGATTTTAGAACACTTCCGGATGCCAAAATGTGCCCTGTAGAGAATAGAATTCACCCTGTGAATTGATCAATGCGCCCTTCCTGAGACTGGTTGGATCCTGCAAAAAAATCAAACATGACAGGAATAGGTTGAAGGCTCTGATAACATGTGAAATTCAGTTCACATTAGGATCTTAACAAACAATTACACTCTCTCATAAGAAAATTTCACACAACTAGTCAAAAGACACAAAAATTATCCACAAGATGAAATTTTGTATTAACTTCTCATGAACAAAATAATTCAGCCAACCTTCTGAAATTGATAGGATGCTATTATAAAACATTACAACAGAGATTCGAATGGCTAAATATGCCAAAAGAATCATTCCATCATAAGACTTACTAAAAATATGCTCATCCCCCCTAGGTGGCAAGTAGTCTTTCCAAATCTCTCCAAAAGCTCATGAATTGGATAATTAATGATCTAAAGGTGATGTATGATGGAAAAAAATGCCAAATATGAAGCTTGGAAGGAAAAATCATTCAGGAAATTCATGGGTGCAAAAAATAAGTTTCCTAGGTAGACTAGATTTTGCCCATAGGGTAAAAAGCAGTAATTTCCAAGAAAGCGCCTTTCTTAGCTAAATCTTATCCATAATCAGTTTGAAATGCGCCCAAGTGGCCTAGGTAGCTTGTGGTCCACACCTTGGATTTATTTTGATCCTTCCATGTTGCCTTGTGGTCCACACAAGTCAATTTCCTAGTCTATTACATAAAATTAACCATAAAAGATTAATTAATGCATCTAATGTAAATAAATGACATGGTAGGAAGACTTAATTATTCCAACAAGTTGATGGGAGACATAAGCTATGATTTGTAATCATATATAAGATTATTGTTAAACCATTTATGTATAAACAAGTGGACATAAAAAGAAAAAGAGGATTCTTTGTGGGTGTTGACGACTTGACATTTGCAAGACTTGTAACCCTAACTGATCAGAACAATTCTTGTTGTAATGAAATATTCAAAACTATGCATAGGTAGACCAGAAAAAAGGGATAAGAAAGGAGAAAAAAAAGAGGGAAGGGGAGGATGAGAACGTATAGGATGAAGAGGATATAGTCAGATAAAACAAGGCCTAAGTACAGCATCTAGATCACGTTGTTGGTGCCAGGGTGCAAGAAGGACTATGAATCTGTAACCCACTTTGTTTCAATTTCTCTTTAAACCTTCTTTCTTTTGTTTTCCTACATAAATATTCTTCTATAAAATTGTTATTGTTGGTGTTTGATTGCCACTCCTTTGCTGAACTTTGGTTTTCATTGATGTCAACTGATATCAAAGAGGGTTTAGTATTCCCTGTGCCATTTTGAAGAAATATATGGAATCCAATTTCAAGAAGTATATGTAAGAAAGTTTTAAGAAATACATGGAATCCAGTCTAAAGAAGTATATCCGGAAGTACATCAAGCATGTCTAGTTTGAAGAAGTACATAAGGAATACATTTAGTACATATGGTACATGCGCAAGTCCCAAGTCCACCTAGTAATTCTACCTCAAGGCTAAGTCAAACGAATTGGTTGGACAAATTTTGGGACTGTACAAGAGGCTTAAGAACAAGAAGCGGTCAATCGACTATGCAAGCCCTGGAAGTGTGCAAGATACACCAATAAGAAGAAGCACACAAAAGTACAATAAGTAAGTCTCATTTGAAGAAGTCAAGTGTGCAAATCCCACACACGATGGTACATCAATGACACAAGAAGAAATCACAAGAGTGCAAGTCCCGCTAGCCAAAGGACCAAGTATGCAAAAGACCCACAAGAGATGACACCTCCGTAGCACAGGAGATGACAAGTGGTAGAAGCATAAAGTAAGAGGAACCGTGAAGCAAGGAAGAAGGAACACTACAACCAATTTGTGGACACCACTATCTACGAAAAACAAGTATAAATTAGAACCGAGTTGGAGAATGAATGAGAAAGCTTGGAATTGTGAAAAAGGAAATCTGAAAGATACAGATTTATCAAGCTTCTAATTCTCGGGGTATCAAGGGCTTGTGGAACCAAAACAACATGATCTAGAAAAGAGCTGAGTGCACACAAGAAGAGGAATGGAATTACTGATGGTGCACAGAGGGATGCAAGTCTATATGTGACAGTTGCGCAAAGACAGAAAATGCAGAACTACAGATAATGTGCAGTTGCGTGATACCAGAATGACACTTTCCCAGATAGCACACAGATAGTCACACATGATCTAATACAGATGCACGAAGACTGATTTGAAGTATATCTTAAAATGTAATGTCCCTCCCATCCTACGAAGGCTGTGGAGAGGACACCAATGATAATACTGGACATCTAGTCCCATACTTAGCAAACAAACATTCATATAAAGTGAAGATGGACACAGGAAAATGCATAAATATTTGAAACACAACAGAATTAAATTCTATTACCCATCCATCATTCATCCAAGATATTCATGTCATTCATCAATTAAAACAATACAGAATTAGCACATGAGAGTACTTATCTTAAACAAAGTAGTCCCTGAGCAACCAGCTATGCATCTGCAACGTTCCACCCAACCATAGACCAGTTGTGCTTATCAATCTCTTGATGCAACTGCCACCCCCGAGCTGGGCATGATTTCTACAAGGAACCAGGGAACAACAGACTCACACATAGCCAAACATACACCAAAATGAGCCAAGCCAATCTATAATTGGGTTTATCGGGCTGCTAGGAAATGGAAAGGAAGAATTGCTAAGCTAGTGAGCTCAAGCACAGAGCCATGGATTCCTCTACAAGATCCATCCAGCTTGGCACCCACAATTCCTACACACCCCACTCAAGGAAGTATTCTCTTCACCGATTCACAGTCCCTCAGGCCATACCTGTAGCTAGGGTTTTACCCCTAGCTTGTGCAAATGAGCACCTACTAAGGAGAAGGGACTCCTTAGTAGCAGTTCAATAAACAATAATTAAAAGACAATGCATTAAAATGGAAATTATACTAAGCATGTGCATGAAACATAAAAAGACAAGAAATAATGTAAATGGTTTTTTGTATTAAAGCTTTACCTCCAATGTGAAGGTTGGTGAATTTCTTGCAATGATCCAAGAGGGTTGCTCCAAACTCCAGCTTTGCTCCTTCTCTTTCTCCAATGGTGGAAATGGGCCAAAAGGGGCTCTCAATGGTGAAAGTAGCTCAAGGGTGAGCTAGGGTTTCAAGAGAGATTTTGGCAGAGTAAGGGTATACTTGATTGTGGATGTGAAATGAGGGGTCTCCATCACCTATTTATAGGTTTTTTGGTGGTGGAGTGCTGGCCCATGGTTTAGGGAACCATATGGTTTAGGTCAGCTGTATAGGGTTTTTTTCTCCTTTTTTCTCTTTTTTTTATATTTTTTATTCGCTTTTTATAGGGTTTTTGCTATTTTGGAGGAATTTTGGATATTTTTGGAGGGAAAAAGGGGTTTTTTAGCCTTTTTGAGGCTTTTTTGATGATTTTGTGGCCTTTTGGAGGCATTTTTGGCCTTTTGGAGGCTTTTTTAGCCTTTTGGAGGCTTTTTAATGGGATTTGAGGGTTTTGAAGGCAAATATGGTAGGAAAAATGGACAAATGAGTCATCTAATGGGGTAGATAAGGTAGTGAGTACTTTTTGGGTGTTAACAGATTGCCCCTTGATGTGTGAGGGCAGGAGCTCATCGCATGGCCGATAGACATCATAAGTCTTTGAATGGTTTTCCTGGGGTGTGGAGAAGAGAAGAAACAAACTGGAGCCCGGAACAACGATCCCAAACCAACTGCAAAAACTAAAAGTACATAACCTCAATAATGGATGAGGAATAATCTGATCATATAGATGAGGCGGGCATTCCCATGCTCGTATCAAGATATAAAACAATAATAACAATGTGGTCCAAAAGAGGGGGACCTGACATATACATGACCTCAAATACTGAATGAGGAAGAATCTCAATATATGGACGAGGCGGGTATACCCATGCTCGTATCAAGATACATAAAATAACTGTAAGGCCTGAAAAAGGGGGACCTGTAGGATACATAGATAACCACTGTGTACATCATAAGGGTCCAGAGAGGACACAAATCTGGGACATACTGCTGGGCTGACCATGTCTGAGCTGAAGTACTGATACACTGGAATGATAACAGTGCTACTGAGTGTGGTACCAAAGGAACTGATGAGCTGCTGGACCAGAGTGACAAGGGGTCATACTCTCAATGGTACACTAAACTAGGACGGAACTGGGACTGAACTGGGTACTCAAGGAAGCATATAACTGGATGGCTTCCGAATACAATCGCCAATGCAACCCGGACATCCACAGGAACATATGACTGGGCGTTCCGAAGTGACTCACCAATGTGCTAGAGTCGGGGGAGATCCGAGGTCTTCGACTAAAAATGGAAGGGATATAAACCTTGCGCGATTCTCAACGATGTGATCAAGGTGTTGAAGTTGAGCATGTGAGAAACAACCATTCGGAGAGGCAATGATGACTCCTCTCAAAATGATCCATAGGCACTCACCATAAATTGTGATGGGTCCAAGGCGCAGGGACCTCTGGGTCTATCCTCTGGAATAAAGGGGTTGTCGTTGACAGAGGGAGACCTGCAACTAGCAAGGCAATGATGTTTCCTTGATAGGAGCGCGAGGTATAGAACCGAAGTGTGATAGTACTGATGGTAGGACTAACAAACTGTGGGGGATAACTGGGCAAGTAGAGTGGGTGGATTCAAACTTCCTTTGTTCAGAGTATGATGGCGGGGATGATCGGGTAGCATATGAAACTGACTGATGGGAAAGGGATCATAGCTGTAATGGATCAAGGAGAGTGACTGGGATCATTAGAGAGATTTTGAGGTCAAAAAAGGGCCTCCTAAGAGATGTACTACAAAAATATGAGATATATTAAAATATTATGAATTGGGGGTTTTATGGGGTAGGTATATATGAAAAGTCACCTCCCACACTAATTTCTATGCACAATATAAATAACCATGGTTGAGTTACTTTTCAAAATTCACTAGAAATAAAATTAATAAAATAAGTCTACATTGATGTGACTAAGATTCATTGTAAATTCCCAAAAATGTATTGTCCTTTAACATTTATTTGTCTTGAACTTGCAAATGAAATTAAATAATAAAAAATATTTTCAAGAGCTTTTTTTTAAATTTTATGTTGACTTTTTATATTTAGTACTTTTCTCATGAATTTAATAATGTAATTTAATTGAGAATTTATTTACATGCAAAATGTCAATAATATTATTATAATCCACATTGCATTATTATTATTTTATTATTATTTATTAAATCTATTATTATTCTTTATTAGTTTGACATTATGTTATTAAATAGAATGGAGTGAATATATAATTTAAAATTAAAAACATAAAAATGATAATATATTATTTTATAAAAAAATGTGAAAGAACTTTTTTTATGAATTAAGAGTACTTCACTTGAAAATGACAATAATATTATTTTATGTGAAAGTGTGAAAATACATTCATTATGAGTACTTTACTTGAAAATGACAATAATATTATTTTATGAAAAGATTATCATTATGAGTACTTTACTTTATGACTTAAAAGTACTTACACCACTACCTTGGTTAACTATGTGTTTTCACCCACCATAGAAAATTTGACAAATAAACATTCTTAACTCATGCAATGCCACCTCACCAAGGGGGATGATGTCATCTACTAGAATGTGATTGGTTGTATTTTATAGTACATTTTCTTTGTTTTGAGGCCCTTTTTTGACCTCAAAATTTCTCTAATGGAGGGAGACTCAAGATGGTGTAACATGGCAGGAGACTGCAGACTACTCTGAACAAAGGCGACCTGATTGGGGGTGCTGCTGAGATGATCGATCATAGTGCCAAGAGGCACGGGGGGACTTCTTCATGGGTTAAGGAACTAGAAGAAGTGTGTGTAAAATGGTACTGTCGTGTGGATTTATATGAGCCCAGGACAGTTCATGCTCGTGATTGCTTTCAATTTTAAGGAGTCTGAAAGTGATAAGAAGACTCTGAAATAATGGAATGGTACTGTCGTGTGGATTTATACGAGCCCAGGACAGTTCATGCTCGTGGTTGCTTTCAATTTTAGAGAGTCTGAAAGTGATAAGAAGACTCCAGGGGGTTGCTTTTTCGTGTGTTAGTCTCCAAGGCCCAAAGAAGCATAAAAGGATGCAATGAAGAACTCTTCTAGCCGGTGTGACTAGAGTATTCCTTTTTCGTAAGTAGTCTACCAGGTCCGGAAAAGGGGTAAACTTATACCGGATAAATGCCCTTTCAGGTACTTTAACGAGCATGAAAGGAAGCAAGATTGCTCGGCGATCTTTTCATTATTTTAGGAGTCAGAAAAGAGCTTAACAGAAACTCCCTAAGTGCCTTTTTCGTAAAGGACTTGTCCGGCCCGAAAAAGGGATAAAATTATACCGAACAAAAGGAATGGCCAAGCAAGGAGGAAGTGCTCAATCAAGGAACATTTATGATGACCAAGAACGAGGGTAGGGGGGGAACACTAGTGGGCCTCCTTGCGGGGTAATGAATGGTGGCAAAATAACGAAACAATTGCAGTATGACAGGAGTGAATGACTCATGTAAAATGTGGAACAATCCGATGGCGGCCGATGTGGCACGCAAACCGAGGCAGCAAGGTGTCGAGACACAATGTTGAAACTGTACCAAGTGAGAGCGAGCAATGATCTCAAGCATCATCACGAGCTCAGAAAAATGAATTCGGCGATATAAAGAGTGTCAAAAATAGATAACGGTCGATGTGGCACGCAAACCGAGGCGACGGGGGGTGTTTTGGAAAAATACCCGAAAACTCAGGGGTGAGAGCGAGAAATGATCTCAAGCATCATCATTGGATCATAAAAATGAATCTGATGATATAAGGTATATCAAAAATGGGCTACGGCCGATGTGGCATGCAAACCGGGGCGACAAGGTGTCGAGACACAATGTTGATATTGGTCCTAGTGAGAGCGAGAAATGATCTCAAGCATCATCACGAGTGCAGAAATATGAATCCGGCGGTGCAAATGGTGCGAAAAACAGAGGTCATAAGGACTCCGGAATGGTCAAAGGAACTAACTAGGTTAAAAAATGGTTGCAAATAAATGTGAGCCCACCAAGCCAAGGATGCAGTGGTGGGGAGAAATGATGACCCATGGGGGAAGAATACCAGGTGTATCAAATCAAATCAAATCTACAAGTGATATGTGACCTCAAAAATGGTTGAGATCACAAGTGTGAAAAAGTGAGCAGGGTTAATGACTTGCCCTCATGCTATGTGCATGGGGTTTGTGATTATGGATCACATATGTGTGGGTTTGAACAATGGGTTCATTGACGTGCTGAGATAGATGTGATGGGGAAGGTTCAAAATGATTGATCATGCCCCCTATCCCAGGGTCGAGGGAATCTATTATGCCCCTTGACTCAGAGGTGTCAAGGTGGTGCTCTATGATGGTGGGGTCAAGACTGGGCACTTCGGTATAGGACCAGGCAAAGACATCACGGAATTCTTGGAAGAGTTTTTTGTACTCCTCAATCTCAGACTTGCTGCAAGAGGCTCCTAAAGTGATGAGTTTAGGGGCACCTCCGGGGGCAGATATATCTATGTGGATAACTGGAGAAATGTTGGCCATGTTACCTTCCTCAAAGGCATTAGGAGCAGGAATAGGATCCTTAAACCATTCGACTTTAGTGGGAAGGAAATCTTTGGACTCAACCGCGAATTGGGTAGCTGTGGTGGAGGAGGAGTCTTCTGGGAGGAAATACGAATGATGGTGCATGTCGTCCCAGGGATAATCCGGGGTAGTCAGAGCCTCTAGGATCTCCTCATCAGTACGAAAATTGTGGGCCATCAAATTGGTTGACGAGGGAATGGTAGTTGAAGAGATCATATAAATGGTGTTGATCTCCCCGGATGGGGGTGAGATCAGAGGGTGAATCTCCTCAATGGTGGGAGGTGCTGTCTCAAGATCCACATTATTCATCTCGTAGAGAGCTGCCCTGTAATCGGGGAGATCAGGACAGTGATGTGAATAATGGCCATAAACACCGCATATGGCACAAGGGTGGTTAGTGCGTAATTATTTATCGCGAGGCTTAGGGGTTGGATCTAGTTTGACATCCGGGATATTGGAGTCGTCGTCAAGCATCTGCATGTGTTCCTGTAATGCCGGAAACTGTGGACATTGGTGAGTCGCATGGCCTAACTCATCGCACAACGAGCATTTGGGGGGAGCATGAAAAACGGGAGGGGTTTTAACTGTCTTGGGAGGAGGTACAGCAGTGTATGGTTGTGGTTCTCTGCCCCCAGTGTGCTTGATAAGAGGGGGGGGATTCGTAGAGGATGAAGGTGTATTGACACCGGGAGGTGGTTGACTAGTAGTAGCCATGGGTTGCACCGGTTGTAGGACGACGTTGGGTGTCGGCGGGGGAACAGGAGGAGAAAGATACCACACGGGTAATCCCAAGGTTAACCCAGGGAGGCTAAGGGTAGCCATAACCGGGGCGCTAACTACTCCCGAGGGAGGGACTAGGAAGGGGATTGTGTGGATAGGTGTAACACCAATGTGGCTAGGTACCAACGGTGGTTTAGGCAACAAGGGCGGTTGATTGTTAGGTGTTTACGTATCGTGGGAAAGGGTACATAGGTCAGATACGTCGGGCGCAGATGACGGGGGAGGAATGTATTGGAAGGTGGATGTCATCGACGGATCTGAGTAAACTCCAGGTCCCAAGGAGGAAACAAATGAAGTAGCGGTGTCACTAACCGGTTGTTCAACCATGGGGAGAACATTTTTGGGTGCAGCGGGGGCATTTGGATCGTAGTAAGTAAGTTGGTCGACCTTGACCACGCATCCATCATGGGGGAACATCATGGTACGAAAAACGGAGGAGGCAACCGCCTTCATGGCTTACATGTAGCTGCGGCCAAGTAAGAGGTTATAATCAAGTTGGGCATTGATGACCTCTATGTCAATGAGAATGGTTTTACCAGCCAGCTGGATGGGGACGTTAGCTAATAGGCCTTGGGGTTGAGCTGAACGACCGTCGTAGGCTCGTAACGCAGTGGTGGACTGCTGGAGAGTAGGGGATCCCAACTTCTGCTAGATGAAGGTGGACATAACACATGTAGAGGCACCTTCATCGATAATGCACCGATGGATGACAAAATTTTGAATTTAAAGAGAAACTTGGAATGCTAAAGTGGAAGGCAGGCATGGTTCGGAGTGGTCCAAATCGAATGCCATCAGTTGTGAATCATTGGGGTCAATAGCACCAATGGCGGAGAGTAAAGTCTTGCGCTGGGAAGGGCAGTTTTTCAAGACTTCTAATGCAGACATGGCTGCGGGGGATTGGGCTAAGTCGTCTACAATGTTGTAGTTTGATGCAGCGCGCGCATTGGGGTTATTGTTGATACGGCGAAGTGGGAAACGAGGTGCTTTGAAAGCGCCATCTATTGGAGGCGGAGGTATACGTAACGTCTGATCAGTGGGATGAGCGTTAGTGGTTTTATCAGTGGGAGGGGCTTCAGAGGTGGAGCCATATTGGTTCCGATGAGTTTGGAGGTTGACATCAGTGGATGACATCATCAACAAGTGGTGGGTACCTGAATCGAACATGGGTTGATTAGGAGTGGCATACGTAATCTGTTGTTATTGTGGGGGCGCGTTGACTTGAGGGGGAGCCAACGGCTGAGTGTTCACTACGCCTTGGTTTGGTAAGGGGTTTTGAAGCACCAAAGGTGGTTGCTGAGGTTGTGGGGGGTTGGGTGGCACTGGAGGAGCTGCATGCCCTTGGAGATGGGCATCATCAACCTAGAGTTGCCTGGCTCGCTCTAAATGTGGGCAAGCATGTGTGTAGTGGCCATACACCCCGCAAATAGAACAAGGATGGTTTGTTCGTAAATTAGGGTTTTTAGCCTACTTGGGTTGTCAATCAGGGTTTTGGTTGGCAGGGGCCGCATTATTGTTGTTTGGGGGATTGGGAGGTTGACCACCTTGGTCTGGAGGAGGGTTGTTCCCGCGGTTACGACCCTTGCCACGGTTTTATTGGCCCTGGTTGCGTTGGTTGTTTTGGTTTGGCTGCGGGTTTTGTTGGGCGTAAACTTGCCCTTGAGTAGCAGGTGGGTTTTGGGGTTGTGCAGGTGCTGGAGCAGGCTGCGGTGGGTGATATGTAGGTGGAGGCTGCGTAGGTGTGGCACCCTGAGGGGGTTGTTGATATGTCTACGGAGCAGGTTGTGGGTTTGCTGCAGGGTCTTCCTGTGGTGGGTAATAAGCAGGTTGGGCTTGGGAAGGCACATGAGCTGGTGCAGCCTGCTGGTGGTAATAGGGATGAGGTGCGACCGGGGGGGTATAAGCGAGGGGTGCATGACCGAAGCACTGAGGTGGACAGGTGGGTCCATGGGAATGGTGGTGGTGTGTCATAGGAGCATATGAGTTGGTTGCTCTAGACTGTGAGGTAGCCCGCAAAAGGTCGGGGCTAGGGTTAGGACGTGCTATGGAAAAGGGTTGGGGATGCGAAGAAACATGGCCGATGATGCCGTTTGCAGCATGAGATGCCCCCGGTGCATCGTGCTGGGAGAAATCACCGTGAGGAGCGTCTGGTATAATGGTATAGAGATAACCCGACTGGGCATAAATGAGGTCGAACTGCTGGGCCTTAAGGATGGCCTCTTCTTCAGACTGGGGTCTTTCGGATGCTACATCCTTAGTAATGACAGGAAGAAGGGATTTGAGGAACCAATCTAAGAAGATACAGTCGTCTAATTTGATTTTGCAGAGGCTATGGCGTTGATGCCACTCATGAATGTGGTTCGTGATGTGGGTAGCCGTGTTTTGTCTGCAAGACAGGAGAATCTCAACTCCCGCGTCATAGCTGACAGGTAACTGGAAGAACTGCAGGAAAGTCAAGGCAAGGGAAGTAAAGGTGGCATGGGTCCCATGGGGTTGCTCGATGTACCACTTAGCTGCAGAGCCAGTGAAGGTGCGCTGTAACAGACGGAGGCGAACAGAGTCATCCACTATGGAGTTGGAGGAACACCACAGATGGAAAGACATAATATGGTTTTGAGGGTCCTCACCTGCCTTGCCCTCGAACTTAGGGATGTCAGAAAAGAGCTTAGTGGGCATGTGAGGCCATGCAGGGTCATGTCGGATGGGATCGTTAGTCAATCTGGCTAGTTCAGGCAGGTTGAGGCTAGCCATGAATGGAAAACTAGAAGAAGGATGCGACACAGTAGTGGGTTGGACCAAGTTGGGGCCAATGCCCCAAAGTGGAGGCACAGGGTTTGGGATATTGCCCCCAAGTGGGGGAACTGAGGTATAGGAGGGTCCTGCACCACCATGGGTGGTGTAAGTCACTGGTGGAGTGGTGGTAGGTATGCCAGGTACGGGAATGGGTACGGTAAACAGAATGGTGGTCGTGGCCCCCATGGAGGGTATACCCAAAGCAGGTGTGGTAATTGGTGTAGTGGTGGATGTGCCACCAATGGTCCCTACAAAGAAAGGGGTGGAAGTCGTGCCAGCCATGGGGCTAGTAGGGGCAGTGTAAATGGGGGTTTTAGACTTTGCCTCAGAAACAGAGGTAAAATAAGGGGCATCAAGATCGGGTGACAGAGTCCTATGCCGTTGACGAGTGGAGTCAAGTGACAAGGCTCGAGATCTATGATAAGTGGTATAAATTGATGAAGATCTATGTCTATGACGGGTGGTGTCAAGTGAACCGTACTGTGGGGGCTCGCCCCTGAGGCACCGAGAATGTCTTGGGGACTCAATGGTGACAGATGGTGTCAAATCTCTGGGGGTTGAGGTGAGTAAAAAACAGCTCAAAAATCCTAATGCAACCGAGTGTGCAGAAGAAGAGCTCAAAAAATAGGGCACTCAAGCCAACAACCAACTCAAAACAACCACTGTAACAGTTGTGCTACAATAGGTGGAGTATCAACAGAAATGGTCAGAATACCAACAAGCAGCAGGTTTCCTAAAATAAAAAATGGTGGACTCACTAGAACAAAAGGAGGTAAGGGAGCAAGCAAACACCTAACTAGATAGTATTCTGACTCAACTAGACATATCCTCTTCAAGGTGATGAAATCCAAGTCAGACAATATGGATAGGAGAGCCAAGTGGCTAAGATATCCCCCTACCGGGAGGGACACCGGGTAGTCAATCCTAGAAGAAAGGCAACTAAGATACCCCGTTCATGACATGTCCAGAAAAGGTGAATCTGTCGTTTGGCCCTTTTACCGCAGTACCCCCATACAGGGATACCCCGAGAACTGCGAAAGGTAGCCTTCGGTTACTGAATGGATTGCGGTATTCCACTCAGGCCTCCGGAACCAGTCTGGCGACTTCAACCCTCCTAGGGGAGAGGCCCTCTAATAAACTGGTTGTGACCGTGCCAAAAAATACTAGGGGATTTTGGTTCCCTAATTGGACAACAGCTATGTCTCAAGTGTAAGCAACTGAGGGGTGTTATTGGAAGCCTATCCCCCCGATCCTACCTAACTACAAAAATTCTTATGTGTTCCCCAAGTGGGGTTAGAATGTTGGTTGTGTTAGGTACTTTTTAAGGCTCACTTGAATTAGGTGACAGAGTGTGTGCGTGTGAGATGATGATGAACCCAAGTAAAAAGTGCCACTAGGGAGGGCAACTTTCTAACTAGCAATAACAAGACAGAAATTAACCTTTGAAATGCACAATTTTCTTTTTTCAATTTAAAGTGTTGAAAATGTAAAAACGATTATGTAAATGAAACAGAGATAAAACTGCAGAAAAGGCTGTAAGGAAGGGTGGCTGCAAGTAGGACAGATGGTTGTGCTGGGGCAGAAAATAGTGCAGCAAAGTGCTGGGTTCAAAACAGAGAAAAATGCAGAAAACAGACCGCAGGTTTTTGGCAAATCTGAGCGGTCGGACTGCGGAAAACAACTGAAAAGTCGCAGGCATGTTGCGGGTTTTGGGATGAAAAACACAGTCGGGATGCAGGAAAAACACCGAAAGTCGCAGGCGGGTCGCGGGAAAATGGCCAAAAGCCATAGGCGGGATGCAGGAAAGACGCTGACGGGTTGCGGGAAACTGGCCGAAAGCTGCAGGCGGGACGCAGGAAAGACGCTGAAAGGCGCCGACGGGTCACGGGAAAATGGCTGAAAGCCGCAAGCGGGACGCAGAAAACAGGGTAATATCCGCAGTCAGACCATCCCAAACAGGCTAATAGCCGCGGTAGGATCGCAGGTAATAGACTGAAAACGGCCGGCGGGTCGCCGGAAACAGTCTGAGAGCCGCGGTCGGATCGCAGGTAAGTGCCTAAAAGACGCGGTTGGAACACGACTACAGGGGGAAAAGATGCGATTTACAGCGGGCGAAAGAGACAGCCGAACAGAAAAAATATTTAAAAATTGTAACCAAAAATTCAAACCTAGGGGAGTTGCCAAAACTCTAGCTAGGGTTTTACCCCTAGCTTGTGCAAATGAGCACCTACTAAGGAGAAGGGACTCCTTAGTAGCAGTTCAATAAACAGTGATTAAAAGACAATGCATTAAAATGGAAATTATACTAAGCATGTGCATGAAACATAAAAAGACAAGAAATAATGTAAATAGTTTTTTGTATTAAAGCTTTACCTCCAATGTGAAGGTTGGTGAAGTTCTTGCAATGATCCAAGAGGGTTGCTCCAAACTCCAGCTTTGCTCCTTCTCTTTCTCCAATGGTGGAAATGGGCCAAAAGGGGCTCTCAATGGTGAAAGTAGCTCAAGGGTGAGCTAGGGTTTCAAGAGAGATTTTGGCAGAGTAAGGGTATACTTGACTGTGGATGTGAAATGAGGGGTCTCCATCACCTATTTATAGGTTTTTTGGTGGTGGAGTGCTGGCCCATGGTTTAGGGAACCATATGGTTTAGGTCAGCTGTATAGGGTTTTTTCCTCCTTTTTCCTCTTTATTTTATATTTTTTATTCGCTTTTTATAGGGTTTTTGCTATTTTGGAGGAATTTTGGATATTTTTGGAGGGAAAAAGGGGTTTTTTAGCCTTTTTGAGGCGTTTTTGATGGTTTTGTGGCCTTTTGGAGGCATTTTTGGCCTTTTGGAGGCTTTTTTAGCCTTTTGGAGGCTTTTTAATGGGATTTGAGGGTTTTGAAGGCAAATATGGTAGGAAATATGGACAAATGAGTCATGTAATGGGGTAGATAAGGTAGTGAGCACTTTTTGGGTGTTAACAATACCTTCCAATTCTAGAGTGTCCCAAGTGTGCATAGACGAGTAGCCATCCCTCTTGATCTTCTTGAGAGGTTATTTTCCTCCACTAGGTTTATCAAGCCAATTATGTCCACTACCGCTCCAAATCTCTTGCTCACAGGTTCAAACCCAAAACAGGGAATGCACATAACAGCAAAACCACAATTGCTGGGCATGAAGAAAAATGTTTCCTCGGTGGGATGTCCAAAATAGGGCTTCTACCAGTGTAGAAAAAAGTGGGAAATCCCAAAAATGAAAATGGCTATTCGGGATTTAACCCTGGAGAGAAAAACCATTTTCAGAAGAAAAAAAATGCCTATGGGCATTTTGGGGCAAAAACGGCCTCCATCACAGTCCCAAATCATGGCCCTCCTCTCCCAGCTGCTGTACAATGCAAAAACGAGCTCCCAGGCATGGAAAAAGCAGGAAAAATGGTGAAAAACATGATGGGGAAAGCCCAGCTAGCTCAGACTCCGTGAGAGGGAAAATGCTATGGGTTCAGAATGGCTTTGGGCACCATTTCGTGGGTGTTTTCTTACCCAAGAAGCAAAAATACAATTTTCCAGATTGATGGCTTTCCCATACACGAAAATTGACTGCCATGCCTCTCAATTCCCAAGACATTAACTGCCTCAACCAACTCTTGGAAGAATTAAATGATTGGGTGCATAACCCAAAATGGGTAGTTGGGATTTATGGGGTTTCTCAATGAAGTGGATTAACACCATGGGCTCAAGGGTTTGAATAATTCCCCCCCCCCTTATTTCTTGCAAAATCATGCCCCTATCTCTTTGTTGCATTGCATAGCTAGTTGTGGGTATTTCATTAAAATTTGTATTTACATGATGTCTTCATTTACATTGTGCCTATCTAGCACAAGAGCCATATGCACCGATTTTAATTGCCGATACATAAAACGATAAATCAATGGTAGGGCCTTGGCCTTGAGCTCCTCGCCATGATTAGATAACAATATTTACATCATTTACAATCTTAATGCAATAGGGTCAATATGGGGACATTACATCCCCCTCCCCTTACATTAGCATTGTCCTCAGTGCTCATCAAAATTGAACAAAAATGGATATGCCACTCTCATGGCATCCTCTAGCTCCCATGTAGCCTCATCAGGACCGTAGTGCTTCCATTGCACCTTTACCTGACTGATGGCTCGGTTTCGGAGCAAGGTTACCTTCTTGTCTAGGATGCGCAATGGATCGATTTGGAACTCTCCCTCGGGTTCCACCTGGATCACATCCGAATTAATCACATGGTTAGGGTCATGTACATATTTCTTAAGCAAAGAGACATGAAAAACATTATGAGATCTAGTGCTAGCAAGCAATGCAAGTCTATATGCAACTGGGCCTATTCTTTCAAGCACTTCAAATGGCCCACAATATCTAGGTGATAGCTTGGCACAACTCCCAAGCTTCAAGGAACTCTTCCTTGACCTCACTCTAAGATACACATGATCCCCAACATTGAATTCCCTATGCACTCTATGCTTATTTGCATAGCTTTCTGTCTATCCTGGGCTGTTTTTAAATTCTGTCTGATCTTGGAAACCTCTTGTTCCATTTCCTTAAGTAATTCTGGCCCAAGTACAATTCTGTTCACTGGATTGTCCCAAGTCACTGGTGTCCTACACCTTTTTCCATACAAAGCCTCATAAGGTCTCATTCCCAATGATGCTTGTTTCCCATTGTTATATGCAAATTCTAGCAAGTGTAGATAATCCTCCCACTTGGATGGTTTGTCCATTACATACATGCGAAGCATGTCTTCAAGCACTCGATTTACTCTTTTTGTTTGCCCATCTGTTTGAGGATGGTACGCGGTACTAAAGCTTAGCTGTGTACCCAAATCTACAAAGAGACCCTTCCAAAAATTGGAAGTGAACTTGGTATCCCTGTCAGAAATTAATGCCTTAGGCAACCCATGTAATCTGACGATTTCGTTCATGAAAATATTTGCAATGGCATCGGCTTTATGTGTGGACTTAACCGGTATAAAATGCGTTTCTTTTGTTAACTTGTCCACCACAACCATGATGGAATCATGTTGTCTCACCGTCATTGGCAATCCTGTAATAAATTCCATGGATATTACTTCCCATTTCCATTCTGGAATTGGCACTGAGAGCAATAAACCTGTCGGGTGTTGGTGTTCACTCTTCACCTACTGACATTCCATGCACTTAGAAATGTATTCAACGATGTCCTTCTTAATCCTTGGCCATAAATAATATTTTCTCGCTGTAGCAATTGTTTTCTGATATCCTGGGTGACCAGAGTATGGAGCTCTATGGATTTGATTCATAACAATCCTCCTCAAATCTGCCACATTTGGAATATAGGCTCTATTCTTATAAGTAAGGAGTCCATCTTCTTCCAAATGGTATCCTTCATACTTCTTTTCAAGGTCTTGCTGCTGCAACTTGCCCTTTATCTACACATACACTGCATCTGCAACCATATGGTTAACAATCTGTTGCCTCAAATCTGGTTGGCAAGTACTAAGCGTTGCCACATGCATTTCCTGTACTTTCCTTCTGAGTGCATCAACTACCTTGTTTTCTTTCCCTTTTATGTGTTTGATTTCGAAGTCAAATTCACACAAAAATTCCAACCATCTAGCTTGCCTGGCATTCAAATTTGGCTGATCAAATAAGTACTTCAAACCACAATGGTCTATCGTCAGCTCAAATTTCCTTCCCATTAAGTAATGCCTCCACATCTTTAAAGCATGTACTATGGCTGCAAGTTCTAAATCATGATTAGCATATTTCTTCTCATGCTCCTTCAACTTTCTTGACTCGTAGCATACCACGTGGTTTTCTTGCATAAGAACTCCTCCAAGTCCTCGATTGCATGCATCGGTACACACCACAAAGTCTTTTTCTGGGTTTGCAATTTTCAAAATTGGTGCACTCGTAAGAAGATTCTTCAACCGTTGGAAACTTTCCTCACATCTTGGTGACCATTCAAACTTTATTCCCTTCTTTTGCAAAGAAGTGATCGGGTTTGCGACCCTGGAGAATCCTTCAATAAACCTCTTGTAGTAACCAGCAAGGCCCATAAAAGATCTCACATCTGTCACATTTCTTGGAGTTGGCCAATTCATAATGGCTTCAATCTTCTTAGGGTCCACAGATGTTCCTTCGTCTGAGATAATGTGACCCAAATAATGAATTTTGTCTTTATAAAAGTCACATTTTCTCAACTTTGCATACATATTATGCTCTCTTAGCAATTGCAATGTCATTCTCAAATGTTCTTCATGCTCTTCTTCATTCCTAGAATAGATGAGAATGTCGTCTAGAAAAACAAGAACAAAATTGTCCAAATACTTGCTAAAAACACTATTCATGAGACACATGAATGTAGCTGGTGCATTTGTGAGACCAAATGGTACCACTACAAACTCATAGTGTCCATACCTTGTTCTAAAGGCTGTCTTATGAATATCTTCCTATTTTATTTTTACTTGGTGGTAACCTGACCTTAAGTCAATCTTTGAAAATACCTTTCCTCCTTTCATTTGATCAAAAAGGTCATCAATTCAGGGCAATAGGTATTTTTTCTTCACAGTGACCTTGTTCAACTGCCTGTACTCAATACATAATCTGAGTGTTCCATCTTTCTTTTTCACACATGGAACAGGTGCTCCCCACGGGGACACACTTGGCCTGATATATTTCTTTTCCAACAAATCTTGTAATTGAATTTTCAATTCTAGCAATTTTGGTGTACTCATCCTATACGGTGTCTTGGACACTGGTGCTGCTCTTGGAACAAGTTCAATCATAAAATCAATCTCTCTTTGGAGGAAGTCCCAAAATCTTATCAGGAAAAACATCCCTTGCCTCCAAAACATGGGATGCATACAATTGACAACCCTTTCTACAGAACTTCTTCAGCTGCATGGTTGAAACCTGCCTAACAGAAGTCAGCTTTGGAATTCCCTTTACAACCCTTGGGTTTCCTTCTTCGTCCATGCATTCAAATGTCTTATTGTAGCAGTCAAGTTTAACCCTGTGTGCCTCTAACCAATCCATCCCAATGAGAATGTCATAGGAACCAAGTGGCAAAATATTCATATCTGCATAAGTGAATAGCCCATCCATCTCTAATGGACATTTCTCTACTATTTCACTAACTTTCTCTTGGTTCCAGTGGCTAGTTGAACTAACCATGATTTACTATGCTTTAATTTCTTAAAAGCACAAATCTCAACAATTCTAGGAGTGACATAACTGTGAGTAGATCCAGGATCAATCAAAATAGAAACAGATTGCTTATCAATCTTACCTTCAACTTCAACTACAGTTGACTGATGATCTGCCTGGCGGTCATCTAGTGTTGCATAGATTCTAGGGATTGTCCTCGCCACTTGACCCATAGTTCCAGCTCCTTGGATGTTGTGAACTTGATTTGCATTCCCATTCCTATGTGGACAGTTCCTAAGCATGTGGTCTCCTCCACAACCCCAACATTGAAGTGGTTCTCTTGGATCCTTTGGATCTCTTGGCTTGTCTCCCATCATCCTAGTTGGCTTAGTCACAACCTGTGATGGCTGCCTTTGTTGATTTCTGAATTGAGGAGGTTTGAAACCTTTCTTCCTTTGGTCAAACTTCTCATTTTTCTTGTCCTTCCATACCTTATGGAAATCAGGTTTTCTTTTGTTTTGATCATAGCAATACTTGGCCTTCCTTATTGCCTATTCTAGAGTTCGGGGCTCATCGAATTCAATCCTATCTTTATATGACTGACGTAGCCCACTTAGAAAATGCTGAATTTTCACCTTATCATCTCGAATATACCTGACATACCTCAGCAGCTCCAAGAACTTGTTTGCATACTCTTTTATGGTCAATTGTCCCAATCTCAGCTCATGGAACTCTTTGATCTTGTCATCATAGTACCTATCGGAGAGGTACTTCTGCTTGAAGTATTTCTTGAACTGCTTCCACACAATCTTTCTTTCATTGATCTTCTTCACTTGCCTGATGTGTTCCCATCTTATAGATGCTCTTCCAATCAAGTTGAAGATGGCGATCCTTGCCTTCATATTTTCGGAGTAGTCTTGGACTTGGAAATACTTTCTCATCCCAAGAAGCCAAGCTTCAGCTTCTTGACCAGACTTTACCTCTCCATTAAAGGTAGGAGGTTTTGTCTTCTTAAATTCCCTATGTGAATTGTTCTTGTGATGTCTCTTCCTCTTACTCCTGTGAGATGAAGAGCTTGAACCTTCAATGGATCCTTCAAAGTTAGATGATCCACTAGAAGAGATTTCTGGAGTATAGGTTCTGTCTCTAGAAACTCTTCTTGAGCTATTGGTCCTTTTGCGGGAATTCCTCTTTGAACTATTGCCACTCCTTTCTAGATTTGATGTCTGATGCCCAGAGTTTATTTTCCTTTGGATGTCTGTCAAACTCTGCAGCATGGCTGCATTTAACTGATTTTGCTCTTCCTGAGCTTTAATCGTCCTTTCATTATCTTCTCTACATCTCTACAATTCCACCCTTAGGCTCCTCATGGTGGCTGCAATATCTGGGGGAGTCTCTTGATCTCTTCTTCCATTGGATTCTGTTTCAGCATTCTCAACATGTATGTTTTCCCCCATGGCATCTGTCTCAGGCTCATAGGGATCCTGTGCATCATCCATGATGTTGATATTTTTGGCCCAACCAAGACCAACACTTTCCGCCTGCACTAACTAGAATGCTGTCTAGATGTGACTATAATTCTGCAAAATGTGTTTATGAACACAACTGTTAGCTGTATTATAATATCATAATTTATTTGCATGCATATGGGAAAATCCTATATTGACAACTTGTCCAATCATAGACTTTCTCACAATCAACGACGGTCTCAGGGGGAAGACGGGGGTCAAGGGGGCTTGCCCCCTTGTGGTAACTTTCATGGTGATTTTCCATTTTCGACACTTAAAAATCTCAGTGAAAAGTTGTTGTATTTTCCCCATTTGGCGCAATTTTTAAGGTTAAAATGGCCGCCTCCAGTGCAATTACTAACAACATGCTGAGTGCTTTGGCGCAGGATTTATATTTAAAATTGCCACGGGTCGTATCGCCAAGTTTGCCGCTGCGCATGGCGCATATTTTATCTTTAACTCTACCGCCGCTCATGGCACAGATTTTATCTTTAACTCTGCCGCCGCACACTGCAAATGGCGCAGATTTTATCTTTAACTCTGCTGCCGCGCACCGCGCATGGCGCAGAATTTCAAAAAAGACACTTAGAAATTTTTTTTGAATCTCTCTTCCCTTTCAACGCAGTATTTATGCTAATTTTGGCGTCGTGCGCGCGGAGTTATGCTTAACTTTGCCGCCGCGCCCGTTGCGCAAAATTTCAAAAAAGACACTTAATTTTTTTTTTTGAATATTTTCACAAACAGTTAGAATTTCTGGGAATGTGTCATTCTTTTCTTTACAGAGTAAGCCACTCACAGATCATACTTGCATAGAGCAAAACAGTATTTCAAGAAAAATTGCACCTCTTCTATGTCAAAAATAAAACAACAAATCAACAAAATAATATGGGATGGCAAGCATTCAACCTTGAAAACAGACAATACAAACTGAATGCTACTGCATTGGAAACAATGTAAACCAATTTTGCAAGAATCCCCAAAACAGTCATGGAAGTGTTTTCCCATCTTAATCAAATAGAAGCTATCAGATATTTAGGTTTCTCTAATTCATTTTAACCTCAAATACTACGTAAACACAGACAATGATTTATATCTTCTATGAAAGGCCCAACAGCTGCAGTGTTGAATCATAAGCTCTGCAAACTGTTCAACCTTAGTCTATTTAGACCCAACATGGTAACCTGTGGTGTTTAGAAGGGAATCTTCCCTTGTAACTGTAATCATACTTGGCCCATAGAGGCCCAATGCTGTAGCATATGGCTCTGATACCAAAATGCAATGTCCCTCCCATCCTACGAAGGCTATGGAGAGGACACTAATGATAATACTGGACATCTAGTCCCATACTTAGTAAACAAACATTCATATAAAGTGAAGATGGACACATGAAAATGCATAAATATTTGAAACACAACAGAATTAAATTCTATTACCCATCCATCATTCATCCAAGATATTCATGTCATTCATCAATTAAAACAATACAGAATTAGCACATGAGAGTACTTATCTTAAACAAAGTAGTCCCTGAGCAACCAGTTATGCATTTGCAATGTTCCACCCAACCATAGGCCAGTTGTGCTTATCAATCTCTTGATGCAACTTCCACCCCTGAGCTGGGCATGATTTCTACAAGGAACCGGGGAACAACAGACTCACACATAGCCAAACATACACCAAAATGAGCCAAGCCAATCTATAATTGGGTTTATCAGGCTGCTAGGAAATGGAAAGGAAGAATTGCTAAGCTAGTGAGCTCAAGCACAGAGCCATGGATTCCTCTACAAGATCCATCCAACTTGGCACCCACAATGCCTACACACCCCACTCAAGGAAGTATTCCCTTCACCGATTCACAGTCCCTTAGGCCATACCTTCCAATTCTAGAGTGTCCTAGGTGTGCATAGAAGAGTAGCCAACGCTCTTGATTTTCTTGAGAGGTTATTTTCCCCCACTAGGTTTATCAAGCCAATTCTGTCCACTACCACTCCAAATCTCTTGCTCACAGGTTCAAACCCAAAACAGGGAATGCACATAACAACAAAACCACAAATGTTGGGCATGAAGAAAAATGTTTCCTCAGTGGGATGTCCAAAATGGGGCTTCTACCAATGTAGAAAAACATGGGAAATCCCAAAAACGAAAATGGCAATTCGAGATTTAACCATGGAGAGCAAAACCGTTTTTAGAAAAATGCCTATGGGCATTTTGGGGCAAAAACGACCTCCATCACAGTCCCAAATTATGGCCCTCCTCTCCCAGCTGTTGTATAATGCAAAAACGATCTCCCAGGCATGGAAAATGCAGGAAAAATGGTGAAAAACATGATGGGGAAAGCCCAGCTAGATCAGACTGCGTGAGAGGGCAAAGGCTATGGGTTCAGAATGGCTTTGGGCACCATTTCGTGGGTGTTTTCTTTCCCAAGAAGAAAAAATATGATTTTCCAGATTGATGGCTTTCCCATACATGAAAATTGATTGCCATGCCTCTCCATTCCCAAGGCATTAACTGCCTCAACCAACTCTTGGAAGAATTAAATGATTGGGTTCATAACCCAAAATGGGTAGTTTGGATTTATGGGGTTTCTTAATGAAATAGATTAACACCATGGGCTCAAGGGTTTGAATAATCCCCCCCCCCTTATTCCTTGCAAAATCATGCCCCCATCTCTTTGTTGCATTGCATAGCTAGTTGTGGGTATTTCATTAAAATTTGTATTTACATGATGTCTTCATTTACATTGTGCCTATCTAGCACAAGAGCCATATGCACCAATTTTAATTTTCGATACATAAAACGATAAATCAATGGTGGGGCCTTGGCCTTGAGCTCCTCGCCATGATTAGATAATAATATTTACATCATTTACAATCTTAATGCAATAGGGTCAATATGGGGACATTACACTTAAGGTGTATGAAGTAAAGAAGTTTATTTGATTGCTAATACACAGTTGTTGCACTGTAAAGGATGTGCATTATGATAAGGATGATCTGAGACGAGTGTGCTAAACAGAAATACCATATTACAGATGATGCATAAAATGACGCAGATGATCTAAAGGATGTTGCACCAAGACAGAACAAACATATGACCAAAGGTGCGCAGACAAATTTGATATTGTAGTGCAGAGTCAAAAAAACAATACTACAGAAGATGCGCAATAACATAATGGAATATTGAGCTAGACCGCAGACTACAAAATTTGATGAAGCAACACACAGTTTGTGAAATGCAAAGTGAGTTGTAATGTTGTGAAGTGTTAAGTGTGAATTCAAGTGGAGTATGAAATACAGTGACAACAATATTACAGCATACGGAAGGTGCGCACAGCAGAACGAACAATGGAAAATATGAAAAGTGAGCGGATCAGAAGAACAATAAAGTAACATCTTCTTTTTATATATCAGGGCAGCAGGACAGGGCAAGGAGCAGGGGATCAGTACTTCCTTCTAGTTGAAGATGGTAAATCAGGGAGTTGGTGCTTCCTTAAGGTCAGTTCCTGTAAAACCAGGGGGTCGGTGCCTCCCTTTAGTTGGTGTTGGAGAACTTAGGAAGTTAGTGCTTCCTCAAATGTAATATTTTATTATAAGAGAGCATTCTGTGGTTTTCTACCGTTTCAGTTTCCACGTAAAAATATGCGTGTTTTGTGTATTGTGCTCATGTGATGTTGAATGTTTTATTTATGGTGGATGCATAATTAAAGTTCATATTAATCAATTAAAAAGTTAAAAACTGTTCATAACTCCATTAATATTGATTCACCCCCCCTCAGTATTAAATAGATTCCAACAATTGGTATCAAAGCGGGTGTCTTCAATAACAAATTAACATTTAGAAGATAAATCCGTGCGTAGATATGGACAAGCACGAATGTCTCTCCACCAACAGAGCACCAAGATTTGATGGCACCAACTACACATTCTGGAGGATCAGGATGGAAGTATATTTGCAGTCCCTCAGAGCTGATGTCTGGTAGTCCATCGTGGATGGTTATAATGTTCCAACAATTTCACCAACTGATCTAGCTGAGAAAAGATAGTATGGATGAAATGCGAGACACAGAAACACATTGTTATGTGGGCTAACAGAAAATGAATTTACTAATATCATGCATTTTGCATCGACTAAGGAGGTTTGGGATAAACTCAGAAACGTCCATGAAGGTGATGAGAAAGTAAAGAACGCAAAGTTGCAAAATTACTCAAGATTGTATGAATGCTTGAGAATGAAAGATGAGGAGAATATTGCTTCCTACTTATTGCAAGTTGACGAATTAGTTAATGTTATCAAGAGTCTTGGAGTCACACTAGAAGAGGAATCAGTAGTGTAGAAGATACTAAGAACTCTGTTACCAATTTTTGATGCAAAGGTATCTTTGTTAGAAGATAGAGATAATCTTGCAGAACTGACAAAGGATGAGCTTCAAGGGATCTTGAAAACGTATGAGATGAGAACAGAGAAATAAAATCCCATTAGAAAATAAGTTTCTTTCAAAGCCACTAGAAAGGATAAGCATGAGCATGATAATGATTCTTGCAATGAATCAAATAAAGACGAAACAAAATTCGTAAGAAAGATGAAAAGAGGACGTGATAAGTATAAGAATAAATTGCCTTTAAAATGTTTTAGATGTCGACGAATAGACCACTTTGCTTCGAAATGTATATATAGGGAAAATGGAGATAGCGATAGTGAGGAAGAAGCCAGTACCCATGAACGAGGGATGGAGTGCACTCAAAACAAACTTGAGAATAGGAAGAAGGTTCCAAAATAGAGGAAGAGTCTGTATACTGAGGAAGAGATAAGTTTATCCGAAGGAAGTGATTGCAACGATAAGCCAAAGGAGGTACTATTCATGGCCTTTTTGGAAGAATAAAGCAGTGAAGATAAGAAGAAGAGTTGTTCATTAGTCAAGAAGAATACACCAGTTGCACAAAGCAAACCAAGATCATTGGACAAGTATTTATTTAGTGGATCCTTCAATAAACCTTCAAAACTTGTCGCATAAATTAAATTTGATGGTCAATATGAAGAAGAGGAAGCTGCAGAGGTTGACTCGAAAGGTGAACTAGTGAGTGCCCTAGATGAATTGAAGAATTCAAGAAGGAAGAACAAACACTTGTAGGACCAACTATCAAAATATAAATAACAGGTCAAGCAAGCTAAGGTGTCTCAAGAATATTTTGAGAAATAGGTCAATGAAAAGTTGATGAACTATGAAAAACAACTGAATTGCGTAGTAGACAAGATCAAAATGATAGAAGAAGATAAATTGATATTGAAGACTTCTCTAGAGGAATCAACACAAAAACTTAAGGTGCTAACAATTCAACTTGAAATGAAGGATAGAGAGATCTTTTGCTTAGAAGAAAATTTGATCGATATAAAAAGAAAGAAACAAGTTGAAGATAACATCATGAGTGATACTCAGAATTGCGCACATTTAGGAAAGACAAGAGTAGTCTTGAAGATGAAGTAAAGAACAAGTTCAAAGGAAGCACATCAATCCTGAAAAAGATCTTGAATGATTAGAGATCACCAGTATACAAGACAAGACTTGGCTATGGAAAAACAACTGAGAAGGTATGAGATAGTAAGCAAGGTCCAAGTCAAATGAATCCATTCAGGTATGCAATTCCTTTAGTAGTTACAACTCTTTTTGTTACACTACCCGAAGAAGGATTAACAAAATGAAGTGTGCAAGGTGCAATCACATTGGTCATATTTCGAAGTATTGTCAAACTATGAGATGCTATGCATGTGATGGATTTCGGAACAAGGATATGTATTGCCGAAGAACAATGAACTGTCCAGATGGAAACATGCTACGCAAAAGAAATCTCAATACTAGGACCAAAAGGGAAGATAGTCAAGCACACAATCGAAATAAAAATGCACACATGAAAAAGTGGGTAAGAAAAAATTCTTGCATAGAAGAAACTGACAAGTCAAGTATGTCTCAAGAAACAAGTGATTTGTTCCCATATTGCTGATCTCTAAGAGATTAAGTGAGATCCTTGAATTCAACACATTGCTTATTAGGAATTTAAGGAGTGTGTTAGGGAAGGGTACAATTAGAGAATATTTGAAGTTGGTTCTCGAATTAATATTATGTTGCAAAATTTCTATGTGTTGAAGTTAAATTGTCACACATAATGCACATACATATAACAGAATAAAGAAAAGTTCAAATGAGCATTGCTAAAGAACATACATGATTTTGCGCAGATACATGAACCAAGATTGGTATTATATTCAAAATTTTGTCTTTACAAAATTACATAAGCTCTCTGTCGCAGAATACAATGTCAAAGTACAAAGAGAGGCTACATGCTCGGGACAAAAGGTAATTGAAATTCAAAATGACAAGGGAAGTTGTATCAAGCAAAGTTGTGAATTGCAAGAGTAATTCAAAGGTGCAGCTCAAGATCTACGCCATTGTTTGCCAATTGTTGTGTGAGTCGAAGCTCCAAATCCATTGAAAATTGATCATTGAGATTAGAGGTTGGATACAGGGAATATAATTGCATATTTGTAGAAAATGCATTACCAGTTGACTACTCGGCATGAAGTGTGATTAACATGTAAAAAATTCTTTGTTGTTGTTGCTCCATAAAGTCTACTCATCTAGTCATATTGGATAATCCTTATGCGTTGTTGTGATTTACTTGCAACTGAGTGTACTAATGGTTGAACTCATACTCCTTCATTTGGCCTTGCCAAATTCCCATGTCCACTCTCAGACGAGTGAACTCTAATTGTTGCGACTATACCCCAAGGCGTACACTATCAAGTGATTTGTTAAACCTCTGGAAGAAGGAAGCCATGATTGAAGAAGTAGAAAGACATAGAGGCAACAAGACGAAGATAAATCTAGACAGAAGAATAACAAGAGTGATGAATCAAGCATTTTGCAGCTCTCTTATAGAATCAGATGGTAGTTCTTTGTGCACGTGAAAAATAAGTTGAACAGACGGGGAGTAAATCGCATTCAATTCCGCACGATCTGAATCCAGTCATGGATTCATCAAAAGTAAATGCATGAGTTAATGAGTTTGGGAAAAAGGACAAAAAGATAAATTCTAATTCATTGTTTCGTGTGACAGGAATGATGTTTCCCAAAAGGATCAAGTATGAATGTGACACGTCAAAGTTTCCACACGAATTATTTGTCACATCGCTTTATTGCTGAGCTAGATGACAGATGGAAATGTGTGCAAAATATTTGGTTTTTGTGGTGTGATATGCCACGTCAGAAAAGGAAATGATGATTGGTCACATCGCAGTAAACGCAACCAAAGGGATAGTTAAACGCCAAAAGAAATTGCCGGGGAAGATAGTGCAAAAAAAAACGTAGACAGAATTCAGCATTGAACAATATACATGATAAGAAGATTGCATGAGGTATTGTGGAAGGAATGATGATTGATACGATAGAAACAAAATATCAAGATAGAAGGAAGCTACCAACTGCATAGGGGGATCATATCCGAGTCAACTACAAAGACAGTGTACGGATTGCAAGGTAACTAAAATATGTGCCAAGAGACCAGAAAAAGAATGAACCATTAAGACAAGGGGAGAAATTCCATTAAGCATATGTACAGTGCAAAACATAAGAAAGAAGAACTTATAGTTGCATAGTAATTGCACCTCTTTTCCATTGATGTTAAAGGGGGGTAATGATAATGAAGCATGCAATCAACACATAGATGAAAATCAACTAGAGAAGATCATGAAACATGCGATCCGCATAGAAGTAAGAGATAACAGCAGAATACAGATAGAAAATTGCGTAGATGATAAAAGGCTCAAATTGGAAAAGAACACGGGGAGAGTACACACATGGGGAGTACTACAACAAGCACAGATGAAGCGCACAACTTCATAAGATGATTATGCACAGATTCATGAGGTGTTGACATCAATGCCAAAGGGGGATATTGTGGAACTTTGGTTGTCATTGATGTCAAATGATTTCAAAGAGGATCAATATTCCTTGTGCCAATTTGAATAAATGTATACAAGCTAGTTTCAAGAAGTATATGTAAGCAAGTTTGAAGAAATATATGGAATCTAGTCTAAAGAAGCATATCCATAAGTACACCAAGCATATATAGTTTGAAGAAGTACATAAGGAATACATTTAGTACATATGGTACATGCACATGTCCCAAGTCCACGTAGTCATGCTACCTCAAGGATAATTCAAACAAATTGGTTGGACAAAGTTCGGGAGTGCACAAGAGGCATGAGAACATGAAGCAGTCAATCAATTATGCAAGCCATAGAAGTGCACAATATACACCAATGAGAAGAAGCATACAAAGTTCTTGAAGCATGAAAAAGTACAAGAAGTAATTCGTGGTTGAAAAAGTCAAGTGTGCAAGTCCCACAAGTGATAGTACATCAACGACACAAGACCAAATCACAAGGGCGCAAGTACCACTAGCCAAAGGACCAAGTATACTTAAGACCCACAAGAGATGACCCTTTAGTGGCACAGAAGATGACAAGTGGCGAAAGCGTAAATTAAGCGGAACCGTGAAGCAAGGAAGAAGGGACACTACAACCAACTTGTGGACATCACCATCTGCACAGAACAAGTATAAATAATAAACTGAGTTGGAGAATGAATGAGAAAGCTTGGAAGTGTGAAAAATGAAAGATGGAAGATACAGATTTATCAAGCTTCTAATTCTCGGGGTATCAAGGGCTCATGGAACCAGAATAACATGATTTAGAAAGATCCAAGTGCACACAAGAAGAGGTATGGAATTGATGATGTTGTGCAGAGTGATGCAAGTCTATTTGTGATAGTTGTGCGAATATAGAAAATGCAGAACTACAGATAATGCATAGTTGCATGAGATCAGAAAACAAGTTTCACAGATAGCATGCAGATAGTCACAGATGCATGAATACCGAATTGAAGTATATATTAAGGTGTGTGAAGTAAATAATTTTATATGATGCGCTAAGACAGAGTTGCTACACAGTAAAGGATGCGAATTATGATAAGGATGAATTGAGACAAGTGCACTAAACACAAAGGCCATATTACAAATGATGCATAGAATGTCGCAGATGATATAAAGGTTGTTGCACCAAGACAGAATGGACATATAACCAAAGGTGTGCAGAAAAATTTGATATTGTAGCACATATTTAGAACTACATTACTATAGAAGATGCACAATATCAGTTGAAGTTGTAGATGCATAGAAACTGAATGGCATATTGAACCAGAGCGCAAACTGCATAATTTTATGAAGCAACACACATTTTGTGAAATGCAAAGTGAGTTGTAATGTTGTGAAGTGTTAAGTGTGAAGACAAGTGGATTATGCAATACAACGACAACAATATTACAACATACGAAAGGTGCACACAACATAACGAACAGTAGAAAATATGAAAAGTACGCAGATCAGAGAATAGTAAAGTAATATCTTATTTTTATATATCAGGGCGGTAGGATGATGCAAGGAGTAGGGGGTCGGTGCCTCCTTCTAGTTGAAGTTGGTATATCAAGGAGTTAATGCTTCCTTCAGTTCGGTACTGTAAAACTAGGGGGTCGGTTCCTCCTTCCAGTTGGTGCTGGAGAACTTAGGAAGTTGGTACTTACTCGAATGTAATATTTTATTATAAGAGATAATTTTGTGGTTTTCTCTCGTTTGGGTTTCCACGTAAAAATCTGTGTGTTATGTGTATTGTGCTCATGTGATGTTGAATGTTTTTATTTATGGTGGATGCATAATTAAAGTTCAGATTAATCAGTTAAGAAGTTAAAAACTATTCATAACTACGCGAATACTGATTCAACCCCCCCCTCCCAATATTAAATAGATTCCAACATCCTTATTGTTGTAGCATAGTATATGAAATAACCAAGCATATATAGCCCAAACCAAAGAAAAATCAAAATCCAGAGACATAACTTAAGCTTAAACGAAATATTTTGCATAGATCAAGATCAGAGGCCTTCAAGATACATTATGTGGAATGCAGGTCATCGTCCTTTTGAGAAGAATGTAGTATAATAACTAAAAATACCCTAAAAATGATCATGGGAATATGAATATGAATGAATAGAAGGAAAAATGAAAATGAAGGGACAAGTTAACAAGAGACCCATTTGTCGAGATGATTATGCATGGAAAAAGGGCCTTGTTGAGATCGATGGTCTCCCAAGTGAGGTACCTAAGGAATTCTCTTATGTCAGTAGCCTCATTCTATATAGAAGTTGTTCCTCCACTTCTCGGTTTCAAACCCCACTCCCTATCCATTGCTACCTCGGAGCTTGTAACATTTGAGCATATGGCTCTAGGCACATAAACTAAAGAGTTATATTGTGAAAATCAAATAAAAAATCAACTAATCATGTAACAAATGAGATATCATAGATCATTACACAATAACTACAAGTAGTTAAGAAGGAAATAATGATGTATTTCATTAATTGTAATGAATGGAGGTGAACAAAATATATAGCAAGGAAATTTGAATTAGGTCAGGAGGCTATTCGAATTACTCATGTAGTGCTTAGAGTCTATTCGAGACTAACTAGAGGAAAATAACCTTAGTTATCCATGCACACTCACCTAAACTGAGTTTAGTTGACCCAAGACTCCCCAATCACTAGTTTTAACTGAGTGATGTGCAAGAAAATGACTGTATGTGCATGCAAATCCATAAAATTAATCAATTGGGGCGCTTAGGGTTTTTTAGGGATATTTAGGGTCAATTAGGACCTATATTAGTGGAGCACATCTAGTCCTCAACTAATTCTAGGCTTAGTCACTCCTAAAATCAAGAAATAATTCCTCAAATCAGGGAATGCACCCCTAAATCAAGGAATGTGCCCCCAATTCTAGGAATCTAACTCAGGTTTGAGTTGGGTGGTCAATTTGGATGGGGTTTGTCCCACAACAGTCATCAGGTCAAGGTATAGGTGGCTAGGTAGAGGGTTATTTACTTTAACACACCCCCATAATCCTAACTAGGTAAAAAACTAAAAAACTAAAATCGGTCCCGATAATTTGTAGCCATATAGGTACCCATGTACACATAAAAGAAATTCTTTGAAAACTGAGAAAGAGGGAAAAACCAACATGGGAAAAAAAAAAACCCCATAAAAGAGAACGTGAAGAGAAAGTTTTAAGAAGCATTCTCAAAAGATGTCTTCACTCCCAAAGTAGCTCTCAACTGGGTGAATTGCTTCTTGATGAAGGGATTTGCGAAGAAACCTTCAAACCTTTGTGAAATCCTCCTTATTTTGAATCCCAAGTGAGTCCATACACGAGATCCAAACACTTGAAGTGCTTGAATGGTGGTCTGTGACCACTCATTGCTTCTAATGGAGGAAAAGCCTTGAATATTTTGTGTGGAACTTGGTGAACTATAGGAGCAAAGGTTGTAGATCCAAAGAATGAGAAGACAGTCTAGAGGTCTTCTTCAACAAGAAATTGATTCGCGACATGTTCTCCAATGGCTTCTTTAATTTGAACTTTATTTGGGACAAGTTCTCAAATGGATAGAAGAAATTTGTAGATCACCTCTTCTTCTAGGCCTATAAAAGGGTCTTCCTCAGTTGAGTTGTGGATCATGGATGTGCATATGCCTTCGTAGTCCATATGTTGCAAATCTTATGGGGCCTCTTCCATCCTCTCAATGTAAATATGTCCTCGTAGGACATGTATTGTGAAGCTTTTGGGTCCCCCTTTAACAAGACTGGATCAAACATACCAACTATATAGCAACTGAGATGGGGAGATATGATATCCATGGCTACAAATGAGCTCTCTAATGGATGAAAATGATATCTTTGGTAGATGCAAATGAGATCTGTAATGGTTTCAAATGATCTCTCTAATGGATGAAAATTATATCTTTGATAGATGAAAATGAGATCTATAATGGTTGCAAATGATCTCTTTGATGGCTGCAAAATCCTATTTGCAACCTTGAACAAGACTAGATTGAGCATACCAACTATGTAGCAACTGAGCTAGGTAGATAGGACATCCATGGATTCAAATAAGCTCTCTAATGGATAAAAATAAGATCTTTGATGTCTGCAAATGATCTCTCTAATGGATTCAAATGATCTCTTTGATGGGTGCAAAATCCCTTCTATAACTTGCAGAATCTTGATCCCTGGAAAAAAATCACTAGAACATTGACTAGTTTAGTACCGCTATTGCTTCGATACCATGTAAGATTTGAGCATATGGATCTAGGAACATAAACTAAATAGATATATAGTGAAAATAAAATCAACAATCAAATAATCATGTAACAAATGAGATATCATAGATCATTACACAAAAAATAGAAGCATATAAGAAGAAAATAATGATGTATTTCATTAACTGTGAATGGAGGTGAACAAAATATATAGTGAGGAAATTCAATTTTTTTTGTTGTTGTAAAAAAGCAGCTATATATTTAAAGAAGAGGAACCAAAATTACATGTCGACTAGCCAATTTAGGCGGTCTGGGGTGATGAAACCACCACCCCAGACTCTCAAAAATGCTAGGAAGATCATCCATATAGCAAAAATTACCTATCCAAGGGGACCAAGTTTGAAAGGAGTCTTTACAAAATAGTCTAGAAATCAAACCGGTACATAATAGTAGAGTATTAAACCAAAAACAACAGAAACGCTGACCATCACAGTATGAGTTGGAGTTTGTCAGAGCACGCCTAAGGGTTTTCTTTTGCATTCTGGAGGCTAGGCTTGTCTTCAACAATGGGGAAACTGCTAAAGAAATCCTCTTCCCATACCTGGAGCGAGATTTTGGGCGTAAGAGGTTCAGCTTTGTGCAGAGGAGAAGCATCCCTGTCAAGTTTTTGAATTATTTTATAATGCATAGCAGCAATGGTAGTGGGAATTGGAAAGGAGGCCTCAGGGGGAGGGGCCTTTGGAGAGGCATCTGCTGCGAGTGAGACCGTCCCATAAGGGAATCCCAAGACGGAGGCATAGAAATCCGTAGTAGCATCGTGCCAAACCAACAAAGAGGCTTATGAAACAAAGGCTCTCTAATCTATGGTGACGCCCCCAAGCGGGGCGTTGTTATCTCCAGCAGGACCTTCCTTATGCAGACAAGGAGCCTCATGGCCAGAGTTCTAGTGAGGGGTGGCTCCTCCAAAGAAGGAGTACTTGCCACCAGCTAGGATGGTTTCCAGAGTAGCGATATTTTCATCCAACTGAACCAGGTGAGCCCTGGTATCCATCATGGGGGCTTTGGAAATGTTCCAATTTGCCACCATTTCCTCAACAAGGGTGCCCAACATATTCTTGATTAACCAGTAATAATTGATTTGGTTACCTTCATTGTCGGAGGAGAGAATGTCGGAGACCCTACTAGATTCCCAATCATCGACCAACATTCTAACTAGAGCAAATACATTTTCATCATACTCGCTGATGGATTTCTTGTCCTTTCCTAGGGGGTGGTATTCCGACCAATGCCATGACCAACGCCACGCTTGAAGGTGACTCACGGATGGGTCATAGCGTAATCAACAATCTCATCGGAAATGCAAGACAGAACATAGCACACAACAGCAGGAGATTGCATAAGGTCACAGATGAAGATAATGACATACTTAGCCTTCATTTCAAGAGACTTGGGGAGGGAGCCTTCAGGCGTCACACGTGAGAGCATAATGGTTGGACTTCTCCAGTTATTGCGAGGGGACGTCGACAACCTGATTGAATTCAATGCCAACCACCCTAGCACATTTGAATATAAATTCTCGCCCGAGTGAATGCCATCCTTCCTGAAAGGTGACGAGTGTGAATCCCTGTTTGAATTTTCGCCTGAGTGATTGCTAGCCTACCGGGAGGGTGACAAGTGTTGAGCGCTGCTGCTAGGTGAGTGATCCACATTGCTAGGTGGGTGAATTTGTGGGCCATCAGTGGTGTGGACCTTATTGACAGCTGCATCTGGAGGGATAGGTATTTGATTGCAAGAGTTGTGTAATGAAGCAAGAGTTGGTCTGAGAAGGACTGGTCTAGCTCTCCTTCCTTAAGGGGAAGATCACAAGTTACCCCTTCGTTAGCCAAGAGATCCGCCAACGATTTTCCCCGTCTTCTCACATGATGGAAAGTGATAGCTTTGAGATCTTTCAACATGTTGGCTAGTCTATGGATACTATGCTCCAATATCCAATAGGTTGAGATCTTGGAGACCTGGGAACCATTTTGAATATTGGTGGTTAAATAAAGGATCATTTGAGAGTCTCCTGCAACAATGAGAGGGAGGAGATTGAGTTCAAAAGCTATGTAGATACCTCCTATAATACCTTCCATTTCATCTGTGTTTTTGCTATCATGCTCGATGCTTTCATAGTAGATCCTGATGATTTTTTTTTCATAGTTACGTAAGACGCCTCCAAATCCAGCACCTCCGAGATTTCCCTTTGTAGCACCATCAAAGTTGAGCTTGAAAAGACCTCTAGGGGGAGGGGATCAGTGATTAGGGCTTGATATGTGTAGGTTTATGTTCTTTCTTACCAAGGGGATGACTAGACGAATGAAGTTCCAGTAGAACAAAATTCATTTCTTTGAATCCAAAGAGGGGAGTTCAGAGGTATTCCATTCTTTCGAGAAGATAGTTTCTTGGAGAATGCTCTTGAAGGTGTCCTAGATGTCATTAGTGGATCTTCTTTTTCCCTCGAAAATTATGGAGTTTCTTTCTTTCCAGATGCTCTAGACCAAGAATCTAGGATTAATGTCCCAGAGTCTATTAAGAAGATTACTTTGAAAGGGGTCTACGCCCCATCGCTGGAAAGTATCGATAATGTCCTCTTTGGCTCTGTTGGTTCTTCTGAATTTTTGAGCCACATGGTCCCAAATAATTGAGGCGAGATTGTAGGAGTTAAGTGTTAAAATTTTGAGCATTAATTCAATATACTCTAGGATCTTTACTGAGAGAATAACATGTACAATATATCAATGCATATCAATCATAGCAAGTATGTCAATCATCACAAGAAGCAAAACATAAGAGACAATAGACACACAGAGTTTCCGTGGGGAAAACCCTAAGGTGAAAAACCCCACAACTTCCTCAGAGATAGATAGAGAAATAGTACAACCAAAGTACACAGAGATAGACTCCTCTTAGTAGTTGATCCTCCTCCTCACATGTGCGCCACTTTTCGAGTGATGGAAGAGTGAGTTCTGAAGTGATCCAAATAGAGATCGGGAGATCTCTATTTATACTTGTCCTGTCTGCCCAATAACCTTATGGGGCCAACTTGTCTAGCTTAGCACAATAACCTCATATTACATTAATCCAGGCCAACCCCTTACAAGGTGGTCTAATAACCCATCGGCAAGTTAACATACTTGCGACACTTGTCAATACAAATGACGACACTTCCGTATAGAGGAATAATACATTTTTATAGGAGTACAATAAATATATAAATGAAATACATTCCGAAGTTACATATACATCAACACTCCCTCTTAACTAGGAAGGTATTTCTTGACACAGATCTGCTAGCACAAGTCTTCTTCTCTGGATCATCATCATCAATGCATCGTCATTGAATCATCATCATCGTCACTGCTGCTGCTATCTCAAACAATCTCTGAATCTAATCGTCATAGGAAGTTCTACAGAGCCAGTCCTTTTTCATACTGGATGTAGGCCCGCCACCTGTAGGTCTTCATCATCACTGGCCATACTGTGGAATCCTCAGGACTTATTACGTGCGTCACAAAACCTCAAAAGAGAATCCCAGGATGTTACGGGTACACAACTCCAACCTGTCGGATCTCCCAGGGCACAAATTACACGTGACTGTCACAAAACCTTAAAAGAGTCTCTTGATTAGAAAGAACCCTAAAGACCATCTGAGGCCTTTTTCATCCTGTCAAGATCTCCAGGACTTATTACATGTGACCCCCACCACAAAACCTTGCAAGAGAATCCCAGGATGTTACGGGTACACAAATCCGACCTGTAGGATCTCCCAGGGCACAAATTACATGTGGTCATGGAAAAACCTCAAAAGAGCATCCCAGGATGTTACGGGTACACAACTCCGACTTGAAGGATCTCCCAGGGTGCTATTATATGCCATAGGACAAAACCTCGAAAGAGCATCCTAGGATGTTATGGGTACACAACTCTGACCTGAAGGATCTCCCAGGGCACTATTATATGTCCTCCCAGAGAAATGTCTCAAAAGAGCATCCCAGGCCGTTACGGGTACACAACTCCAACCTATAGGATCTCCCATACATGCTCATTTGCACAACCTGTTCCATGGCCACAGAGTATCATCCTGATACTCACCATGCACCGTCTTGATGTTCACATGATCATCCTGATCATCATCATTGCATCGTCCTAATGCATGTCATCTGGAGCAACATCCTGAAGCTCGTCAACCATGATCATCCTAATCATACAATGCATCTACCTGATGCATACCAAGTATCTACCTGATACATATCATCATACATGATCCACCTGATCATACAATGTATCCTCCCGATACATACATAGATACATGATCCACCTGATCACACAATGTGTCTACCTGATACATACAAACATACATGATCTACCTGACCATACAAAGTATCCACCTGATACATATACAGATACATGGTCCAAGCATCCAACATGATGCATATACAAAGTACATACAAATGATCAACTGATCATATCCAACAT
This sequence comes from Larix kaempferi, assembly GCA_027924585.1. Classification (NCBI taxonomy): domain Eukaryota; kingdom Viridiplantae; phylum Streptophyta; class Pinopsida; order Pinales; family Pinaceae; genus Larix; species Larix kaempferi. The sequence goes on along the minus strand of BSBM01000173.1, from coordinate 9,036,090 downwards.
CCAACATGATGCATACATACACAAATGATCCAACTGATCATATCCAGCATCCAACATGATGCATACAGAGCAGAAACTAGAACATCATCCTGATGCTCATCATCTAACGCTTACATCCACAGCCATGTGAAGGATCCTCCTTCCAACATGCTTGGAATGGCTTCAGAAAATGTCTTCATCACTTCTTCCTCGAAGTGTCATCGATCTGAAGAACACCAAGCCTCTCTCTGAAGTACTCGAACTTCACTCTGGTTAGTGGCTTCATCAGCACATCTGCAATCTTCTCATCTGTCGCAACATATAGGAGCTTTACTGCTCCTCTCTGCACTATATCCCTGATATAGTGGTATTTGATCTCTAAGTGTTTCGACCTGTTGTGGAATACCGAATTCTCAAACAGATTCACACAACTCTGGTTGTCACAAAATATACCACTAGCCTCCGGTGGTAGATCAAATAACTCAGACAGTAGCTTCCATAGCCATATTGCCTCACAACTAGCCGAACAGGCTGCAACATACTCTGCCTCGGCTGTACTCAGTGCTACGCAGGACTGCTTCCTGCTAAACTAAGAGATCACACTTGATCCCATACTGAAGCAACACCCAAAAGTGCTCTTTCTATCTGTAGCATTTCCTACCTAATCTAAATCAACATAACCCTATAGGTTAAAATTTTGATTCGCATCATACTTGAGCCCATAGTCAACTGTACCCTTCAGGTACCTCAGAATATGCTTTACAGTAACCAGGTGAACACCTCTGGGAGCCGTTAGGAACTGGCTCAATGTGTTCTCCGCAAAGCAAATATCTGGTCTCGTGTTCGTCAGATACATCAGGGACCCAATCATCTGATGATACACTGTGACATCAACCTGCTCAAATGAAGCATCACAAAGAAGCTTCAGGTTTGATGCCATAGGTGTGGCCATGGCCTTGCAGTCCATCATCCCGAACCTCTTCAGGATCTCTACTGCATACTTCCCTTGTCCAAGGAAGATTCCATCTACACTCTGCCACACCTCCATACCTAGAAAATAGTGCATCATCCCCAAGTCCTTCATCTCTAACTCGACAGCAAGCTTCCTCTTTGTATCGGCAATCAATCTATCATCTCCTGTTACAAACAGGTCATCCACATATAGAAGTAGTATCACAGGATTGCCTTCCTCAACCTTGTAGTAAAGGTTGGAATCCGCTTTACTCTTGGTAAAGCCCAAACTAGATAGGAAACTGTCCATCCTACCATACCAAGTTCTAGGAGCTTGTTTTAAGCCATACAAGGCTTTCTTCAATCTGCACACATATGACTCCTTGTCATGTGTTTCAAAACTGAGTGGCTTTTCCACATACACTTCCTCTTCAACTACACCATTCAAGAAATCAGTCTTGACATCCATTTGGTGTATCGTCCATTTCATCACTGCAGCCAAATCAAGTACTGATCTAATGGAAGTGTACCTGGCTACAGGAGCAAAAGTTTCTTCATAATCTATTCCCTCTTTCTGAGAGAAGCCACGAGCTATGAATCTTGCCTTGTATTTTTCTATGTTTCCATCTGCAGCATGCTTGATCTTGTAAATCCATTTGGAAGTCACAACAGACTTCCCTTCAGGTCTTGGGAAAACATCCCAAACATCATTCTTCATTATTGATTGGTATTCCTCGACCATGGCATCCTTCCATTCTTTCTTTTCCGTTTCTTCTTCATAACTGGAAGGTTCTTTGTTCATGATATAACAGAGTAAAGCAACATAGCTGGTATGTGATCTTGTTCTCTTCTTTGCTTTGTGTTCTTCTTTTGGAATTCCATATCTTTCTACATCTTGAATGAGCTCTCTATCCCATGCATGTTTCCTCTTGTGAGAGTCCTTCTCACGAGGTGGATCTACAGGTTCTTGCGGATCTTCAATTTCACGATCAACATTTGGAATTGCTTCAGTCATGGTAGTGTCTTGAAATCTAGTTTCCTTAGGTTCTTCATAATCTTCAACAGGTGTCTTCCTTGATTTGATGAATGCTAAGTTTTCATCAAATGTTACATCCCTGTTGACATCAATCTTCTTGAACCCTAGAAAGTATATTCTGTAAGCCTTCGAGCTTTCACTATAACCCACAAAGATACCCTTCTTTCCTGAAGGATCCAACTTGGTCCTCTTTTCCTTTGGGACATGTGTATATACTGGACAACCAAATATTCTGAGATGGCTGACCTCAAGTTTCTTACTAGAGAAGACCTCTTCTGGTGTCTTGTTGTCCAATATCTTGTGGGGTGTTCTATTCTGCACATATACATATGTCCTAACTGCTTCTGCCCATAGATGCATAGGTAGATCTTGGTCATGCAGCATTTTCCGTGCTGCTTCGATGATTGTTCTATTCTTTCTTTCTACAACTCCATTTTGTTGTGGATTGTAAGGAGCAGTCAACTCCCTCTTAATCCTTGAATCACTGCATAGCTTCTTGAAGTCACCTGAAGTGAATTCTCCACCATTGTCGGATCTGAAAGTCTTGATTCTCTTATCAGTTTGGTTCTCCATGAAGGTTTTGAATTCCTTGAACTTATCAAATAATTCATCTTTGTTCTTCAAGAAGTAAACCCAATTCTTCTTGGTGAATTCATCAATGAAAGAGACATAGTAAACATACCCACTCAGAGAACTGGATGACATCGAACCGCATACATCATAGTGGATGATTTCCAAGATACTTTTAGCCTTGCTTTCACTTCTTGGAAATGCCTTCTTTATGTTCTTTCCTTTTGCACATCCTTTGCAAACACCTTCATGCTTGGTCTTGATTTCAGGAAGACCTTCTACAAATTTACTTGTAATTGGTAATGCTCTGTAGTGCATATGTGCAAGTCTTCTATGACAAAGTTCACTTGGCTCCATGGAATCATTTACCATGGCATGTTCAGGTTGTCCCTTCAATTTATACAAACCTCCCTCTTGCTCTCCAATCACCACTGCATCATCTATGGTCTTTCCCTTTGGCCACATTAGGACTTGGCCATCCACAAATCAACCCTCATACCTTTTGCATCCAATGTAGATATGGAGAGAAGGTTTTTCTTGAGCCTAGGCACATAAATCACTTCTTTCATCTTCAAAGACTTTCCAGAATCTAGGTTGTAGGAGGCTTCACCACTTCCTTTGATGGGGTATTGATAGTCATCCCCAAGTTTCACTTTATGGGGTGATTCATGTTTAGATAGATTTACGAAAGATTCTTTAAACCCAGTCATGTGTTTGGAATCCCCACTGTCAATAAGCCAATCATTACAACCATGAGAAATAGTACCTGTGAGAACAGATATTAGAACATACTCTTCTTCGCTTGATTAATCATCATCACTTTCTGCTCTAGCTTTCTTCTTTGGAGGTTCATCATCTTTAGCAGCATGAGCATGGTACCTTCTTTTGCTGCCCTTCTTCTTCTTGTTGAAGTTGTTGTTGTTGTTGTTGTCCCTTTTGTTCTTGGGACATTCTGAAGCAAAGTGACCCTTCTCATTGCATGTGAAGCACCTTAGATCCTTATTCTTTTGGTGATAGTGAGTGGATCTTTTTTGCTGAGAGTGCTCCTTTTTAGGCTTGCTTCTTTTGGTGTGAGTTGCGAGAGCTTGATCATCACCTCCCATCTTTTCTTCTCGTGCTACAAGCCTTGCTTCTTCTTGAGAGCATTCCTCCCATAATTTACTGAAGGAGATTAACTTCCTTCTTGCACAGATCCCTTGAATAAAGGAATCCCATGACCTAGGTAGGCTATTCAGAGTGGTCATCACAATTTCTCCATTCTCCACCATTTCATCTACAACTTCAAGTTGTTCCTTGATCTGAGAGACTTTTGAGAAATAAGATTGAATGGTTTCTCCATTCAACATCTTGACCCCTTTCAACTGATTCTGCAAAGTCATCTTCCGATTTATGTTCTTCCCTTCAAATAGCTTGGTCAGTAAGTCAAACATAGCCTTGGGTGTCTTTAGAGATGACACATGTGGAATGAGATGGTCTTTGATAGAATCAGCAATGAGTCTCTTTTCCTTGACCAAGTTCTTCTTATGCAATATCTTAGCCTCTTCATCCTTTGGGATAGGGACCTCTTCTTTTATGTATGAGTCCAACTCATTCTCTTCCAGGATTAACCCAATCCTATACTTCCAGGCTTGGAAGTTATCAGCCCCTTCAAGCTTATCCCCAAGCTTGGTGTGGTGAGACATCTTAAAGAGTGCTTCAAATGGAAATAGAGAAGATTTAGGTCTTGCCACTTGATTTGCTTAAAAATGGATCTGGTCCCAGATTAGGGTTTGTCAGAGAAAACCCAAAAATTCAAAATGTGAATTTCAACTTTCTAAAAGGATAGAAAGATACGCCTTGATGAGATGATCATCCTGGTATACTCAGAATTTGAGTTCTGCAAAGTTTCACCCTTCAGAAATGCCTTTGAGTCTTTCCGGATTCACTAAGGAGGGCCCTGAATTAGGGTTTGAGTTTCCCGGAGTTCCACCCAGCCAAAAATCTCGATCCAAAGCTCTAAACTTCAATTTTTCCAAGGATCTTCCAGTTGTGTCTTCCGATTCCAGAAATTCCTATTTTTTAGGAAACCCTAATTTTTAGGGCCAAAACTGAAAGTGCTTAGAATTGAATTCTGATTGGACAGATAGATTCTCCTTGATGAGTAGAGTCAATCTACTATACTACTTTTCCAAAATCTGTATAGAGAAATGCAATAAACAAGAAACCCTGGTTTCCGCCACAAAGTACAATGTCTTCTTCTCAGGTTAGCTCTGATACCATGTTAAAATTTTGAGCATTAATTCAATATACTTTAGGATCTTTACTGAGAGAATAAAATGTACAGTATATCAGTGCATATCAATCATAGCAAGTATGTCAATCATCACAAGAAGCAAAACATAAGAGACAATAGACACACAGAGTTTCCATGGGGAAAACCCTAAGGTGAAAAACCCCACAACTTCCTCAAAGATAGATAGAGCAATAGTACAACCAAAGTACACAGAGAGAGACTCCTCTTAGCAGCTGATCCTCCTCCTCACATGTGCGCCACTTTCCGAGTGATGGAAGAGTGAGTTCTGAAGTGATCCAAATAGAGATCGGGAGATCTCTGTTTATACTTGTCCTGACTGCCCAATAACCTTATGGGGCCGACTTGTCTAGCTTAGCACAATAACCTCATATTACATTAATCTGGTTTGACCCCTTACAAGGTGGTCTAATAACCCATCGACAAGTTAACATACTTGCGACACTTGTCAATACAAATGATGACACTTCCGTATAGAGGAATAATACATCTCTATAGGAGTACAATAAATATATAAATGAAATACATTCTGAAGTTACATATACATCAACATTAAGAAGGTGGCCAATGGTATCAGATTTATTGTTGCACATGACACAATATGAGGGTCCAGTGAAGGCCTTTTTTGTAGATTATCCCAGGTGATAATGTTCCTATGAGAGAGCAGCCAAAGAAAGGTAGAAACTTTAGGCCAGAGAAGATGATTCCATATTCTCTTCTAGAGAGGAAATTGAAGGTATTATTCCTTGCGAGCCAGAATGGAATAAGCCTCTATAACTATAAAAGATCCTTTAGGGAGGTATCCCCACCGGATGATATCAGGGCCTTGTGTAGTTCTGATTTTCCTTGACTGGAGGTCTGTCCAAATGGGTTCCAGAGAGTTGTGTTCTATTCCGGGTTTCTAATGTCTTGGATTCTTCCATATTCTGAAAGGGGAGGAACCGACCATTTCCAAGTAGTCGTGGATGGATGAGAGAGAACCACACTACCATATATTTGGATCCATTCTGCAATTGGGGTGGCTACTGAGTTTAGGCATCTGCTGCTAAACGTCCTACCAAAAGAGAGCCTGGGTCCCCCCTTTGATCTCCCAAAACCTATGATGTTCGATCGGGGCCTTATGAGAATTTGCAGCCTTCCATATCAAAGAGCCAAGGGTATCTTGATCATAGTGGATCAGGTAAGAGGGGTTCCAATTCCACACGTACTTTTTGTTCCACAATTGAGTCCAAGGCGTATCATTGTGAGAGACCCACCTCCACCATCTTTTGGCTGATAGAGCCTCATTGTTTATGTAAGGATTCCTTAAACCGAGGCCCTCATCATGCTTAGGATGACAAACCATCTGCCAATTAACCAAGGCCCACCTGTTGTTCTTGGATTCCTTGTCCTAGAGAAAGGACCATTGTAAATTTCTGAGAGATTTCAGGACCCATTTAGGAGCGGAAAGCACTAAAAAAAATAGAAAGGCATAGACTGGAGAATAGCTTTGAGGATAGTCAGGCGGAAGGCCAAGTTGAGGGAGCAGAAGGCCCATGAGGAGATTCGTTGTTCAATTTTGTCTAAGAGCTCCTTCTAGGAGGAATGTTTGATTGGAGAATCAAAAAGAGGAGCTCTGAGGTACTTAGAGAGTAAGGTAGAGACAAAAAAACCAAAAATGCGAGCTATATTGCATTTAGTGATGGAATCGGTGTTTAAGAAGAAGATCTGGTATTTTTCCAGGTTGATGGTGGTTTCAGAGGCCTCTAAGAAAAGATAAAGAATTTTTTGGAGTGAGCGGGCTTCTTAAATAGAGGAGTGACCAAAGAGGAGTTTATCATCTACAAATTGTTGATAGGAAATGGGATTCCCTCTGTAGAGGGAGAGGCCACGCAAGGAGCCAGAAGCGACCGCAGCATGTATCATTCTCCCCAGTCCCTCTGCCATGAGGATGAAAAGGAATGGTGAGAGGGGGTCCCCTTGACAGATATCACGAGAGGGGGTAAAGGTAGCAAAGGGAGAGCCATTAACAAGGATGGAAAAAAATGTTGAAGAGATAAGAGAGGAGATCCAACGAGTCCACTCTTGGTTGAAGCCAAAGGCTAGAGGCATTTTTCCAATTAAATCCCAGTTGTGCTTATCAAAGGCTTTGGAGAGATCCAATTTTAAAACCATCCCCGGGGAGCGGTTGATCTTAAGGGAATGAGTGATTTCATGAGCTGAGATAATCCCATCTAGAATTTGTCTTCCCTCTACATAGCCCATTTGTTCAGGGGAGATGAGCAGAGGAAAAAGGGGGTTTAAGATGACTTGCCACCACTTTAGAGATAATCTTGTAAATGATATTGTAGAGCGAAATGGGCCTGAACTTACCTGAATGAGAGGTTCCTTTATATTTAGGCACTAGAGTGAGGTGGTGGTGTTGAGCATAGGCAACACCCATTGGTTTTGTCTGGAATCTTCCACTACCTCCATCACTTCTAGTTTTAGGAGATTCCAACAATGATGGAATATTTTGATGGTGAAGCCATCAGGACCGATCCAGGAGCTTTACCTTCGGCCATCTGATTGAAAGCATTTAAAACTTCCTGAAGGGAGATGGGATGCATCGGGGAGGCATTGTGCTCTTCAGTGATGATGGTGGGGATGTGATGCATAACTCGAGCAATGGCGATGTCTCTCGAAGAAGCAAGTTCAGTAAGGAGATCGTGGAAGAAGCCTGTAAGGTCCTGTTCGATGTCTGCATGGTCTTCTAGGACCTCTCCTATCACCTTCTTGAGCTTGGTGATGCGATTATGCATTATTTGTTGTAGAGTAGAACGATGGAAGAAAGAAGTGTTGTGTCCTCCCTCCTTTAGCCAAGTAACCCTTGAATTTTGCTTCCAAAATATTTATTCCTGTAGGAAACATGTATTAAGCTTGTCCATAAGGTCTTTTTCCTTGAGCTTGTGATATTTTGAGTTCGTATTCTATGTACTTTTTTTACTTGAAGATGTCTCCAAAGGTAGTATAATTCCAGTGCTTGAGGTTACCTCGAAGAAGTTTGAGTTTTTGTTGCAGGATGACCATTTTAGATATTCCCTCAATGTGCATATCGTTCTACCAGGTGCTGATAGTATCCAAGAAAGTGGGATGGGAAAGCCAGAATTTATCAAATCTGAAGGGCCGATGGTGGGGAGTTCCAGAGATTTTCCAGGTTAAGTCCATGGGTCAATGATCAGATCCTACAGCCGAGAGAACAGAGGATGTTAAAATTCCTCCTGCATGTAAGAGGTTATCCGAGATCAGGAACCTATCGAGGTGTTTGGAAATTTGATGGTCTCCTCCTCTTCTGTTGTTCCAAGTGAAAAATCCTGAAGAGGGTTGTAGATCCACTAGCCTATTGTTGGCTATAGAGGCTTTGAAGAGAAGGTATTTAGGGGACAGGGATCTAAGTCCTCATTTCTTTTTCATTAAGAGTTGTAATCATATTAAATCCCCCCCCTATGATGAGAGGGGAGTCAAAGTGGTGAGAGGTAAACCAGTCCATAAAGTAGAGGAGTTGGGTCTTGAGAGAAGGGGGTTGAGGGATGTAAACATTCAGAAGGTGCCCGTGGATGTGGAAGGAGGATGAAATGGCATGGGAAGTGGCGGCATAGTTGTCAAGCAAAATAACTAAAGGATTCCAACCAATGGCGATGCCTCCAGTGGAACCAATGGCATCTATAGCGAAAAATTGGCATCCATTCCAGATCTTGGTCATAAGAAGGTGGAGAGTTTCAAAAGAGCATTTGGTTTCTTGAATAAAGAGTACGACAGGCTTGTCATTAAGGATTTTCCTTTTCAACATGTGTCGTTTGGAGGGACCATTTACTCCTCTAACATTCCAAGAGATGATATTCATTGAGAACCTGGGTTAAGAGAGGGGAAGAATTCCGTTAGCTGGGCGTATTGCCCTGATTCTACCAACCAAGTTCCTAGCAGATTTATCCTTTGTAGATATGATTTTCTTCCTCTCTTTTTGTAATCTCTTAGGAATTTATGCTTGTCTTTTTGAGGGAGATTTTGGATTCCAAGTTTATGGTGAGCTTTGGATTTAGTTAGGGATTCTTTGAGGAGCTGAATTTGGATGGCCGAAATGGATCCAAAATATTTTCTTGTTCAGGAATCTTCTAGCCCTAGGAGATCAAGATCTCCTATGTCGAGATCAGTCATTTCTTCATCAATCATGATATCAGGAACAAAATCTATAGATTGCAAAAGGGACACTTCCTTTTGGGAGGAATAAATACCTTGCATGTCGGCCAAATATGTCGGTTTCTCCTTATCAAGTGGGGCTTTCAGATTGCTTGTTTGAGTTTGATCTTGAATCTTGGGTGGGTGAAGCTCTTGAGCTATATTTTGATTTTTATGTTCAACAATCGGGTCTTCATATTGGCCATCCAGGATTTCAAAGTTGTTACTGGTGGAGGGAGTATTAGCTTTGTTTTTACCTAGGGTAGTTTTGCGTCCATGTTGCTTTGCTTTTCCAGATCTCTAGAAGCCATCAGCATATGTGCCTTATTTCTTTAAATATTCTTTATTGGGCTTGTTTAGAGGGAAATCCCAGAATAAGTGTCCATGCTCATGACATTTGCGGCATCTGAAAGGAACGTGTTCATAGTCTAGAGGCTAGATCGAATCAGAGTCTTCAAGGGAGAGGCTTATTGCATCCAGGAGAGCCTTCACAATGTACATGTATACACAAATTCGTGCATAATATGTGTATTTTTTGAGCTTTTTTTTATCAGCAGAGCGAACATAACTACCCAATATGTTACCAATGTCTTTTAGAGTTTCTTCATCCCAATATTACTGAGGGAGAGAATACATTATGATCCAAACTGGGGCCCAGGTGAATTATTCTTTCTCTTGGCATAATTGTTCAGTTCAATTTTTCAAATACATTCCTTTAGAGTTAAAGAAATACGGGCCTCCATCTTCCACTCTAGTTTTGTCCTCCAGATGATGGAATATGATGGTGAAGAAACCTTTGGATCCAAGTTGTAGGTAAAAGTGGGATTTTGGTTTCCACTTCGAGGCTATCCATCCTTTGAGGGATTGCTTGGTGGGCCAAATTCCCATGAATTTTCCTATGAGGGCATGTTCCTTTAGACACTGAGAGGGAGAGTTAGACTGGGTCTTGCTTCTGAACATGCAATGCATGTACTGGTTCCCTTAGTGTGGCTTTCCAAATGTGACTCCTAGCGATTTTCCGTAAGGGATTGTGGAAGATCCGTGTCTGGAATGGGGATATCTTCCGAACCGATCTTCAGAGAGGTTTCTTTGGAGAGGTTAACGGTTGTGCACGGTGAAACTAGATTGAGGGGAGGTGCAGAATAGGAGGGGACTTCTTACCCTCCCCGATATGAGTCCATGATAATGACTTAGAGCAGGTAGGATGGACATGATAGGGGAAGAATGCAAGTCATCAAGGCGCAATCATGGAAGGGGCCAGAAAAACCCTAGAGGGTTCTAAGACGACGATGCAACAGAGGGCACACGAGATCAGTAGTGAGGAAATTTCATGTCCCAAATTTGGCATTGGGTCACAATGGCCTAATCACATTGGCCCTATTCATTAGAGTTTGTCAAATTGATGCTAAAGGTCAAATAATTGCCAAGGAGGAAAATTACTAGTTTCCTAGGTTTGGAGTGGAAGCTTTGGGATTTGGAATAATGGGGATAATAAATGATGTTTGAACATTAGAATGGCATAAATATTTAATAAAGGAGCTAAATAAATATATACAAGTGAAAATCAAAGGGGCATCTGATCATGAAGACACATGGAGGAAGTGGGACCCACATATGGCTAGATTTCCCCACTACACCTGGCATCATTCTCTCACCAATTCGAATTCAAGGTGAATGGTAACATACTTGGGGGAGTCCAAAAGGTATTATTCATTTCATGACTCATCCAAGGTCGAAATATAGAGGAATAGTAACTCCCATGGAAGAGGAAGAGGCAATTTGGAGCTAGTGAGACACTTGGGCTAGATTCCCTAGCTCTATGACAACAATGATGAAGATGCTATGACACCTATGACACAAATCAGACCTGAAGGCTGACATATGACATATATGACATGTCAGGGATAAAACTAGACTCCAAGAGAGCGGTCAAGGGTGTTAGGGCAGCTAAGATGCTTCCACATGTGATTTGGTGGAAGTGGGAGACTAGGAATTGTTGTATAAGTGGCGTTCTTTGGAATCTCTTCCCAACTTGAGTTGGCATGAGTCTCTTGGAAGGAATTAGACCCATGTAGGACATTAAAAGTTTATAAATGTTAATAACAAAGAATGAAACTGGCTTTTTATCATTTGTATAATTTGCAATTGCATTTTTGAAGAGGGAGAGCTAGTGGATGACTAGTTTCTTGCCTTAGCCAATTTCGAGGGTGAAAGATTCCCATCCAAGTTGGTAATTGGAAAGGCCATTCAGACCTTTCATTTGGAGATTTAATGGAGTCTTTATTTGTAGGTGTAAGCTACAGGGCAGCTCATGGTTTCTTCTATTGCAGCTCACTCCTTCAACCATTTCCAGTTTTGATGGCATATTCTTGATCCTTGAGGGAGGGAGTTTTGGTGAGCTATTGTACTCTTTGGGGAAGCTTTTAATGCCCCATTTATTTTTTAATATGAATTAAATACTCTTTTCTTCATCTCCAAAAATTTTCAGGTCGAAATTCCAAGTAGAAATGTATAAATCTCATTTTTAAAGGAAGAACAATGCCATTTCCCCACTACCTTGTTGTGAGCCAATGTATTGATGATGATTTCGAATGAATGGATGATTCTCTGATATATTTGTGATAAATATACTACCATGGATGTATTATACAAGTTTCATGCACTGTACTTGAGCATTTGAATCATTTTTACTCAGTTTAGTTGTATTGGGAGGTGAAATAGTGCCATTTCCCCAAGGGTCGAATTGGGGTTTTTGCAGTTGAATGGGAGAGGGTGAGAATAGTTTTAATAATACATTAATGGTGCATATGAGACTTTAATAAAATAATTAACACATTACATACCTCTGTTCATAAATTTGAGTGGGTTTGGAGGCATTTGGGAATCCATTTTCAGTACTTACCCCAAGGGGATTTGAACCCCAAATTACTAGTAAAATTGCATAATTGGTACAGAATCTTAAGAGAGTTTGTAGAGGTCTTTTGGTGGACATATTTCATCCATAAAAATCATATTCAATTTCTAATATCATTCATACACCTTCCTTGAATATTTGAAGGCATTTGGAGTCAATTTGAGACCTAGAGACCAATACTAGTCAAAGGAAAATCACTAGTAAAGTTACCTACATTGATCAGAATTGAAAGAGGATTTGCAGAAGTATTTTAAAGGTCCAAACGCATCCATTAAACACATATTTATGTTCTAATATCATTCATATACCTTCTCAGAAGATTTTGGATCATTTGGGGCAAATTTGGGACCTAGAGATCAAAACTAATCAAAGGTCGAACTAGGAAAAAAAGTGGAAAATTGCCATTTTAATAAAATTCCTAACAAGGGACATTACAGGAAATTCAAATTAGTTCAGGAGGCTATTGGAATTGATCATGCATTTTTTAGAGACTATTCAAGCTTAACTAGAGCTAATGACCCTTATTTATCCATGCACACTCCCCTAGAATAAGTTTAATTGAGCCAAGACTCCCCAATCACTAGTTTTGATTGAGTGATGTGCAAGAAAATGATTGTATGTGCATGCAATTCCATAAAATGAATCAATTGGGGCACCTAGGTTTGTTAGGGCTAGTTAGGGTCAGTTAGGACCTATATTAGTGGAGAACATCTAGTCCTCAACTAGTTCCAGGCTCAGTCACTCCTAAAATCAGGAAACAATTCCACAAATTAGGGAATGCACCCCCAATTCTAGGGACCCATCTCAGGGTTGACTCAGGTGGTCAATTTGGATTTGGTTTGTCCCACTAGAGTCATCAGGTTAAGGTCTAGATGGCTAGGTATAGGGTTATTTTCTCTAACAGAACCCAATCCACTATTTTCACCTTTTCAAACACAACATCTCCTTCACACTCTTGTCAAACAAGGAGTAACTGTGAGAGTTGAATCCGCAAAAAATATACTTGTAGGTATTTGGAATGATAACAAGTGTCTAGAAAAGATTGGGTTTAGGAAGAAACATGAGCTTAATCCTATATAATTTGCACAATTTTACAAAAATAAATTCTTTCTTTCAACCTTATATATCAAATCAAATATAATTAATAAACATTTCTTGCTTCATTCCCTCGTTCTCTTTTTTAATTCCAATATTTTTAGTAGAATTCAAAACATCTAAATTGGGAAAATCCTGTCCTATAGGTTTTGTTATAGGTGGTGGCAACTACTGAAGTTATTTTTGACTTATCCTTATTGGGAGAATAGTGTCGAACATTAATTTGGTTCCATGGTGGTGATGGAAATGTTTTCCATAGTTGAAGTTAGTTAAAAAAGAGGAACAAGAACAATGAGCTTAGTAAAAAATGGAGCAAGTGGTTCAATGAATTTTCTAAGCTCAATTATGAACACCTTATATCTGAATTATTGTGCTTATCATCTCTTGTAAATAGAAATCACGAAACTTATTATTTTTGTTTTTATATTGTAGCACTATGTTTTGTTAACAACATTGTCATCTAATATATAAATTTATCATATTTAAGTGTTCAAATAGATTTATACTCCATTCAAGAATTTAAAAAGTGCATTTCTAGATAATGCGTTGTACATGAGAGGGCAAGTTGAAAGGGTCTTTCCTCTATTTAATAGCATTGACCTCTCATATAATATAAGCTATGTTTCTTGATATCATACATGTTCCAACTAACTAGAGGGAAAATGGTGGGGAGGTGTGCTAACTCAATTCTTCCAATTGTTAGGATTTCTTTATAAAAAAGGTCAAGCGCTTCAACTAGGGGATTAATAGTTCAACTAAAGCCTGAGTGAACAATATTGAGAATGAAACTTGTTCACTTTTAGTTAAATGAATAAATAGCTTTGACATATAGAAAATATCCCTTTAATAATAACATAGGGAAACCGTCATCTCAAATATGGACAAAGATAGGGTCTCTCACATAAAAATTGAGTGAGCACTACTTGTTATGTCTAAGGATTCTACAAAACTGATTCTTAGATTAAGAAAGTAATGCATAGCTATAACCAGTTCCTTCTCAACCTAGAAGGTTGAAGGGCATAAGTAATTTCTAAATAACCTAAGTTAATTGATTTCTTACCAAGACATCTTGACATAAGGAGTGAGATCAATATATCTACCCCTTAAATGCCTAGATCACGAGAATCCTTTAAATGGAAGCAAAAAAATTCACTATTGATAATGCCAAAAGAAAAAGTGAAAAATTCACTATTGAGAAATCCAAAAGCATGATAATGTTCTCCGCCTCTTTATAATGAGTTGTAAATAATGTACCATGCTACAAGGATGATGCGCTTATATACAAATTCAATAGATTTTGGCCAAGTGGTGATGTAGTTGTAACTAGGTAAATAAACATTGGATTGATAATTATACATTTTTTGTGATAAATAAGATAAGTTAAGAGGATTTATTAATGACTAAGAAAATGGTCAATGGGACTCAAGAGTACAATCTTTGTTTAATATGCTATCACAAAATAGTAAGGGATACACTCGACAATGTGTACGACACCTTTTTTTATAACTTAAATATGTAGCATTTATATTAAAAGGGGGCTATGGAAGATCCAAACAACCAAAATATACAAAGATGTCCAAATTTTTTAACAAAAATGCTCCAGGGAGTTGATCCATCATACAATAAGCTTACGGGGGGCTTCTAAACTAACCAAAACAATTAAATTTCCTATCAAATTGGAAACTATAATGTCTTATATATTGTACAAGTAGCAAAATACAAGTGTATAAACCTTGTAAACAATACAAGATTAACCAAAATAATTCCCATTATGGGCTTCCTCCATGTGAACATCTTCTCACTCTAGATCTATAAAAATAGGTGGGTGAAATTGTTCTATTGTGGGTATTGTAGTTTGTTGAACTATTTCTTCCTTAATTGACCTCTCTTTGAGTGAACCAATAGATGTGAAAGGATGACCAGTAGCAGATTGTGACCCTTAAGAAAATCCCATAACTATATTGTAATGCATACACATATGTCCAAAAATTTAACAAAAATGCTCCAAGGAGTTGATCCATTATACAATAAACCACTGGAGGGATTCTAAACAAACCAAAACAATGAAATTTCCTATCAAACCAGAAACTATAATGTGTTACATTTTGTCCAACTAGAAGAACAAAAGTGTAAACCTTGTAAACAATAAAATATTAACCAAACTAATCCCATTGTCAACTTCCCCCATGTGAACATGTTCTTGCTCCATATCTATAAAAAGAGTTGGGTGAAATTGCTTTGTTGCGTCTATTGTAGTCTATTGAACTATTTCTTCTTTACATGACTCCTCTTTGATGACAACAATGATATTGAAAATGGAAGTGATGATCAAACTGTGAAATGATACTTTTTTTGTTTATTTTTTAAAATGGGCTATAGAGGCGTATGCTAAAGTTGGTGATAATTGCATCAAATTTAGCGCCATCCCAATATAATGTATTTAGTTTTACACCTAAATAACCTAGCATAAGGAGAATGGAAATGGAATTGATTTGGGATGCTACTTTAGGCTCTAAGTGTGCCTAGTTTGAAGTTTTTTCATTATTGGTATCACAAGGGAAAGGGGGGAATGTTTATAATGTCATGGAGAATGAGGATGATGATTATGATGACAATGAGAATGACATGAATGGATATGAAGATGATGGTGATGACGATGATGGAAATGATGAAGACATTGATGATGATGTGATTATATGATGGTGATAATGACACATATGACGACAACAACAACAAGGATGATGATGATGATGATGGGGACAATGACAATGATGAAAATGACGATGATCATGATCATGACAATTATGATGATGAGGATAATGGCAATGATGATGATGAGGAGGAGGATGAGGATGAGGATGAGGATGACAATGATCCCCATGAGCCTTATAATAAAGTATTGTGGTATAAGTGCATGATTTATGTTTCTAAACAATGTCCCATTACACATTCATCCTATTCCAAAACTCAAAATGGTTCCCACGTCCTAGACCTAGACAAAAATTTTAATCTACATGGCATGTGTAGTAGTATAGAACCTCGAGCATAACCATAAGTCCTTGAAGAAATTTTAATGATTATATCATTGTCATTATCATTGTCAGCATTATCATCCTCATCATCATCATATAATAATCATCATCATCATATAATAATAATCATCACCATATAATCATTCTCATTATATAATAACATTGTCATCCTCATCGTCATCCTCATCATCATCATCAACATTATCATTTCCATTGCCATAATTGGCATCCTCATCATTATTATCATCATTGTCATCATCATCATCATCATCATCACATAATCATACCATCATTGTTATCATCATCATCACATAATCACACCATCATTGTTATCATCATCGTCATCATTGTCACCACCACCACCACCACCATCATTGTCATTATCATTGTCACCATCATCGTCATTGTCATTATCATCACCATCATCATCGGTAGCAGAAACATCATCGTTGTCATCACCATTGTCATTGTCATGGTCATGGTCAGCTTCATCATCATCATTTCCATCATCTTCATAATGATCATCATTGTCAGCATCATCATATAATCACATCATCTTTGTCATCATCATCATCACCATTGCCATGATGGTGATATGATTATATAATAATGATGTTAATGATGTGATGTGATTATTATGTAAATAATGATAATGTTGACAATGGTGATTATGTGACAATGATGATGATGATGTGATTATGATGATGACAACAATGAAGATGATGACGATGATGATGACGACAATGTTGATGACAATGACAATGACAAGGGCATGAATGACAATGATGCTAGCGATGATGATGACGATGATCATGGCGATAATCTTGTTGATGATGATAAACTAAATGACAATGATGATGATGATGATGAACTAGATGTGTGTGTATGTGTATTAATAAAACAAATCAATAACAAGGGGTTCAATATATGTATATGGTTCATGCGTAGTTATTTTTCTAGGAAGATATTATAGATCTGACATGGATTTTTGTCATACATTATGACCCAATATTAAGGCATGTATTTGATAATGCCTCAATGAATACAGGGTGGAACAATGATGGCCAACCAAATATAGATAAAGGAATAGGGAAAAGAGAAGAATTGGGCATCCATAATGTTGTTGAATATTAATATGTTCAAGCACAATAATGTGAACATGATAATGATGAGAATATTCCTTTAGCAATATGGACAAGCAGGTCTAGAGATGCATATTCACAAAATGATTAGTTAGATGACACCATTCATCATGAAAATCACCAATATCAAGAGTTAAATGATCTTATATAAGCAGACAATATGGATGATATACAAAATGATGATCGAAATAGATCTAAAAAATATAGCCAACCTAGAAACAAATTTTAGTGATGCGAGTATGATGAGGGTGAATATGAAGATGATTATAATACCACTTTAGCAGGATGGTGTAGCAATAATAGTATTAATTACTTATAATAAAATATGAGCAATGAAAATGAAGCATTGGATGACATAGATGCAAATAATAATGTGAATGAATATTTCTATATTTAAAGGATTCACAATTTGCATTTCGATAATGATGATTTTTATACCCCAAACTTTGAAATGATTCATTGTTTTTTTTTAAGTAAGAAAAAATATATATTGATATAAGATGCATAATACATAGAGTGAAGATTTGACTATCTTTCCAACCAAAACTCCCCTCTCCTGAAGGAGAAAACAGAAAAATCCGACCATAGAGATATAAGAGTCTTTATAGTTTTGTATAATTGACCAAGAGACCAAAGTATAATTACAGTCATCCAAAAAGACTCAAAACCCCTCTCCCAGAAAGAGAAAACGGGACTGTAAGATACTATATTAAGAAACATGTCTGAAACTTTTGAAAGATCTGTGCTAATAACCAAAATAAATGCACTAAAGGAGCTGCTTTCTATACCTATCAAAGGATTAGAAAACTTTATCAATTTAAGTGACTAGATTGAAACCAATAAAAACTATGGAACTTGCTTGTCGATTTCATCCTTCGACGAAGTTGCATTACTTGAACCAAACTAGGCGCCAACTTCATTGACCGTCAGGAACAAGGTCATCCCCATTTTATTAGCCATGGCGTCAATTTTCATGTGTGTAAAGAAAACATCCTGGTAGAGTTCCCTCCAGAATTATGCGGGAATTGCTTCCTCTCGCTCCTTCTCATCTTTCTCCATGAGAACTTGCCTAAGCATACCCTTGACGACCATGTATAATGAAAGATATTTCTCATACAAAGTGTTCCTGGTCTGGGATAAACTAGGGTATTATATCCAAGATTATAAGATAGCGAAATCCTCCAGGGGCTTGGCTTTATCCAGGTCGTGCCACAAGGCCGCTTCCTTACGCTCAATTTCCTCTTGGATTCCCAGCAGTATGGTGGCTTTGTACATCCATGCAGCTTGCATTGCGTGCATATGTTCCCTATTTACTCGCGAAGGGCTGACCTTCTTTCCATTAGAGTTGTTTCCTTCATGATCCATCACTCTGGTGCAAGATATTGAATGCAAGTGTGACGAGGAAAAGCAGATGATGAAAGTGAAAAAATCAGAAGGGAGAATAAATGGGAGGAAGGTATCAACATTGTTGAATAAGTAGAGATTTCGTTCCTTCTTTCAATTCCCGTAAATGATGAGGAGTGAATGCGTTCGGACTGCAGGATCTGCAAAATCTTGCAACTTTAAATGTCCATAAAACCCCAGATGATTAGAAACTATAGGACTCTTCCTATGAATTACTGAGCCCATTAAATGTTGACAATCCTTCGTACTAGGATCCCAACTGCATGAATGCACATAGGGGGGTTTCCAAATTAAGATAACCGGACTCTCCTGGATATTTTTGCAAGGGATTGATGACATATAATTGTTATAAGTGTTGGCGTTGTTAAATTTTCAGAATTTACTTCAATCTGATCTAGGAGCTTAACTGAGAGAACAACATTTACAGCATATCAATCATGGACATAATAATGCAAGCACCCAAGAGACACAGATTTTACTTGGGGAAAACCATAAAAGTGAAAAACCCCAATAACGTCCTCAGAGATAGATAGAGCAATGATACAACCAGAATACAAGAGATAGTCTTATCCTAGCAGCAAAGCCTCCTCCTCCACAAGTGCGCCACTCTCCCAAGTGTGAGTGAGAGAATAGAATGTATAAAATGAGAGAGACACACTCTCTATTTATACACTAACTTGACTTGACCTTTAATCAACTAGGTCGACCTCAACTTAACCACTTAACATAATGCTGACTGGGCCGACCCCCACTAGGGTGGTCTAATAACCCTTTGACCCACATGGCCGACCCCCAATAGGGTGGTCTAATAACCCTTTGACCCACATGACTTATATAGGGCCGACCCCGACAAGGTGGTCTAATAACCCATCAAGTATAAGTTACGACACTTACAATATAAATGACGACACTTCCGTATAGAGGAATAATAACATCTCTATAGGAATACAATATACATATATGTGAAATACATTCCGAAGTTACATATACATCAACACTCCCTCTTAACTAGGAAGGTATTTCCCGACACAGGTCTTCTAGCACAAGTCTTCTCTGGATCATCGTCACTGGATAATCGTCATCGAGTCATCATCATCGTCACTGCTGCTGCTATCTCAATCAATGTTTGAATCTACTCATCATAGGAAGTTCTACAGAGCCAGTCCTTTTTCATATTGGATGTAGGCCCACCACTTGCAGGTCTTCATCATCACTGGTCATACTGTGGAATCCTTAGGACTTATTACGTGCATCACAAAACCTTGAAAGAGCATCCCAGGCTGTTATGAGCACATGGCTCTACCTATAGGATCTCTCAGGGCCATATTATATGTGACCTCACCACAAAACCTCACAAGAGCATCCCAGGCTGTTACGAGCACACAGCTCTACCTATAGTATCTCCCAGGGACAGATTATATGTGGTCACCACAAAACCTCACAAGAGCATCCCAGGCTGTTATGAGCACACAGCTCTACCTATAGGATTTCCCAGGGACAGATTATATGTGATCATGGAAAAAACTCGCAAGAGCATCCCAGGACTCATTACGGGCACACAGCCCAACCTATCGGATCCCCCAGGGACATATTATATGCCATAGGACAAAACCTCGAAAGAGCATCTGCTAGATATCCCAGGGCTAGATTATATGCCATAGGAAAAACCTCGAAAGACTATCTGCAGATCTCCCAGGGCCAAATTATATGTCCTCCCAGAGCAAAACCTCGAAAGAGCATTTGCCAGATATCCCAGGGCCAAATTATATGCCATAGGAAAAACCTCAAAAGACTATCTGCAAATCTCCCAGGGCCAAATTATATGCTCATCTGCACAACCTGATCCACGGCCATAGAGTATCAACCTAATACTCACCATACATCATCATGATGTATACATGATCATCCTGATCATCATCACTGCAACATCCTGCTGCAAGTCATCTGGAGCAACATCCTGAAGCTCGTCATCCACGATCATCCTGATCACATCATGCATCTACCTGATGCATACCAAGTATCTACCTGATACATATCATCATACATGATCCACCTAATCATAAATGATACATATCAACATACATGATCTACCTAATCATACAATGTATCCACCTGATACATATACAAATACATGGTCCAAGCATCCAACGTGATGCATATACAAAATACATACAAATGATCCAACCAATCATATCCAGCATCCAACATGATGCGTACATACATAAATGATCCAACCGATCATATCTAGCATCCAACATGATGCATACATACATATACATATAAATGATCCAACTGATCATATCCAGCATCATCCTGATGCATATACAGAGCAGTAACTGGAGCATCGTCCTGATGCTCATCATCCAGCACTTACATCCACATCCATGTGAAGGATCCTCCTTCCTACATGCTTGGAATGGCCTCTGCAAATGTGTCCATCACTTCTTCCTCGAAGTGTCATCAATCCAAAGAAAACCAAGCCTCTCTCTGAGGTACTCGAACTTCACCCTGGCTAGTGGCTTCGTCAGCACATCTGCAATCTACTCATCCGTCGCAACGTATAGGAGCTTCACAGCTCCTCTCTGCACCATATCCCTAATATAGTAATATTTGATCTCTATGTGTTTCGACCTGTCATGAAACACTGGGTTCTCGGATAGCTTCACACAACTCTGGTTATCACAAAAGATACTAGTAGCATCCAACAGGAGATCAAATAACTCAGACAGTAGCTTTCATAGCCATACTACCTCACAACTAGTTGAACGGGTTGCAACATACTCTGCCTCAACTGTACTCAGTGCTACACAGGACTGCTTCCTGCTAAACCAAGAGATCACACCTGATCCCATACTGAAGCAACACCTAGATGTGCTCTTCCTATCTGCAGCACTGCCAGTCCAATCTGAATCAACATAACCCTGCAGGTTAAACTTTTGATTCGCTTCATACTTGAGCCCATAATCCACTGTACCCTTCAGGTACCTTAGAATATGCTTTATAGAAACTAGGTGAACACTCCTTGGATCTATCAGGAACTGACTCAATGTGTTCACAGCAAAGCAAATATCTGGTCTTGTGTTCGTCAGGTACATCAAGGACCCAATCATCTGACGATACATAGAGACATTAACCGGCTCAGATGAAGCATCACATAGAGGCTTTAGATTCGATGCCATAGGTGTGGCCATGGCCTTGCAATCCCTCATCCTAAACCTCTTCAGGATCTCTACTGCATACTTCCCTTGTCCAAGGAAGATTCCATCTGCACTCTGCCACACCTCCATGCCAAAAACAAATAGTGCATCATCCCCAAGTACTTCATCTTGAACTCGGCAACAAGCTTCCGCTGCGTGTCAGCAATCAATCTATCTTCACCTGTAACAAACAGGTTATCCGCATACAAAAGTAGTATCACTAGATTGCCTTCCTCAACCTTGTAGTAAAGGTTGGAATCCACTTTACTCTTGGTAAAGCCCAAACAGGATAGAAAGTTGTCTATCCTACCAAGTTCTACACAATTCAATAAGGCTGTCTTGAAATCCATCTGGTGTATCTTCTATTTCATCACTTTTATATTTCTCTATGCTGCCATCTGCAGCATGCTTGATCTGATAGTTCCATTTGGAAGTCACAACAGACTTCCCTTCAGCTCTTGGGACCGCATCCCAAACATCATTCTTCATGATCGATGGATCATGGCATTCTTCCCATATCCTAAGAACTTCAATATCTTCAATAGATAATTTTGTTGCTTGAACAAATGTTGTAGTCCTTCTTTTATAGGTGAAGGTATACGGTCTTTTCTACAAAACAAGTTAAATTGCATGATTAGAAACATCTCATAATTTTCAGACAAATTCTTACACATAAAGAAATATGTCATACAGTCATGCAATTATCTTAGCCAATGCTTCAATACAACATTTATCCATGTTCCACAACTTTATAGATGCCTTCCAGTCTCTACCAAAACATTGTTAAGAGTTTGCACTACTCCCAACATGTCAGCAAAGAGGTTTCATTCTAGATAAGTAGCACTGGAATGTTGTACAGTGCCATAGGCCACTTACCCATCACATGCATATTAGTAGTATACTATTCATTAATGAAATCATTCTAATATTCACAATACATATCCTAAGTCTAGGAACATGAGCATATACATCATCGAACAATTTTATTTAAACAAACAAATATGCAAGAAATGATAATTAAAAATACTTATCTTTGTTTGGTTGTTGGGTGGACTCCCTCTGATTCTTTGCTTCTTTGCAAGAGCTGCTGAAGTAGCTTCTTCTACACCTTTCTGTTGTGGAATGTAGAAAGATGGTCAACTCCCTCTGAATATCTGCATCCTTGCAGAAACTACTGAAGTGTGCTCCTTTGCTTTCTTGCAGGAACAGCTGGAGTCTGCTCCCTCTTGATCTTTGCTTCCTGGATTACCTATCCTTGAACTTACATCCATCCTTAGTCACTATGCATGCTTATTTGTATCATCATTGTGTTATCCTTGAGGTCTCATACATAATCACACATTTATTAGTATAATCAAAATACTATCAAAACACAATAATCTTAAACATGTATAGTCATGATCATTCACAGATAATAAACGTTAGTATTCAAAGTTTCAGGGAAGTCTTCTTTTACTCATGCATATTCTTATTTGATCATAGGACTCTTCTGATTAGTTAAATCATCAATGCATAAACCCATTATTACTCAAACCTATACCTTCATGATTCTTCTGGTTAGTCATATAATCAATTATGGTAAGAAACATAATATGCATACAGCCATGACTATTCAAACCTATGACTTCATGAATAATCATTATCAACAATACAACAGTATAAGATCCTAACACAAGGTAGGATTCTAGCTTGATATAGGAAAAACATACCTGGATTAGCATGTTGGCTAGTTATGTATAACATACCCGCATAATGTCTTCTGGTTCTCTTCAGTGACTTGTGCTAGTAACTTGCATGTCTCATAGGTTAACCATTGTAGGACCAAGTTATACATACCTCGAAAGTAGATCTTCTATGTGATCCATGACAATGGATGAATCTTTGTCTTCATGTCACCATGATCATATGTTCTTGAAGTAGAACATGATTTATCTTTCTTGGTGTACCTTTTATGTTAGCGAACAACATAAACCTCATACAACATCACAATGCATTAGTACATTCATTAGTGTCAAAACCTTAATCAATGAATATCTTCTATTAAGGTGATACGACAAGTCTAGTAATTAATAGAGATTGTACTATAATGATATGAAGACAAACATATGATAAAATTAACCATGAAACATACCTGTAAGCCATACCTATCAAGATTGCTTGTAACCTTCTTATGAAAGGTCTTAGACTCACCTCCCTCTGAGACAAGAACTTCTTCACTTATGCAAGTGACCAATCCATCTTCTTTTGGGATTAACCCAATCCACTTGATTTGCAAGAACTGGACCTGGAGCTGGATTAGGGTTTGTCAAGGAAACCCCAAAAATTCAAACTTTGAATTTCAAACTTCCGAAAGGATATAAATATGCGCCTTGATGAGCTGATCAAGTTGGTATATTTAGAATTTGAAAACAGCAAAGTTTCACCCCTCGAAATTGCCTTTTAGATTTCTGGATTCACTGGGAGGACCCTGAATTAGGGTTTGAGTTTCCCGTAGCTTCACCCAACCAAAATATTTTATTCAAAGCTCTAAGCTTTTATTTTTCTGAGGAGCTTCCATCTGTGGTCACAGATTTCCAAAATTACAAGTTTTGCAGAAGCCCTAATTTTCCATCTTTCCGATCAAAGTCCCGAACTGGGGTTTGATCAAGCCTGGCCTTCTTCCCAACCAAAAAATATTATCTTGGTCTCTAAATTTTGATTTTGATGAGTAGAATCCAGCCGTGGTCTCCGATTAGAGAAATTCCAACTTTCTCCGAAGCCCCAAATTCTGGAAGCCATGAATGAAGGTGCTCAAAAATAAAAAATAAAAATAAAAATTTGACATAAATATGTACCTGATTGTTTCTGGTGTAACTCTAAACTTTTCGATCCATAGGGTCTGAAACATTTTCTTGTGATATCCTGCCCTGTTATCTTTACATCATGACAGGCTTGACCTCAATTGGATTCTCTGAGAGAGAGTTATGTCAAGTGTCGCAACGTGACCTGTTTATGAGATAATACAGGAGAGCGAACTTGTACGGCATGCCACGTGTCACTAGTTCAACTTCTGCCTCTGAAAACTTTTCTTGTGATAGTACATTTTGTGTACTACCTGTCAAGTTTTACTAAATTTCATTTGGAGCTTCCTATCCCAAGTTATGACCTTTTTCCCAAGGTCACCTGATTTTGACTCGGATCTGGAAGAGGCAGAAACCCTATATTGTATAGATAATAAATCACAACGTACAATGAATTAGAGGTTGTCCTTTGGATACAAGGTACCTAGGGATCTGATATTCGACTTGTAAAAGTTTTAGATCCGAAAACATTGCCAAAATGTATTTATAGCGAAAGTGCTACGATGACTGGTTTTTGCTATATCAAGCCCTAGCATCGTAAGTGCAACAAGTGTCATACATGCCATATCATGCCTTCTTTCAGGCTAGCTCTGTTACCATGTTAAATTTTCAGAATTTACTTCAATCTGATCTAGGATCTTAACTGAGAGAACAACATGTACAGCATATCTATAGCATATCAATCATGGACATAATAATGCAAGCACACAAGAGACACAGATTTTACTTGGGGAAAACCATAAAGGTGAAAAACCCCAATAACTTCCTCAGAGATAGATAGAGAAATGATACAACCAGAATACAAGAGCTAGTCTTCTCCTAGCAGCAAAGCCTCCTCCTCCACAAGTGCACCACTCTCCCAAGTGTGAGTGAGAGAATAGAATGTATAAAATGAGAGAGACACACTCTCTATTTATACACTAACTTGACTTGACCTTTACTCAACTAGGTCGGCCTCAACTTAACCACTTGACATAATGCTGACTGGGATGACCCCCACTAGGGTGGTCTAATAACCCTTTGACCCACATGGCCGACCCCCAATAGGGTGGTCTAATAACCCTTTGACCCACATGACTTATACAGGGCCGACCCCAACAAGGTGGTCTAATAACCCATCAAGTATAAGTTACGACACTTACAATATAAATGATGACACTTCCGTATAGAGGAATAATAACATCTCTATAAGAATACAATATACATATATGTGAAATACATTCCAAAGCTACATATACATCAACAGGCGTGAATGATACTAATGGTTGATTAAATTCGCATGTGTTTCCATGCGGTTTTTTTCATCCTATTACTCCATTTGTATGAGCGCATTAGGAGGGTGAAGTATTTTTCAGTCAGGGGAGATCTATCCAAGGCCACCTCTTTTTTGCATGCCATCTAGATGGGGTCCTGCCCCTCTTGTGTGGAAGAATAGTGGAACTCATCGCTCGTGAATTCCACTCCCTCATTGGATAAGATATCGACCACCTTGTTAGTGGTATGCTTGATGTGTGAGGGGAAAAGGTCTAGATGGTTAGAAGGTATAAGATAAAGTGTAGGGTCCCTTTTTAAGAATTTTCAAAAACTAGGAAAAATTGCAAATTTTGCCCAATTCGACCCTTAGACTAGTATTGACTAAATTGCTCCCAAATGGATCCAAATGGTTCCGAATTGGGTCTGAATGAATTTGGAAGGTATTCAGACATGTCAATGAGGCTGATGGATGCTTGGAAACTACTAAAACACTTCTGCAACATTCATTTTTAATCAGTGAAAAATAAGGAACTTTATGAGTCAAATCGAGGTTCAAAACCCCCTAGGGTAGGGGACAAAGATGGCTTTCCAAACACTGTAAGAATTTCCCAAATTTAAGAATAGAGACATGGTACTGATAAAATACTTCAATGGGATTCCCAATGCAGCATCTATTAGTTTCTATAGGCTTCTTCAACTTCCATAAATTAGATGTTTGTATACTAGCTTAAACGTAGGGGGAAATGATAGTAAATCTTCACAAATGGTTATGAAACTTAAGAATATTTCTCCAAATGATTCTTTAATGAATATGAAACTTATTAAGCATATTAATGGATCTCCATACAACAATAATATATCATATTTTTACTGAACCATTCGAATTTGATACCACTTCAAGTGCAAATAACAAGTTATTGGGGGAATGACACCATTTATTCATAGTTTAGAATTTTTACATAGTTCCACTTGGTATTTCGACCTGAAAGTCTTATAAAAAGTAAATAAAGAGTATATATATTCGATTACAGATATATGGTTCCTCAATATCTATCCCAAAGAGATCATCACCTCACCAAGTGCGCCTCTCCTCAAGGAGCAAGAATATGACAATAAATGGAAGAATGGTTGTAGAAGCAAGCTGAAAGAGATGTGACCATGAGCTTCCCTATAGCTTCAACCTGTAACAAATACATCCAATGTAGCTCCAAATGAAAGGTTTGAATGGCCTCTCCAATTTCCAATTAGGATGGGAATCTTTCACCCTCGAAATTGGTGCTAAGGCAAGTAGAATAACACTCTACTAGCTCTCATCTCCAAATGCAAAATGTAAAATGATCAAAATATGGTATTATTCTTTGTTCCTTATTTTTATAAACTTCTCAAGTCCTCCATGGGTCGAATTCCTTCCAAAAGATTCATTCCAAATCAAGTTGGGAAGAGATTTCAAAGTGTGCCACTTGTCCCTCCAATTCTAGCCTCCTCCTTCACTCAATTTGAATAGGTGTCTCTTTGGATGCCCTAACTCCCTTGTGCACCTTCTTGGAGGCTATTTTTATCCCTGACATGTCATGAATGTCAGATGTTAGCCATCAGGTCTGATTTTGTCATAAGTTTCATAGGCATCTTCATCATTGGTGTCATAGAAGCTAGGGAATCTAGCCCAAGTGTCCCACTAGCTCCAAAATGCCTCTTCCTCTTCCATGGGAGTTACTCTTAATCTACATTTCAACCTCATTGATTCATGCCAAGTATTATTCCCTTCCAAATCCCCCAAGATTAGTGGAATCCACCTTGGATTCGAATGGGTGAGAGTAGAATGCCATGTGGCATGGGGAATCTAGCTTTGTGTGGGTTCCACACCACCAATGTGTCTCCATGACCAAGTGCCATATTATTTTCTCATCATAACTATTTATTTTGTTGATGTATATGTAACTTCGGAATGTATTTCATCAGTATATTATATATATATTTATTGTACCCTTATAAGAGATGTGTTATTCCTCTATAAGGAAGTGTCGTCATGTGGATTGACAAGTGTCGCAAGTGTGTGTACTTGCCAATGGGTTATTAGACCACCTTATGGGGTCGGCCCTAATTAATATATAATATAATGTGGATGTACTCAAGTAGACAAGTCGGCCCCAGTAGGTCACTGGGAAAAAAAGGTGAGTATAAATAGAGATAGGAGATCTCTATTTTACTCACTCGGAAAAGTATCTATCTCTCTCTCTGAAAAGTAGCGCACTAGTGAGGAGGAGGATCATCTGCTAGGAGACTATCTCAGTGTTATTTGGTTGTATTTTGGTTGAGCCATTGCTCTCTCTATCTCTGAGGAAGTTGTGGGGTTTTTCACCTTAGGGTTTTCCCCACGGAAACTCTGTGTCTCTTGTCTCTATGCTTTTGATTCTTGTGATGCTTGTCATATTATGATTGTCATGCATTGATATACTGTAGATGTTATTCTCTCAGCAAAGATCCTATAGTATTGTGATTTAATACTGAAAATTTAACATGGTATCAGAGCCTAACTGAGAAGAAGACATTTTTGCAGTGACGGAAGCTTGTATTCCTTGTTTATTGGGTTTCTCTCCACAGATTTTTGAAATTCAGTATAGTAGATTGGATCTACTCATCAAGGCGCATCTTTCTGTCCAATTAGATTTCAGTTCCGAGCATTTTCAGTTTTGGCCCTAAAAATTAGGGTTTCCATAAAATTAGGAATTTCTGGAAACTGAAGGTACAGCTGGAAGCTCCTTGCAAAAATCGAAGGTTTGAGCATTGGATCGAGATTTTTGGCTGGGTAGATCTCCGGGAAACTCAAACCCTAATTCAGGGCTCTCCCTAGTGAACCCGGGAGGACAAAAAGGAAATTCTGAAGGGCAAGACTTTGCTGATCTCAAATTCTGAATGTACTAGGCTGATCAGCTCTCCAAGGCGCATCTTTCTATCCTTTCGGAATTTTGAAATTCACATTTTGAATTTTTAGGGTTTCTCTGACAAACCCTAATCCAGGACCAGATCCAGTTTTCAGCACTTCAAGTGGTAAGTTCTAAATCTTTTCTATTTCCATTTGAAGTACTCTTAAAGATGTCTCTTCACACCAAGCTTGAGGATAAGCTTGAAGGGGCTGATAACTTCCGAGCCTGGAAGTATAGGATTGGGCTAATCCTGGAAGAGAATGAGTTGGACTCATATGTGAAAGAAGACATCCCTATCCCAGAGGATGAAGAGGCCAAGGTATTGCACAAGAAGAACTTGGTCAAGGCAAAGAGAATCATTGCTGATTCTATCAAAGATCATCTCATACCCCATGTGTCTTCTCTCAAGACACCCAAAGAGATGTTTGAATCTTTGACCAAGCTATTTGAAGGAAAGAACATAAATCGGAAGATGACCCTGCGGAACCAATTGAAAGCAGTGAAGTTTCAGAATGGAGAAACCATTCAATCTTACTTTTCAAGGGTCTCTCAGATCAAGGAACAATTAGAAGCAGTAGATGAAATGGTGGAGAATGGTGAGGTGGTGATGACTACTCTAAATGGCCTACCTAGGTCATGGGATTCCTTTATTCAAGGAATTTGTGCAAGGAAGAAGTTGATCTCCTTCAGTAGACTTCGGGAAGAATGCTCTCAAGAAGAAGCTAGACTTATAGCTCGTGAGGAAAAGATGGGAGGAGAAGATCAAGCTCTTGCAGCTCACACCAAAAGAAGCAAAATCAAGAAGGATCCCTCTCGCCTCAATAGGTCCCATCAAAATAAGAACAGGAAAGACCTAAGATGTTTCACATGCAATGAGAAGGGTCACTTTGCTTCAGATTGTCCTAAGAACAAAAGGGATAATAACAAAAATCCTAGTAAGAAGAAGAAGGGCAGCAAAAGAAGGTTTCATGCTCATGCTGCCGAAGATGATGAACCTCCAAAGAAGAAGGCTAGGGCAGAAAGTAGTAGTGATGATGACTCATCAAGTGAAGAAGAATATGTTCTAATTTCCGCTCTTACAGGTACCATCTCCCATGGATGTAATGATTGGTTGATTGATAGTGGGGCTTCCAAACACATGACTGGGTTCAAGGAATCATTTGTGAACCTTTCTGAACATGAATCACCCCATAAGGTGAAACTTGGGGATGATTATCAATATCCAATCAAAGGAAGTGGTGAAGCCTCTTACAACTTAGATTCTGGAAAATCTCTGAAGATGAAGGAAGTCCTCTATGTACCTGGGCTCAAGAAGAACTTACTCTCCATCTCTGCTCTAGATGCAAAAGGTATGAGGGTTGCATTTGTTGATGGCCAAGTACTAATGTGGCCAAAGGGAAAGACTATAGATGATGCAGTAGTGATTGGAGAGCAAGAGGGAGGCTTGTATAAATTAAAGGGTCAACCTGAACATGCCATGGTACATGAATCCATGGAGCCAAGTGAACTTTGGCATAGGAGATTTGCTCACATGCACTATAGAGAACTTCCAATTGCAAGCAAGGCTGTAGAAGGTCTTCCTGAAATCAAGACCAAACATGAAGGGGTTTGCAAAGGATGTGCAAAAGGTAAGAACATTAAGAAGGCTTTCCCAAGCAGTGAAAGCAAGGCAAAAGACATCCTGGAAATCATCCACTCAGATGTATGTGGCCCCATGTCATCCTGTTCCCTAAGTGGGTATGTTTACTATGTATCATTTATTGATGACTTCTCCAGGAAGACTTGGGTATACTTCTTGAAGGGCAAAGATGAGGTGCTTGATAAATTCAAGGAATTCAAAACCTTGATGGAGAATCAAACTGACAAGAAAATCAAGACATTCAGATCTGACAATGGTGGAGAATTCACCTCAAATGACTTCAAGAAGCTTTGCAGTGATTCAGGGATTAAGAGGGAGTTGACTGCTCCTTATAATCCTCAACAGAATGGAGTTGCAGAAAGGAAGAACAGAACCATCATGGAAGCAGCAAGGGCAATGTTGCATGACCAGGATCTTCCTATGCATCTATGGGAAGAAGCAGTTAGAACAGTTGTATATGTGCAGAACAGAACTCCCCACAAGATATTGGACAACAAGACATCAGAAGAGGTCTTTTCTGGGTTCAAGAATATTGATGTCAGCAAAGATGAATATAAGGACAGGTAATCCAGGAAGCAAAGATCAAAAGGGAGCACACTCCAGCAGCTCCTACAAGGATGCAGATATTCAGAGGGAGTTGACCATCTTCCTACATTCCACAACAGAAAGGTGTAGAAGAAGCTACTTCAGCAGCTCCTACCAGGAAGCAAAGAATCAGAGGGAGTCCACCCAAACAAACAAACAAAGATAAGTATTTCAATTATCATTTCTTGCCTATTTTGTTTGTTTAATAATATTATGCTTATGTTCCTAGACTTAGGAGATGTATTGTGCATATTTGAATGATTGCATTAATGAACAGTATACTACTAATATGCATATGATGGGTAAGTGGCTTATGGCACTGTACAACATTCCAGTGCTACTTATCTAGAATGAAACCTCTTTGCTGACATGTTGGGAGTAGTGCAAACTCTTAACAATGTTCTGGTAGAGACTGGAAGGCATCTAGAAATTTGTGGAACATGGATAAATGTTGTATTGAAGCATTGGCTAAGATAACTGCATGACTGCATGACATATTTCTTTATGTGTAAAGAATTTGTTCTGAAAAATTATGAGATGTTTCTAATCATGCAATTTAACTTGTTTTGTAGGAAAGACCGTATATCTTCACCTACAAAAGGACTACAACATTTGTTCCAGCAAGAAAGATATCTATTGAAGTTCCCAGGATCTGGGATGAAGAAATGGAATGCCATGATCCATAGATCATGAAGAAGATGTTTGGGATGCAGTCCCAAGACCTAACAGGGAGTCATATGAATGCAGATTGAAGAAGGCCTTGTATGGCTTGAAGCAAGCTCCCAGAACCTGGTATGGTAGGATGGACAGTTTCCTATCTAGCTTGGAATTTACCAAGAGTAAAGCAGATTCCAATCTTTACTACAAGGTTGAGGAAGGGAATCCAGTGATTCTACTCCTATATGTGGATGACCTATTTGTGACAGGAGATGACAGAATGATTGCAGATACCAAGAGGAATCTTGCAGTTGAATTCGATATGAAAGATTTGGGAATGATGCACTATTTCCTAGGTATGGAGGTGTGGCAGAATGCAGGTGGGATCTTCCTTGGTCAAGGGAAGTACATAGTAGATATCCTGAAGAGATTTGGGATGATGGATTGCAAGGCCATGGCCACACCTATGGCATCGAATCTGAAGCTTATTTGTGATGCTTCATCTGAGCCAGTTGATGTTTCTATGTATCGTCAGATGATTGGGTCCTTGATGTACCTGACGAACACGAGACCAGATATTTGCTTTGCTGTGAACACATTGAGCCAGTTCCTGACGGATCCGAGGAGTGTTCACCTGGTTGCTGTAAAGCATGTTCTGAGGTACCTGAAGGGTACAGTGGATTATGGGCTCAGATATGAGGCGAATCAAAAGTTTAACCTGCAGGGTTATGTTGATTCAGATTGGGCTGGCAGTGCTGCAGATAGGAAGATCACATGTGGGTGTTGCTTCAGTATGGGATCAGGTGTGATCTCTTGTTTTAGAAGGAAGCAGTCCTGCGTAGCACTGAGTACAGCTGAGGCAGAGTATGTTGCATCCTGTTCAGCTAGTTGTGAGGCAGTATGGCTACGGAAGCTACTGTCTGAGTTATTTGATCTCCCGTTGGAGGCTACTGGTATCTTCTGTGATAACCAGAGTTGTGTGAAGTTGTCTGAGAACCCAGTGTTTCATGACAGGTCGAAACACATAGAGATCAAATACCACTATATCAGGGATATGGTGCAGAGAGGAGCTGTGAAGCTCCTGTATGTTGCGACGGACGAGCAGATTGCAGATGTGCTGACAAAGCCACTAGCCAGGGTGAAGTTCGAGTACTTCAGAGAGAGGCTTGGCGTTCTTCAGATCGAGGACACTTCGAGGAAGAAGTGATGGACACATTTGCTGAAGCCATTCCAAGCATGTTGGAAGGAGGATCCTTCACATGGGTGTGGATGTAAGCGCTGGATGATGAGCATCGGGATGATGTTCTAGTTTCTGCTTGATATGATCAGTTGGATCATTTTTATGTATGTATGTACGCATCATGTTGGATGCTGGATATGATCAGTTGGATCATGTGTATGTATTTTTGTATATGCATCATGTTGGATGCTTGGACCATGTATCTGTATATGTATCAGGTGGATACATTGTATGATCAGGTAGATCATGTATGGTGATATGTATCATGTATTTGTATTTGTATCAGGTGGATACATTGTATGATCAGGAGGATCATGTATGATGATATGTATCAGGTAGATACTTGGTGTGCATCAGGTAGATGCATTGATAATCAGGTGGATCATGTATGATGACATGCAGCAGGATGTTGCAGTGATGATCAGGATGATCATGGATGACGAGCTTCAGGATGTTGCTCCAGATGACATGCAGCAGGATGTTGCAGTGATGATGATCAGGACGATCATGAGTACATCAGGATGATGTATGGTGAGTGTCAGGTTGATACTCTGTGGTCGTGGATCAGGTTGTGCAGATGAGCATGTCTGGGAGATCCTATAGGTCGGAGTTGTGTACCCGTAATAGCCTGGGATGCTATTTCGAGACATTGCTCTGGGAGGACATGTAATTTGTGCCCTGGGAGATCTCAGGTCGGAGTTGTGTACCCGTAACATCCTGAGATGCTCTTGCGAGGTTTTGTCCTATGGCATGTAATTTTGGGCCCTGGGAGATTTCAGGTCGGAGTTGTGTACCCGTAACATCCTGAGATGCTCTTGCGAGGTTTTGCCATGACC
Organism: Larix kaempferi; assembly: GCA_027924585.1. NCBI lineage: Eukaryota > Viridiplantae > Streptophyta > Pinopsida > Pinales > Pinaceae > Larix > Larix kaempferi. Next base: position 9,002,311 of record BSBM01000173.1, on the reverse strand, counting down.
ACATGTAATTTGTGCCCTGGGAGATTTCAGGTCGGAGTTGTGTACCCGTAACATCCTGAGATGCTCTTGCTAGGTTTTGTGGTGGACCACATGTAATCTGTGCCCTGGGAGATTTTAGGTCGGAGTTGTGTACCCGTAACATCCTGAGATGCTCTTTCGAGGTTTTGTGGTGGGGTCACATGTAATAGCGCCCTGGGAGATCCTACAGGTTGGAGTTGTGTACCCGTAATATCCTGGGATGCTCTTTCGAGGTTTTGTGACGCACGTAATAAGTCCTGAGGATTCCACAGTATGGCCAGTGATGACGAAGACCTGCAGGTGGTGGGCCTACATCCAGTATGAAAAAGGACTGGCTCTGTAGAACTTCCTATGACGAGTAGAGACAGAGATTGGACGAGATAGCAGCAGCAGTGACGATGACGATGATCCAGAGAAGAAGACTTGTCTAGCAAATCTGTGTCGAGAAATACCTTCCTAGTTAAGAGGGAGTGTTGATGTATATGTAACTTCGGAATGTATTTCATCAGTATATTATATATATATTTATTGTACCCTTATAAGAGATGTGTTATTCCTCTATAAGGAAGTGTCGTCATGTGGATTGACAAGTGTCGCAAGTGTGTGTACTTGCCGATGGGTTATTAGACCACCTTATGGGGTCGGCCCTAATTAATATATAATATAATGTGGATGTACTCAAGTAGACAAGTCGGCCCCAGTAGGTCACTGGGAAAAAAAGGTGAGTATAAATAGAGATAGGAGATCTCTATTTTACTCACTCGGAAAAGTATCTATCTCTCTCTCTGAAAAGTAGCGCACTAGTGAGGAGGAGGATCATCTGCTAGGAGACTATCTCAGTGTTATTTGGTTGTATTTTGGTTGAGCCATTGCTCTCTCTATCTCTGAGGAAGTTGTGGGGTTTTTCACCTTAGGGTTTTCCCCACGGAAACTCTGTGTCTCTTGTCTCTATGCTTTTGATTCTTGTGATGCTTGTCATATTATGATTGTCATGCATTGATATACTGTAGATGTTATTCTCTCAGCAAAGATCCTATAGTATTGTGATTTAACTAGCCTCCTCCTTCACTCAATTTGAATAGGTGTCTCTTTGGATGCCCTAACTCCCTTGTGCACCTTCTTGGAGGCTATTTTTATCCCTGACATGTCATGAATGTCAGATGTTAGCCATCAGGTCTGATTTTGTCATAAGTTTCATAGGCATCTTCATCATTGGTGTCATAGAAGCTAGGGAATCTAGCCCAAGTGTCCCACTAGCTCCAAAATGCCTCTTCCTCTTCCATGGGAGTTACTCTTAATCTACATTTCAACCTCATTGATTCATGCCAAGTATTATTCCCTTCCAAATCCCCCAAGAATAGTGGAATCCACCTTGGATTCGAATGGGTGAGAGTAGAATGCCATGTGGCATGGGGAATCTAGCTTTGTGTGGGTTCCACACCACCAATGTGTCTCCATGACCAAGTGCCATATTATTTTCTCATCATAACTATTTATTTAACCCCATTTAATATATTTATGTCAATATAAATTCCATTTGGGTTTATTAGTTCCCTTATTCCAAATCTAATGTTTCCACCCCAACCTAGGAAACTAGTAGATTGGTGGAATTTTACCTTCTTGATATTTATTTGAATGCAGACATTAGAGTCCTCCCCACCCAATATTTATTTCCCTCGAGCAATTCTAAATTAGGATGTTGCAAAATTTGTTCCTCCTCCCATGTTGGATCCTCACTTGGAAAATCTTTCCATTGTACCAAATACTCCCTTATGGTCTTGCTCCTTAATTTTCTGTCTCTTGCTTTCAAAAAAAATTCTGGAATAAGTATGAGTTGTCCTTCATCATCTAATGTAGGGATGGTTTCTGAAACATATATTTGCTTACCAATAGCCTTCTTAAGGCATGAAACATGAAATACATTGTGAATTTTTCTCCCTTCTGGAAGCTCCAACTCATAAGCAACCTCCCCAACTTTTCGAGCTATCTTGTAGGGACCATAGTATCTTTGTTTGAGATTTTCTAACCCTTTCACCTTCAAGGATGTTTGTTTATATGGATGTAGCCTCAAATAGACCAAATAATTTACTTGAAAAATTCTCTCCACTCTATGTTGATCCACATACTGTTTCTGTTGATTTTGGGCAACCTACAAATTGCCTTTTAGGAGTTTCAAAATATATTGACTTTCCTCCACCCAATATTTATCTTTTGGGGCTCTATTATCACCAAATATGTGCTCAACAAATGTAATTTCTTAATAACCATATAGTGCTTTTAAAGGATACATGCCAATGGACATATGGAAAGTAGTGTTGTAGAAAAACTCACCCAAATGTAGCGATTTCACCCATGTTTTTTATTGCTCACCAACATAGCTCCTCAAGTTCCCTTCCAACCATTGATTCACTCTTTCTATTTGGCCATCAGTTTGAGGATGATAGCTTTTTCTTGGATTCAATTGAGTGCCAACCAACTTGAAAAATTATTTCCAAAAGGCACTCATAAATATGCTATCTCTATCACTCACAATGTTCTTGGGAAGTCCATGCGATCTGAAAATTTCTCTAAAGAATAGATCAGCCACTTGTGCAACAGTAAAATATGATGCAACAACAAATAAATGAACAAATTAGTGAGGAAGACTCATGTAAAGAGTTTAGAGAGCCCATGGGAGGAAGACTCAGGACCTTCTTCATTGTTTACATAGTTTGAAGAAGAGATAGAAGAATACTCTATAATACTGATCTCTGGATTCTAATAACGAGCCAAGATATGTTATTGCTCTCCAATGTTTTCAATTTTAAGGAGTCTGAAAAACTTAAACAATAACTCCATACACCTACTCATGGATTTTAATATCAAGCCCAAGTAGTTTAATGCTCGTCGGTGTTTTCCTGTTTATAGAGTCTGAAAAACTTAAACAATCCTCTATTTACCTTCTCGTGGATTTCACATCGAGCCCAAGTAGGTGAGTGCTCGCTTGGTGTTTTCATGTTTAGAGAACCTGAAAACCCTAAAGAGAGGCTCCAAAAAGTCCTTTTTCGTATAGTTAGTCCCCTCCTTCTAGCCACGTATGACTAAAGTATTCATTTTTCATAATTAATCCACAAAGGTCTGGAAAAGGGTCAAACTTATACCTAAGCGGATGTCGCTTCAAATCCTTTAACGAGTCTGAAATGACCACTATACTCGGCAATATTGTCATATTTAAAGAGTCTAACAAGAGCATGAAAGAACTCTATAAATATCTTTTTCATAAATTTTTAACGAGCCTGAAAAAGTAAACTCGTGACCTCCTTATTGTTTTTAATGAGCTCAAAGAAGATACAAAAAAATGCTCATAACTTCCTTACTATTTTTAACGAGATCAAAGTGAAGATGGAAGAAATGCTCGTAGCCTCCTTACTGTTTTTAATGAGCTCGAATTGAAGGTGAAAGAATGTTCATAACCTCCTTATTGTTTTTAATGAGTGAAGGTGGAAGAATGCTCGTAGCTTACTTATTGTTTTTAACGAGCTCAAAGTGAAGATGGAAGAAATGCTCATAACTTCCTTACTGTTTTTAACGAGCTCGAAGTGAAGATGGAAGAATGCTCGTAACCTCCTTGTTGTTTTTAACGAGTGAAGGTGGAAGAATGCTCATAGCTTCCTTACTATTTTTAACGAGCTCGAAGTGAAGATGGAAGAAGTGCTCGTAACTTCCTTATTGTTTTTAACGAGCTCGAAGTGAAGATGGAAGAATGCTCGAAGAAAGGGTGGAAGAAATGCTCATTGGTGGATCAATGTCCAAATGAATGGCAGACTGTATTATAGACTCTAGGAAAACTTCATCATAAGGAAGTATATTATCCCAGATGGAACACATATCTAAACATTCAGATGGAGTCATCACCTGGTCAATTTTCGGGACCCAATCCTGAGAAGGTAAGCATGAATTTAGAGGCTTCTTCTCAGTATCAATTGGACTCAAAGAAAAATATGCCACAATATTTGATTGTGACATGGTAGTGCCTACTGGCAAGGGGTACACTTGGTCTATAGTTTGGTAATAAACGGGATCAACAAATGTAAGTTGATCAATAGTGACAATGCTTCCGTTGTGAGGAAAATGCATCACACAAAAGAGCATAGACACCACATCTTGCATAGCATATACGTAATCATGCCTGAGGATCATATCAAAATCCATAGGGTCCTTTAAAACCATAAAATCAACTAAGACTGTTTTTTCACCCAAATTAACAGGTACCTGAGGGAGGAATCCCAACAGTTCACTAGGTGTTTTATCGAAAGTCAACGGCCAATTAACAGCTGGAACAACGTTAGGAAAACCTAAATCTCTCCAAGCATAAGGAGATGAGATACTAACAGAGGCTCCTTCGTCTATAATACATCGATGAACCGCATGGTTTTTGATATCAACCTTTATCTAAAAAGGTGTAGTAGAAGGAAGGCAAGGCCTAGTTAGAATATTCCAATTAAAGGAAATGATCCAAGAGCTTGCTAGGGGTTCACTCGGCACAGATGAAGTGCCCCCATTTTCAGAAAAAATCCGAACTGGTAATGCATAAGACTTCAGGGACATGTGCATCAATCTCTGAAGGACTAATGGGATCGATCGAAGATTGCATCGATTCGATCACTTCACTCTCCGAAGAAAGAGTGGGATTGACCAAAGATTGCATTGGTTCAACCACTTCATCAACCAAAGGTTGATCCGGCGGTTGGGAATCTATAGAAAATTCAGGAGCAGAGGATCCTTCAGACATGGACCACACTCTCCGCACCTCTGGAATAGCAGGGCACAGGTGAGTAAGGTGATCTCCCTTACAAAGTTTACAAGGGAACTTTGGCTTCTGTCCTATAAGCTTAGACTCCTTTACAACAACAGTACTCTCAGCATGACTAACATTGGTTGATAGCGTGCCCCTTGCGTTACTTGTAGTGGCTAGTTTCTCAGAAGCAGACGAATTTTGAACTATGGACCACACTCTTTGCACTTCTGGAAGTACAGGGCACAAATAGGTCAGGTGGTCTCCCTCGCAAAACTTACAAGGGAACTTAAGCTTCTGTTTGTTAGGTTTTTCGACAATGTCAACTTTCTTAGCATGGCTTGTAGTGGTTGATTCAGTGTCTTCAGTATGACTCACAGGAACTGGTGACTTGTCATTAATATGACCTACAGTGATCAATGATGTGTCCTCAACATGGGAAACAGTGGTTGAAGACATACTTTCAGTATGATTTGCAGTGATTGAATGTTTACTCCCAACATGACCTCCATAGGCTGGGTAGTTTCCCCCAGCATGACCTTCATAGGCTGGGTGGGTGTCGCCATCATGACCTTCAGAGGATGGGTGGGTGGGTTCAGTCTGACTTACAGTGACTGAGCGAGTTCTCCCAACATGACCACTAGAGGTTGGGTAGGTGCCCCCAGCATGACCTTTAGAGGCTGGGTGGCGAGGTTCAGTATGATTCCCAGTGACTGAAAGAGTTCCTCCAACATGACCTCCAGAGGTTGGGTGGGTGCCCCCAGCATGACTTCCAGAGGCTGGGTGGTTTCCCCCTTGCTTTGGCATCTTCTTCATATTCTTCCTCTGTCTATTCCTTTTAGACTGTTAGTTACTAGTATTACTACTTTCACCACATGAGGTAGAAGGAGGAGGAGAAGATGCTGCTGGCAAAGCGGGCATAGGGTTCTGATGCTCTTGATGTGAAGTTCTTACTTGAGAAGCATCAGGAGCATGCAAGGCATTCGAAGTGGAAAACAACCAAACCGGTAGCCCTATAGTGAATCCCGGAAGATTCAAGGTAGCCATTAAGGGAGTACCAATGTTCCCAATGAATGGAAAAGCACAAGAATCCCCTTCAACAGGGGTCCCTTGATTAGTGCTCACCAGGATGCTTTCCATAGTTTCTGACTCAACAAACCAGAAATCTCTAAGGCCAACTAAAAACAAGCAACACAAAGAGCATACCACAAAGAGCACACGCACTATACTCAGGTTGTTGAAATCACCCAAGTACCAGTAAAGGATCGTTGGGTCTAGTAAGAGGAGGGTTGAAAGGAGTACTGAACTTTCTAGAAGTTAGGTCCTCAACATTGATAGTATCAAAGACTTTTCGATCCGGGGTTCTGGGTTGTGGTTCTCCAAGAACCTATGCTTCACCCATAAGTTCAAAAGAACCACAGGAATTAGTTCTCCTACGTCGTGGTGGCGGTGGAGGCTCCACAAAGGGAGGAGGAAGGTTTTGCAACCTCCGAGACCGACGAAGATGTTGGTCCTCCACAACTATAAAAAAATAAAACTAAGTAAAAACCTAGTGGCCACTACAACTAGGGAGCAAACAGCATACCACTACAAAAATTTCCTAAGTAATCAAACCAATCAAATAGATAGCAAATAATCTCGGAAGCAATTCTGGGATGATAAGGGCCCAGAACAAACTAATATAGTATCGATGGTAAGTTATGTGGCGTCCTCCGGAGGTCCACTGGGTGCAGGCGCTTGAATCACCAAACCGCCTTCTCGAGATTACTGCCAAAGGGTTACCTTCCACGTCTATCCGAGGTGAAGTGGGAATAACCACCCACTCTACCTGTGTAGAATCCTAAAGGTCTGATACTAAGGCTACCATCAATACGAAATAACCTAGGGGGACAGTCGTCAGCCTAGTCAAAACGCATGGGAAGGGTAACAAAGCCCAAAGTTTGAAAGAACCCCCGTACGTGAGTCAACTCTAGTTTATGGTCAAAAAGAAAGTGAGCGGATATCCTCAACAATTCCAATCTCCCACGGCCTCGTGCTTAGCTCTGGTTTAAGTAGATTTTCCCAGGACTATTTGATATAGATGGATTTACCTAAATGAAAGTTGTACTACGATTGTTGAGTAATGAAGCCAGTTTCGAGCAGTTTAAGGTGATTTAAGCTCGAAACTCTAGCCCAATCTAGTTGATGTCATGTATACCTAAAAAAAATGTTGCTAATATATTTTATTAATAATTTCTTTTTAAGGGATACTCGTTACTCAAGGGTTGTAGTGCGTTGTGTGGAATGGTTTGTATGAAAGTAAAGTGCATGTAAAGCAAAGCTTTCAAATTCATAAAAACTTTTTCTCTTTTCTGTTTGTACTCTTTCAAAAATTGAAAACTAGGCAACCCCAAATCAAAAATATTTTTGTATTTTTCTTTTAATATTTCAAAGCAAACTATGCTACTTTAAAATAATGCAAGACCTTACTACTAAGCTACTTGAACATTTTTTTGTCTTTTCTGATAAATGTAAAAGAAAGAGAACTTGTACAAAAGCAAGTAAGATCTAAAATGAAAAGTGTGCGTAAGACAAACGCCTAAATGGATCAAAACAAACAAATCAAGAGACTCGATAAAGACTTGACTTACCAATTTTTTGCAAAAGAAAAACTTGAGGCTTGGAAACAAACTAGAAAAGAAGCAGGGAAAAGAGACACTTGTGACGGAAAGGCAGACCTAAATAGGTTGCTCCTAAGTATCAAAACCCTAAGAAAAACACTAAGCCAAGCAAAGAAGTAGTGCTGATACAAAATCTGAAGCACAATGGCTTTCAGTGAGTCTATACAAAATCTGAAGCCTGATAGCTTTCAGTAATACAAAATCTGAGGCTCACAAATATCTCAGTACATATATAATATCATAAAGCCTAATGCCTGGCCCATGCACCCCTGGGTCTAGCAGCCCTCACTTGCTGGCTGTGGAAACAGTCAACTGCTCTCACTACCTTGCGAAGCAGCTCGTTGAAATGCAAGGTCACACCAACCATGTACCTTTGCATGGGCCTCGGTAACTCATGCATTGCTAGATCTGGAATGTCTAATTTCAACCTAGTAAAGTTCTCATAGACATCCTCCATCTCTACGATGCCATCATGCATGGCCGGGGCTACAGCTGGTGCCTCACCCATCCTAGTGAGAAGTGACACTCCCACTAGTAGTGAAGGGCCCACATCTGCACACACATGTTATTAAATCATCAGCACTACCAAAAAAAATTATAAATACACAAAATGAAAAGTACAATGGTCATTGTTCTTACTGATATCTCCCCACTATGCTCCCTCAAGAAACACCAGGTCTAGATCCTCCCTGAATTCCGTACCACTGTACTGATAGTCCTTGATCATGAGCAGCTGGCGTTCCAGCCAGGTGAAGAATCTGAAACCATACTTGATGATCGGACCCCCACCACCATGGTGGGCCCATCACCTCCATCCATCGAGCCATATGTGGATCTCTGACATCCCTATCATCTAAGGTCACCTATGGGCGTAAGAGAGGTACCCGCTCCAACAAGAAAGAGATCACTACTGATCCGTAACCAAACTGCTTGAGTTTACCACGCCGACACTTGATCGGCTGAGGTTGAAGGTTGGTGAGGAGTCCCTCACACTTGGTAGCCATATGAGCCACTTGGATCCCTACTATCCTCACTATAGTGAAGAGTATGGTGTGCAATGGACGTTCTCGAACCTCCTTAATGGGAATTTTCCCACTAGAGGCACGGGTATGTGGAGTACAATGATGGGCAATCAAGTCATCCACCGTCTGGTCACTCCCTCGTGATTCGGTGAGAGACACATTATCCCCCCTCAGGGATAGTCCTATCAAGAAATAGATGTCATCAACATCTATATTCAGTACATGCTCCCCGATCATGAAGTACTAATGTGTTGCATCCCAACTCCGGATTATATGCTCCAGTAGTAGGACTTGGGCCCTCATGCCCTGGACCTGGAAGGACTTCAACAGTCCATACTTTCTCAATGCTTCCACACACAATGGATCATTTTCCGCTTGTACATCTTCTAACTCGTGTTCATGCTCATGCCATTATAGAACCATGGTGACGGCCACAAACCTGTTAAAGGAAGCAATTAAACATTATTAGAACTCACCCAAACCATTCAAATTTTTACTTGTGGGATAGGTTTTGGGTTGAACATGGACGTTTCCATCGTCGCACCCCGTCATTTTTGACAGGGTGCCTTACGGGATTTGCGACGACCCAAGTTCATCACAGTTCCTGTAAAGTTGACTTGCGATGACCCGAGGGCGCAAAATCCCCTCATAAATCAACTCAAAAATGTAAAAAATGAACAAAAAATGAAATTGTAAACCACTGTAAAGATGCTGGCTGAGATTTAGGTGTCACATACCCCAATTTTGCAAAAATAATGTAATTATTTTATTATATTCCTGAGACATTATGTTAAATTTAATGCTAAGTAGGAATTGATGACTCAACGGAGTCACCAGAAATGGAATGTAATTCTAAATATTTTATTATTAATAAATAAATTATGGAGACAACAGCATGGGAGAGATGTTAAAAGAGGTTACTGGTCTAACTGGTGGATGGAACTAGGTGGAAAGGCAAAAGACAAGTGGCAGCATCCTCAAACACTTCCTAAGTTGCAGGTGACAACTTCCCTATATTTTGGGGTCATGATTCCCCAAGAAAGTGGAATCTGAGCAGGTGGCTCATTAATGACAGTTAACCCAACAAAGACCTAGGCAATCTTTTAAATAGTACTCAATGAACTGAGCTGAGCGTTCAACATTGTTCTGGAGGGAGAATACATTCAGGTGAATGCTATTCAGGAGTCCCATTGAGGAAGAGGGAAATACAGTAAGGAAATTGTTTGAGTGGGATGCTGCAGTAACTTGGTTCCAGTTTAGCTATTTTGGCTGAGTGAATTGTTTTGTTGCACCTAGTTCCAGCCAGGAATATCAGAGCAAGCTCGGGGGTCCTGAGAAGTGTTGTCTGGGCACTCTCCAGGAGTTGGTAGGGAGGAACAACCTCCCATTGCTGTTGTTGTCTACAGTTGACACAGGTTCTGTCACTTAGTCCTGCTGTTTATTGAGTAAATATAAATGTAGATTATGACTATCTCCTCTATGTCTGAACAGTAATTATTTTAGTAAAAGTTAGCATCTCTGTATTGTTAGTAGATAGATTCTGCAGAATTATTATGTCTTAGAAATTTCCTAATATCACTATTATTTTACAGTTCAAGTATTTGTTTTATGCGTGATACGCTTTGATATTTTTATAAGTTATAGGATGTTATTGTGATCTTACACTTGGTTATTACCATAGTTAAATAGATAAGTATAGGCTAATTATACAGTAAATATTTTTCTGGAAATAAACTCGTTAAAACAATTGTAGGAACAGAAATATAGATAACCATATAGCCACAATAAAATTTATTATCATAGATAATAAAGCAGATACAAACCCTAGCTAACAAGTGTATAGGCCATTATCTATCACAAGAATGGACGATCCAAATTATTTTAGTAAGGTTATTATTTTACTGACAGAACCTTTATTGACTCAATATCAAACCGAACCACAGTTTATCCATATCCTTCACCCTTTTAACTATTTTCTTTCTATCGACAAAATCTTAACTAAACAAAACAATTGATCATTTAAACAAGCAACCGTCGGCAAAATGTTTGACTTAGTTATTAACTTTCAAACAGAAGGAATTAAAGACAGAAACAATAACTAGCTCGAGGCCGAGCTTATACAAAGTAGTAATATTATTCCCTTATAAGTCATAATCATTTTAGCAGAATCGTATATCTAGCTCACTGTCGAGCTCAAATCCTTTAGTTATATATTTCTTGTGAATGTACAGTACTGACAAAGTCCTACCCTAACAGTACATAAATCATCTAACAAGGCAATACTGTAAAATTAGAATGGATTTCTATCCTAAAATTAAAAATATATGCCACACATATCAGCTTGAAACCTACAGGAGACTTTTAGACGTAGCATCCTAACAATTAAATTCATACAATAGTTTTATCTACGGCCGTAGTCTTTTTATTTATATAAGCATTCAACATAAATCTTTGAACCTGGAACACACACACCATACATCGACTCTATCTTACAGAATGGCTGTAACAAATCATTTCTTTATAAGTTACAAATTATACAAGAAAAACGCAGGAGCAAAACCTTTGATATTACAGTATCCAACCTACGGCTGAGTTCACAAATCCTTCTAAAACAAAGATTTAGTTATTATAATATAGAACATCCAATTCAAAGAACAACGCAGACATCGAATAGGCTTCCATATAATACACAAGCTATATTAAGATAATTTCCGAAAAAACACGGGTAATAAACCCCAAACAAAGTACAGGTACAGTATAAAACTCGAGGCTGTAACCCTATCATCCTGAGTAGGCTCATAGCCTTACGTTATACATAAATTAAACCCTAAACAGCTTTAGCAAAAAGAATTATTTTACAAATGACTGAAGTCAGCCTCAAAACCGAACAGCACAGAGCTAGCCACAAGGGTGTCCTTCATGACCAAACCAGACAGACAACCAACAAGGAGGAATGCCATGGTAAAAGACCAGGCTTACCCGGTTATGCAACCAATAGCCGAAGCATGAAGTCACCCATTGCGAATGGAGTGCGAGCCTGCAACAAAACAAAACCCTTATCAACAAAAATCATTTATATATATAGAATTGACGAGCTTTAAACAACTTATCGTATTCAGAAATCAAGGTTGAAACTTATAGCTTACCCGAGGTTCGAATGAAGTCATGCTCAGTAAGAAGACTGGTAGCCATGAGCAGCAGTAGGGTGAACCCTCTCATTTTCACCGGCACGAACCAGCTGACTGATAACAAGGAGCTTATGCAACCGTGGAAGCTTCAAACAGAATCAAGCTAAAAACTTAAGGCCACGCCGTGACAGGGGTTCCACAGTAAACAAACGAAAATACAAACCCCAGACTCTTGACCTGTTACAATTGCCAAGCAACGAATACCAATGACGCTCAGATGAAGCTATGGACAATATGAAAGATGAAGCAGCATGCAAGCTGTTAACACATTGCAACAATGGCGGCCAGACTGATAAATGAACGACAAGGATAAACCCTAGACACTATAACACTCCTTAGCTGTCAATAGTTAATGATAAAGACTTGCAGACAATAACATTAAGCAAAGGAATGACAATAGCCCGAGAACTGTAACAACAAACGCCACCACACAGCTTAGACCTGGAGAGGTTGCAGAGAAGGACCTGAGCCCGAAGGCGAAGGAAATGAAGAGGTAGGGTTAGGTCTAGTGATTTATATCACCCAACACTTGGCCCTCGATGAAACACGTAGCAGTTTAATATTTCAGAACTGTGGGTCGAGGCTCTATAGTCCCACGAGGACTCCCAATAATTGAAAATCATTTAAAACAAAATAAGAATACTCAATTATGGTAATAAACCATAGTCCCAAACTACCAAAACTTCCACGATAGCTCATGCTTTGATTTGGTATTGGGAACCATAATACCTGGACCTTCAATAATTGCAATCATGTTAATGATATTAAAATTTAAAGATCTCAATGATATCCTTATCATTATTGACAATAGAACTCATAATATTTGTTTTTAGTTAAAGAGATTATTATAAGATCTTCATAATAATTAATACATAGATCATTCTTATAACGATCAAAAACCCTTGAATGAAGTCTTAAATACATAGTATTATTCTTCTATAAAAGAACTTGTTTAAACAATAGCAACCGAGAATAAGATTGGATGTATGTCTCAAACATAGAACATTTGATAAATTATTTTCCAAGATGGTAGCCATCAAGTAAATCGATACTAGATTCCAAAATGGTCACTAAAAATTTATAGCCATCCTGATGCGACAGAACAAAAGATACAATATCTCTATCATTTCTCTAAGTTACTGTAGAGAGGTAGAGCATAAATAAATGACATTCTATATTGAGATAGTATTGCAGGGATGAGTAAAAACTTGTTATTGATTCATGATGGAATTTTAACTGGCAGATAGCAAATTATGCGACTTATTGTTATTTGCTTAAGAAAGAATAGACCTGTGTTATCTTTAATACACAACGTGTTTAATCAAGTATGATAATGAAAACCAAGCACAGATTTCATTTAAAGCAACTACTTAAATCGTAAACAATAGAAGGCAAGTATCGACGAGTCATAGTGATATCTTGAACTCCCAAGCTGTGCAATTAAAAGTATAAAACAAACTTTGTTCTAAATTTTGAACTGAGCATGATGTAAAAGTATTCTACCTTAAAAAGCTTGATAAACCTGGTTAGCATCATTAGACTTATTCAGTGAATGAGTTGGTACAGCTAATTTGACTTATGATGCTTTAAAGATTATTGCGGCGACCCGACATTACCTGTATATCTGTAAGCGAAGAAAGAAATTGTTGCATTAGCTCGAAAGCTAAGTAAGCCAGTCCATCATGGCATTTTCCCCCTTGCGGTTGAAAAAAACAGAAGACAATCAGCAACATTTAAGAAACTCATAATAATATTTAAGTACAACAAAGACCGTTTAGACATCCGAACCATCACATAAGTTAAACAAATAGTTAATTGACTGCATTTAATAACATTTATTGCTATCTTAAAAATTTTAAATTTTTTTGAAATTATCGGGTTTTGACATTAGGTTTACCTACTCCTGGCGATACATGAAATGGTCACTTGTAGCTTCGGCAATCACGAATGAAAATCTACTCCAAATGGCACTTTCTTCTCCCCAAACTTGGAAAATGTGTTAGGAACCCATGTCAATCTTTCTATTTACTTTGTTAGTATATTGTTGTTGGACGCATATGCTTTGTAAGTCGTCCTATAGTATCTGTTGATCCATAGTTTGTCTTGTTGTTGTTGGATGCATATGCTTTGTAAGTCGTCCCATAGTAATTGTTGATCCATAGTTTGTATTGGCCCATGGTTTGTATTGACACATGGTATTGACCCATGGTATTGGCGCCTAGACTTAGTATATAAGTTTGTGTTGAGACCAATGAAGGTACCGTGAAGTTATTGTATTGATCTTGCTCAAAGGAGGTTTCCCCCTCGAAGTGGCCTGCGATCAATAAAAGTGATTCTGAGTTCTAATATTTCTGCTATCTCGTGTATTTTCGTTAATTAATTGTTGCAAGTTCTTCACATCTAGTATGAGAGCACTTTCTTGGGCTCGCTGGGTGAAATTTCTGCCAAAAAAATTTTCCCATCTATTGCAGCTTCGGATTTGGGAATAATCCCTATCCGCTTAACTGTGGGAAGTACTTGGGCATATGCCCTAAAACTCATTGTGAGGAGTACCACAGGAACCCCAAAGTAGCTGACCCATTGAGAGGACCTGCTAGGAAAAAGGGCAACGACCCCTACCTGATTGACTAGTTCCCACCCGTGAGGTAAACCAAGAGCTATTGTTTGTGGTAAAGCAGTTATCAGTTTTACCTGAGTTGTGGAGTGAGGGGTACTGCCCCAATATGCAAGCCGTTAGACAGCATTGGTGGCTCAGTATAAAATTCTCTGTTTTCACCATATCTCTCTTGTTTTAACTCTGTTTTCCCTGAAACTTCACTGACACCCTTGCAATCCCATTCTGCATATTTCATTCTTGAGGACCCTATCCCCAATTCCACTTCCCAAAGCCATAAATCCCATATTTGTGTATTTTTAGGGTTTGCCATAACTTCTTCAATTTTCACCCACTCGCCTCCAAATTTTGCCACCGTGTTCATTCCCTATTTCCGCTTCTTTGTCCCTCTTTGACAAATTTTCTCATTCTTTCACCCCACTTCTAAAATCCCCATTTTTTGATTCCCTGTCCATCAGAAAGTGTCCAAAACCTAGTCAAACCCCAATTACCCCTCCGATTTTTTCCCAAATCCAAAATTCCCTTTACTAAATAAGCTTTTGTTTGTGTTTTTCTATCCATTCCCCTCCCCCCCAAAAAAAAAAACTCCTGGTTATGGTTGTCACCCACGCAGGAGCAAAAACCATGGAGGAAGCACTTGCAGCCATCCAAACCAAAATCCAAGATCTGGATGAAAAATTTCTCAGCCTCCATCTTCAACATTCAACCATGAACAATATCCGACAACAAGAATCTTCTGCAGCCAATGGGTTCTCTTCTTCCAGCAATTTTCGTGGTCCGAAGCTTGAATTTCCTTGCTTCAATGGTACTGATCCAACTGGATGGATCTATCGTGCAGAATAGTATTTCAGTATTCATAATACTTTTGATGTCCAAAAATTTCCACTTGCATCCTTTCATTTGGAACAGGAAGCCCTTCAATGGTACCGTTGGTACATCAAGGCTCATGATGAGCCAAAATGGACAGATTTTTGCCAACTCCTTTTGCAATGATTTGGTCCTAGTGCTTTTCATGAGTTCACCGGAGCACTCACTAAACTTCGTCAAAGTGGCACTGTGAGAGAGTATCAAACAAAATTTGAGAAACTAGCCGATCACACAGAAGGATTGTCTGATGAATTCTACAGGAGTTGTTTTATCAGTGGTCTTAAGGATGAAATCTGGTCAGAGGTTAAAATGTTCTATCCCAAAGCAATGATGGAATTCCTAGGGTTGGCCAAGTTGGCAAAAGACAAGATTGCAGCCCAACAACGCTCCAAACCCGCTTTTGTTCCCTTTCGAAATATGGGTTCTCAACGACCTCCCACCCCGCCAGCTCCTTGACCAACTCCTATCAAGCATTTGTCTGAAACAGAGATGCAGGCATGCAGAGGAAAAGGGATTTGTTATAATTGTGATGAGAAATTCACTCGGGGACATAGATGTGTTCACCAAAAGCTCTATCTCTTGGATATGGATTCTCTGCCTGCCTCTACAATTGGTGAAGAAACTCCATATACAATGGATGATCAGGTCGACATTCAAGAACCGCCTCTTAACCCCCCATCTTAGGATGAACAACCAGAGATATCTCTCCATGCTTTATCTGACGTCACCACCCCCCAAATAATGCAGGTTAGGGGTTACTTCAAGAAGCTTCCTCTTAGAATACTTATTGATTCTGGTAACACTCATAACTTCATTGACTTTCAAATCACCAAACATGCTGATTGTTTTGTCCATCCTTGCTCCAACTTTGAAGTCATGGTTGCCAATGGGGGCACCTTACCTTGCAAGGGGAAGTGTCACAATGTGCGTATCTCTCTAGAATATTATAACCTGCGCTCTGACATGTTTGCCTTGTCCCTAGGTGGATGTGATGTGGTTTTGGGCATTCAATGGTTACGCAAACTTGGCCCCATATTATGGGATTTTACTTAACTTTGCATGCAGTTTTTAGTCAATGGGAAACAACAAAAATTTAAGGGATTACAACAAGGGTCTCTCCGCATCATCAATTCACATCTCCTGGAAAAGATCCTTAAGAATAATTCACATGGTGTCATCACTCAACTACATTCCATTCAGATGCACCCATCAACGGTCTCCCCTGCTTCCTTGGATAGATATGCATGTGTCCTTGCTGAACCAGTGGGATTGTCGCCTTCAAGAGACCTTTCTGGTAAGAATTCAGTTGCATCTACATCTCAGCAGGAAATGATGGCTATTTTCCATGCAGTACAAAAGTGGCAGCCATACCTATTAGGGAATTATTTCTGCATCAAGACTGATGTCTAGAGTCTGGAAACTTTCCTGGAACAATGGGTCTCCTTCTCAGCACACCTGAAAGGGTTATCCAACTCATGGGTTATGCCTATGCGATCACTTACAAGAAGGGTAAGGATAATATGGTGGAAGATGCTCCTTCTCGCACATTTGATGACCCAGTTTCTCTTACAACTATTTCTCTGCTTGTTCCAAATTGGTTACAATCTGTTCAACAGGGATATCTCTTCTATGAACTCCATGCTTCTTCATTAGTAGGGCACTCTGGGTTCCTCAAAATGTATGACCAGGAACAATATAACTTCTTTTGGTAGGGACTGAAAATGAAAATTCACCAGATGGTGGCTGACTATGATACTTGCCAGGTCAACAAGGGTGAAACAACACTCCTTTCTGGACTGCTCGAACCCTTTCCCATCCCTACACAGATTTGGACAACTATTTCTATGGATTTTCTAGAAGGGCTCCAATGGTACAATACCACATCTAAAAGGACACCATATGAAGCAGTCTATAGACAGGCACCGCCAATTCTTCTTCCATACACCCTCAGCAGCTCCCTCGTTTAGGCATATGACTCGGTTCTTTGAAACTGCGATCGGATTCTTCTCATTCTGTAGGACAATCTTCACATGGAAAGAATTCAATTGAAACAACAAGCCGATCAGCAGCATTCTAAGCACACTTTCACACAACTAATATGGTTCTTCTTCATCTACAGCCTTCCAAGCAACTCTCCCTGAAACTCACAAGGCGTTAGTGGCTCGGAATGCAACCCGAGGATGCTACAGGGGAACCACTCCTATAAATTATGCATCAATTTCCACATCTAAAGCTTTGAGGACAACGCTTTTTCTAAGGGAGAGGGGATGTTAAGAACCCATGTCAACCCTTCTATTTACTTTGTTAGTGTATTGTTGTTGGACGCATATGCTTTGTAAGTCGTCTCGTAGTATTTGTTGATCCATAGTTTGTCTTATTGTTGTTGGACACATATGCTTTGTAAGTCATCCCGTAGTAATAGTTGATCCATAGTTTGTATTGGCCCATGGTTTGTATTAACACATGGTATTGACCCATGGTATTGGTGCCTAGACTTAGTATATAAGTTTGTGTTGAGACCAATGAAGGTACCATGAAGTTATTTGTATTGAGCTTGCTCAAAGGAGGTTGCCCCCTCGAAGTGGCCTGCGATCAATAAAAGTGATTCTGAGTTCTGATATTTCTGCTATCTTATGTATTTTCATTAATTAATTGTTGCAGGTTCTTCACAAAATGACAATGGTAACTATTTTTGGTCTTTTTTCTATTTTATAAACAAAAAAGGAATATTCTTTTTCAAATTTAGATGCTCTATGGGTTATTTGCTATAGTTTGGATTATTTTACTGTATTTGAATGCCCGGTTGACTATTTGACCTAGTTTTCAAGCATACAAGAGACATTAAGTGTTTCATTTGTGCCATTTTTGCACAATGGCGATCATCTCATAAATGTTGTCAGGTATGAACAACCTGTTGAGTATTTTTGTTGTTATTTTTGCCATTAGAATTCGATTATTTAATGATGACGAGCAAACTCTTTGTTCTTTCTCGTGCTCGTGAAACCATTAGAATAAGTCACCGAGTTATGATTTATCACTTTTTTTGGGCTCGTTAAACTCCTGCGAAAAAGGAACCCCCCCGGAGTCTATATTTAATCTCTTTTCAGGCTCTCGAAATATGAAAAGATTGCCAAGCAAACTTGTCACGTTCGCGCTTGTTAAAGAATTTTAATGGTCATCTCCCTGGTGATAGTTTACCCCCTTTTTCGGACCAGGGAGCACTATTTACGAAAAATGAATACTCCAGCCAATCATGACTGGAAGAGTCCTCTCTCGCATTATTTTACCCTTTTTCGGGCGAAGAGGCTAACCATATGAAAAAAGGACCGTCAAAGTCTTCTTTAGTTCTTTTCAGACTCTCTAAACATGAAATGACGATCGAGTTTACCTTCTATGGACTCGTTAAAATTTGACATTGAAGGGCCCGCCATGGGATGAACCCCTCCTCTCCCAGGTTCAGAAAATATTTGGTATTGGACTCATCTATGAGATGAGCTATACCGGGCATCTGGTTACCCTCATCAAGCTCGTAAAAAACACATGAGGTACTCATTAGTCATGATGGGGAAAAAGGAAAGCTTTTATGTTACACTTTTTCCTTGTGGCAGTACCTAGTCGTTCTTGAACATGGCACTCATTTGCATTTGCATACAATACTTGGATCATCCATTTGTCCTCGAGTTTTACCCACTTCCTGAGTCTTGTTACTCCTTTGGGTCATTATTGGTAGGCGGTTTGATGAGGAAATGTCGCAGTACTGCCGACGCTGTGACACATCGGATGAGGGCGTGGAAGGAGTATTTTGGGTTTAAGTATACCGCAGTTGGCGGGTTTTGGGTCACTTGGACCACATGTTATGTAATTTTGAGTCAATTGTGCCGCGGTATGCGGGTTTTTGGGTCATTTGGACCATGTCAGTTAGATATTGGGTCATTTGTCCATAGTGTCGGTTAGGAATTCGTTAGTAAGTGGACAAACATTGTAATGGTAGAAGCCTATAAATAGATGAGAGTTGCAAGTGTTAGATATACATAGATAGAGAGATAGATAGAAGACAGAAAGAATAGTAGGCGAGAGATAAGGAGATGTATGTGTATGGAGATCTATGTTTTTCTTCTAGTATACGACTGCGACAGTAATACAATGATGATGTTTTGGTACAATCTTTGTGCAATGTTGCGATATATGAATGTTGTTATATTTTATTGATGCAATATCTGCTTAATGTTGCCGTGATGATAAATGTTGCAATTAAGTAATATGTTATAATTCCATGTCGAATGCTTAAAGTTTCTGGTTAAGTACTGTAATAGAGCTATTCCGTGCAGCCACAACTCTCCTCCTCCCTCGGCAGAAACATGGTTCCGTCTACTCTTCCTGGACGCCTAGGGTGAGACCTCATCCTCTCTACAGGTGTTGTTGGGTGGGCTCAAACCTACCCAGGTCGGTGCCTAGGGATATTGTGGTATGTGTCGACAGTGAGGCGAACCCCTGTCGACTGAGTTCGCGTTGGTCAACAAATGGTTCTGTTGCTAGGACCGTGTGCAGAGTAAAAGGAGGTCATGTTGTGGCACCCGACGAAGCAAGAGATACAGAGCTGGTTTGATCAGAAATTACAGGAGTTTGCTGAAGAAGAAAGCCCGAACATGCGACTGACAATAGATCACTGGCTGGGAAGATATATTCACGATGGTCTGCATGAATGGTTTTTTCGGTGAATTCCCGGTCATTCTGTACGAGTGGTTGTCAAAGCTGACCTTCCAGAAGAGGAACTTCCAGGGTGGTGAGCTGACGGCTTGGACCCCGGAGTTGAGTCAGGAGCTGCAGGAAGTCGATAATAAGGCATCGCGGGCTGTCGAAGTTTGGCTTGATAGCATCTTGGAGGGATATATCACTGAATTTGTGGTCGACACAAAGAAATCCTATAGTGAAGCTAAAAGATACTTCTTCCGAGGACCAAGGGGAAGGTTTCTGCTGTCGCTCCAACTGTCGATTAAGATGCTAATCTACAAAAAAGGTATATTAAAGATGCACCTTGATCAATAGACAGCCTAGTGGGTGGAGGCCGTGGGTAACGCGACTGCTGGGGAACGATACATGGAATGGTAAGGGATAGATGGGTGCAGACCATGAGGAGACTGTGAGCGAAGCCAAGGAAGAAAGTGGTCTTACAAGAGGAGGAGCGAGGTTTTGACAGGAGAAAAGGCAGAGGATAGGAGAAGGTCCTGCTGCGATCGAACCACAAAACCGAAAAGGAAGACCACACAGGATGAAGCGACCTCATAGTCCTAATAGGGATGACTAGGCTACACCCAGGATAGAGGCAGGACCAAACCCCGACACCAACGTACCCACACCTTCGCTCACTAACTCACAAACAGCCAGAAATACCACTTCGACACTGCCAAGTTCGTCAATTCCGCAGAAATTAATTAGTAGTAGCATAGAAATAGGAGGAAGGAAGCCCAGAATGGCAGGCGATGATGCTAAGTTACCGTTGTTCCACAGAAGTGTGACAAACAACCCAGAACAGTATTGATTTTTGTGCGAAGCGGTCTGGACCATGAAACAGATCACTGATACCGGTGCTAAGAAAGGACAGTTAGCCATGACTCTGTGAGGTCATGCATTATAATGGTTCATGAAGTTTATTCTAGTCCCTACAGGGGCCCCAGAGAACTCACTAGATGAGATTCGGGATGGGCTGATTGTTGAATTTAGACGGCCTAAGTTGGAGGCTCAATATATTACTGAATTGAAGGAAATTAAGCAGTATCCCAATGAGACGGTATGGGATTTTGACCAATGATTCAAGACGCTGATGGAAAAAGTTAGTTTCGATATGAGCATCGTCCAACATAAAGAATGGTTCATTGCGGCACTGCTACCCCACATTCGGCTGCTGTTGATGTAGCAAAACATATCGACACCTAGCAAAGCTCTAGAGATTGCAATACGCTTGGAGGTGTCACCAATTGGAGATAATGCAGCCGGGATGTCACAGATACAGACATAGCTCGCCAACCTGACTATACAGTTGCAAGATTTGAAGAAGAACAAGGAACAGTGCGATGAAGTATGGTGTACGCGATGCTGAGGAGAAGGACATACGAAGGATAATTGCCTGGATTTCCGTAATTATTTGGTGTCAAGTGCGCCAACAACATTGAATGGCGGCAGTATGCCGTGGTGTCGCATTTGTCAGGGGTTTCGGCACAATCACAATAATTGCCCATATATGCAGAAAATGGTCACAACCCCACGAAATCTTTATTGCACATTCTGCAAGTCGATGGGTCACGATGACAAGGATTTTCGTGCATATGGGTTGCTATAGGAGAGGATGTGGGATGCATTCTTCGTCAAGGACGATCAGCGCGCCATGCAACAACCACAACTGCAACCGCAGGTAGCCCAGCCACTACTGCAACCACAGATGCAGTTTGCACCACAATAACAACAATCGTAGCAGTTCATGCCGCAATACACTTCGATGCATATGACTCCCCCACAACCACAGTATGTACAGCAACCGCAGTATGCACCACAAGGGAAAGGGATACCACCAGCACCGATGCAGCAACAGTTTAACCAACCTCAGTACTAGAAGCAAAGCAGCTACCAAGGAGGATACAGGGGCAGACACGGTGGTGGATTTGGTCATGGAGGAGGCGGTCGAGGTGGTCGTGGACCTGTTCAATGTTACCACTGTGCGGTGTAGGGGAATTATCAGCATGACTGCCCACTACTACAGAATTAGTGTACGTTCTGTTTCAGCAATGATCATACGGTTGAGAATTGTCTGCAGTTGATTGCACGATGGCAGGCTGGGAACGCTCCGCAGTTACAGAATCAGGCCTAGCCACAACAACCAGTACAGAATCAGGTACAGCAACCAATACAGAACCAGCCCTTGCGACCACCGCTGAACGCCAATCCAAATGTCAATCAACTGGGGAATCTGCAGCAGAACCAGACGCGGGGTGCAAATATTGCAACAATTTCTGCAGAACCGCGACCACAAGATGCTTCGGTGGCTGTTGTCACTCGTGGAGGCAAGAGGACTGGGGAAGATGGTTCACAACCATTGATTCGGTTGGCTGGTCAGAAGACGGTACCTTTCGACATTGATACTGAATGGGAGACATTCCTAGAGGCACGTCGCACCTTGGATAAAGACTACGGTAAGGTTGTTGTTTGCGATATGCCCCCTGTCTTTGATACGACATTAGACGTTGATCGACCGCCACCACTGGTGACATTGCAAAAGTTTCTTGAAAGCTGTCTGTTATTGGCCTGAGACCCGACTGCCCTGGTTGAGATTGAGGGATGGTTGTAGTGATTTTCGAAAGGACAGCAGGAGTCGGTAGTAAACTCCCTACAGCGACGGAAGACTAGAAAGGAGATGCGAATGAATATTTAGATTGGTGAATATGATGTCGACTCTATGATTCTTGACCTTGGTTTGGATGTTAACATATTAACCAAGCAGGCGTGGAAGAAGATGGGGAGTCCCCCATTGAGCTGGTCTCCTGTGCAGCTCCGGTTGGCTGACCATGCGAAGGTAACACCCATTGGGCGAGTTCTGTGACTCACGATCAATATTGAGGGCATGAAGACTTATGCTAACTTTGATGTCATTGAAGTGGTTGAGGGAGGAAACTCTTATCTAGTGCTCTTAGGGATTGGATGGGCTAATGATAGTGGAGCTGTAATCAACTTCAAGAAGTGCATGATGACCTTTGAGAATCGCGATTTCAGAGTCATAGCCCTATTGGATCCGGCTGAAGGACGCCGATACGTGGAGCCTGTAAAAGATGATTATCCTGCTAGATGGGACCATGCATTTAATATTTCTGAAGATTATATTCATCCTACTGCCTGTGGTGAGTTGGAGTGGCGCAGCGAGAGCTCTGCGTCTTCCAACTATGATGATGCCTTGAGACATTGGCAGAACCGAATGCATGAAGTACCATTCCAGAAATGTGGCTTAGTTACACAATCCTTATGTCGGGTTGCGACAGAAATGATCACATTGCCTATCTATGAGCGGTTACCTGGCCTAACCACCTTTTTAAAAGAATTTGAAGACCATGTCTCAGAACCACAGCGATTGCTGGCATTGGAGAAAGCACTGAAGGCTGCTCCAGCATGCTGGTGGTCGACACATAAGAAATTCATTAATGGTTGGTCACAGTGTCGAAGGTTGATGATGGTTCAGTTCGGCGATACTGAGGTTTATCACACTGGAAAGTATGATGGCTGAACTAATCCCAGTGATCATGTGATGGAGTGCCAACAATTATGGGTAGTGCGACCCAGAGATGAGTTGGTCCATGCTTTTATCCATACTTTGGATTAGATGCCACACTCGTGGTACAGTGCAGCTGAGTTGTGCCGAGACATTACAACATGGGGGGATTTGACGGTCTGTTTCACTCATATGTTCACTTTTACGGATGCCAACCCTGATGTCCATAACGCCTTACAGCTCATTCGCAATGTGGTACTCCAGGTTGTTCCAGCGGCCTACCCTGTCGACCTGCACACATATTGTCAGATGCAGTCTCTCATGGAGTGCTTCAACATCAGCGGTGGTTCAGAGGATGATGATGATCCCCAGAGTGTCAACATTCCTGAATCCAAAGGAAGTCACGATGTGGTCCCACCTGTTGCGCCATGTAATCTGTTTAGTCAACCATTGCAGCTTCGCAAGATGAATATCGGCACCGAGGCTACTCCCAAGTTTGCTAATGTTGGCGATTATTGGGATGATGAGATGATGAGTAAGGTGACTCAGTTACTTCATGAGTTTCAAGACGTATTTCCCATGAAGTTTTCTGAAATGAAGGGAATCCTGGATGATTTAGGAGAGATGAAGATTCCATTAAAACCAGATGCTAAGCCAGTCCGATAGTGACCTTATCGGCTGAATCCGCGACATAAAGAAAAGGTCAAAGTGGAAATTGATCGCATGTTGGATGTTGGTATTATTGAACCTGTGGAAGAGTCTGAATGGATCAGTCCTATGGTGGTGCAGGACAAGAAAACAGGCAAAGTGCACATTTGTGTCGACTTGCGGAAGTTGAACGATGCTTGCTTGCATGACCCTTTTCCGACCCCGTTTACTGATGAAGTACTTGAAGGAGTGGGTGGTTGTAATGTCCCCTCCCATCATACCAACATGATAGAGAGGACATGACACTAAATCCGGGCATCTAGCCCCATATCCATTTAGTAAAAACTCATTGGTAAAAAGACATATACATGTGCATGTTATAGAAACACAGCGGAATTAAAAATCATGTTTAATATCTAATATACATTCAACATTTCTGTGACAGCCATTAAATAAAGACATTGCAGAATTTATAAAAGAGAATACTTATCTTAACAAAGTAGTGCCAAGCAACCAACTATGCATCTGCAACATTCCACCCAACCATAGGCCAGTTGTGCTTATCAACCTCTTGATACAACTGCCACCCCCGAGCTGGGCATGATTACTACAAGGAACCAGGGAACAACAGACTCACACATAGCCAAACATACACCAAGATGAGCCAAGCCAATCTACAATTGGGTTTATCAGGATGCTAGGAAATGGAAAGGAAGAATTGCTAAGCTAGTGAGCTCAACCACAGAGCTATGGATACCTCTACAAGATCTATTTAGCTTGGCACTCACAATGCCTACACACCCCACTCAAGTAAGTATTCCCTTCACAAATTCACAGTCCCTCAAGCCACACCTTCAAATTCTAGAGTGTCCCAGGTGTGCATAGAAGAGTAGCCAGCCCTCTTGATCTTCTTGAGAGGTTAGTCTCCCCACTAGGTTTATCAAGCCAATTCTGTCCACTACCACTCCAAAACTTTTGCTCACAGGTTCAAACCAAAACAGGGATGCACATAACAGCAAAACCACAATTACTGGGCATGAGGAAAAAGCGTTTCTTCAGTGGGATGCCCAAAGAGGAGGTTTCTACCAATTCAGAAAAAACGTGGGAAAGCCCAAAACGAAATGGAAATTGGGGAACAACCCTGGAGAGCAGAAATCATTTTCAAAAAAACATCCATGGGCATTTTGGGGCAAAAAAGACCTCCATCACAGTCCCAAATCGTGGCCCTTCTCTCCCAGCTGCTGTACAATGCAAAAACGAGATCCCAGGCATGGAAAATGCAGGAAAAATGGTGAAAAACATGATGGGGAAAGACCTAGTAGTTCAGACTGCGTGAGAGAGGAAAGACTGTGGGTTCAGAATGGCTTTGGGCACCATTTCGTGGGTGTTTTCTTGCCCAAGGAGACAAAATACGATTTCCCAGGTTGATGGCTTGCCTATACACGAAATTGGCTACCATACCTCTTCATTCCCAAGGCATTAACTGCCTCAACCAATTTCTGGAAGAATTAAATGATTGGGTGCATAACCCAAAATGGGTAGTTGGTGGTTTATGGGTTTTCTCATTGACACATGGATCAACACCATTGGCTCAAGGGTTTGAATAATTTCCCTCCCTATTCCTTGTAGAATCATTCCCCCATCTCTTTGTTGCATTGCATAGCTAGTTGTGGGTATTTTCATTAAAATTCATATTTACATGATGTCTTATTTACATTGTACCTATCTAGCACAAGAACCATAGGGATCTATTTTTAATTGCCGATACATAAAATGCTAAATCAATGGTGGGGCCTTGGCCTTGAGCTCCTCACCATGATTAAATTACAATATTTACATCATTTACGATTTAATGCAAAGGGGGTCAAAATGGGGACATTACAGTGGCCAGGAGATGCACTCATTCACTGATGGATTCTCTAGCTACCATCAGATTCGCATTGCCAAGGAAGATCTCCATAAGACGACTTTCATTATTGACTGGGGTTGCTTTCAGTACATGATAATACCCTTTGGTTTGAAGAATGCATCTGCGATATTCTCTTAGGTCGTTGTTGCCGCATTCAAATATTTTATTCAGAAGTTTTTTCAGGTCTATATGGATGATTGGACCATCTATGGATTGATTCATGATCATCTGGCCAATCTGCGGTTAATGCTTGAGCGATGCCGACAGTATCATATATCACTGAATTTGAAGAAATGTATTTTCTGTGCACCATTTGGGATATTGCTGGGTCATATCGTGTGTAAGCAGGGATTGTTGGTTGATCCAGCCAAAATTGTGCTCATTTTGGGGTTGCAACCGCCAACCACCGTTAAGCAGTTGCACGCAACCTTAGGTCACATGGGATATTATCACAAGTTCATCCGGGGTTATGCTGCGATTACTACCCCTATGGAAAAGTTGTTGAAGAAGGATGCAGCATTCCAGTGGATCCCAGAATGTCAGGATAGCTTCGAAACACTCAAGGCAAAGATGGAATCGGCACCAATCTTGGTCTTTCAGGACTGGAGTAAGGAATTCCATGTCCATTTTGATGCTTCATCGATTACATTAGGTGTTGTGTTGGCTCAACCTGGCGAAGGCGACCTTGATCATCCCATTGCTTTTGCCAGTCGGAATCTGTCCTCTACAGAACGCAATTACACTACCACAGAACGAGAAGGTTTGGCCATGGTTTACGCGCTGCAGAAATTCTAGCATTATTTGTTGGGTGGCCACTTTAAAATATTCACTGATCATTCTGCATTAAAATACTTGGTCAATCAGCCTGTGTTGGGGAGGAAGATCTGCCATTGGCTACTTTTGTTTTAGGAGTTTGATTTTGAAGTCATTGTGAAACCAGGGCGGTTGAATGTTCGACCAGATCATTTATCATGGCTTGACACAGGGGAGGAACCAACTAATATTGAAGACGAGTTGCCGGATGCCCAACTATTTAAAGTTGCCACCGCTGATCAATATTTTGACGACATCCTTCAGTTTCTGGTGACTGGCACCGCGCCCAATGACTTTACCACTACTTAGAAGAAGCAGTTGGTTTTCAACGCTGCTAACTTTCAGTTAATCACGGGAGAGTTGTATAAATTGGGCACTGATGAGATATTGCGCAGATGTGTCTTGCCGCATGAGCAAGAGCAGATACTGGCTGAGGCACATGGTGGAGTAGCAGGAGGACACTGTGTCGGTCGGGCGACTTCCCTGAAGGTACTACGTGCAGGGCTTTGGTGGCCCACATTACATAATGATGTGACAGACTATGCGCGGTCTTGCGATGTTTGTCAGCACACTGGCAAGCCGTCCCGACGCAATGAGATGCCACTGCTACCTCAAGTGACATTGCAACCATTCGAAAAATGGGCTTTGGATTTTGTCGGGTCGATCACTCCACCAGGGAAATGCATAGGTGCGCGGTATATTGTCATGGTGACAGAGTACGTGACCCGATGGGCCGAGGCGGCACCCGTAGTTGATTGCTCTGCAGCAACGGCTGCTCGATTTTTGTTCGACCACATTGTCACTCGTTCCGGCTGTCCTAAGATTTTGTTGAGTGATCAAGGTAGCGACTTTCTTAATCGACCATCAACACATTAACGGAGGAGTTGCAGATACAGCATAAGAAGAGTACATGCTATCACTCATAGGCGAATGGGACGGTGGAGGCATTTAACAAGGTATTGGAGCATGCACTGACCAAGGTGTGCAATGCGAACCGCGATGACTGGGATCTGAAAATCCCAGCAGTGTTGTGGGCCTATCGCACCACATGTAAAAGGTTGACTAGTCAAACACCTTTTAAGCTGGTATATGGGAAGGAAGCAATTATGCCAATGGAGTACATTGTTTCGAGTCTACGCATTGCGGCTGTTACGGGCAAGGATGATGTCGCAGCCTTAGATGAACGTCTAGCGCAATTGGTGCAGCTGGAAGAGGATCGATTTATCAATGGCTTTCACCAAGGGGTGGAGAAGGATCGCTAGAAGGAATGGCATGATCGCCACATCAAAAGTAAACAGTTTCAGCAAGGTGACTTGGTGCTATTATACAACAGCAAGTTTATGAAACATCCAAGAAAATTGCAGATGAATTGGCTGGGTCCATATCACATTAGTAGTATTACTTCAGGAGGAGTGGTTCAGTTGCAATAGTTGGATGGGGAGATACTCCCCAAGATGGCAAATGGTCACAAGTTGAAGCCCTATCGATCTGGCTTGGAACAGTACGATGCCTGAGTTGCATTGGTAAAAAAAAAAAAAAAGAGCATGACAAAAAGAGTGTGTGTTGCAGGTTGTTTGGTGTCCGATGGCGCACCAACGGAAGAAGGAATGCACAAGCAGGGAGGCTTGTGTTGCAAGTTTGAAGCAGTTGGAGACACATGATAGCATTGTGACTAGGATCGACGACGGATTTGGTTGATTACATGCAGAATTTTGTGATGATTACAGAGGATTTGGGGGTACTGGGTAGTGTTGTGACTACCTTCCTGCTAAATTCTTGCGACCCTGTGCCATCATCTCTATACATGAGTTCGCTTGCTAGATTCAGCCTAGTTACCACATGATGATTGTATTTTTTTCACATGGCACGCTGGGCCAGTACGATCAGGAAGATGTGAGGAGATTGCTCACACGTCGGCACATGGGATCTTCGGTGGCAGCATGGTCACCACCCGCTGCGTCAGTTGATGGGTTCACACATGCAGATGCGAGGTACTGGGGCATCATTCTCACCGTCGTGACCCAAGCATGGTCCGACTATAAGTAGCAGAAGCCGACCGTAGTTCAGTACAAAGAAGTCTTTCCGAAATAGCGTGGTTATGCTGGTTGATTAGTTTGCGAGTTGAGTTGTGAGGAATTCCAAGGAGGTTGTGGAAATGCTTCACTTCATTTCCTGTGGCAGCACCCCAGGGGCCCTGCGAGCCTGAACGATGATTGTCCCTGAGCGCCTTGATACGGAGGGTGCATTTACACTGTGGTACACCCGATCCAAGGGCCGGACCAGCATGCTTAAGTACACAGTAGTTGTTCGAAGGATTTTGCTTCTCTTGACCAATGAGATGGTTGGGGCGGTAGCTCCCCCAGCCATAGTAGGAGTCATTTTCCGGTGCGAAACAGATGTGCAAGAGTCATCGGCTCATTTTGCACCTTGGTATTGTTCATCCTTTTTTCCTTCCCATCTGTACCATTCACAGAGACTCGAGGATGAGTTCGAGACATACATGACAGCAAGTCGGGGGCTCCCCACTTTCAGGTAAGACTTACAGAACAGCGAGACGATGATCAGTGTAGCTAAAGGAGTCGGACCACACTGCGTGCTCCAGATAGCAAGAACAGTTGCCATGTCCAATGTCCAGCAATTTACGTGGCTCGAGGATGAGCCACAAGATTGTGTTGGGGGCCTGTTGGTTGGCGGTTTGATGAGGAAATGTCGCAGTACTGCCAACGTTGCGACACATCGGATGAGGGCGCAGAAGGAGTATTTTGGGTTTGAGTATACCACAATTGACGGGTTTTGGGTCTCTTGGACCACATGTTATGTAATGTTGAGTCAATTGTGCCGCGGTATGCGGGTTTTTGGGTCATTTGGACCGTGTCAGTTAGATATTGGGTCATTTTTCCATAGTGTCAGTTAGGAAGTCATTAGTAAGTGGACAAACATTGTAATGGCAGATGCCTATAAATAGATGAGAGTTGTAAGTGTTAGATATACATAGATAGAGAGATAGATAGAAGACAGAAAGAATAGTAGGTGAGAGATAAGGAGATGTATGTGTATGGATATCTATGTTTTGCTTTTGGTATACGACTGCGACAGTAATACAATGATGATGTTTTGGTACAATCTTTGTGCAATGTTGCGACATATGAATGTTGTTATATTTTATTGATGCAATATCTGCTTACTGTTGTCGTGATGATAAATGCTACGATTAAGTAATATGTTATAATTCCATGTCGAGTGCTTAAAGTTTATGGTTAAGTACTGCAATAGAGCTAGTCTGTGCAGCCACAACTCTCCTCCTCCCTCGGAGGAAACATGGTTCCTTCTGCTCTTCCTAGACGCCTCGGGTGAGACCTCATCCGCTCTGTGGGTGTTGCTGGGTGGGCTCAAACCTGCCCGGGCTGGTGCCCAGGGAGATTGCGGTATGTGTCGATAGTGAGGTGAACCCCTATCGACCGAGGTCACGTTGGTCAAAAGTCATTTGAAGAATACTTCCATCATCAGTTGCATTAGGAATTGGTGTCATTCTCGTCATGTCAATACTGCCAAGTCATGCCATGCCCATGTTCAAGAATATTTTCACCACTCATTATCTGCAATTAGTACACCTTCTATCATGTTGGTCTACTATGAGTCAGTATTGCATGTTACTGTACCATCTGATCTACTCCAAACATCTGTTATCGAGTTTCGTGTCGATGATGGTGGAATTCATCATGGCCCTCCTTCGATGGATTCATCCTTGTCGACTTCAACTCGTCATCCAAGGATTGAATCTAGAAACCAACCAAGTACCTTGGGTCTGCATGCCTCAATGGTAGGTTACCTCACTTTCGGCATGAGTTTACATCATTGAGTCTTGATCGAAATATTTCATCATGCGTTCGACTTCAACTCATTTATTCACGCTTGGTGATATGTACTGTGATACCTTGGGTATCATTGACATTAATGGTGATTTCCCTCGTGCTTGATAACAGTATACATCAATGACCGGTAATCAAGTGGTTTCTACCATGTTTGACATCAAGACATTTGTAATCACATGGATAGATTCGTATCATTGTGAGTTCGGCTTGAAGACCCTGGGGAGTCATGTTTTACCCATGTTGCGATGGAGATTTTTTTTAGTCATATTACACGGATCCACTTTTGTATTGGTCGTGGTCGTGTTATCATCTCATCATGGATCTACGCTTATGTATAGTATCCATGATTGTGTTCAGTCGGTCATTACTACCATGGATCTGCATTGTATTGGTCGACAGCCATGTTGTGAGTCATATGAGACTGTGTACTCAGAGACAGTTGTACTGCAGCAGCATCCTTCGTTTGATGATTCCATTTCCATTCCTTCTGTCAAAGCATTTCACCTATCCAGTTTCAACAGCTTCATGATTTGGGGGGCATTATTTTACACCTAAAACTTGCTACCATGAGACTTAGTGTAAACATCCATGAAGTTTCCCACGACTGGAGGGCTTAACTGACCCATTTTTATAAGTCATCGCAATTCACCCTTGTGCAACCTGCGACATCGCAAGTTGTCCTAATGTAGCCTACGACGATGTCAGTTAATTGGATAAAAGTGCATCTTCGATCCCATTCTCAAAGATAAGTGATGTGGATCCCTATCCCTAGACTATAGTGGAGCTGACATTTGGTTCCCTAGCCTCATGGAAGGATCCCTTAACTCTCTCCTTCCATATCTCAACCTATCATATCCTCTTAGTCCTATATAAGTGAAAAACACTCCCATTCCAAAGGGAGGAATTCTATAGTACCTACATGATGGTGAAATTAGCTTAGGAGCTCTCTACTCATCTCTTGGGAGATCCATACTTCCTTTGGAGGCTTTGGCATTGGCTTGATTGGAGAAGGATTGATATGTTGAGTCTTGGTTGTAATCACTTCCTTCTATGTACTTTCCCTTATTATATAGTAATATAAATGCTTTCCACCAAATGTTGTTGCATTGATGATGTTTGTGTAGTTTGCCTGCTTAACTGCTTACTTAGATCTGTTATTGTGTAGATGCATTTTACTACTTGTGTTATTATGTATGTCTTGACAGGTTTTGCAGATGAGATCTGAATACCATCAAGCTTGGAACAAACAATCAAGGAGAAAGGACCAGCGATATGAAAGGTAAAGCATCTAGCCACTCGATCTCTAATTAGATCTAGGGAAGTCATCTTATATTTTGTCTTATTTGTTCTAGTCTTCCATTAAGCTAGGGAGATCAGGCCTTGAGTCCGCTCTTGGTAGATTGTCCATCAAACAGTATGCAGTAGAGATCCTGAACCAGTTCGAGATGATGGAATGCAAGGCCATGGCCACATCTATGGCATCGAACCTAAATCTATTGAGTAATGCTTCATCAGAGTCAGTTGATTCCACAATGTATCGTCAGATGATTGGGTCCTTGATGTACCTAACGAACACAAGACCAGATATTTTCTTTGTGGTGAACACTTTGAGCCAGTTCCTGATGGATCCTAGACATGTTCACCTGATTGTTGTAAAGCATATTATGAGGTACCTGAAGGGTACGATTGATTATGGGCTCAAGTATGATGCAAATCAAAAGTTTAACCTGGAGCGTTATGTTGATTCAGATTGGGTAGGCTATACTGCAGATAGGAAGAGCACTTCGGAGTGCTGCTTCAGTATGGGATCAAGTGTGATCTCTTGGTTTAGCAGGAAGTAATCCTGCGTAGCACTGAGCACATCCGAAGCAAAGTATGTTGCAGCTTGTTCGTCTTGTTGTGAGGCAGTATGTGTAATGTCCCCTTCTCCCATTAAATGCAGGGAAGGGAACGTTAACAACACATCGGGCTTTTGTAAAGACTTAGCCTCAATATTTTTACTCATAATTTCATAAAAATTAAAAACTTTGGTATGCATATTCAATTCAATATAAACATAGCGAAATTAAACATAATACATAGATAGGATGGAATGCATCAACATGTTTATCTCAAGCAAAAAGGTGATTCCATATCAATTTGATTACCATGAATATTTAACATTTAAATTGAACACATTGCAGAACACATAATGTATATAAATTAATTCACAGGGATACTTATCTTGAAATGTAAATGTCCAACGAATGGCTACGTGAAGGCAACTTTCCACCCAACCATAGATCTCTATCCAGCCTATATTCTTTCAGCTGAGAGATCACCTCCGAGTTGGGCTATGTATCCACTAAGGAAGAACTAGCTGGGCTCACTCACAACCATGGTTTCGGTCATTAGCTAAGCTAAGACAACACACCATTGGGTTTATCAAGCATATCAGAAGATAGAGGAGGGTAACGCTAAGCCAGTGATCTCAACCACAGAGCTACAGGCATCTCAAGTGAACTCAACAGTCAGGCACCCACATTACCTACCACATCCAACACAAGGAAGATCCCCTTCTCTGTTACACAGTCCCTCAGGCAACTCTTCCCTCCATTGCTCTTCAGGATGGGCATAGAAAGTTTTAGCTGCTAATCCTTGAGATCCTAGCCTTCACTGGGTTTATCAAGAATACCCAACCCCTGCATAGTCATTTCCAACTTGATTTCTCACCGTTCTGCTCACCAAATAACTCAAATCCGTCACTGGTTTTCTGAGCTGCAAAAAATGGGTTTTCCTATTGATTTCGGGGTAGCTCATGCTCCCACATTCGCCCCAAGGTTCATACCAATGGATCCCCCATTGGATTTCTCTGCCCAATACCAAATCTTGACATTTTTGGCTTCCCAAAACGTGGGTTCTCTCACAGTTGGGATTTCTGGTTTTCTCCCTGCTGGGAGCTCGTTTTTTTTATTTATTTTGGATGGATAATGATGCTAGGTTCCTTCACCATGGAATGGGGATGAGAATGAAGCAACCTCCCACGAGGTTGAGTGACTTCTTGTACATGAAAACAGAGCTCATAACTATCCATACGAATTTCTAGGCTGCCCATGCTCCATTGAAGCCATGGACTGAAATCTCAACCACTTCCTTACAACAGGCATAAATGTCATCTAGGGAAGTCAATGGGTTCTCATAATGACATGTCGCAGCCTAGGGTTTAGTCCCATAGCCCCCTCACCACTCCCTAGTGGATACACGTGGCCCCTTCTCATTCGTTGCCTCCATAGCCAGTTTTGGTATTTATTTCAATATTAAATATTTACATGAATTTACAATATCCCATGGCTTAATAGCACATGGGTAACAAAATATCAAGCGTGTCTAATTCAAATAAAATCCGAGCATAAACTAGCGGGGCCTTGGCCTTGAGCTCCACGCTAGGGAAACATACAACGTGTGTATACAATATTTACATTAGAAGCCAATATTTCCTAAGGGTCAAAATTGGGGTATTACAGTATGGATAAGGAAGCTATTGTCTGATTTATTTGACCTCCAATTGGATACTACTTGTATCTATTGTGACAACCATAGTTGTGTGAAGTTGTCAGAGAACCCGGTGTTCCATGACAAGTCGAAGCATATCAAGATCAAATATCACTATATTAGGGATATGGTGCAGAGAGGAGCAGTGAAGCTCCTGTATGTTGCGACAAATGAGAATATTGCAGATGTGTTGACCAAGCCACTAGTGAGAGTGAAGTTCGAGTACTTCAGAGAGAGGCTTGGTGTTCTTCAGATACAAGATACTTCGAGGATGAAGTAATGGGACACATTTGCAGGAGCCATTCCAAGCATGGTGGTAGGAGGATCCTTCCCATGGCTGTGGATGTAAGTGCTGTGTGATGCGAATCATGTGTGATGCTCTAGATGATACGCATCAGAATGATGCTATGTATATGATAAGGTTGATCATGCAATGATGATATACATTAGGACAATGTTGTGATGATGATCGGGATATCATGTGATGATGATATGCATCAGGACGATGCTATGACGATGATCAGGATGATCATGCGATGATGATATGCATCAGGACGATGCTATGATGATGATAAAGACGATCATGTGTGGTGAGCATCAAGTCGATTCTCCAGATGATGTATTGTATGATGATGATCAGGACGATCATGTGTGATGAGCATCAGGTCGATGCTCCATATGATGTGCATCAGGATGATGTACTATATTATGATGATCAGTACGATCATGAGCATCAGAATAATGTTCCATGCGAAGAAGATGATCAGTGGGATCATGAGTATCAGGATGATACTCCGTGGCCATGGACAAGTTGTGCAGAAGCATTTAATCAACCCTAGAGATCCGGACAGGTTGTGATAGTCACGTCAAAGATCTTGGGATGCTCTTTAGAGATCTTGCAGGTTACAAGACACTCTTTTAAGGTTTTTCTAGACAACATGTAATCCACCCTGGAGATCTGGACAAGTTGTGCTAGTCACGTAAAATATCCTAGGATGCTCTTTAGAGATATTGTACTTGCAAGACACTCTTTTAAGGTTTTATGGAGACCACATGTAATCAGTCCTGGAGATCCGGACAGGTTGTGCTAGTCATGTAAAAGATCCTAGGATGCTCTTTAGAGTGTTCAGATATCCACATCATCATTGTTAGGATTTTGCATGCAATTAGGGTTTGCATGCAATCTCTAGGGTTTGCATGCATCCCAGTCACCAGGTTGATGCCTCCAGCACCTTATCCACTTCCTTCTAGCACCTGGGAGCTTCTTTCTTTAGATTTTTAGCCCTCCTAGTCATGAAGGTGCCCACATCTCACCTACTTCCAAAGAAGGGTGCACTTCCTCACCTACCCACTTAGTTTACACTCAGTTAGCTCCGATTCTCCTTGATTTGAGGCTAGTTTCACTCCTAACTGTTTCACTCCGTTGGACCTCCAGATTGACTAGATGACTTGTTCTGACTTCAGTTAGCCTCCCATGCGCCCTCCACTAAGCCTCCTTCCCTATATCAGTGATACACACTTCAGTTACACAAGTTACACTTAGTTAGACTCAGATTGACACTTGGATGACTGGTTCTTGTGCATTGATGACCACCACTGATTGATGATGAGGACTCCTAGTTGGAGCCAAGCTATGCCATTTATTTAATTCAAATGACCTCCTTAGGCAATTCGAATTGCTCACTCATTATGACATTATTGTCTTGTATTTTCACCATATTGGGATATTGAGCACTGATGCATGTTCTTGCACAGTTTACACCATATTTTCTTAGTTTCATCTATTGTGATTGATTTAATTGTTCATTAGATCTATTGTGACTAATTTTACATGGTATTAGAGCCATTGCAGGGACAAGATCTCTTTTCTACAGGTGTTCTACAAGAATATTTGAGTGAATTTGCTGAAAATTACATAAGTTTTGGCATAAAAGATCTCATGTGCATTCGCTCATGTGCATGCAAAGCAGAAAAATACACTTCCAATCCACTCCAGAAGCTTGAGTTTTCCACATAATTCCTGGATTTGATACATTGGACCCATTCAACTTGTTTGATCTCCAATCCCAGGTGTGATGCAACTCTAAAAGGGTGGATTGTTCGACTTTACAGTTCTTGTTTTCATTGTGATTTGCAGGTTATTATCTCCATCAATTGCATTCGCTACCTTGCTTTTGCAATCTTTTTTACATCAAAGTGCACTCGCTCCTAGCAATGTAATACTCTTCTTCAAAGCCTATCCTCACTCCTTTCAACTATTTTGATTGGAAAGATTATATGGATATCATATTGCGTTCAAAAGGATTCTATAGAGTCACCGTTGGCCTCGAATTGGAGCCAAGCACATTGTCGGAAAGAACCAAACACTACAATAAACTTGATGAAGCTTATGGTCTCCTTTGCCTCTCTATTTCAAAATATCTTCACTTCCATCTCAGCGGATTGAAGACTCCAAAATCAATATGGGAGCAACTTGACACACTTTTTGGCAAGCAGGACGAGCTTAGGGATTTTCAATTAGAGAATGAATTGATTGCTCTTAGTCCTGAGAATTTCGAGACCATCAATTAGTTTTTCACATGATTCAAGCACTTGACCATGCAGTTGAAGAATAGTGGAGTTATCAAATAGGATAAGCAATTGATCCTCTCCATTCTCACCAAACTTGGTAAAGATTATTCAGTATTTGTCTCTACTTTCAATTTCAGTCGGCTAACTACCCCGAATTGGAAGATGCCTACCTTGAATGCCTTCATTGAGTCCGTCACCAAAGAGCATGATAAGCTTATTCAGATGGGGTGCATAAGCTCCAAAGATTCAGCTCTCTTTGTTGGAGGCCCTAAAAATTCGAATGGCAAAGGCAAGCAAAAGAAAGATAAGCTAAATTCGAACCATCCAAGTAAAAAGAGAAAGGCAAATCGACAGATGCACCATCCGGTTCAAGAAACAAGCAAAGGGGTAAAGAGGGCAAAGAAAAATCTAAGTATTCTTATTGCAACCATGGATTTCATCCCGAAAGTTCATGCATGAAGAAAACAATAGATCAAATGGCTCTCCTTTTGGAAAAGAACAACATATGTCTTCCCGACGGTGCAAGGAAGGAGGATAGGAATGATGATCATGAGAGAGGTCAAGCACTCATGGCAACTGTTTCAAAGCCCACTACTCTTTTGATAGATTTCGATGCCTCGAATCATATGGCTGCAAATATTGATTCTTTTTCTTCATTCGATCCAAACAGCTCCATCTCCATCCATTTCGGAGATGACTCAAAAATTTCTTCAAAAGGAAAAGGTACCATCCATGTAGAACATGGAAGCTTCCAGAATGTTCTCTATGTGCCTCCTTAGCTTCAAATCTACTTTTTGTGTATCAAATGATACACACTGGTGAACCAAAGCAAGTTACATTCAGCCCTAATACAGTTGAAATTTTTGATATCAAAAGTGGAAGACTTATTGCAGTCGGAAAGGCAAACCACACTGCAAAATACTATGAGTTTTCTCACTTTGTGCCGCTTGAAAATCCCACTACTCTCCTCAATCATGGAAACGATGTTAGTAGGATTTGGAATGAAAGGTTTGGACACCTTAATTACAAGTATTTTTTGCTTCTACAACATAAATCCATGGTAGATGTTCTTCCACAACTCCGTTCCTCGAAGGGAATTTTCACCGGTTGCATTATTGGGAAGCAACCCAAGCACAGGTTCAACCACGGCAAAGCTAACAGAGCTTCTACAATTTTGGGGCTGATACATTCCGATATCAGTGGTCCGCTGCCCAATATGTCATTAAATGGTTCAAGGTATGTTTTGACATTTATTGATGATCTTTCCCAATTTACTTGGGTATTTTTTCTCAAAAACAAGTCAGAAGTGCTTGAAAAATTCAAGGATTTTAAGGCTTCTGTTGAGACCGCCACTGAGAGCAAGATCAAATCTCTTAGATCTGATAATGGTGGAGAATATATCAAGGCCGAGTTGCTGCAACTTTGTGCCGAAATTAGAATTCAGATCCACCATACAGTTCCCTACACACCCCAATAGAACGGTGTAGCGGAAAGGAAAAATCGGTCACTGAAAGAGATGGCTACTTGCATGATTGAGTCAAAAGGTTTGGATGCAAATCTTTGGGATGAAGCAATTAATATTGCTACATATATTCAGAACCGAGTTTCACATTCCTCCGTGAAAGGTATGACTCATTTCGAAGTATTTTTTGGTCACAAACCGGATGTGTCAAATTTGAGGGTTTTGGGCTCCACTGCATGGGCTAGAATTCCTTCCAAGAAGAGACGAGCTTTGGATCCACAAAGTATTGAGTGCATACTGATAGGATATGGAGAAGAATCAAAGGCATATAAACTCATGGATATCATATCCAAAAAGATATTAATAGAGTGCAATGTGCAATTTGAAGAACCACTTCAAGAATTGCAACTAGTCGAGGAAGAAACTGTCGTTTCACCGCCTCTACCAGAAAAATATTTGAGCAGCACTAATGAAAGTATTGGTTCTGATATTTCTGATATTTTAGAAACGCATGATGGTCATGACATATTAGGTTCAGAATCTGACCATTATGATCCTCCTCAGTTACCGAAGTGGACCCAAAACACTCTTCAATCTGTTGGTTCAAACATTGGAAATCCTGCTGATCCAAGACGAACAAGAGCGGACTTTCAAAGAGCAGGTATGGCTCTTTCTATTTCTGATCCATTATTATCTGATATTTGTTATTTGATGATTGGTTCAGATCCCAAAACATACTACCGTTCCCACTGAGATCCAAGATGGAAAAGTGCCATGGATGAAGAGTACAGTTCTCTTCAAAAGAACAATACATGGGAGCTAGTTTCTCTTCCACCTGGAAGAAAATTAGTCCAATGTAAATGGGTCTACCGCACGAAAGTTTATGTTGATGGCTCTATCAGCAAATACAAAGCTATGTTGGTGGTAAAAGGTTTCTCCCAAGTCCAAGGAGTGGACTACACTGAGACTTTTGCATCGATTGCAAAGATGGATTCCATCCACCTAGTTTTGGCTATTTCTGCATCCAAGCACTGAGAAGTGCACCACATGGATGTGAAGAGTGCTTTTCTACATGGATATCTTGCTGAAGATGTATATATGAATTAGCCAGAATGTTACATATCAGATCCATCATTAGTTTTCAAATTGAAGAAATCTTTGTATGGTTTAAAACAGGCCCCAAGAGCTTGGTATGCAAAGATGGACTCCTTCCTTCTTTCTCAGAATTTCAAAAAATGCAAATCTGATCCGAATGTGTACCTAAAACAAGTTAAAGGTAATTTGTTGATTATTTTTCTTTATGTTGATGATCTTCTCATTACTGGTAGCACTCTTACTTCAATAAACAAGCTAAAAGTTGCCTTAAATCTAGCTTTTGACATGAGCGATTTGGGCTTACTGAGTCACTTTTTGGGCTTGGAGATAGCTCAAAATTTTGATGGGATCACTATATCTCAGCAAAAGTATGATTCCAACCTGTTATTGAAGTTTAATATGGCTGAATAAAAGGCATCCTCATTCCCATTCCTCTCAGGAATCAGTCTTGAGGAGGGAAATTCTACACCGTTTGCAGATTGCACTATGTATCGACAGTTGATTGGTTCACTACTATACTTGACACACTCTAGGCCTGATATTTCTTATGCCGTGAGTGTTGTATCAAGATATATTCAGCAGCCCCATGAGATTCATTGGCGGGCAGCCAAGCAGATCTTGCAATATGTTCAAGGTACAAAACATTTTGGCATACATTATGCTGCAGATTCTGAGCTAGATTTCATTGGTTTTACTGATTCAGATTGAGCAGGTGATAGCATAGATCGGAAGTCCACTTCCAGATATGTTTTCATGATTGTACATGGGCCTATTTGCTGGTCAAGCAAAATGCAGGAAGCCATTTCACTTTCTTCAGCAGAGGCAGAGTATCGAGGGGCAGTCAATGCCTACATTCAGGCAGTTTGGTTACAGGGTATTCTTTCCGAGTTTGGTTTTGGTGGCACTACTTCGACTGTCCTCTTTTGTGACAATCAAAATTCTATCAAGATCTCCACAGATCCAGTTCAGTGGCAGAGGACCAAACACATTGAGATTCACATGAACTACATCCGAGAGCTTGTGCATGATTGCACTATCATTCTGCAATATTGCCCTACCGACGAGCAAATTGGAGACATCTTCACCAAGAGCTTCACTGAGAAGAAGTTCTCTTACCTCTGTTCACTGTTGGGGGTGAGTTCCATCATGGTGGAGACAGATTGATCCATTATTATGTTTAGCTTGAGGGGGAGGGCTTTCTTCCCACTGGGTTTTTCCTCTTTCCTCACTTAGCTTATTTTCAACATTTTTTTTTGGATTATTGTATTGGGGTGACCTTTGGTCTTAGTAACCAGGGCCCTACATTATTATTTTTCACATCATAGTCTAGCTTGAGGGGGGGTGTTCGGATATCCACATCATCATTGTTAGGGTTTTGCATGCAATCTCTAGGGTTTTCATGCATCCCAGTCACCAGGTTGATGCCTCCAGCACCTTATCCACTTCCTTCTAGCACCCAGGGGCTTCTTTCCTCAGATTTTTAGCCCTCCTAGTCATGAAGGCGCCCACATCTCACCTACTGCCAGAGAAGGGCGCACTTCCTCACCTACCCACTCAGTTTACACTCAGTTAGCTCTGATTCTCCTTGATTTGAGGCTAGTTTCACTCTTGATTGACTGTTTCACTCCGTTGGACCTCCAGATTGACTAGATGACTTGTTCTGACTTCAATAAGCCTCCCATGCGCCCTCCACTGAGCCTCCTTCCCTATATCAATGCTAAACACTTCAGTTCCACTCAGTTAGACTCAGATTGACACCTGGATGATTGGTTCTTGTGCATTGATGGCCACCATTGATTGATGATGAGGAATCCTAGTTAGAGCCAAGCTATGCCATTCAGTTCATTCGAATGACCTCCTTAGGCAATTCGAATTGCTCACTCATTGTGACATTATTGTATTGTATTTTCACCCTTATTGGGATATTGAGCACTGCTGGATGTTCTTGCACAGTTTACACCATATTTTCTGAGTTTCATCTATTGTGATTGATTTACTTGTTCATTAGATCTGTTATGACTAATTTTACATAGAGATCTTGCAGGTCGCAAAACACTCTTTTAAGGTTTTGTGGAGGTCTAATGTAAAAGATCCTGGGAGATCTGATAGGTTGAGCAGTAAGCTCGTAAAAGTACTGGGATGCTCTTTTGAGGTTTTGTTGACGCACGTAATCAGCCCTGAGAATTCCACAGGATGGCACGCTCGTAGAGATGATGAAGACCTACAGGAAGCTAGGCCTACATACAGCATGAAAAAGGGTTGGATTTGTAGAACTTCCTATGATGAGAATAATTGAGAGATAGCACAATGATCAAGATGACGAGTACAACAGTAGTGACAATGATACTCCATGATCCAGTGACGATGACCCAGCTCTAGAATTGAATACTTGTGCCAATATGTATTGATGACCTGTGTCAAGAGAATACCTTCCTATGTGAAGAACCTGCAATAATTAATTAATGAAAATACACGAGATAGCAAAAATAATAGAACTAAGAATCGCTTGTATTGATCGCAGGCCACTTCGAGGGGGCAACCTCCTTTGAGCAAGCTCAATAAAAATAACTTCACGGTGCCTTCATTGGTCTCAACACAAACTTATATACTAAGTCTAGGTGCCAATACCATGTGTCAATACAAACCATGGGCTAATACAAAATATGGATTAGCAATTACTACGGGACGACTTACAAAGCATATGCGTCTAACAACAATAATACAAACTATGGATCAACAAATACTACGAGACGACGTACAAAGCATATGCGGCCAACAAAAATATACTAACAAAGTAAATAGAAGGGTTGGCATTGGTTCCTAACATCCCCTCTCCCTTAGAAAAAGCTTTGTCCTCAAAGCTTTAGATGTGGAAATTGATGCAGAATTGGAAGGAGTGGTTCCCCTGTAGCATCCTCTGATTGCATTTCGGGCCACTGACACATTTTGAGTTTCCGGAGGATTGCTTGGAAGGCTGAAGAAGAACCATATCAGCTGTGTGAAAAGTGCGCTCTGAACAGTGTTGATCGGCTTGTTGTTTCAGTTGAATTCTTGCCATGTGAAGATTGTCCTGCAGAATGAAAAGAATCTGATCACGGTTTTGAATAACCGAGTCAATTTCCTGAACTAGGGAGCTGTTGAGGGTGTATGGAAGAATAACTGGCAGTGCCTATCCATAGACTGCTTCATATGGTGGCCTTGTAGACATGGTATTGTACCACTGGAGCGCTTCTAGGAAATCCATAGAAATAGTTGTCCAAATCTGTGTAGGGATGGGAAAGGGTTCGAGCAATCCTGAAAGGAGTCTCGTTTCACCCTTGTTGACCTAGCAAGTATCACAGTCAACCACCATCAGTTGAATTGGAATTTTCAGTCCCTGCTAAACGAAGTTACATTGTTCACGGTCATACTTTTTGAGGAACCCAGAGTGCCCTGTCGAGGAAGAAGCATGGAGTTCATAGAAGAGATAACCATGTTGAACATATTGCAACCAGTTTGGAACAAGCAGAGAAATAGTTGTAAGTGAAACTGGGTCATCAAATGTGCGAGAAGGAGAATCTGCCACCATATTGTCCTTACCCTTCTTGTAAGTGATCGCATAGTCATAACCCATGGGGTGGATAACCCATTTCAGGTGTGCTGGGGAGGAGACCCGTTGTTCCAGGAAATTTTGCAGACTCTGGAGATCAGTCTTGATGCGGAAATAATTCCCTAATAGGGATGGCTGCCACTTCGGTACTACAAGAAAAATAGCCATCATTTCCTGCTGAGATGTAGATGTGGCTAGCTTACCAGAAAGGTCTCTTGAAGGCGGAAATCCCATTGGTGCAGCAAAGACACCTGCATATCTATCCAAGGAAGTAGTGGAGATCGTTGATAGGTGCATCTGAATGGAATGGAGCTGAGCGATGACACCATGTGAATTCTTCTTAAGGATATTTTTTAGGCGATGTGAACTGATGATGTGGAGATACCCTGGTTGTAAGCCCGTAAATTTGTGTTGTGTCCCATTGACTGAAAACTGCATCCAAAGTTCAGCAAAATCCCATAAGATGGGAACAAGTGTGCGTAACCATTGAATGCCCAAAACCACATCACATCTTCCTAAGGACAAGGAAAACATGTCAGAGCACAGGTTATAATCTTCTAGAGAGATATGCACATTATGACACTTTCCCTTGCAAGGTGAGGTGCCTCCATTGGCAACCATGACTTCAAAGATGGAGCAAGGATGGACAAAACAATCATCTTGTTTGGCAATTCGGGGTTCAATGAAGTTATGAATGCTACCAAAATCAAAGAGTATTATAAGAGGAAGCTTCTTGATGTAACCCCTGACCCACATTGTTTGGGGGCTGGTGACACCAGATAAAGCATGGAGAGATATCTCTGGTTGTTCATCCTGAGATGGGGGGTCAATAGGTGGTTCCTGAATGTCAACCTGATCATCTATTGTATCTAGAGCTTCTTCACCAATTTTAGAGGCAAGCGGAGAATCCATATCCAAGAGATAGAGCTTTTGGTGAACACATATATGTACCCAAGTAAATTTCTCATCACAATTATAAAAAAGCCTTTTTTCTCTGTGTGCATGCATATCTGTTTCAGACAAATGCTTGATAGGAGTTGGTTGAGGAGCTAGAAGAATGGGAGGTCTTTGAGAACCCATATTTCAGAAGGGAACAAAAGTGGGTTTGGAGCGCTATTGCGCTGCAATCTTGTCTTCTGCCAACTTAGCTAACCCTAGGACTTTCATCATTGTGTTGGGACAGAACATTTTAACCTCTAACCAGATTTCATCCTTAAGACCACTGATAAAACAACTCCTATATAATTCATCACACAAGCCTTCTGTGTGATTGGCCAGTTTCTCAAATTCTGTCTGATACTCTCTCATAGTGTCACTTTGATGGAGTTTAGTGAGTGCTCCGGTGAATTCATCAAAAGCACTAGGACCAAATCATTGCAAAAGGAGTTGGAAAAAATCTATCCAGTTTGGTTCGTCATGAGCCTTGATGTACCAACGGTACCATTGAAGGGCTTCCTGTTCCAAATGAAAGGATGTAAGTGGAACTTTTTGGACATCAAAAGTATTATGCAGACTAAAATACTGTTCTACATGATAGATCCATCCAGTCATATTAGTACCATTTAAGCGAGGAAATTCAAGCTTCGAACCATGGAAATTACTGAAAAAAGAGAACCCATTGGCTGCAGAAGATTCTTGTTGTCGGTTATTGTTCATGGATGAATGCTGAAGATGGAGGCTGAGAAATTTTTCATCCAGATCTTGGAGTTTGGTTTGGATGGTTGCAAGTGCTTCCTCCATGGTTTTTGCTCTTGTGCG
This sequence comes from Larix kaempferi, assembly GCA_027924585.1. Taxonomy (NCBI): domain Eukaryota; kingdom Viridiplantae; phylum Streptophyta; class Pinopsida; order Pinales; family Pinaceae; genus Larix; species Larix kaempferi. The sequence continues at coordinate 8,957,669 of BSBM01000173.1, read as the reverse complement.
GGTGACAACCACAACTGGGAGTTTTTTTTTGGGGGGGGAGTGGGGGGAATGGATAGAAAAACACAAACAAAATCTTATTTAGTAAAGGGAAATTTGGATTTGTGAAAAACTCATATGGGTAATTGGGGTTTGACTAGGTTTTGGACACTTTCTGATTTATAGGGAAGAAAAAAATGGGGATTTCAGAAGCGGGGTGAAAGAATGAGAAAAATTTGTCAAAGAGGGACAAAGAAGCAGAAATAGGGAATGAACACGGTGGCAAAATTTGGAGGCGAGTGGGTGAAAATTGAAGAACTTATGGCAAACCCTAAAAATAGACAAATATGAGCTTTCTAGCTTTGGGAATTGGAATTTGGGATAGGGTCCTCAAGAATGAAAGATGCAGAATGGGATTACAGGGATGCCAGGGAAGTTTCAAGGGAAACGGAGTGAAAAAAAGGGAGATATGGTGAAAAAACAAATTTTTTTTTCATTCAAAATGGATCTGCTACGGTGCAGAAGGGATCGAAAACAGATGGTTCTGCAACAACGTGGAAGTGATTGGCAACAGATGGATCTGAAACGGCTTTCAGAATAGATCTGAAATGGTTGGATCTGGAACAGCTTTCAGAATAGATCTGAAACTGCTGGATCTGGAACGACTTTCAGAATGGATCTGAAACAGTTCGGAATGGATCTAAAACGGCGTAGAAGTGATCGGAAACAGACCAGCTAAAAATAGATATGGACCCCAGGTATGTTTGGCTTCCTAACAGTTCAGGGTTTTCACTCGGCCACCAATGTTGTCTAACGGCTTGCGTATTGGGGCAGTACCCCTCACTCCACGGCTCAGGTAAAACTGATAATTGCTTTGCCACAAACGACAGCTCTTGGTTTACCTCACGGGTGGGAACTAGTCAATCAGGTAGGGGTCGTTGCCATTTTCGCTCACAGGTCCTCTCAATGGTCCAACTACTTTGAGGTTCCTGTGGCACTCCTAACAATGATTTTTAGGGATTATGCCCAAATACTTCCCACAATTAAGCGGATAGGGATTATTCCCAGATCCGACGCTGCAACAGATGCGAAAAAATCAAATTGACAGAAATTTCACCCAACGAGCCCAAGAAAGTGCTCTGATACCAAATGTGAAGAACCTTCAACAATTAATTAATGAAAATACACAAGACAGCAAAAATAATAGAACTCAAAATTGCTTTTATTGATCGCAGGACACTTCGAGGGGGCAACCTCCTTTGAGCAAGCTCAATACAAATAACTTCACGGTGCCTTCATTGGTCTCAACACAAACTTATATACTAAGTCTAGGCGCCAATACCATGTGTCAATACAAACCATGGGCTAATACAAAATATGAATCAATAATTACTATGGGATGACTTACAAATCATATGTGTCCAACAACAATAATACAAACTATGGATCAGCAAATAGTACAGGACGACTTACAAAGCATATGCGTCCAACAACAATATACTAACAAAGTAAATAGAAGGGTTGACATGGGTTCCTAACATCCTAGTTAAGAGGGAGTGTTGATGTATTTGTAACTTCGGAAGATATTCACTTGTATATTGTATGCATTACATTTGTACTTTATTGTATCCCCAACGGAGATGTATTATTCCTCCGATTGGAAGTGTGGTCATTTGTATTTGCAACTGTTGCAAGTTACATTGTAAGTGTCATAACTTATATTTGATGGGTTATTAGACCACCTTGGTGGGGTCGACCCTATATGATTCATGTGGGTTAAAGGGTTATTAGACCACCCTAGTGGGGTCATCCCAGTGAGAAGTGGTAATGGGTTATTAGACTCTCCTAAGGGAGGTCGGCCCAGTTAGAGTTAAAGACAAGTAAAGGTAAAGTATAAATAGAGAGGAGCACCTCTCTATTTAGTCATTCACTCATTCACTCACTTCGCATTAGTGAGAGAGGAGGAGTGTGCACAAGTGGAGGAGGAGTAGCTGCTACAGACATTTATCTTTTGGGGATTCATCTTGGTGATCTTTGTATTGGTGCTCATTCTATCTCTAAGGAAGTTGCGGGGTTTTTTACCTTCTTGGTTTTCCGCAGTGAAATGATTTGTGTCTCTTGTCTCTAGTCTCTTGTCTCTTATGTTTGATATGCTGTATATGTTGTTCTCTCAGTTAATATCCTAGATCATATTGAATTAAATGATGAAAAACTAACAAACATAACCCGTTTGTTCGAGCGAGATAATGTGAGGGAGGATAGATTTTAATCTAGTAGCAATAAATTTGGTTATGATCTTGTAAATGACATTGCAGAGTGCGATGGATCAGTAATTCTTGGGCTTTGAGACTCGCTCTTCCTTGGGGATCAATGTTAAAAAACTAGCATTGAAAACAGAGAGAGCCATTCTCGACTTTCAAGAGTCTTCAACAATCTACCAGACTTCATATTTTAGGAGATCCCAATAGTGGTGGAAGAAATCCGTTGTGAATCCATCTAGTCCTAGAGCCTTTCCAACCTTCATGTCATGGATCACAGTATTAATTTCCTCTTGGGTGACAGGTCTCATTAGTGTTGGTTGTGGAGCCAGATCTTCCAGTCTCATAGATGAAATTGTCTCAGCTGTGCACCCCGGAGGACTATACACCCATTCTGCATTTTTAGGGGTTTGGGGCAACGCCCCCGAGAAAAAATTTTGGGGTTGTTTTCGTCAGTTGTTTTGCGGGCCCATTGTTTTGGGTATCCTGTGGTATTTTTCCATTGTATTTCCCCTATAAAAGAAAGACATTATAATATGGATAGGGTGAGATGTATTAGGTTTTATGCATTGTAAATATCTCTAAGATCAAGAGAGAGACTGTGAGACAGTGAAGAGGAAGTGCAGCGGTTGTGCTGTAGGTTGTATCCCTTCACTTTGCTGGATGGAATAATAATAAGGACTGGCAACTTCAGTGTGGACGTAGCTTAAGTTGGGGTGAACCATGATATATCTGTGTCTCTCTTGTAATGTGTGTGTGATTATATTTGCATTTTTGTTTATTATTATTGCTCTGTGATCCTATTTTTCTAACAATTGGTATCAGAGCCAAAGGTCTATTTGGTAGATAAACCTGTAGGAAGCTAGGGTTTCTGGTTCGAGTGGGAGCAATGGCAGAAGAAGGAAAGTTTAAGGTCGAGAATTTTAATGGCCAAAACTTCCAGTTATGGAAGATACAAATAGAGGACTATCTGTACCAGAAGGATCTATTCCTACCATTGGGAGGAAGAGCAAAGCGGCCAGTGGCCATGAAGGACGAAGAATGGGAGGTTCTTGACAGAAAGGCTCTGGGAACAATACGGCTGAGCCTGGCTTCATCGGTCGCTTTCAATATCTCAAAAGAAATGACAATGGAGGGTTTGATGAGTGCACTGGGTAAGTTGTATGAAAAACCCTCGGCCTCCAACAAGGTATTTCTAATGAAGCATTTATTTAATATGAAGATGTCTGAAGGTGGATTTGTTACTGATAATTTAAATGAGTTTGATACGGTTACAAATCAACTAAGTTCTGTAAGTGTGAACTTTGATGATGAGGTTAGGGCTCTTCTAATCTTGTGTTCATTTCCAGAAAGCTGGAATAGCTTGGTCATGGTTGTAATTAACTCTGTCTCTGGTTTAAACACCTTGAAATTTGATGATGTTATTGGTGTCATTCTTAGCAAGGAAATGCAAAGAAAAAGCACAAGTGAGACATCAGGTAATGCATTGACCATGGAGACCAGGGGAAGACAAAATGAGAGAGGTAAGAGCCAAGGTAAGCATGGGAAGTCTAAAATGGGCAGATCCAAGTCCAGTCTAGGAAAGATAGAGTGCTGGAACTATGGAAAGAAAGGACATCTAAAGAAAGACTGCAGATCTCTAAAGAAGAAAGGAGATGCACAGAAGGAAACTACTCAGGAAGCAAATGTAGCAGGTGATGCGTTACAAGATGCTTTGATTCTTGCATTAGATAATACTAGTGATTATTGGGTAGTAGATTCAAGAGCTTCATGTCATGCTACACCCCATAGGAAATACTTTCATGAGTATGTTCTTGGCGATTTTGGACATGTTTTATTGGGTGATGATGAGCCATGTAAAATTGTTGGAATGGGTAAGGTATGGATAAAAGTTAAGAATGGAACTGACTGACTGTCAAAATATGTTAGGCATATTCCTGCTATGAAAATAAATCTGATCTCAACAGGGCAGTTAGGAGATGGCGGCTGTCTATCTACATTTGGAGAAAAGTGGTGGAAGATCACTAAAGGATCAATGGTGATAGCAAAAGGAGACAGGGTAGGTATGTTGCATTTATGTCCTCATAATACTGACCATTCTATCTCTTTAGCTTCCACAAGAACAGATACAACATTGTGGCATCATAGGTTTGGCCACATGAGTGAGAAGGGGATGGAGATTCTCCACTCAAGGAAGTTGCTGCCAAATTTGAAGCAGGTAAGTTTGGAATTCTGTGAGAATTGTGTTTATGGAAAACATAAGAGAGTCAAATTTTTCAGGGTTGGGAAACAGAAGAAGAATGAAAAGTTAGAGCTAGTGCATACAGATGTATGGGGACCAGCTCAAGTACAATCTCTTGGTGGCTCTCATTATTATGTTACATTTATTGATGATGCAACTAGGAAAACTTGGGTTTATTGCATTGGACAGAAATATGATGTGTTTGCTACTTTTAAGGAGTGGAAAGCTTTGGTTGAGAATGAGTCAGGAAAAAGGTTGAAGTGTCTCAGATATGATAATGGAGGTGAGTACTGCGGCAAGGATTTTGATAGCTATTGTTCATACCATGGGATTCGTAGAGAGAAGACAGTCCCAGGAACACCACAAGAAAATGGTGTGTCAAAAAGGATGAACAGAACGATCATGGAGTGTGCAAGGTGTATGAGACTGCATGCAGGGTTGCCCTTACAATTTTGGGTGGATGTTGTAAATACTGTTGTTTATTTATTAAACAAAGGACCTTCAAGTGCTTTGGATGGTGGTATTCCAGAGGAGGCATGGACAGATGAAAATGTAAACTACTCATTTCTGAGAACATTTGGTTGTGAAGCATTTGTCCATATTGATAAAGAAAATAGAACAAAGCTTGAAGCTAAATCCAAGAAATGTACCTTTATTGGATATGGGGTTGATGATTTTGGTTATCGTATATGGGATTATGAAAATCACAAAATCATTAGAAGTAGAGATTCCATATTCAATGAAAAGGTCATGTATAAAGATCAGTTGCAGGGGAAGAAACAGGAAAAGGAAAACACAGAGTACACAATACTTGATGAAATTCAAGAAAATGAAGTTCCAAACGTGCCAGAAAATCAAGAACAGCAGCAAGTACCTAAAACTCCTGCAACTGCAAGAAGATCTACCAGGTTAAGTAGACTCCCTGAACGGTACTCTCCTTCAATGTATTATTTATTGATGACTGATTCTGGTGAACCAAAATGTTATGAAGAAGTAATGCAGGTGGAAACTAGAAAGAAGTGGGAGCAAGGCATGAATGAGGAGATGGACTCATTGGTAGGAAACCAGACTTGGGATCTGGTTCAGTTGCCTGCTGGTAAAATAGCATTGCGGAACAAATGGATTTACAGGTTGAAGGAAGAAGAAGGAGGTAAGAAGCGGTACAACGCCAGACTTGTTGTAAAGGGGTTTGCACAGAAGAAAGGTATTGATTTTGATGAAATATTTTCTCCTGTTGTTAAGATGACTTCAATTAGGACTATCTTAAGTCTAATGGCGGTAGAATATTTGCATCTTGAACAGTTAGATGTAAAACCAGCTTTTCTCCATGGGGATTTGGAGGAAGAGATATATATGCAACAGCCACAAGGGTATGAGGTCAAAGGTAAGGAGAACTTGGTATTACAGGTTGAAAAAAAGTTTGTATGGATTGAAGTAAGCTCCAAGGCAGTGGTATTTAAAATTTTATAGGTTTATGACAGAACAAGGTTATAGTAGATGTCATTCTGACCACTGTGTTTATTTCGAGAATCTAGACAATGAAAGATATATTATCTTGTTATTGTATGTGGATGACATGCTTGTTGCAGGGTCTAACATGCAGGATATAAATGTACTCAAAAGGAAGTTATCTAATTCATTTATGATGAAGGATTTGGGTGCTGCAAAGCAAATCCTTGGTATGAGAATAACGAGAGACGGGAAAAATCACAAATTGACATTGTCTCATAGTGAGTACATACAAAAAGTGTTGGAGAGGTTCAGAATGTAGAATGCAAAACCAGTGAGTACACCTTTGGCCAGCCATTTCAGTCTAAGTAAAGAAATGTGTCCCAAGACACAGGAAGAGACTGATTACATGTCCAAGATTCCCTATCAATCAGCAGTTGGCAGCTTGATGTATGCTATGGTGTGCACAAGACCATATATTGCACATGCAGTGGGAGTTGTGAGCAGATATATGAATAATACAGGTAAAGAACATTGGAAGGAAGTACAGTGAATTCTCAGGTATTTGAGAGGTACTACCACTCAGGCATTATGTTTTGGAGGTTTAGACACTGTTCTACAGGGATATGTTGATGTAGATATGGCAAGTGACAAGGATAGCAGGAGGATCACCATAGGGTATGTGTTTACTGTAGGTGGAACAACAGTAAGCTGGATTTCGAAACTGCAGAAGGTTGTTGCACTTTCAATAACGGAAGCAGAGTATGTTGCTATTACAGAGGCTAGTAAAGAGATGATTTGGTTGCAGAGGTTTATGGAGGTAGTGGGTAAGAAGCAGAAGGATAGCAGGTTGTATAGTGACATCTAGAGTGACATTCATCTTGCAAAGAACTCAGCATTCCATTCCGGGACTCAACATATACAACTCAAGTACCATTTCATATGCTCTATTTTGGAAGATGAACTGTTGAAGCTGGAAAAGATACATACTAGCCAGAATACTGTAAACATGTTCACAAAGGTAGTGACCATAGAGAAAATGAGTTCTTGCTCGGTTTCAGTTAGCCTTCTAGCATGAAGGTGAAGAAGAGAAAGTTGCCAAGTCCAAGTCCAGCAAGTGCAGTAGCGGTGGAGTTGTTGCGATCAATCTCCAAGTGGGAGATTGTTGGTTTTGGAGCCAGATCTTCCTATCTCATAGATGATATTGTCTCAGTCGTGCACCCCAGAGGACTGTATACCCATTCTGCATTTTTAGGGGTTCGGGGCAATGCCCCCAATTCATGGGGGTACGGGGGTGGAGCCCCCACAAACGGGGGTTTGGGGGAAACGCCCCCGAGAAAAAAAATTGGGGTTGTTTTCGCCAGTTGTTTTCCAGGCCCATGGTTTTGGGTATCCCGTGGTATTTTCCCATTGTATTTCCCCTATAAAAGAAAGACATTGTAATATGGCTAGGGTGAGATGTATTAGGTTTTATGCATTGTAAAGATCTCTAAGATCAGGAGAGAGACTGTGAGACAATGAAGAGGAAGTGCAGCGGCTGTGCTGCAGGTTGTATCCCTTCACTTTGTTGGATGGAATAATAATAAGGACTGGCAACTTTAGTGTGGACGTAGCCCAAGTTGGGGTGAACCATGATATATCTGTGTCTCTCTTGTAATGTGTGTGTGATTATATTTTCATTTTTGTTTATTATTATTGCTCCGCGATCCTTTTTTTCTAACAATTAGTGCATCACTTTTCTCCTCTGATACTATGGAAGGTATATGTTTGGTGATTTTGTCAATAACTTAAGATCTATCCATTATTGATTCTGAAAGAATGTCCCTGTAATAGTGGTTGAGCTCTCTTTTGATATCCATTGTTGGAAATACTGAGAGGGGGGTGAATCAATATTTAGAACTTTTTACCATTTCAAACATTAATCCCATCAATTAAACACTAATCGTTAAGAACATCATTCATCATCACATAAACCATACATAATGCACATGAGATTTTACGTGGAAACCCAAATGGGAGAAAACCACATAATCATTTTCTTATATAATATAAAGATTACATTCAATGTGTTTACCAACACCAACTGGAAGGAAGCTCCAACTCCCTGATTTTATAGCACCAACTAGAAGGAGGCTCCAACCCCCTAGTTTATCAACTCCAACTGAAAGGAGGGTACAACCCCCTGAAATCACAGGTGCCAACCTGTCCTTGCCCCATCCTTCCTCCCTTATATGAATAAGAGAATCAATATATGAATTTCAATGTCTTTGTCTTTATTCTTGTCACTATAACTGTCAAACTGTCACTATCACTAGCACTGTCATACTGTCTCTATCTTTATCCCTCTCACTGTAACCGTCAAAATGTCACTATCACTGCCACTTTCATATTGTCTCTTTCAATGTCTCTATATCATTGTCCTTATCACTGTCACTGTATCAAGTTGTGCATGCCTCAAGTAAAATTTTCAATATTTCCCAGAAACAATCATCCAAAGATTTCATTTACATATTCAATCTTGTACATCAAATCAAGCGATAGATCTTACACATAATACCATGGTTTATTCATAGAAAACCATCAAGATCTAAGCCAAGATAACAACAATATCTATGCCAGGATAACATCAATATCTATGCCAAGATAACCACCATCATAGATTCCATAACATATTCAATGACTTCACATACCATACCAAGATCAAAGATGAACTCTATCCATGAGAGACATATGCCATCAAAAGAGAAACCAACAAGCATCAACCATACATTTTCCAAGATCAGAATTTGAAGAAGATATAAACAAAACAAAAGAACTTCTAGATCATGTCATCACATATCCATCGCATCAATATTTCCAGAGCCAAAAAAAATTTAGTTTCGATACCGTATGAGAAAGATATGCAAGTTTATGTCAATCTTCTTCTCTTGATGACTGCTGCAAAATTCGGCCCTAGTTGACTGTCGACCTTGTTCAGTGTACTTTCGGCCTATATCACTATTGTTCATTGCTGCAAATTTCACCCTAGATAATATCATCACATATCCCTTTCAACAAGATTTCCAATGAGCCAATAATTTTGCGATTCCGATACCGTATGAAAAAGTTATGCCAATTTTCATAAAACTCCTTCACTTGATCACTGCTACAAAATTCGCCCCCAGTATTTTGTACATTTGCAAAAGAGAAGAGAGAGATTGAATCATGATGAAATGAGATATTTTCTCTTCTATTTATACACTTCATCATACCTTGTAGCTTCTTCTAGGGGCTTCTTAAACTTATCCTTAATTTGTGGATCTCCATATTTTAAGGGGGTCTAGTCAAGGAGTTAGTACCCCACTTCAAGATCCATCATGACATGCCGTGTCATAACTTCAAGATCACTCCATATCTTCTTAAAGTGATCCTTATGACTTTTCCACATCATCATACTTGATTGACACATCATTATTTTTGTGAGGCTCTGTGCCACTTCATGTGGTCCAATGGACCAAAGTACCACAACTTTCGTGGTCATGCGAACCAAACATCATTATTTTGGGGATACTTCAAGCTTCACACCAACTTTCTTTGGGCCAACTTTGGGTACTCTTAAGGGCCTTCTCCACCATGGGTCATGTAGCCCCAAACTCATGGGCACATGGACCAAACATCATTATTTAGGATTTTGTTCACCTTTTATTTCAATAATTCGTAGGGGAAACCTTAGCGACTTCTTTACGGTTTTGGTCCATATGTGTACATCACAAAGTGTCTTCCTGTGAGGGCCATGCGCAACCGCTACACCATAAGGGGACCGCTTTGGAGTACATATACATATAGAATTTGACATCAATGACAACTTTATTCAACAATCCACATGGATGGTGAGAGTATTGACTTGATCATCATCCAGACTTTTAATCCGATTGATATGTCGCTGATGGATCATTGACTGATGAAAGAATCTTGACTTATTCTCTCCCTCTTTGAGCCATTGTAACTTATATTTTTGTCTCCAGAGAATTTCCTCTTGAGCGTATCTTTCCTCAAGCTTTTTTTTTACTTGAGCTTCCTCATCCTTGAGATGATTAGTGTGTCCTTGCTTGTTGTAGATAATTTGAATTTCCTGGAGACGATTCTCCAACATTCTCTGGGATTGAAAGATATTACCAAAATTATTTTTGTTCCAGTCTTTTAGTTTTTGTTTGAGGGCTTTGAGTTTCTGCTGGAATTTATACTTGAGCATACCAAGAGGGATGATGATTTATGTCCACCATTGCTTGATATTTTTCTCAAAGTCTGGGTGGGAGAGCCATGATTTTTCAAATCTGAAAGGTCTGCATTAAGGGGTTCTGGCCACATCCATCCATAGTTGTAGTGAGGTGCTTACAACCTGGTATGGTTGCACCGAGAGTAGCAAGGTGCTTACAACCCGGTATGGTTGCACCGAGAGTAGCGAGGTACTTACAACTCGGTATGGTTGCACTGAGAGTAGCAAGGTGCTTACAACCCAGTATGATTGCACCGAGAGTAGCGAGGTTCTTACAACCCGATATGGGGGAAATGTTGTCACGTTTGTCAAGTTACGCAATGTTACCATGTCGACTCATAACTTATAAAAAATTAAAAAAAGTAATTAAACCAGCCTAGATCCAAATCCTAGGCTCTATCAAGTGCCAAGAGAGATCAAATCTACTTTTTATGTCAGTTATTCTTTATCTTTTTTACTTCTTATATTTCTAATATTTGTTTATTTATTACCTTTTACTTTTTATTACATTTTATTAATGGCCGACAATAATATGGACAAACATGGACAAACGTTACAACATCTCCCTCATATTATTACTTTTTACTTTTTATTATTACATTTTATTAATGGCCGACAATAATATGGACAAACGTGGACAAATGTTACAAGATCTCCCTCATATTATTACTTTTTACTTTTTATTATTACATTTTATTAATGACCGACAATAATATGGACAAAGGTTGCAAGATCTCCCTCATACTGGATTGTAGAGTGCCTCTCGGCGCAAAAATTCATATCGCTCATAAAATAATAAAAAATTACCCAGATATATTAAGCACAAAGAGGGATCCAATTTACATTTTCTTCATGTGTAAAAAATTAAGATAAAAAAAAATTACACCTCAAGGAATTGGATCCCTCTCAATGATTAATAGATTCGAGTTTAAGATGGATCTATGCTGATTATTTGACATACACACATAGTTTGGTCTAGTGGATTCAATAAATTAATAGTTCCTCTTCCTTTTTTCAATTGAAAATAGTTATATATTCATAGGAAATATATAAAAAAGAGTCAGAAAACTACAATCTCATGAGGGCAAAAGCAATAACCGAAGGAAGCCCATTCGGGCAACATGTCCTCCCCAATACATCAGAAGCCACATGGCAGCAAGATGTGACCACACAAGATTCAGTTTAATCATGAAAAAAACCACCAACGTGCCAAAGGTCCACAAACATAATGTGGTAGAGAAAGGAGAGCATAAGAGAAGAGCCCAAAAGGAAATGAATATATACAAAAATACAATAATAGCCAATCAAAACCAAAAAAGGATGCAGTAGAGAAACCAAGACCCCATCACCAACAAGAAGATGCTGGAAGAGGCAGGCGGCCGCGGGACTGAAGCATGGAATGAGACCAAAATTCGAAATGGATGCATCCTGTCTCCACCAAAAGGGCCAACTTAGACAAAAAATCAGCAGGCTCGTTATGCTCCCGATAGATGTGATCGATGATAAGATGGGGGAAATCATGCAACAACAAGTTGACCATATCCTTCCATGGCGATAGGGCCAGCGAGAGGAGGGACCCTCGACCGGAATCCCAATCAATAACAGATCAAGAGTCACCACACAAAAATTGAAGCTCAATGTTAAGATCCTAGTGGGCGACCTTCACTAACATCTCGAGGTTTTGGTGTAACGGTTCGTATCATTTGGTATTAGAGCCTCCACCAAGATTCAAGTCACAGAGTGGGTGGAAACGTCGGCATTGCAGTGTTCGCCCGAGGCTCGTACGGCTCAAAGGGGACACCACCGTACGGGCGCACATCCAGCCCAGAGTCTGGACTGCGGAGCATGGTGGGATGTTAAGATCCTAGTGGGCGACCTTCATTAACATCTCGAGGTTTTGGTGTAAAGGTTCGTATCATTTGGTATCAAAGCCTCCACCAAGGTTCAAGTCACAGAGCGGGTGGCAACGTCGGAATTGCAGTGTTCGCCCGAGGCTCATACGGCTCAAAGGGGACACCACCGTATGGGCGCACATCCAGCCCAGAGTCTGGACTTTGGAGCGTGGTGGGATGTTAAGATCCTAGTGGGCGACCTTCACTAACATCTCGAGGTTTTGGTGTAACGGTTCGTATCATTTTGTATCAGATCCTCCACCAAGGTTCAAGTCACAGAGCGGGTGGCAACGTCGGCATTGCAATGTTCACCTGAGGCTTGTACGGCTCAAAGGGGACACCACCGTATGGGCGTACATCCATCCCAGAGTCTGGATTGCGGAGCGTGGTGGGATGTTAAGATCCTAATGGGAGACCTTCACTAACATCTCGAGGTTTTGGTGTAAAGGTTCGTATCACTCAATGCCTTTCTTCTTAGCAAAAAACAAGGTTACCCACAGAGCCAAGAGTTCCCCTCGGGTATTGGATCCCATGCCCCCATTCATCCAGATTTTGACGAATTGCACCTGGTCGATAAAGATGATGACTCCAACGCCACAAGAGTACCCCCTGCTGAGAGGCCCCATCAAAAAAAGCCATGAAATCTTGTCTCCATAGAGAGGGGCATGAGCCATATGGAATAACAGAGACACTCGTGGAAATAGCCTGCGAGTCCAAAAATAAAGCAAGTACCTTTCGAGTGAGCGATTCAGCAGCATGAGTCTTATTTTCAAAGATACTAGAGTTCCTTGCCAACCATATCTCCCAGATGATGAAGGCTGTGATGGAAATGTGACCTGGATTGTCATGAAACTAGTTTTGGTAGCATAACGGAATAGACTCTCCAGACCATGAAATGATAGCAGGAAAAATTAGTTTGACAACAACCCAGAGCCGGTGAGAGTAGGGGCATTCATTGAACAAGCGTATGCAGGATTTAGCCGCACACCAGCAGAGTGGACAAACATTAGGCCCAGTGAAACCACGAATCAATAGGTTGTCCCATGTAAGGATCCGGTTCTCGAGAATGATCCATATAAAGATATGCACTTTTGGAGGAATATGCCACTTCCAAACCCTCGAGTGCCACCGGGACGGAATACCCCGAGACTTAGCACAGATGGATTCATAAGCCAATTTAGTAGTAACCGCTCCCGATTGAGTGTTCCATGACCAAAAGAGGACGTCGTCCTGCTCCTGAATCTCGAGCAAGTCGTGATTCAGTCCATCAATATTTGCACGCAATTCCATAGCAAAAAGTCTCGATAGACCCAGTTGTTCAGCGCTAAGCCAAACGGTAGGAGCATAGGGAGAGTGGGAAGAAACAACCACATGTGATAACCTGAAATATCCCCTCACATGTAAAAACTGTAACAAGAACAAGGATAATTTAAAATTGATCAGGCCTCCAATGATTGGGTCCTCCCCAAGATAAATCGACCGGTCATTTCCCGGTTTCCATGCTAACCATTTTTTAACCATGGGAAGAGTCACAATCAATCCAAACCATATACATGAAGCTCCCTTGCATCTTCCATTAGTGGATCGAATCCATTGGATGGTAGATTTCCCACGGAAATACATGTCCCTAATAATAGTTCGCCACAGAGAGTCCACCGATAGAACCCTCCACAATGATTTTACTCGGAGAGCTAGTGCGAAGACAAAAAAAAATTAAGTGACCATCCCCCCAGTGACTTAGGGGATGAGATTTTCTGCCAATTGAAAAGGTGAATCTTTCTTTTATCAGTTCATGACCAAATAAAATTAATGATTTTTCTTCTTATTCCAGTAAGAATAGACTTAGGAATGTGGCATAGTAAAATCCAGTAGACCACCAAATTTTGTAAGACCGACTTGGCTAGTGTGACCCTGCCCCGATAAAGAGCCACTTCCAGCTCCAAAGATGAATCCTTCTATCGAAACGCTGCAACAACTAAAACCAGTCTGATGGTCTATAATTGTTAGGTTTGATTCTGTAGCCCAGAAAGAGAGTTCCATCCTTAAGGTTCTTCACATTGAAAGGAAAGAATATTGAAATCTCATCCATAATATCCTTGTCAACATTATATTGCAAGATTTGTAAGAGTTAATGACCATACTGGTCACCCTACAAAAGAGATCAAGAATTAGTTTTAAAACCTTCCAATCAGCCAGGACATTATTGCTATATAACATAATGTCATCGACAAAGAGTTGATGAGTAATGACCGATTGTTGGGAGACCCACTGTTGGCTGTATAACCTTCAGGAGGTTTCCAATCATAAACCCAGGTACTTCGCGGTTCAAGGAACCAACAAAACCCTTATTCACCGGCCCTTTCGGCAAAACGTTGCGTGCAACCTGAAGTCTCACCCGAGGTGAAGCTGAGGGGGTGGTTGCGGAATCAAGTTTCCACAACCGGGTGATGCGATGGGGGGAAAGGCTGATAAGCAGCGCAACACCTATGGGTTGCATGGACGGATAACTGCGTGAACCTTCTGTGCCGCGTCGGGTACTTCGGCGCACAACTTCACTTGTGCACTTGCACCTCTAATGACTGTGCGATACAGGATACCTTTGCGTTAAGACAGTAAGCTATCAGCAGCTTACCTCACAGCACCCTTCAGTGACTTGGCGCATCAACTAGACTGTGCGTCCTTGCCAGGATGTTTAATTCTAACCAATCTACTTAGTATTCCTTATCCCTTCACTTGTTCACGTTCTTATCATTAACTTGTAGGTGGTTTAATAAACATATGTTACTGCGCGCTCCAACACTGCGCTTAAACTCAATGTTCACTATTTGACCGATTGATAGATTCATACATTCCAATTGACAGATTCATACATGTTGAATACTTAACATTCCTCCGCGCATGTATTACTTAACATATTATTCCCATTCTCTGCGGCGAATACAAATAAAAGCAATCACATAACAGAAGTTTCCAGCATTAAACATTCATACCAAGCAATTGAACAATCATAAACACACAATAGTCACATAACACAGAATTTAACGCGGTTCACCCCCCGGATGGAGGCTACGTCCACAAGAATGGTTGTTAATATTGCTCTTAATGGGAAGGGTACAACCACTCTTAGTCTGGGCACTCAGCTGCAGACTCTCTTCTCTCTCAAGTAGGTCTCTGCGCACTCATGTGCAGAGCCTTTATAATGGCTTTCAAGCTTAATATTTTACAATGATCAATTCTTAACCAAAATGAAGAGTAACCCTTCCCTTACAAAGTTGTACCTTATTTATATATCATGCCCGTAGGTCATGTCTTTACAATCATTAGGCCGAAACCCTAGCTGCCACCCTAGTTGTCACTGTCGACAGCCTACTCTGCCTGCTCCAGCTAGGCCACTTGTGGCTCACACTCTCTTCTGACAGTCGCAGTCCTCAAAACGGTTACAACTGCATCATGGCCTATCTCTTTCCACTCCTTCGCCTGCCTATCACCATTGGCGTCGTGGCCTAGCTTCTCAACTGCTTGCCGCCACACATTCGAACAGGTCACTTTCATCTGCCATCCACCTGTTCCTTACCCAAAATAGGTCATGTCCTCGTCTGACCTTTACCCATGTTCTAAACCCAAAAATAGCTCATGCGCTACCTTGCGCATCGTCCTCCCACGAGACCATGCCTTAGCCATTGTCGTCGCGTGACATGCGCAATTTCTCAAAACTGCCTTTAGCTTGTCGCCGCATGCAATGTGCACTTTCCAAAACTGCTTCATCTTCCTGTTGTAGCGCGTAATATGAAATTATCCAAATTGCCTTTTCTTCCTGCTACAACACACTACGCCCGATTTTCCATACTTGTATATTTTTCCAACCCACTTGGGCCCAGCCCAACAGGCCCCTAACACTCACTTGTGGCTCGTCCCAAGCCACTTTCACTTGCGGAAACTGGTGCCGCATCTTCCACCGTCCCAAGCTTTAATGTAAAGCTTTGCAGATTTTATGCTAACTCTGCAACTATTTCCTTGGCTTTTCGTTCGAACCCTTGCATCATCTCCAGAGTTGCCTGCAAGACCTTCTCCCGAGCCACTTGTTCCTACATGGTTCCTTCTGCCGCCTGAAGTTCTACGAACTTCGCGTCGAATTGTTGCATTAATTCAAGGCCTTCTTGCTCAATAGGTTGAATCTTAACCGATGCAGTAGCTTCTTTCTCCCTTAGTGTTGCCAACTCTTTCTGTAGGTCCTTGACCTCATTAAATCTCTGCACTTTCTCTCTAGCCGGCGCATTCCTCATCTTCACACTCGCAGCATCTACTTGCTACTGCTTCCGTTCTACTTCTGCCCTTACCTATTGTAGCACGGGATCCTCACTCAGCCTGGTTACTACTGTAGTTATCTGCTCAAGTAAGTCTTGGCATCTCGTCACTTCCGCCGAAATGCCATCCATGGTTGCCTTGATGTCCTCGGCTAGAGCTAGGCACTGATCTAGTGGAATGACAGGGTGCCTAGCCTCCAGCTCTACAATTTTTCCTTTATAAGAGGCTTCCATTTCTATTTTCTCAGAGGTAAGGGACTCTACTTTGGCCCCAATTTTCTTTATTGTGTCCTCCATATCATCTTCTTCTTCGCATTCTTCTATGTTTGCGCACATAGCTGAAATGGTTTCCTTTAGCTTCTGGCCCTTTTCCTTGGCTGCGCTCAATTCTTGCTTGGTGTTATCTGATTCCTGCCTTAACTGATTGATGTCTTCAGTTAACTACACACACTTATCATATGAGGCGAGGCCTCTCTCATGAATTTGTTCTGCAACTCTGATGTGCAACTCGTTCAGGTCCTCCAGGGGCAGAGCCCCAATATTTAGGTCGAGGCACCTAGTCTTTACTGCTTCCTTGACCATTTCATTTGGATATATAAGGTAGCCCAGTTTAAGGTTCAAGATACGCGGATACTTGCTTTCAGCAACAGGTGGTCTTCTTTGCGCACTCGACTCTCCTGACTTCCCGTCAAAACCTGAACCGGACTGCCCCAATCCCATATGGGCTACCAATGTCTTGACATCCTCCATAACTTGGATTATGGTCAACTGCAGTTGTTCTTGCTTGGCTTCTTTCTCATCACGAGTCTCTTCCCATGCTTCCTACACTTTTGTTGCGATGGTCTCGCAATCATCTGGATGTAGTTGTGGCCCGAACTCTAGTTTTTCAGCCTTCCTCTTTGTGCGTCGGCTTTGTGATTACGAGGGGCCTTCAGTGGCCTTTCTCTTTCCTACTGATGTGGTTGTATTTTGACTCTACACACCAACCTTTTCTTCCTCAATAGGCGTTCCAGCTGGTAGTCCGCCCTTCTTTCCCTTCTTAGCTGGTGTTTCCCCCTTGTCTTCCTGATTTGTTTTGGTATCTTCTTCGTCAGTGTCCTTTACTTTGATCTTCTCTCGAAGAGGTTCTACGTTGTGCTCGTAGTCGGATGCATCATCACGTGACACGGGAACCTTCCATTTTGGTTCCCATCGCTCCATCATTCCCTCGATCGCCTACTTATCTAGTCGGTAAAACCCTAGATACCATAACTCTGTCGCATCTCTGTCATCCCTTGGTTGAATGAAGGATTGATGCCTTTTCGCGCTAAACCTCATGATGCAGGTGTATTCATCAGTCAGTGGTTTGGAAATGCGCGGTGTTGCCAAAATTACTTCGTGCAATTGGTGATAGTAAGCATAAAAGACTTCAGCCATTTTCCGCTGCCTAGATGCCTTTGGGATCACCCATAGATTGGCAAAGCGCATTCCTCCGCCTTGTCCGGCTAAAGTGGCAGCTCCCTGATATCCTTCAGGCTCCTTCCAACCTACAAGGGCTATCAACACTAGCAGCCAACTAAAGTGGAACGGTGTTCCATCATCTTGGGTATCTTGAACATCTGTCAAAAACTCATTCAATAAGAATTGGCACCAATTGTAAGCTTTTCCGCTCAATACATTAGTGGCTGCCCTGATTGCGACCGCAGGTACTTCAAGTGGTCTACACTTGCGCAACAGCTTGCCTACAAGCAATTGGGTCATAAACTGTGTTGCACGGTCATTGATGTTGACCGTTGGGAACCCTCGTCCCTTGCACACTATGCCGAACTCTTTTGCTATTTCGGCGCTAAGGGCTTTATCGTGCGCCTTCTTTATGATGAGGTTAGTAGGGTCCTCTCCTCTCTTGTTTACTCTAGTGATCTGATGGACCAGGTCGATACTGATATCAATGCGCGTGTCAAACCATAGGAATCCTTCATGCACACATGTGAGCAGCGTTCGCGCTACCGTGGAAAACTCGGGACTCTTCGTAAAGTGCGGCATTTGCAGTAAATTTAACAAGCCTAATGGTCGGATGGCCATTAGCCATTCTTGAACTTCCAGCCTGCCGGTGCCGGTCTATGCATCCTTGACCCAATTGATATAGGCGTCTGGTCTAAATTGTGGGTAGTTTTTCGGCGTTACCAGGGTATTCTCCACTAAGTCTTGGTCATCCAGCTTGCAACCTGGTACGCCACCCATCAAATTCTCTCAATCTTCACCCTGGTAGAGATAGTGGGTAGCGGGATTTCATATTTGAATTTCTTTTATACGTTGACCAGTGGGGAATCGAGCTTCCTTGGGGGAATGTAGTCAGGCATAGGATAAAACGGAGGGACTTGAGCCGAGGATTTTTGCTGGAATGCCACTTCGGAGCCCCCCTGCTCTGAAACTGGTTCTTTTCCCTTGCTACTTCCTGTAGCCTGTCATGCTGAACTTCTAGATGCACCTGGTTTCATCACCGTCATTGCTGCTAGAATCCCTGCCTGCTCAAATAACCAGGAGATATCTGCTAGCTCAACTAGTTCGCTCATACAATGCTCTGGTCGCTCGGCTCTCAACTAGTTCAAACACTTCGTAAAAATGGTTAAGTGGCCGAACGAGGTCTATTTAGAGCCGCTGCTGGTCTGCTACGTGGCCTTCCGCGGTTGCCGAGCCCTTAAAGCCTTATTGATTGCCAATTCTTGCGTATTATCTCGAGCCTGTCAGCCGATCCTTCTCATGATGCGAATGTTGTTTCCTTAAATGCCAAAAGGTTGTCTAGCAAGCCAGCTTGTCAACTCCGTCGGATCCGCGTTAATGGCTTAGCCTACCAGCCACATTTCAATGCTAACTGGTCACTTCGGTCTTTAATGGGCTCCAAAATGTCACATTCGCCCTTACTATTTAGAGTTTCCAAGTGCCGTCAATTTTTTTAACGGCCCACTAACCGACTGACAGATGTCATGGCACGATTTCCGTCATGAGATGCTGGCAGTCTAACAGGATGTTTGCTTCGAGATGCGCACTGGGTGTTGTCTTCTGCGCGGCTTCCGTTCTACCTGTTCTACACGATAAGTATCTGGACTTGTTCTGCGTGATCAGTAGCTGTACGTACTCTGCGCCGCTGCTCTTCTCTTCTTCTTCTTTTTTTTGCGCGCAACTTCAGCAGTGTTGCACAATACACTTCCCTGAATCATCCAGAACTATGCGTAGCCATAATATCGTGGTAAAGCTTTAGTCTGCTAACGTTTATCAAATTCGGCAAGGTATCGCCAGCTAATGTAGCTAACTGGACTGCGCCACCATTAGTAACATGCATTACAATATATGGGCCAAGCCAGTGCATTTTAAACTTTCCAGGAAATTTCATGAATTTACTATTATACAGGAGGACTAGATCACCTACCTGGAAGCTCTTGTTCTTGATGTGGCGATCATGCCATGATTTTTCGCGCTCTTTTTGTACTTGTTGGTGGAAGCCTGCAACGAAGCGATCTTCCTCGAGCCGAACCAAATGTAGGAGCCTTTCTTCGAGTGTTGCGTGATCTGCCACGCTCGTAAATGCTGCTATTCTCAAGCTGGGAACAATGTACTCCATTGGCATTATTGCTTCTTTCCCATAGGCCAACCTGAAAGGTGTATGGCCAGTTAGCTTCTTGTAGGTAGTCCTATATGCCCATAGTACAGATGGAATGCGCAGGTCCCAATCGTCCCGATTGACGTTGCATATCTTGGTTAGCACATTCTCCAATACTTTATTAAATGCTTCGACAGTTCCATTCGCCTATGGATGATAAGGCGTGCTACGCTGATGATGAACGTGGAACTCTTCGGTCAAAGACTCAATGGTCTTATTCAAAAAATGAGTGCCTTGATCACTCCTCAATCTCTTCGGGCATCCAAACCTTGTAAGGATATTCTCATATATAAACTCCACAACTGTAGCTGCGCTACAGTCTTTTATTGGCTTTGCTTCTGCCCATCTGGTGAGGTAATCGGTAGCAGTAATGATATACCTCGCACCAGTTCTTTTCCCTGGTGGGTTAATAGGACCCACAAAATCAATAGCCCACTTCTCAAAGACCTACAATGTCAACTGTGGATTTAAAGGCATTTCGTCCCTGCGCGATGGCTTCCCTGTCCTCTAACAGAGATCGCATCTCTGGCAGTGTTCCTTCGAGTCTTTATGAATTGTAGGCCACCATAGCCCTGTGCGCAGCATCTTCTGCGTAGTAGCTCTTTCTGCGTAGTGGCCTCCTGCGATTCATGAGTGCGCATCAGCTAGTATAAACGGTTTCTCATGCTCTAGCACACACCTGCGCAGTACTTCATCTGGTCCCAGTTTGTATAGCCGACCTGCAATTATAGTGAAGTTTGCTGCACGCACTACTAGCTACTTCTTCTGCTACGTAGTGAACTATGTGGGTGCGAATCCAGTGGTCAAAAAATCAATGATGTCCTGGTAGTACTCATCTACAACTTGTATGGCGAACAACTGCGCATCAGGCAGATTTTCCTCCAGATTCGTAGGCTCTTCTCCTGACTCAATTCTTGACAGATGATCAGGTCCCAAATTCAATATGCCTAGCTTAACAACAATCTCAAAATCGTACTCTTGAAAGAGTAGTAACCTTCTGCATATGCGCCCCCCTAACACTGGCTTATTAACAAGGTATTTCAAGGTAGAATGGTCAGTGAACATGGAGAAGTGCGCACCAAGCAAATAGTGTCTAAATTTCTGCAACGCGTAGACCATAGCGAGTCCTTCTCTTTCAGTAGTGGTATAGTTCTTCTCAGCGGATGATAACTTTCTACTAGAAAAGGAAATGGGATGATCAATACCTCCCTCTCCTGGTTGCGCAAGAACAATGCCCAATGCTATGCATGAGGCATCGACATGGATGTGAAATGGCTTCTCTTAGTCTGGAAAAACTAGGATTTGTGCGGTGACCATTTTCTCTTTCAATGTGTCGAATCCTTTCTCACAATCCGCATTCCAAATGAATGGTACGCCTTTCTTCAATAGCTTTTCCATAGTTGTGGTTAACTGCGCATACCCTTTTATGAACTTCCTGTAATACCCGGTATGCCCTAGTGTAGTGCACAACTACTTAACTGAATTGGGTGTAGGCAAGTTTACAATGACTGTGATCTTAGCAGGGTCTACCATCAAGCCCTGTTTGCACATAATGTGTCCCAACAAGACTCCATAGGGAACACAGAAAATACACTTCTTCAAGTTTAATGAAATTTGATACTTTCTGCACTTTTCCAGCATCATCCTGAGGTTCGCGGCATGGTTCTTCAATAGCTCGAAAATGGTCCAATCATCTAAGTAAACCTCTAAAAAATTATGTATAAAATCCTTAAATGTTGCGACAACCACTCTAGAGAATATGGCGGGTGCATTCTTCATACCAAAGGGCATCACTTTGTATTGGAATGACCCCCATTCTGTAGCGAAAGTCATCTTGTGCCTATCTGCTCAATCAATCCTAATCTGATGGTAACCAGAGAATCCATCGGTAAAAGAATAGGCCTCATTCCCTCCAACATTATCTAGCACTTCATCTGTAAAAGGTGTAGGGAATGGGTCATGCATTGAAGCATCGTTCAGTTTCCTAAGATCCACACAAATTATGATCTCGCCCTTTTTTTCTTGTCCTAGATAACCATCGGGCTTATCCATTCAAATTCTTCGACTGGCTCAATGATCCCTGCACCAAGCATCTTATCGAGTTTTTCCTTAACTCATTCTTTGTAGCGTGGGTTCAGTCTATATGATCTTTGTTTCACAGGCTTTGCGTTAGGCTTAAGAATAATTTTCATCACTCCTAAGTCTCCCAAGATACCTTTCATCTTTGTGAACTTGGTCGGGAATAGTTCTTGATATTCCTGCAATATACCCGCGACTTCCTCAACTGTATCTTAATCCCAATAATCTCCAATAGTTGCGAACCTTGGCTCTTTGCTGGTGCCAATGTTCACTTTCCTTGTTTTCACAGGTCCACTCATATCTGGAATTTCCAGTGGAGGTCCTTCTACCTCGCGCGATCCCTCTGACTCAGGTATCCGTATGTTGCGCGGGTCCTTCTCATCACTATTTGATTTTTCCTTGGTTTCTCCATCGATGTGATAACAATCAAGAGCATGCTCTAGTTGCTCCTCCCATTCAGGTTGTAGGCATGCAAGTATGTTGTGTCCGCCAAAGAATTCTTCTAGTGTCAGGTTTTCTTGTGTACAATTTGGACTGAATATTTTTTTCTTAATGACCTGCAACGCGTCATTAATACTTGGATGCTCATCTTCGAAACTAAAATCTTGTTGGAAGGTTGCAGTAAGGTCCGACCAGTCCACTGTTCCTCTGCGCAACTCCAAGTCTAGGTACCACTTCTTCGGAATCGGTTCTTCTAACGTGTGCACAAACAGATGCACCCATTTTGTCCGTGGCCTCTCCTTCCATGCTTCAGAACAGACTCGAATATGCTTTCGTGGATCTATCTGTCCATTATATTTCTCAAAGGATAGGGTAACCTTATCAGCAAACCTGATTTGCATCTTAATTCTACAATGATCCCATGTTGTCAATATCTGCTTATGCGCGACCCACCATCTGGCAGGTGTAGCTAGGGTTTTCACCCTAGCTTGTGCAAATGAGCACCTACTAAGGAGAAGGGACTCCTTAGTAGCAGTTCAATAAAAACAGTAAATACAAGATAGTAAATAAAACAGTAACTACTCTAAGCATGTGCATAAAAAAACAGAAAGATAATAAAAATGGTTTTTGTATTGATTATACCTCCAATGTGGGGTTGGTGAAGCTCTTGCAGTAGTCTAGGAGGGCTGCTTCCAAGCTCCAATAGGTTCCTTCTCCTTCTCCAAAGTGTTTTGGATATGGGCCAAAGGGGCACTCAAATGTGAAATTAGCTCAAAAGGGTGAGCTAGGGTTTTAGGAGTGATTTTGGCAGAGTGAGGATAGGGATGACTGTGGATGTGAAATGGGGAGCCTCCATCACCTATTTATAGGTTTTTAGTGGTGGAGTGTTGACCCATGGTTTTGGGCACCATATGGTTTAGGTCAGTTGTATAGGGTTTTTGCTTCCTTTTTTCCCTCTTTTTCCTCTTTTTTGTATTTTTTATTCCCTTTTTAGAGGGTTTTTGCTATTTTTGGAGGAATTTAACTTATTTTGGGGGAAAAGGGGGGTTTTTGGCCTTTTGGAGGCTTTTTTAATGGTTTGTTGGCCTTTTGGAGGCTTTGTAATGGTTTTTAGGGGTTCTGGAGGCAAATATGGTAGGAAATATGGACAAATGAGTTATGTAATGGGGTAGATGAGGTAGTGAGCACTTTTTGGGTGTTAACAACAGGTATGCCGCGCAGTGCCATGTCTAGAGCTGAGACACGGTAAGTGCCATGTCTAGAGCTGAGACACAGTATTCATCTGAAACTGCTGCAGTAGATTCTTTGATGAAACAATAAAAATTAAATAAACCATCAAAGGTAGGGATTGGAGTTATCTCTTTCCTAATCCAGCGGAGTGACTTCATGATCCACGCACATTTCCTGGCAGATACTTCGTGTAACCTGCTTTGCCAGTTTTCTAGTCCTGCATCAGAATCTGAAATGCAAGAGCTGTCACAGCGCCAACTGAGTGTGCCATCCGTAGTTGGATTAATATAGTCAGCAGTATTGGTTGTCATCTTGTAGATACGGTCCAAATCTTGAGCTCTAGATTCCTCTTAGATGGGTTCAACATATCGCTTTCCTTGCGAAGGGTCCAATGGTGCGATGACCCTGATATCATTGCCTTCAAATATCATTTTCATAGTCTTTAAGTCAATAATGGTAGAGTTAGTCATTGCCCAATAGCTACCCAGCAGTGTCGGATAAGGATGGTTGTCATCCACTATTTCAATTACTTCAAAATCGGCATAACTACGCACTCCATCAATGTCAACAATGGAGTTGGGTAATCTCCCCAAAGGTATAACTATCCCTTGATTAGCCATTCTCAACTGTACAGGTTACCACTGTAACTTGGGTTTACCCATCTGATGCCATGTCTGCTTGGTCAAGACATTTACTTCGGATCCAAGATCAAGGATGATCTCATTCATCTCATAGTCCCCAATCTGTGCAGTGAATCTCATTTCCCTTCCTATTCTTTTAGGACTCCTAATATTGTGGACTGCGCCACTGGCAGCCCCCTTGTCACTGTTTGGCTCATACTGTCTTAGTAGCTTTTCAAATTCCATAAAAGCATCTACGCTTTTTAGTAATTTCATGCAGCTGCGTAAGAACTACGCAACAGAGGTCCCTGTATCTGTTGCAACGTTTGTTTGATCTTGTGCCATTGGCATGTTCTCTCTTTGTGGTATTTAATTGCGCAAGTGTGTTCTTAGAGATCCAGGTGGCGATGCTCTGAACATCTCCCACACTCCCTCGAATGCTCCCTTATTTTTCTATAAATCCAGACCCGACGCTTTCCCAGGAGCTTTCCTAATCCATACCGGCTCTCTCGAATTCTGCCTAGGGTCACGCGTTCTGGAGGTCGAAGCTTATGCGTCTCCATCCCTTCCTGTATCAGCACCACTGCGCGTTACCATGTTTACACTTGGATCCGCAGTTCTGCTCTCTGCTACAATCAACTGAATATTGGGATTCGGTGGTTCTGTCCTTCTTCTTTTCTGCATTTCTACCTCGAGCACAGGGAAGTCTTCAATAACATGCTCAAATGATTTACAGTAATTGCATGTAGTGCATGGGTTGATACAATCTCTAGAAACGTGACCTGGCTAGCCACAGTTATAACAGATTACCTGGCTGCAGCCTCTTCCTTGCGTCGGGCCGGCATTTCTTCCTCTCCCGTGGTATCCACCACCGTGACCTCTATATCCTCCTTGATCATAGTGGGTGTTTTCTTGCTTTGACTGATTTTCCTCTTGGATGCGATACATCCCAGCACCTCGCATTGCTTCCATGTCGCGCTTTCTTTCATTCATGAGCTCATATGTGCAACAATTGGATTCGTCGTGTCCCACTGATTTACAAAAATTACAATACAAGCTCTTAGGTGTTCTTACATATTTCTGTATTAGGTAATAATATTCAGGCCCGTGTCCTCTGGTTTTGCATATTTCACACCACGGCGCCTGATTGTGATTCATATTGATTGGGTTTGGTGTGCCACTGTCAAGATAATCTTTAAATAGAGGGCTTCTCTGGTATGGCCTTCTCCTTTGCATCCAGTGCACCAGACTTCATGTCTGTGTTCATATCTTTGTTCTTTCTCGTTCTTCATACCTTGTAATTCTAACATCAAGGTCGTCAGCTGGTTCTGAATCTGTGACATCCTAGTACTACTTTGACCAATTGGTGAAGCCTCCAACTTCATTGCAATCTCTAAGGCCTCTGCCTACACTGCAACCTTCTGCTGCATCAATGGTTGTCTGATGTGGGGCAACAGCGCAACGATGAACCATTCCTTGTGTTGTTGTGGAGCTATCACAAATCTCACTTGATCTAACAATGTTTTAAATTTTTGGTCAAATTCCCAGACCGATTTGGTAGGCTTTTGCTTGATTTCCTTTAATTCCGTTATGCATTGCGATTCTGACTTTGGCTTCTTAAACTCTGCGACAAGTGTAGCCTAAATTTATGTTAGGGTTCTCAGCTGTGCCTGAGAATATTTCATAAACCAATGCAACGCGCGGTCTCTGAAAGTAGTGATGAGCTGCGCTCTTTTCACAGGATCATCCTGGATTTGCTTTAAACTCCATACGGCTTGACATAGAAACCAGTGCTGATCAGGGTCTTCTAGACTCATTCCTTTGAATATCGGCAATTTTATATTGTTATCTGTCATTCTCCTTCTTGGTTGTGCACTGTGATGGGTAGTGTTGACTATCTGCGTGGAGAAAATAAAAGGAGTATTCGGACTACTGGGATTCTGCGGAATGGTTGCGCGACACTCACCGTGGGTGGGTTCTAAACTAAGGGTGGAGCGGTTTCTGCAACCGGTGGATTCTGAGGTGTAGTAGGGTGGATAGTAGTTGATAACGGTGCGGTATGATTATTAAGGTCACATGGGATTTCGGTATCAACATGGAGTCCAGAGCCTCCAGGATGCTTTTCCTTATTAAACTTATATCTCTTTCCACTTCTCAAATTATGGGTTTCTTCGTCATAATCACTAAAAATGCTATTGACCATGACATAATCAAAATATTACTGCATTCTTAAGACGCCTTGTTCAGCTAACAACATTTTAATGTACAGACTGAGATTGTTCAGGAACTTACCTCTGAATCCTTCAAAAAAATATGCTTCAACTTGACTGTAGGACTTTAGTGTGTTGACAGCGAACTTGGTCACGAATTCCTCAAGTATGCTATCAACCCAAAAGTCGACTGCTCGTGTCAATGGGTTGTCTATTGCTTTGAACTACGCTGTGAGCTCTGTAGTCTACTCTGTAGGTACTCCTCCTTGAAAACAGGTTTTCTTTTCTGCGAGTCACGATATCCACATGTGTAGCTCGTTCGGAAATGTAGCCCAAAAGATCTCGTGAATCTCTCTCCACAAGTATATGTTCAACCACTCTGTGTCAGATAGACGCGGGTGTTTGTTCTCTTTTCTTGCAAAATCTCTTTCAATCTTGTTGCACCAATCCCAAATTTCTTTCTTTTTTGGATGCCAATTGTCTGAACCCAATGGGAACTGGTATTCTTCTTCACACATTACTTTCCAACACTTTATCTCATCACTGGTCTTAGTCGAGCAATGGAACCATTTGTTGGCTATATAACCTTCTGGAGGTTTCCAATCATAGACCCAGGTACTTCGCGGTTCAAGGAACCAACATAAACCCTATACACCGGCCCTTTCGGCAACAGGATGCGCGTAGCCTGAGGTCTCACCCGAGGCGAAGCTGAGGGGGTGGTTGCAGAATCAAGTTTCCACAATCGGGTGATGCGATGGGGGGAAAGGCTGATAAGTAGCACAACACCTGTGGGTTGCGCGGACGGATAACTGCGTGAACCTTCTATGCCGCGTCAGGTACTTCGGCGCACAACTACGCTTGCGCACTTGCACCTCTAATGACTGTACGATACATGATACCTTTGCGTTACGACAGTAAGTTATCAGCAGCTTACCTTGTAGCAACCTTCAGTGACTCGGCGCATCAACTAGACTGCGCGTCCTTGCCAAGATGTTTAATTTGAACCAATCTACTTAGTATTCCTTATCCCTTCACTCGTTCATGTTCTTATCATTAACTTGCAGGTGGTTTAATAAACATACGTCACTGTGCGCTCTAACGTTGCGCTTAAACTCAATGTTCACTATTTGACCGATTGATAGATTCATACATTCCAATTGACAAATTCATACATGTTGAATACTTAACATTCCTCCGCACATGTATTACTTAACATATTATTCCCATTCTCTACGACAAATACATATAAAAGCAATCACATAACAGAAGTTTCCAGCATTAAACATTCATACCAAGCAATTGAACAATCATAAACACACAATAGTCACATAACATAGAATTTAACGTGGTTCACCCCCCGGATGGAGGCTACATCCACAAGAACGGTTGTTAATATTGCTCTTAATGGGAAGGGTACAACCGCTCTTAGTCTGCGCACTCAGCTGCAGACACTCTTCTCTCTCAGATAGGTCTTTGTGCACTCAGCTGCAGAACCTTTACAATGGCTTTCAAGCTTAAGATTTTACATTGATCAATTCTTAACCAAAATGAAGAGTAACCCTTCCCTTACAAAGTTGTGCCTTATTTATAGATCATGCCCATAGGTCATGTCTTTACAATCATTAGGCCGAAACCCTAAGGGTTCCAAAACTGGCGTGGCTAACTGCCACCCTAGCTGTTGCTGTCAATAGCCTGCTCTGCCTGCTCCAGCTGGGCCACTCGTGGCTCACACGCTCTTCTGACAACCGCAATCCTCAAAATGGTTACAATTGCATCATGGCCTGTCCCTTTCCACTCCTTTTCCTGCCTGTCGCCATCGGCGTCGTGGCCTAGCTTCTCAACTGCTTGCCGCTACACGTTCGAACAGATCGCTTTCATCTGCCATCCACCTGTTCCTTACCCAAAATAGGTCATGTCCTCGTTTGGCCTTTACCCATGTTCTGAACCCAAAAATAGCTCATGCGCTACCTTGCGCATTGTCCTCCTGCGGCACCGTGCCTTAGCCATTGTCGTCGCGCGACATGCGCAATTTCTCAAAACTGCCTATAGCTTGTCGTCGCACGCAATGCATACTTTCCAAAACTGCTTCATCTTCCTGCCGCAGTGTGCAATGTGCAATTATCAAAATTGCCTTTTCTTCCTGCTGCAGCGCGCTACGCGCAATTTTTCATACTTGTATATTTTTCCAACCCACATGGGCCCAGCCCAACACCCACAAACCCCCAATCTCAACATTCCGGAGGGCTTTGTTTATAAGTCTGCTCAGACCGTCCATAACAATTAGGAATAAAAGAGGCGATAGTGGACACCCTTGTCGGAGACCACGAGAACAAGCAAAAAAATCCATCGGAGATCCGTTTATAATTATCCCATAATGAACCGAACTTACACAGGCCATAATCCATTTCGTTGTGCCCCAGGGCAGACCAATTTGAATGAGGGCTAATTTTAAAAACCCCCAGTGAACCTTATCATAATCCCGAGAGAGGTCTAGCTGGAGGGCAATACCTTGCTTATTGTTTGCCTTAATACTGTGAAATGCCTCTTGTGCCACCCCAATGGCATCAAGAATCTGTCGGTTCTCCAAGAACCCGAACTGCTCGTCAGATATAAACCTTGATAGCACGGGTTTCAGCCTATTTTCCAGGACCTTCGCAATGATTTTATAAACCAAGTTACATAATGATATAGGCCGATAGTCTTCAAAGGTCACAGGCAACGCTGATTTTGGGATTAGTGTTATGAATGTAGAGGTAAGGGCCACCGAGACTTGTCTAGTCAGTCTAGTTTCTTCCACCATGTCTAAAATATTGTTTCCCATAATGTCGAAGAAAGCCAAGAATAGCTCAGTGGTTCAACCATCAGGCCCAGGGCTCTTGTCCCGAGCAAATCCCAACAAAATCTTATGGATTTCTTCCAGTGAGACAGGAGCAAAGGTGTCTTTCCCTTCTCCAGCTGAGAAAAAGCGTGGATACTCTTTAATAACCTGTAGCTGATCAAGAATTGATACATTTGGATCTTCATCATAGTATTGGTGGAAATGATTGACAACCGTTGAGGAAAGGTCCTTTTGAGAGCTGATAACCGACCCATCCACCCCATTAATGGACCAAATTGCATTGCTAACACGCCTATTGTTCGCATATTTATGGAAAAACTTGTTGTTCTAATCACCCAGCGCTAACCAGATGGCTCAGATTTTTAAGCGCCATTTGGCCTCATCCCCTTTAAGAAGAGCTAATCTTCATTGTTCCAAGATTTGGAGTGAGTCAAGCTGCAGGCTATTGAGGGCACCAGCCAGATTCGAAGAGTGCAGGGTTTCCTTCTTCAAGAGAATTTCTGCCAATTCCTTACCTTCGTTCAACTTTTCAGCCTGTTCCCATAACATTACCTCTCTCTTTAATAATATCAATTTATGGGATGAGGAAGCCGATCTATCAGCAAAATCAGAGAGCCAAGTCAATTGGACAAGCAATTTGAAGTCCTCATTCAACAACCAAGTATGGTTGAACTTAAAAGGATAGGAAATCTTTTCCCTAGCAATTTCAATCTGCAAATAAATAGGGCAATGATCTGATATAGGGTTATACTAAACCCAAGAGCGGTAACAGAAAAAATTTGCTAGTAAGAAGGTCCTCCATAAAAAATCTGTCAAGTCTTTTAGAGACCATCATGTCACCAGTCCTTCCATTATTCCAGGTTGGTTCCAAAATGGCCGGGGCAATATCTACTAAACCTGCTGATGAGAAAATATGTTGAAAATAGTTGCAAAGTGGGTCTAAATTAGCCCCCACACCCCATACGTCAGAGTCATTTAGTACAAGATTAAAATCCCCCACCAATATCAGGTTTTTTAACACGAGGAGGACCTCTGCCTGAATATTTTGCCAAAATAGTTTCCTATTTACATATGGAGCATATACGTTAATGATGTTGACAACCTCATTGAGCCCACGAAGGTGGCCAAACAACAAAATGCCCATAGATACTTGATGGGCCTCAAGGGAAAACAATCTGGGGTTCCAAGCACACAGTAACCCCCCAGACTATCCCACCGCCCCCACAGCACATACAGCCTAATCACTTTTCACACCTTTGAAAAAAATCCTTGCCTTTTCCTTCGAAGTCATAGCTTCTTGTAAGAAGATGATGTCCGAATGCCTAGAATCTAATAGTCGCTTGAGGGCAGATATTTTGTGAGGACCCCCAATCCCTCTAATGTTTAGAGAGAGAAATATCATTTCTTAACCCGTGCAAGGGCTTTCATGCCTCTAAGCGCCCTGGAAGTAGAAGAAGAACTGTTGTGTCAAATATCCACCGATTCAAGTGGAGGAGGAGCCAATAGGAGTTTCCATGCACTCCTAGTTTTGATTGGGGAGAAATCCTCGGCTAACCCACTGCTACACCCACCTAAAGAAGTAATATGATCGACCAATGACAATGAAATATTATTAAACTTTTGAGAAGACTCGGGTAATGTAACAAGTTCGTTTCCAATATAAGTTGTAAGAGGGGCCTTTTTCACAATATCCAAATATGAAGGACCTTCTTCAGGATGATAGAAGGCCCCATAATGCTCTACGTGACAACTGCCAATGGTGGTATTAAGTGGAATAGTGGATCCCCCTGGATGGATGTTCAAAGAAATAGAAGGTATGGCCCCCGTCAATAATGGTGCTTTATCAGAGACCTTGGGTGGTATCGTTGACTGGGATGCAAGTGAGTGAATCACTAAAGTCGGTTGGACAGAGGAGCTGGGGAAGGTAGGCACCGAAGGGGAAAGAGTATTCTGCCTCGGCTCACAAGGGGCAGAGGCTTCTTCAATAAGTGTGTTCAAACTATCTGGAACAAAAACTATATTCAACTCAATACCCGGATAGAAATATGAACCCCCACCAATCTAGTCCTCCCCCAGGCGATCACCCTTTTCCTCTAAGGAATGAATAAACTGAATTTCAGAATCAGATAACTGGCTAGCAAAGGTGGAGTCAAGGGTCTTTAACTTACCGAATAAACCCAATATCGTATCGAGGTCCACTTGTGATGGATGAGATTCAAGAAAAGGTTTCACACCAGTGGTCGAATCCTCATCAGATGAAGGCATATCATCAGAAGACCAAGCTTGCACTTCCTCAGTGGAATCCCCAGGATCAGACCCCGAACTACCAGATGCACAGTGGCGCCAGAGATGTCCCACCTCCTTACATCTGGAACAATGAAATGGGAGGCCCTAGTAGTCAAGGGGTTGACTATATATCTTCCCCCTCCATGAGATTTCTAGGGTTTCCAGCAAACCCCTTTGCATATCTATCTCAACAAGGACCCTCCCAATACAATGATCCATTCCAGAGAGCATCTAATCTGAGAGATGAATGAACCAACCCAAGTGATTAGAAACTACGGTGAAAGCCGGGTGATTCCACATAGGAAAGGGAAAGTTAGGTAAGTGTACCCATAAATGTCTGAATCTCACCCTTTCTTTAACCGGGTCGAACTCCATATACCACCGTTTTAGCATAAGGATGCCATTCCCCCGAATCCAGGATTTTGAAAGTATGAGGGATGCATGTACCTCCTTACGGAAAATGAAACAATACCAACCATTAGTGAAGATAATAATGTCTGGTATGTACCCAATCAGAGGAGCCCAGGATGCCCCAACCCAAGCAACAATGTCCCTCGACTGCATAGCTCTGTAACTAAATTTTCCAACCAGGGCTTTGACTAACAAGTCCACTATGCCTTCCAGGCCCATGTTATCATCGATCATCATATTTCCACCATCGACTCTTTTCCTCAGTTTCCCATTTCGAAGTTTAGACCTATTTATCCTTTGGTTTGATACTTTGGAGCCTATGTAATGGACTCCAGAAACCATTTTTGGAGGGATAACCGAGTCTTGGTGGGTGGAGCCCTTACCTGAAAGTTTTGTGCCCCCCTGACAGTGGACAGTAGAGTCATTATCCCTAATGATGTTTGTTGGAACGTTACCCACTAGCCCCACTGACCCATTTCCATTGTTTTCATTGGTCTTGGCCAGAAGCATAGCTTTGTATTCCTCATCAGATTTTAGAATCCCCCTCTGCATCCACCAGTCATCTGAGAGTCTGTCTCGGTCTGTCATATTCTCGACCGTTTCAAGAAAATAAAAAACCCTGTCAGTTCAAGTTCCTAAACGTAGTTCCTATATTAACCACCCTTCCTCACAGAAAGACCACCTAGTTTGTCAGTAGAAGGCTGACCATATCACCTTCCAAAACGTAAAGCCCTATAAGGAGATTCTACCACCCTTGCACCATCATTTGTAAACCTGAAAAGACCTACGGTATTGTTTCACAACCGACAAAAATGCCTACTTCATCATTCCCCCCATTTTTTCACCATCGACACCCAGTTCTGCAATCATTGATTAGATTCCTTCAGCATACCAGACCTGCCATTCCCTGCATACCAGACCCGCCATTCCTCTTCCTTATTCTATAATTGAAGATAGACTTAGTTAATCAAAATGTACTAACTCTATTGCGATCTAAAACCTAACCATACACCGAGGTCCTATGCCACACAAAGGTCCATCCATATACATATTTAAATAAATCTAAATCTCTAAATATAATTTAAACTTGAACAAAATTACCAAAAATGCCCTAAGCACCAATAAACCCTAACCACAAGTGAACCAAAACACATATCATAGTACCCCGGTCCCCAGCTCCCCTTATACACAATACCCCAACTCCCCTTATACATATATGGGACAAGGGAAACCTATTTGCTTAAAGCCCACGCTACTCTACACCTTAAGTGCTTTATTAGCCCACGCTACTCGTAACAAGGACAGAAAACATTTATTTGGGTATCCGTTCGGGCCATTTTCCTTCTGACAGAGTCCAGACAAAACCACCAGGTAACCCACGGCCATCACAGAGATAGCTACCAATGAAATGATGCCACGTGAAGACCGGTCTGACTGCCTGACTGTCATCCGTCCATAAATCTCTGGCTACCATTTAATGATCACATGACAGATATTTTATATTGTTTTTGTGGGGTATGCTTAACTGTCCGTTCGCAGCGGTTGGCGCAGAGGAGGAGATTTATATGCGCCACTCTCCTTGTCCTGTGCAACTTCTAGAACTCACATCTCTCTGGTGGGTCGAGAGTTCAAATCTCAGTGAAGAAATATTGGGTGGCTTCTGTGAGATTCAGATTTCTTTGTTAAGGGTTGTTCTTAGGGTTTGGACCTTTCAGTATCTGCCAGCAGCAATAGGCTTCTAGTGAGTGGGAGCAACAATGGCCGGCTTTGGCAAGTACGCATCTGCAGCTTTCTTGGTCGTTGTTATGATGATAATGGGAGCCGCAGAAGCAGCAGAGGTGAAGGCATCTGCTCCCAGTCCAACAATGGACACAGGCGCTGCTTCAATGGCTGGCCTTCCCTCTCTATTCGCCGCTCTCATCGCCTCCGTCGTCCCCTTCCTAGCGTATCTCTTCCTCAACTAAGATCTATAGCGGGCTCTCTTTGGTCAGTTTCTATGATTAAAGAGAGCTGGCTCCTATAATTATATTTATCTGTGAAATATGACATTCTTTGTGTATGAACTATGTATTTGACATTATGAAATATGGGCATTGTTATTTTCTGGAGGATGGCCAGAGTACTTAGTATATGTAGTAGCTGAGCGGTTTCTGACTTCATTGTTTCTCCATTCAGGAAATAAATGGACCTTTCATCGACTTTACTGTTGTATTTGTATGCTTTAAAAGACTTAATATATTCTTTTTACCATGCTGTATGGATTTGGCAGATTACAATGGCGGTGCCGTTAGTTGGGGTTTCTGTGTGTTTTAGGGTTATTTATGAATTTCATCGACCAGAATGTATGGTACCTTGTGAAAGAGGAATTTGAAGGAGCTACTCTAGATCTGGTTGAATGAAAACATGCAATTTCCATTGTTGTAAGGTGAAGGAAAGGCGGGTTCAAAGTAGTTTGAAAACAATGCTTAGAGTGAATCCATTTATGAATCAGTATTATCAGTGTTTTTCTTCATTGTGAAATTGCCTATTTTGATTTTGTTTGGCTGAAACAATGAATTCCATTTTTCACAACCCATTTTTGGTCCATGTTGTTGCTCGATCTATAAGTTGTTTGAAGAGAGATTCGCTCTTGTGGTTGGTACAATATTTTACCAAGGAGGGTTGGAGTAGTTGGGATTGCTGACATTAGTTTCCCAATTTGTTCTTTACTGTTAGCTCGTTTGATTGGCTATTCTTCTTCATTAAAAAGAGCCCTTTCATTTCTGCTCTGAAGGCAACAATATTTGTTATTGGAACATTTCTTTTTTCCCTTTGGCAATGGAATTGATTGTATCATGGCAGTGACCAATAGGGGTTGAAAGAGAAAGGGAAGAAAAGCCTCTTTCATTTCTGCTCTGAAGGCAACAATATTTGTTATTGGAACATTTCTTTTTTCCCTTTGGCAATGGAATTGATTGTATCATGGCAGTGACCAATAGGGGTTGAAAGAGAAAGGGAAGAAAAGCCTTTTTGTTTGAGAGGGATGTGAATAGTTCTCAAGAGATTGATTAGCCCTTTGGCAGTGTAGCGATCTTGGATCCTAATCGAAAGGTATGTTCCATTCCAATGAAACAATTGGGAAGAACTTTACTGTTGTTTCACTATGATTGGATCCTAATTGAAAGGTATGTTCCATTCTAATGAAACAATTGGGAATAACTTTACTGTTGTTTGTTGTTTCACTATGAGGAATCAAATGAAAAATAAGCTTAATACAAACACTCTTCAAAATGGTTTATTTAGAGAGTTTGTTGAAGTCTTCAATTAACCCACTAAATTCAATGTTGGTTCCTCTTTGAATTGTAGTTAACGAACCAACATGGCATCTTTGTATCTTGACGTCTAACATTGCTTCTAGACAAATGCCTTGATTGAAATCTTCTTAGGCTCTTATTGGAGGTTGATTTGTGGATTGGTAAGGTTTAGGTGTTGTGTTAACAGCCAGTAAAGGCTCTGCACTTCCATGTGTACTTAAATGCCTCAAATCTTTTATACAGTTGTCAGATTTGCTTGAGTCATGAACTAGACTTAAAAGAATGCAAAGCCAACAATCCATTGTGTATCTATTTAGTGCATTGCCAAATTTTGGGGGCGAATCTTGTTTGAATGCACTACATTTTTGGGGTGAATCTTGTTTGAAGGAATGTTGATAGATAACATATTACATGTCACATAGTGAGTTCTCTCTCACTTTGTGGCAGGGTCAAAAGCTAATTTTTGGAGTACATTTAGAAAGATATGAGGTGCTTGTAGAAAGATATGAGGTGCTTGGAGTACATTTAGAAAGATATGAGGTGTTGTGTTAACAGCCAGTAAAGGCTCTGCACTTCCATGTGTACTTAAATGCCTCAAATCTTGAGTCATGAACTAGACTTAAAAGAATGCAAAGCCAACAATCCATTGTGTATCTATTTAGTGCATTGCCAAATTTTGGGGCGAATCTTATTTGAATGCACTACATTTTTGGGGTGAATCTTGTTTGAAGGAATGTTGATAGATAACATATTACATGTCACATAGTGAGTTCTCTCTCACTTTGTGGCAGGGTCAAAAGCTAATTTTTGGAGTACATTTAGAAAGATATGAGGTGCTTGTAGAAGATACGAGGTGTTTGTAGAGGACATCAAGATGTGATGTTGTAGATAGTGAATGAGAAAATTTCTAACATGTTAATTAATTTTGAGTAGCATCATATTTATGTCAATAAAAATGAGATACTAAAATATGCATCATTTCACAATTCATTGGCTGATTACATAAAAATCTTCACAGATGCATTGGGTGTAAATAAAATTGTATTTTGTTGGGCTCAAGCTATTATTTTGTATATATTACTAATAAGGAAAACTGTTATCATATTCTATTTATCATACTATTTTATTTGTTTAAGTGTTAACAGTGAAAGCTGTTATCATATTCTAGATTTTATTTGTTAAGTGTTAATAGTAATTAAAGATATAATGTAATAAATTCACATGTTTCATTAATGACTAAAGTTCAAACATTTAAAAGTATTAATCAGTCTCTATTTTATTTGTTAAGTGTTAATAGTGATTATTTTATTTGAAGTTTTAATCAATCTTTATGTTCCATTAATAAATAAAGTTCAAACATTTAAATGTTTTAATCAGTTTCTATTTTATTTGTTAAGTGTTAATAGTGATTATTTTATGATTCGATTCCAATATGCAAATCGAAGGAAAATTGAAATAAATGCAAATTGGATTGATTTTGTTTTAATTCAAGAAAACAGAAAAATGAGTAATGCAAATAATAAAGATACACATTGAGAAAAACTAAGATACATAAAAATCTTCACAAATGAATTGGGTGTAAATAAAATTGTATTTTTTGGGGCACAAGCTGTTGTTTTGTATATATTACCAATAAGGAAAGCTGTTACCATATTCTATTTATCATACTATTCTATTTGTTTAAGCGTTAATAGTGAAAGTTGTTATCATATTCTATTCATCATATTATTTTATTTGTTATATCATATTCTATTTATCATACTATTTTATTTGTTTAAGTGTTAATAGTGAAAGCTGTTATCATATTCTATTTATTATATTATTTTATTTGTTAAGTGTTAATAGTGATTAAAGATATAATGTAATAAATTCACATGCTCCAATTTAAACATTTAAATGTATTAATCAGTCTCTATTTTATTTAAATGTTAATAGTGATTATTTTATTTGAAGTGTTAATTGTAATTATTTTATTTGAAGTGTTAATAGTGATTAAAGATATAATGTAATAAAGTACATGTCTTATTAATGAATAATGTTAAAACAGGATTTTTAAAATTACGTTAGCCCAATGTTTCTTATGTTTTAGTTAGCTTTACTTGTGATTCACCTTGATTTGATTTTAATATACAAAATTAAAGGTAAATTGAAATAAATGTAAATTGGATTGATTATGTTTTAATGCACGAAAAACAGGAAAATGTATAAAGCCAATAATGAAGATATACATTGAGAAAAATAAGATGAAATAATGAAAATACACATTGTGAAAAATAAGATGAAATAATATTGTATTACTATATTAAAGTTGTTAAAGTTGTGTGCAATGTTCTATGAAAGAGAAAGTGTTATATACAGATGTTCCATGAAAGAGAGAGTGTTATATATAAAAGAAGATGATTAACTTTTTATTACTTCCTATCATACATGGTAAAGAAGAGTGCCTTTCAGTTACAAAATCAAGATTCTTATGTTGAAGGAAGTTCGACTTTTTGTAACTTTTATTGATTGCTCGTCATATGCCGGGACTTGAGGGTTTGGATTGCTACCCTTCAACTCGGGTTTGGATTATTGCCTTTTAATCCTGCTTGTTAAGCTTGTTAAGTAGGGTTGCAAAATATGTAACTCCTTTTATTTATAAATCAATTTAGGGACCAAGGATAGTATAATCAGAAGAAATCTACATATATATATGGATTTTTTAATATGCACAAAGTTGTGCATCAAATATCTTTATCTAATTTTAAATTACAAATAAAGATAAAATATTAATAAACATGTTTAATGTTTTTAGGATTGGGAAGTTTTAAAGATAAGGATTTGTTTTTCATTTTTATTTTAATCCAAATAATGTAGAAATCAAAATGAAAAGAAGGAATAAATTATTTTCTTATTTTCTTATCATTTTATCAGTTTGGTAGTATTTTTCAAATTTCATATATATACATATATACATATATATACACACATACACTCAATTTTAACATTTTTTTTATATATAGTTAAATTTAACATATAAATATATATGTTTTAATTTATTTTTAATGAATGGTAATTTTAGTTCATAAATCTGTTCTTAAATGTCTTCATATGCCAAACCCTTAGGCATAACAATATACTCATGATGAGCTCAACATGTCACTTGCGGGAATAGAGACTTGGGACCACTTGGGTTGGACCCAATTGACAAAATGAGGACAATTACTTATTCATGTGATAAATTCTATAATTTTGATTTTCTTATGATTTCTCATTTATTTTTATCAATTTTTCTACTCAACATAAAAATTATTCTCCTATTTACAATTATCTTCCAACATTTTTCAATTAGTTGTGTTGCTTTTCATGGTCTACAAATAAGAGTCTTCTTCTCCCACAACCTTCTCTACATTTTCATCATATGTGGAGATTTCAATACCAATATTTTTACTCAATTACACAACTTGCTTCACAAACATAAACCATATTGCAAAGAAACTCATTTCAACCTAACATTATATCACTAACATACAACTTTAGTGGATGCATTCATTTTTCTACTTAATTCCCTTCCAACATACACAAGTACTTAGTTGCTATGCAACTCTATTTCTTGTTTATTTGTGAATCAAATATATAGTCTTTTTTTGTCCACCAATCAACCAATTCTCCCTTTTATTTGCTCTCATATCAAAGCAAGTTTACATGAAAGCTGCCTATATTTTACATAAATATTGTATAGTTCATTGAAATTCATAGTTTTGAAGTGAATTAATACTAGAATTCATTCTATAACATCAATTTAAGTTTGCATTTTTTCACTCCAAATCTATTCGTCACCAAAGCTTGGACGAAATTCTGCATTACAGTTGGTGAAAAAGTTAGAAGAGTTGCAATTGTAGCTTCACACTATTGATTCCTCATCAAGTAGATCCTCTTGTTATGGCTCTAGGGGATGGGGGGGAATTGGGGGGAGGGGTGAGAATAAGTCTCGACCCCCTTCTCTTGAAGCTACAACCTTCCAGGCTCTTACCACATCAATATATAAATTGGTGACAAATAAGTTTTCTCTATGCAAATTTGTTAAAAAATCTTATGAAATTCTTGCGGTAATCCTCCCTTCAGTGGTCGACTATCTCAAAGCATTGGCATGGCTGAATGTGGGTTGAGTGGGCAATTTACAAGGCTTTGGCCATCTCCTAGACCCATGGAGTCATGGATATCCAAAAACTAAAAGATGCTAATCAAATGTAACCCGTCTCATTTCTTTTTGTGTTCGAGGATTTTACACTTTCTTGTTATTGGGAATAAGGAGGATAGAGATTGATACTTTGAAATGGAAATTATTTCATGGGGTTGTGGGACAAGGTGGACATTCAAATTTGACTTGAAGGTTAATGTTTCATCAATGGTCCCTATTTGGGTTCATTTACCTCATTTTCCATTGCATTGCTAGAGTGATGATGCTTTGGCAGTGATTGGTATCTCGCTTGGAAAATATATTGACAAATCTAAGCTAAAGGCATGAATGTTTGCTTGTGCCAAAATCTGCGCGAAAGTGGCTTTGGAGAAAAGAATATCTAAATTCATCAATATGTTATTAGATAATTGGACTCTCATTCATAGGTTGGATAATGAGTGTCTCCCATTCAAGTGTGGGATCTGTTATGAATTTGGTCATTTTTCCAAAAGATTGCATACATGCAACTCCCGTTCTTGAGAAAGAGACTCAATGGTAGTAGATTAAAAAGTCCGTCAGGAGTAAAACCTTGGTCTTTACTCTTCTAATGCAACGTTTGAATATGTAACTCCATCCTCAAACAAATACATTTGTGCTTTTTCTCCTTGATTTAGATCATTCTCCCCCATCTTTAGACTAATCTTATTAGCTAATCCCTTTCCCTCAGCACTTGAGACCAATGAAGAGAAGAATATCCCTATTCAATCTTTTGTTCCATCTCTCTTCCTATAAAATCCAAGTGTTGATCACAGTTTGTGGTCTCATTTTGATATTGCTCATATGGAAAATTAATCTTCTCTTGAGAAAGTTAATCAACCACAACTGGAGTGGTCACTCATAAAAATCTGGAAACAACAACTAGGATATGAGGAAGAAGATCTAGAGGAAGAGTGATTTCCAAAGAAGCTAGGAAGGAAAACAACAAAAGATAAAAGATAATAAATTGCATTGAAAGAAAGTAATCTAGGGCTTTAGACTTCTATTGAAAATTATTTTGGGTCTGGAGTTAAAACCCCCTCTATCAAAATTCTATGAACGCAGAAGTCATCAGAGTCTCATGGTGGCAATACAAATCCTTCATTAGTGAAATAATGAAAGTCATCTTCTAGAATTGTATCAGAATGGGTAGTCAATTCAATGATCAAGTGTTAAAGGATCTTACCTGAACATAAAAAACTACAATCCTTCTCATCTAAGAGACAAAGTTGGAAGAAAAAGAAACGCAAGGAATCAGCATCCATCCATGGAAAATTAGTCTTGGAGTTGTGCTAAGTGATCAAGGGGTATCTTGGGGGCTATGTGCATTGTGGGATTCAAGTTTTTTTGAGCCATCTCATCATCAATATACTCAACACTAGATTTAAGTCTCATTGGTGCACAAACATTTTGGAAGGCAAGTCCAAATCTTTAATGTTTGTGCACCAAATCCATATGGGGAGAATTTTTTTTTGGCAGTCCTTGATAAAAATGAAAGGGCAAGGCCATGAATAGTATATTGTTGTAGCATGCAATTTTAATCTTCTTTTATATAGAAAATATGCCAGAGTAACTCTCGGATGATTCTTATTCAAGGCAGAAACCACTTGTTTATACATTGCATATGACTGTTGGTTTTCATATTCCAATAACTCTTTGGATTCCTACGGAGACTCTTCATCTTCTTATTCATTTATTAATTACATTATTTACAAAAACTCAATCCTTTCCGATCAGGTTTCTCACACCCCTCCCCTTAATCCAAAGGGGTGTTTTTGAGTCCGAGCATGTTTCAAAACTTTTCAAACTTTTCTAGTCCAAGCACTTTGGTGAAGATGTATGCAATTTGCTCATTCATGGAACAATATCGTAGATGGAATGTCTTGGCCTATACATGATGTCGAATCAAATGGTATTTTGTGTTGATATGCTTGGTTCGATCACGGAATATGGGATTCTTGGCCAACTTGATTACAGAAGTGTTGTCGATCAATAAGGGAGTGGAGTTCTCTTGTTTCTCCTATAAATATTCAAGTATCTTCATGAGCCACACTATCTCTTTCATTGCTTCAACAACAACCACATATTCTGACTCTATTGTCGAATCTGTTCGAACTAATTATTTGCATGATCTCCAAGAGATAGTTGCTGATCCAAGACTCATTGTGTATCCATAAGTAGATACTATTGTCTCTTTGCCACCATCAAAGTTTGAATAAGAGTACCCAGTAAGTTTGAAGTCATCCACCTTAGAGTACTTGAGCCCAAAGTATTGAGTCCCCTTAAAGTATCTTAGAACTCTTTTTGCAGTAGACTAATGTCCTTCACAAGGTTTGTGCATGAATCATGAAAGGATGCCAACAACATATGAAATATTTGGTCTGGTAGTGGTCAGGAAGGCTTCCCACAAGCTGTCGGTACTTGGTCACATCCTCGAATTATTTTCCTTTGTTTGATGTGAGCTTCGACTTTTGTTCTATTGGAGTTGAGAGAGGGTTTCATTCTATCATGCAAAATATGGTCAACATTTCTCCAACATACTTCTTCTGGGAGATGAATATGTATTTAGGATGTTGAGTCACTTCAATTCCCAAGTAGTAGTGAAGGTGTCTCAGATCTTTCATTTCAAATCCCTTCTTCAAATATTTCTTTATGGATGCAATATAACTTTCATTGTTCCCTATCATCAAAATTTCATCTATATACACCACAAGAAACACAACATATCGGATTCCAACTTTCTTTACAAACAATGTTGCATCATCCATATTATAATGTTTGAAATTTAACTTCAAAAAATGCTTGGTTAGCTTTTCATACCATGCTCTAGGTGCTTGTTTCAGGCCATACAAGGAATTGACGAGTTTGCAGACCTTTTGTTCGTGTCCCTTCACAACAAAGCCTTCTGGCTGAGACATGAAAGCATTCTCTTTCAAGTCTCCATTAAAGAATGATGTTTTTACATCCATCTGATGAAATTTCCACCCATTTTGTGAAGCCAAAGACAATAAGGTGTGGATGGTAGCCCATTTTGCTGTGGGGGATAACGTCTTTTCATAGTCAATTCCTTCCATTGGTGCATAACCTTTTGCCCCAAGCCTCACTTTTTTCTTGTCAAGTGATCCATCTGATTTGTAATTTTTCTTGTATACCCACTTGCAACCAATTGGTTTGGTTCCAACTAGAGGGTCAACCAACTTCCAAGTTCCATTCTTTATGAGCGCATCACACTCATTTTGCATGGATTCTTTCCACTCATCATGAGAAACACCCTCTTTAAAGGAATTTTCCTCAAGGTTAGCATATAAATTCAATTCACAATCAAATGAGACATCAATGTCATCACCTGCGTTATTTGCATCTCCTCCATCCTCTTGTCTGGTTGAACTTCTTGTTCCCACATTTACAACTTCATTTAGATGGACACTTTCAAGTGTATTTGTGGTCCATTTAGGAACTTTATGTGATGGTCCAGGTTGATTAGCTGGTGGTGCTTCATTTTCTTCAAGATTCAGTCTTCCAATCCTCCCAATCACATCATCCAGTTGAACCTCCTAATCAGGTGGAGTGGCAGGAACTTCTTCTTCACGAGTTTCTTCATGAGGGGGTGTTAGTTATTCAAAAGGAAAT
Organism: Larix kaempferi; assembly: GCA_027924585.1. Classification (NCBI taxonomy): domain Eukaryota; kingdom Viridiplantae; phylum Streptophyta; class Pinopsida; order Pinales; family Pinaceae; genus Larix; species Larix kaempferi. The sequence goes on along the minus strand of BSBM01000173.1, from coordinate 8,914,422 downwards.
TCCAGAGATTGGTCCAAGATATGGATCCCCCCTTTAAGATCTAGAATTTCATTATCAACTTCATAATATGTCTTTACATGGGAAAATTTCTCCAGACGATCAAGTTGTTTATCAATAGGCTCATTATTTTTATTAGTTTCAAGAAAAATGACATCTTCGGAAACAACAAACTTCTTATTTACCTCATTGTAAAGATGATATGCCTTGGAGGTGTCTGAATACCCCAAGAAAGTGCATTTTCAACTTTGAGCAACAAGCTTGCCTCTTTTCTCCTTTGCTATCAAGGCATAGCAGGTGGAACCAAAAAACCTGAGATACCTCACCGAAGGGATGTGGCCATACCACATTTCATCGGGAGTCTTGTTTTCAATAAAATGAGATGGAATTCTATTTCTCAATTAGACCACACATAACACTACATCACCCCAAAACAACAATTTTAGATTCTTGAAAAATATCATTGAGCATACCATATTCATTCTTTCTACCACACCATTTTGTTGAGGGTTTTAAGGAATTGTATTTTGATGTGCAATCCCATGTTGAAGAAGATATTATTCAAAAGCATTAGAAGTGTATTCTTTTCCATTATCAGTATGAAGTGTGCCAATATGAGATTGTGCTTGATTTTCTATCCATGCATGAAATTTTTTGAATGTTTGAATGCTTCGGATTTTGTCTTTAACATTTATGCCCAACACATTCTGGTGTAGTCATCAACAAAGGTCATGATATATCTATTACCATTGGAAAAAGGAATAGGCATGGGGCCACATAAGTCAGAGTGAATTATCTTTACCTTTATACATGCTCTGAATTATGACTCTTGAAATGGCTACTTACTATCTTTTCCTAATATGCACGCATCACATTTGTTTATCTTCTTAGGAACGGTAGAAAAACCAAAGACACCATTCTTTCTCAACAAGCGAAGACTATCATAATTTAGATGACCATATCTAGCATGCCATAACAAATTGGATGACATATTACCTTCTCCATGCTAAGAGAGGTAGGAAAAATTTTGAACTCTTGCATATGAGATTTTTAGCTTCAACAATTTTCCATCTTCATATGCGGTTATGATGACTTGGTTGTTAGAAGCTTCCTTATCTCTACGATTCCATCGAACATGTGGATGGAATGGACTTGTTGTTGAATCTGCACCAAGTACAACATGCTTCTCTGCAACTATGGAAGATAGAGAACATTCTGCAACAAAAAGTCAGGGAGTCCAAGCAGTCTGAGCACGACAAAACCAATTCCCTTTGGTTTGAGGCTGGATTTGTTTGCAAAATACACTATTCCATCTACATTTCCATTCAGTTCTTCAAAACAGTCTTTTTCTAAATTTCATGTGGGATGATGCACCAATATCAAGAATCCAACAAACTCTGTAAGATGAAAAAGATGTGATTTCGTTTATTCCAAGATTACAATGTGCAAAAATACAATGAGCATATTCAAGAGCTTTACTAGCCTCTTGGAACTTACTTTTTGTTGGGCCCTGGAAATGCCCCTTTTTTACCACACCTATTTCATCATTTTGCCCTGTTACACCCTACTTTCATAAGCCATATATATGCCTTTTTCCAGATCAATTAGCAATCCTGACAAGGTATAACTCATTATTGTTTCATTTAATTAATGCCTAAGATTGTCATGGTTATGAATTCTCGCCTTCAATTTATGCTAACTTGTGTTGATTTCATTAAGACAAGATCAAAGCACATGTGTATTAGCCGCAATGCCTTGGGAAAGAATCACACGTGGTGTCAGCTGTTACGCTTCAAGATTTGATTCCTCATATTCAAAGGGACAGTGCATCTTTCCACGTGAAGCTGTATTAGGTCTTCGCTGAAACAGAGCATTGCTGCAATAGACAGGATGCCTCCCAATTGGTTATTCTGTTGATCCATTGACTGCCAAAGTAACAACATCATTCATGTCTAACAACCTCATTCAATATGGCTCTAACAGTTTAGTTGTAACTTTGCAGCATGAAGATCAGAGATCTTCATTGCTACACGAAATTAGTGGATAACGAACTGTATTTTTCATGTATAAATAGGGGAAGGCTTTCAGAGTCTGGGGTTGGTTGATTATAATTTTGTATAGGCTATAACAGAGGGCTGAGACTGTGGATTACCATATTTAATGAAGAGCAGAGTTATTCATATTCCCGTGTCTTAATTCATGGTAGTTCACGACGTCTCTGTTAGAAGGCCAAGGCCCGCCTTATCACAAAGATTGTTGAGTTAAGTAGGTAGTTAAATTTATTTATTTCCTGTTGTATGGTGTGGAATCGCATTAGGCGTATTACTAGTAGCTGCAACAAAGAATTTACAATTGCATGCTTTCCTGATAGTTTATTCTTTGCATCCTGAATAGCTGTAACTGTGTGGTGTGACAGTCGATTGTATAGGTTAGTTTAATTATTACATATGTGTTGAATTAGCTGTTATAGCCAAGCTCAACTTCAATTCCTTTTAGTCATTTATGCTTTCTAGGATTTCCAATACTTATCAATTTAGAGTTCAAGCTTATTTTCTAATTTTGGTTGCTATTGTATCTTTATTGAATTCATTAGATTAGGCAGATTGTGATTGAGTTACAGTAGTTGCTAGATGAATCATTTTGGTAAAGATTGAACACTGTAGTTTGATAATTATAGGATTTAACTTCTTGCAAAAGTAATCTAGTTCATTTTCATTCTTAGATCAGTAACTGCTGGGTTGATTTCTGTAGGAAGGTAATTGTACTTTGAATTCTTAGATGGATAAGTTAGATTAGTTTTAGTCATGAAATGAGTTTGGCTGAGCAGATAGGTAGGATCATTCATCTCCATTTATTTAATCAACTACTTGAAATGTTTATGCATAGATTGGGCTTATTGCCATTGAGATAAAAGACTTCCCTGGATTGACAATTTATATTGAGCATCCTATGTGTTAGTTGTAATTAATTAGCATATAGGGTGACCAACATTTTGGCGCCGTTGCCAGGGATGGTAATTGATAGACATAGTTAGTAGTTGGTTTATTGATTTCATTTTGGTTTAATCATTTACAGCATGCATGAATACAAGAAAAACAAATCAGGAAACCCCTTTGAACACTAACACTGCAGGTGGAAGAGGTCGAGGTCGTAACACAGGTCTGGGAAGACAAACATTTATTGATGATATAATTGCTAAAGTAGATTCTTCTACTAGACCATTGCGGACGTCTACAGGAAGAGGAAATTTTGTTCCTCCCAATCTTGAGAATTCAGCATCAACGGTGGAGAATGCAACGAGACCATCTACTCCCAGCATGGAAAAGAAACCTCCTAAAGATAAGGGAAGCGTCGTGGGTGCATTGGATAGAGAGGAGATTTATCATATCAACGGGACTAGAGTTACTAAGGAAGTGTGGTTGGAGACTTGCCAATAAGTAGAGGAAGAACGAATAAAGAAGTCCATTGAATTTTGGAACAACATGGCTAACAGAGAACATGAAGGGGAGAATGAACACTAGGATAATCATGAAGAGGAAGTGGAAGATAATCATCCTGGTGACACTGTGGTCACACTTGAATTCCCTATCCTCTAGACACTTGGGGAAGCTCCCATGAAAAACATTTCACCATCAGTTCTCCCAAATTTTCATGGTAAATCTTCTAAAGATCTTGATGAATTTATCTTTGAGTTTGACATTCTCTGCCACAGTTATGACTATACCTCTAGTGCTAGGAAGCTGAAACTATTCCCAGCCACCTTAAAAGGAAATGCTCATTGGTTCTTGAGTCTAGGTCGGGAGACCATTACTACTTGGGATCAAATGAAACGGACCTTTCTTTCTAAATATCAGGAATATTGTAGAACCAGAGATAGAAAGGAGGAGTTGTTTAAAATGGTTTAGAAGGAAGAGGAAAGCTTGGAGGACTTTGTAGAAATATTGTTGTACAATTTACAAAGGTGTGGCCACACTGAGATTGGAAAATATGTACTCAAGATTATCTTTCTACGAGGAATTAGAGAAGATTGCCTTGATATGTTGAATTTGTTGGGGAAAGGGGACATCCCAAAGGAACCCTTCGAGAAGATCATTGAATTATGCCGAAGGTACTAGAGAGGATCCTCTAGAACTAACAAACGAGACAAAGATCGAGATTAGGATGTCTTCACCAGGACACAGAAGTCAGCTAGTGGAGGAGCCACTCGAGCATAAATAAGCAACTTACTGGAGAATTTTAAAACTGATATGATGAGTTCCATTTCCTCAGAGTTAAACATGTTGAGAGAAAAACAAAGGCAAGCAGTAGAAGATCTTACACTCGGTGTATTCTGTCCTAAATGTAGGAAAAAGCACCCACTGAAAGAAGCCCACTGGACAAGGCAGATATATGTAGGATATGTGAATTGGAGCATGACACCAAGGAATGTCCTTCATTACCCAATGTCAAAGCAGTCCTGTAGGCATCCACTTCAGATGTGGAACAGGCTTACTTTATTGCACAGAAGAAACTTTGGCAGCCTCGCAATCAAGGTATGAATCCAGATTCATCAATTTTCTTGAATAATATGAATGGTATGAACAATATGAATAATATAATACACAATTCCCTTCACATTATTCTAATAACCAGTGGCATCCATCTTAGAACTCAATGCAAAATCCTAACTCTTGGACACTGTGGTCTCAACAGTCAAACCATCAAGCCCCCTGGAATTCCAACTAGAGAAATTCTTACCAAGGAAATAACTTTCCCCATCACCACACTCAATATCAATAGTACCCTCCTCAATAGTATCCTCACCAACAATATCAGTAGCCACAGCTGCAATTCCAAAACAATGCCGCACCTATGAATGCACCACTTCGACCACAACTACTTGCACAACCTAACTCAAACCCGAATAATAAAGCAGTTCATCAGTTTGAGACTGCCAACATGCCTACGTATTCCATCTCCCAAATTCCCTATAATGATATACAATTACGATCAGGGAGGGTAGTGGAACCCATCATCACTGAGGATGTTCCATCCCTAGTGACTGAAACTGGAGTGAATCAACACTTTGAGAATATGGTTAGTTCAGCAATCCCCATCATTGACGATGCTGACATTCCTACCAAACCAGTAGCTGAAACTCAGGAAGTAACACACGATGAAGCACAACTTACATAATTGATAAGAGAACCGCCATATCCTGAACGATTGGCCCTGCAGAAGACAGTGGAACAACCCCGATTCAATCTCTTAGGAGAATTGAAGACTTTGTATGTCAAAATCCCACTGTTACAAGCCCTCCATGACATGCCCATTTATGCCAAGACAGTTAGAGATTTATGTGTCAAGGAACCAGGAAGAAAGCCTAGGGATCCTCCCACTGTTCATGTATTGGGAAAAATTTCCGAATTGATAATGGGGAAGACTCCTGTGGAAAAATATGATGACCCTGAAAATCCTACTGTTACAGTTCACATAGGAAACACACAAATCCCCAACGTATTGGTAGACTTAGGCGTGGCTATTAATGTTATGATCATAGAAACTGTGAAGAAAATTGGACTCACTAATATTCAACCAACCCCTACCATTTTAGAACTTGTTGACAGATCAACAATCAAGCCTGAGGGGATCCTGGACGACCTAGTAATCTCTGTTGACTCGTGGGAATACCCTGCGGACTTCTTGGTGTTATAGACGAAGTCCCAGTTAGGGGGACACCTGCTGATTTTGGGGAGACCGTGGTTGGCCGCAGCGGATGCCTATATCAGCTGTCGGCCATGATCCATGACTATCTCAGACGGGACTGAGATCAAAATCCTAACCTTATACCCTCCAGCCTGACCAAGCACAGAAGTTGAAACTCCACTTTGGGTGGATTTGGAGGAGGAGGAAGGAGTTCAACCATTAGTAATGATAGGGAGAGCCTTAGCTTTTAAAGATGAAACATAGGACGATACCATTAACAGTTTCATCAGTGATCCCATGTCTGTCAATAAGCATGTTTACCAGATTCTCGACAGTACGCTAGATGAGAAATAACAAGAAAATCTTACGGAAGAAACTCTAGTCAGTGATGCCAGTATAATTCTAGTTCTCAAAAATTTGAAAAGTGTCCCAGTAGAAATCGAACCAGGGAAATCGTTGAACATCAATCCAAACCTTGCGCCCAATGAGATGGAATAGCTAATCACTATGCTGAAACAACATAAAGGAGATTTTGCTTGGGAGTACACAGACATGAAGGGTATTCCTTCTAATCTGTGTACCCATCAAATTTATATTAAGAGTGACTCCAGGCCAGTGTGTCAACCACAACGAACGATGAACCTGAACCTAATGGATGTAGTGAAAGAGGAGATCCAAAAACTTATGGAAGCATGGTTTATATACCCAATTTTAGACAGTGAGTAGGTTTCTCCACTCGTGATTGTGCCAAAGAAGAATGGGAAATGGAGGGTCTACGTGGATTACAGAGAATTGAACAAAGCAATGCTGAAGGACCACTTTCCCTTACCTTTCATCGATCAGGTCCTTGATACCTTGTCTGGGAAGAAGTATTTTTCCTTTCTGGATGGATTTAGTGGCTATAACCAAATCCAGATTGCTCCTAAAGACCAAGAAAAAACCACTTTCACCTGTCCTTGGGGCACCTTTGCATATAGGATACTTCCTTTTGGGTTGTGTAATGCACCAACCACATTTCAAAGAGCAGTGATTGGAATCTTTTCAAAAATGGTAAATGAATGCATGGAAATTTTTAGGGATGACTTCACTCCAGATGGTAGTAGTTATGAAGAAGCATTGAAAAATTTAGAAAAGGTCTTGAAATGATGTGAACAAAGCTAGCTCTCTTTAAGCATTGAAAAGTGCCATATGATGATGAGCGAGGGGATAGTTCTGGGGCAGTTCATCTCTTTTGATGGTATCTAGGTAGACCCATCCAAAATTAAGGTAATTGAAAATATACCAACTCCTGGAACACAAAAAGATGTACGTAGCTTCTTAGGGCATGCTGGCTATTACAGAAGATTCATAGAATTTTTTTCCAAACTGGCTTCTCCTTTGTTCACCTTGTTGATGAAGTATGCACAGTTTGTTTGGAATGATGCATGCCAAACAACGTTTATTGAACTTAAGAAAAGGCTGTCTATAGCACCCATCTTACGAGGGCCCAATTGGGCTCTGCCTTTTCATATCTCTTCATATGCTTCAGACACTGCCATTGGAGCAGTTTTAGGATAGCAGGAAGGTAATTCCCCCTATGCAATTCATTATATTAGTAAGAACCTATCCCCTGCTGAACTTAACTATACTATCACCGAGAAATAGTTCCTTGCCATAGTTTATGCCATCAACAAATTTAGACACTACATTACTGGATACTCCACTTTTGTGCACACTGATAATTCTGGCATCAAATATTTAATGAATAAACCAATCACGAATGCTAGAGTTACTAGATGGCTGTTACTGTTACAGGAATTTGACATCACAATTATTGATATACACTACACTACAACGGGACCATAAGTCATCACTTGCTTTGGTTGTTCAACTCACAACCAACATACACAAATTCCATGATATAATTTCATATGAATGCATTGAGATTTCTAAGCAATTATAGGGTGTAAGGATCATTTCCTTCACTTACCCACACCTCACCATACTTGGTAGGTTAACATTCCCATTCGGGCACTCAATACCACATGCAAACCAAATCAACATAGTTTAAACATAGTTGAAGGGATCTTACCAAATCCTCTTTCAACATTCATGCAATTAAGCACCAATAACCATTACCTGCATGGATTTCATTAGCATCACTTGATGTTACCCGATCAGTTGGCCTCTTACCAAGGCTACACAGTCCTTTCGTCAACCTCATGATCACATATTTGTTGCACCATCCCTTCTTCATAAGGTTGTTGTCATGTGCAACAACGTCATCAACTTCTTTAGCCATGCTTTGATTGTATTTTGTCCTACAACCAATGCAGACACAACTAATTATTAGCAACCACCATAATTATCTCAAGTGGCTCATTGCATATGTAAAACCTCACTATTTTACCAATATGCAATATCCTATTCATGCACAAACATTTTCGCATGCACTGTGCAATGTTTATTAATATGCCGTCTGGTGCACATTCATTTCATCTATGTAATCTCTTGCATTTTCAACATTCCTATGCCATAGTTTATATGCATGACAATTTCATAATGATAGAAAAACAGGGGTTAAGGAATTCTCCCTTTCCAATCCCTCATCGTAGCATGGAATCCCTCTTCCATATCATAGTTGGTCCGATTTCCTTCCAGTCATGCAATTCTAGAAATTGTCCATATTGACAACAATTTTTTTTGTCAGAACAGCCGCTGGCACTCTTCTGCACCAAATATCTATGATATATGTGGACCTCATTAAAATTATGGTCATGCATCCCTGTTCTCCTCCGGATAAGCTTTCCAACGTCTATCCCTGTGCTCCATTCCGATCCAGGACATGGAATTTACATTCTTCCAAAATTGCAAATTTTGCCCAAATTTCTGCACTTTTACACAGCTACAATTTATTCTGAAAGGCCAACTTCAGCTGCTTGTAGAAGCAAATTTAGAAAGAATCACGAAAACTTATCTACCGGGCGAAGGTATTCCATATAACAAGAAACACTCAGCAACCTTCATATCCCTGTTCCGATGCACCAATCAACTTCTATAAAATTCAGGGTTTGGCTACTTTTAACTTTTCACTTTTCCCCCAAAATCTCAAAAATTTTGCCAAAAATGGCTATCTCCTAACCTATGCATTTCTGGAAAATCTTCGTCTAACGGAAATTGTTTTTCTTAATGAGAACATGCTCTGATACCAAAATGTAACGTACCCTCCCGCAGACCCAATTCGAGGAAGGGAACATGCTGACAATCTATGGGGCTTTTCATAAAATTCAACCCATTCATTAGATTCATACACATAAATTCAAAAGTGTGCAGATGCAAATTAATTGAATATGCATAGCGGAATTAAAACTCATCCACACACACATATCATATGCATACATCATATAAAAAACATTCATCAATTTAAACATTGCAGAAATAAATGCATAGATAGAAAAACACTTATCTTCATTGTGCAATTGTCCCAAAAAACTAGCTATGTTGTTGCAACGTTCCACACAACAATAGGCCAGTTGTGTTCATCAATCTCTCAACACAACTGCCACCCTCGAGCTGGGCATGATTCTTACAAGGAAAAGGGGTCATTCAAGCTCATGCATAGCCAAAGCAATAGATACCCATATTCCACACCCCAACATACTCATTTCTCACAAAGCAAGCACAATCATTGGGCATGGATGCACATTTCCAACAATGGGATTTACAAACAAGATGGCCATGGGTTTTCCCCAAATTGTGGGCACACCAAAATGGACTGTGGAAAGGGGGATTCGACCACAGGGAGCAAACCCGATTTCTCCTACAGGTTATGAGCATTTCAAATTGCCAAAATGTCCTCGTTGAAACCCCAAATCGATCTGTTCTCTTTCCCCATTGGTAACCAAAACAAAAACGCCCTTCCCAGCTTGAAAGATGAAGGAAAACACAGGAAAATCCATGGAGAAAAATGCCCAGGTAGCTCTAAACTCGTGGGAGAGCAAAGCTGCTTGATGGGTAATGGCTTGGGGAGCAATTCATGGTTGTTTTCTTGCCCAAGAAGCAAAACACGATTTTCTATCAAGTGTGGCTTGCCCATACTCGAATTTGGACAGCCATACTTCCCATTCCCCAAGGCATTAACTACCTCAACCAACTCTTGGTAGAAATGAATGATTGGGTACAAAAGTCAACATGGGTAGTTGAGGGTTTGATGGGTTATCTCATTGACACTTGGCTTGACTTGATTGGCTCAAGGGTTTGAATATTTCCCTCCCAATTCCTTGTAAAATCATGCACCCGTATCTTGTTGCATTGCATAGCTAGTTCTCGGTATTTTATTAAAATGCATATTTACATGATATTCACAATTTCCATTGTGCCTGGCTAGCACGTAAACCATATGCATCAATAAATCGATGGCGGGGCCTTGGCCTTGAGCTCCTCGCCACGATTTTATAACAATATTACATCATTTACGATTTTAATGCAATGGGGTGAAACTGGGGACATTACAGTTTCTGTGATGGATTAAGTATCTAGGGTCTTAGTTATGTCCATGAGAGAGTTTAACTATCCGTAGGAAGAATTATCTACCACACTTCTATATTTGTCGAGAAGCTGGTCACTTTTCTCACAAATGCCTGGGTCGAGGTCAATCTATTTCATTCTCGGATTTGGATGACTCTTTAGACATCAGGTCAAACATTGGAGCATTAAGATTAATAGATTGAATTTCTCCTTCCCACCTCCTTGCCTCTCCGGTTAATCCCAGTAAGTTTTCAGCGCATTCCCCATCTCATTATGAAGGGATAACTAATGCAGAACATAATTTTATTCAATCTATAGAAAAAGAATTTGGTCATAGAACCAAATTTTTTGCCTCCTCTGGATTACATCCCTCGGGATTAGTCCCTCTCTCTAATTTTATCCCTTGTGATTCTAGGATGCTGAAACTTGCTGCCGAGCCTTCTGTTGTCACTTCTCTTCCCCCATTTGGTTCAACCAAGTCCCCTTTGACATATCTTTCCTTAGACTCCCTCATAGACTTTTCCCCCACCTTGTCATTCCCAGGTCTTCATATTCTATCCCTCTGGAGACTTCCCTTGAGAACCTAAAGGATTTGGGTGGAATGGTTGCACCCTCCACCTCTACTCCTTCAGGGCATGTCCCATATTTTTTAGAAGTAGCCTCCATGAGTTTTTTCCATGTTTTTTTTGATAGGCCTACACCCAATTCCAACTCCTTTTCGCTTAACTCTATTAGACACCAAAACGTAACCATCTGCACTAAGAAAACACATAAGGGTCACAAGAAAGTCCTTGCGAAGGACTTGAAGCTTTTAGCTTCAGATCCCTACATTCCTTTGTCAGCTAGAATGGACTCGGCCTCTAAACCCTCATCTTCCATCTATAAACCCTCCCCTCTTTTTACTCCTCAGGCCCTTAGAGCACATATTCCCGTTCAACGGGTTCCTTAATGCTCACTATTTCCTTCAATATCAGGGGTTTACGAGGAAACCCTAAAGCTAGAGCACTCAAGTGCATCCTTTATATTAGTCATCCTTATGTCATCCTCATTCAAAAAACTATGAACTCTGCTTTGAAAGCTTGTGATTACTTTTTGAAGATCATATCAGGTCAGGAGGTTTCAACTTTAGATGTGGAACGGTTATCTAGTAGTCTCTTGTCGATCTGGAACCCTTATGTAGCTAATTTTAAATATTTTCCCTCTTTTGCAGGTATTCTACTAAGGGGTCACTTTAAAGGTTTCAGTCAGGAGCTTAATCTCATAAATTATTATGCCCCCTACAAACACAGAAAACCTTTTCAGGATTTTGTTCTAGCCAACAGAATTCTCAGTATTCCTAACTTAATCTTGGTAGCGGATCTTAACTTTACTCTAGAATATTTGGAGGTCTGGGGTTCCTCTTCCAAATATGATCCCATGTCTAAGTTTTTTAAGAATCTCATTCAGAACAACCAACTATTGGATGCCATTGTTGAATATTGTAACTTCTAAGAATATTATATTTATACATTATTTATTCCGGAGATGTTCCATCCCTCCGAGGTGATTTTATTATGTATCCGGAGATGTTTATTCCTCCGAGAAGTTGTGGTAACTAGGGTTATTAGACCCACCATGTGGGGGTCGGCCCAGTCAGTTATAATAGGGTATTTAACCTAATGGTTAAATACGAGCCTACATGTACTTGTGTAAAATATATGTTAGAGTAGTGTATAAATAGAGGAGGTGTGTTCCTCATTTGATACACTCACTCACTTGAGAGAGGTGCACTTGTGGAGGAGAGTTCTGCTATAGTGGAGGAGGAGATCATGTCTTTGGTTTGCATCTTTGTATATTGCTGGTCATCTATTTTTTGAGGAAGCTTTGCTGGGTTTTCTACCCCATGAGGGTTTCCCAGGATAAATCTGTGTCTCTTGTGTTTATGCTATGCTTGTTGTTTCTTCAGTGATCCGGTATATGCTATTATTGTGAAATGGAATGTAATGATTCTATTTTCTATCTTAGCATATTGAATTTTAACATGGTATCAGAGCTAACCTGAAGGAAGGCAATGTATGGCACTTACGACACTTGCTTCTCTTGCGACAATTTGAAGGTTATGGTTTTATATAGCAAAAACCAGTCATCGTGGAACTTTCGCTATAAATCCATTTATGCGAAGTTTCAGGATCTAAAAAGTTTACAAGTCATATATAACATCCCCAGGTACCTTGTGTCCAAAGGGCACCCTCAGATTCGTTGTAATTTGTGAGTTATGATCAATACAAGTTAGGGTTTCTGCCTCTTCCAGATCTCAATCAAAATCAGGTGACCTAGGAAAAAAGGTCATAACTTGGGCTAGGAAGCTCCAACTGAAATTTAGTAAAAAGTGAAAGGTAGTAAACAGACTGTACTATCTCAGGAAACTTTTTCAGAGGCCGAAACTGAACCAGTGACACGTGGCATGCCGTACAAGTTCGCTCTCCTGTTTTATTCCATAAACAGGTCACGTTGCGACACTTGGCATAACTCTATATCAGAGAGTCCAATTGAGGTTAGAATTGTCAGGATGGAAATATAACAAGGCGAGATATCTCAGGAAAATTTTTCAGAGGCTGAAGTTCAAACAGTGACACGTGGCACTCCGTACAAGTTTGCTCTCCTGTTTTATCCCATAAACAGGTCACGTTGCGACACTTGGCATAACTCTCTCTCAGAGAGTCCAATTGAGGTCAGACCTGTCAGGATGGAAAGATAACAGGACAGGATATCTTAGGAAACTTTTTCAGACCCTGTGGATCGAAAAATTCAGAGTTACAGCAGAAACAATCAGGTACATATTTCTGTCAAAACATAATTATTTTTTGAGCACATTCATTCATGGCTTCCGGAATTTAGGGTTTCAGAGAAAGTTGGAATTTTTGGAATCAGAGTCCACGGCTGAATGCTACTCAGGAAAATCAAAATTTAGAGATCAAGATCGAATTTTTTGGTTGAGTAGAAGACCGGGCTTGATCAAACCCTAGTTCGGTATTTTGATCAGAAAGATGGAAAATTAGGGCTTCAACAAAAGTTGCAATTTTTGAAGTCTGTAACCACGGCTGGAAGCTCCTCAGAAAAATAAGAGTTTAGAGCCTTAGATCGAACCTTTTGATTGGACAGAAGGGTGGGCTTCATCAAGCCCTAGTTCAGGTTCCTGTCCATAAGATCCATAAATTTTGAAGGCAATTTTGAGGGGTCAAATTTTGGAAATTTCAAAATTGAAGTATGCTAGTTTGATCAGCTCAGCAAGACACATCCTTCCATCCATTCAGAAGTATGAAAGTCAAATATTGAATTTTTAGGGTTTCTCTAGCAAACCCTAATCAAGCTCCAGATCAAGTTTCAGGGGGAGTTGAGGCTAAGGCCTTACATAAGAAGACTACAAGAAGTCTTGACAGGTATGACTTAAGGAGGTTCAGGTATGTCTTGAAATCTGATTCTTGATTAAGTTCATAATGTGTTTGTCTTCATGTTATTTAATACACTCTTGATTAATTGTTAGAATTGTCTTATCACCCTATCAACAGTATGAATATGATCGAAGACATTCATTGATTAGGGCTATATGATTGTACTTATGCATTATGGTGTTGTGTGAGGTTGATGTTGTCTGCTAACAAGATACAGGTACATCACAAAAGACAAATCAAGTTCCATGACCATGACAACATGAAGACAAAGACTCATCCACTTACGAGGTATGTATGACTTTGTTATATTATGTTTAACCTATGAGACATGCAGGTTCTAGCTCAGGATCTCTAAATCATTGAAGAGATTGTTTAGGTATGTTGTACATAACTAAGCAGGTATACTAATCCAGGTATGTTTTCCTATGTCATGTTAGAATCTTACCTTGTGTTAGGATCCCTTATATAAGTATACTTGGTATGATTGGTTATGCTTATTCATAAAGTTAGTAATCAAGGGTTTGTGTATATTATGTCTCTTATCTTGGTTGATGATTTAACTAACTAGATCAAACAAGAATATGCATGAGTAAAAGAAGACTTCCTTGAAATCCTGAATACTAATGATCATGACTATACATATTAAAGATGATTTAGAATTAGAATGTTTTGATAATATTGAGAATATACTAATGAATGTATGAGATCATGAGAATGACACTAGTGCACACTTGAGCATGCACAATGGTACAGAATGAATAGAAGTTCAGAAGACATATAGAAGATCAAGCGGGAGGCAACCACACAAACATAAAAGATAAGTATTTGAGTTGTTATTAGAAATAGTAAATGATATTGCTTGTATGCATATTTGTATTCCTAGAATATATCATGCTACTAATATGCATATGATTGGTAAGTTGGACAAACATTCCATTGTTGCTTGTCTAGAATGAAACCTCTTTGCTGACATGCTAAGAGCTATGCACACTCTCGATAGTATGTTCTGGTAGATATGGAAGGCATCTAGATAGCCACTGTATGCATACAGGATATGGGAAAGTGTTGTGCCAAAGTATTGGTCAAAATAGTTGCATAACTATGTAAATGATATCTATATGCATAATAGGTTATCATGTCAATATGATTTGATGATTATGAAGTATTACTAATCATGTACTTAATTTTGATTTGTAGGAAAGATCATGATGAATGATGAACACTGAACAAGCGATGGATGTTCAACAAAAGTTTTACAAATCAAACACACTATAGAAGGCTTATGGCTAGAAGATTCTCTTAGAAAGAGGAAGAGAATCATGATGAGATGTTTTGCTCCAAGTGGCTAGATAAGACCATTCTCTTAATGGTATAATTAAAGAAGAAGTGTGAATCAGGTTCTGTATGGGTACCCAGGATTGGTAGTCAATTGATGAGCTTAATGATCATCATGGGTGATGTGGATCTCAACCTTTGCTACAAGGTTGAATATGGCTTCTATACACATATGACATGGATGCAAGAAGGAACTCACCACAGAGTTCGAATGATTTTGAGGCTCATATTAGTAGACCCATCTGACGAGAGATGGCACAGATAGATATGCAGAACATCACTCAATGCAGAGTGTGAATAATGGACAATTGACGGCTTCATGACAAAGCTTGGGCTTTACCAGAAGTAAAGCTGATCCTAACCTCTACCTTAAGGTTGTGGATGATGAACCTATCATACCATTATTGTATGACAATGATCTCTTTCTGACAAGGAATGAGAAACAGATCATGAAAATGGCTGCAGAAATGAAAATGAAACATCTCGGATTAATGCACTACTTCTTAGGTCTAGAAGTATGGTAAGATCCAAAAGGAATCTTTTAAATCAAGGTAAGTATGCTGTGAAGTTTCTAAAAAGATTTGATATGTTGGAGTATAAAGTCATGGCCACTCCCATGGACTCCAACTTGAAGTTATTAGTTAATGACTCATCGGATTTAGTGGACCTAACCCTATATAGACAAATCATTGGGTCATTGATGTACTTAAGAAATACTAGGCCAGATATATGCTTTGCTGCAAATACTCTAAGTCAGTATCTAGTAGAACCTAGAAAGGTTCACTTAATAGCTACAAAGAATGTAGTGAGGTACCTAAAAGGTACATTAGATTTTGGTCTATATTATCTTGGAGGTCATGAACTTCGTTTACATGGTTACTCAGATTCTGATTGGGCAGGAAGTGCCTCAGACAGAAAGAGTACATCAAGTGGATGTTATAGTCTTGAATCTGCCATGATCTCATGGTTCAGCAAGAAACAATCTAGTGTGGCTCTCAGTACTGCTGAAGCAGAATATATAGCTGTCTGCTCTGCCAGCTGTGAAGCAGTGTGGCTTCAAAAGCTTTTATATGGAGTGTTTGACTTAGAAATGGATTCCACTATGATTATGTGTGACATTCAAAACTGCATCAAGATAGAAAATCTTGTATTCCACGATAAGTCAAAACACATAGAGATCCGATACTTCTATATACGAGATATGGTGCAGAGAGGAGCTATCAAGATCAAGTATATAAGCACTGAGGATCAGATTGCTGATATCTTGACTAAACCTCTGTCTCGAGTAAAGTTTGAATACTTCCGAGACAATCTTGGTATAGTCCAAAAGGACCCTCCTCGAAAGGGGGAGTAGTATAGTATCTGATAACAAGTCTATCCCATCAATTTGCTGCACTTAGTTACTTAGAATTATTTAGATTTAGGAATCTTATATTTTTTCTTTTGATGATAGATGTATACATGCTTTTGATGATGAGGATACATGTTTTGTTATACATGTTTTGATGATGAGGATACATGTTTTGTTATACATGTTTTGATGATGAGGATACATGTTTTGTTATACATGTTTTGATGATGAGGTTACATGATTGACACATGTTTTGATGAAGTTCTTGGTAAACATGTGAGGGGATTGGATCATCCCTGGACTTCAGTCCGAAAGAAGAGCCATAGACGTATGTCTTCGAGAATGAAGTTCTTGGTGAACATGTGAGGGGATTGGATCATCCCTGGACTTCAGTCCAAAAGAAGAGCCATAGACGTATGTCTTCGAGAATGAAGTTCTTGGTGAACATGTGAGGGGATTGGATCATCCCTGGACTTCAGTCCGAAAGAAGAGCCGTAGACGTATGTCTTCGAGAATGAAGTTCTTGGTGAACATGTGAGGGGATTGGATCATCCCTGGACTTCAGTCTGAAAGAAGAGCCATAGACGTATGTCTTCGAGAATGAAGTTCTTGGTGAACATGTGAGGGGATTGGATCATCCCTGGACTTCAGTCCAAAAGAAAAGCCGTAGACGTATGTCTTCGAGAATGAAGTCCTTGGTGGACGGTTGAGGATTAAGTCATCCTTGGACGTAGTCCTAAATGTACGGTGGAGGATTAAGTCATCCTTGGACGTGGTCCTAAATGTACGGTGGAGGATTAAGTCATCCTTGGACGTGGTCCTAAATGTACGGTGGAGGATTAAGTCATCCTTGGACGCGGTCCTAAATGTACAGTGGAGGATTAAGTCATCCTTGGACGCGGTCCTAAATGTACGGTGGAGGATTAAGTCATCCTTGGACGCGGTCCTAAATGTACGGTGGAGGATTAAGTCATCCTTGGACGTGGTCCTAAATGTACGGTGGAGGATTAAGTCATCCTTGGATGTGGTCCTAAATGTACGGTGGAGGATTAAGTCATCCTTGGACATGGTCCTAAATGTACGGTGGAGGATTAAGTCATCCTTGGACGTGGTCCTAAATGTACGGTGGAGGATTAAGTCATCCTTGGACGTGGCCCTAAATGTACGGTTGAGGATTAAGTCATCCTTGGACGCAGTCCTAAATGTACGGTTGAGGATTAAGTCATCCTTGGACACAGTCCTAAATGTACGTTAAGGATTGGATCATCCTTGGACTTTGGTCCTGTGAATTGAGCCGTAGACATGAGGTCTCCGAGAATTGATAGGACTGGATCATCCCTGGACTTCGGTTCAAAAGGTACATGATAGGACTGGATTGTCCCTGGACTTCGGTTCAAAAGGTACATGATAGGACTGGATCGTCCCTAGACTTCAATTCAAAAGGTACATGATAGGACTGGATCGTCCTTGGACTTCGGTTCAAAAGGTACATGATAGGACTGGATCATCCCTGCACTTTGGTTCAAAAGGTACATGACTAGATTGCATCATCCTTGGACATAGGTCCTAAATAAAACTGGATTGATCGTGTGATGACGATGCTGCTGATCGTGTGATAACGATGCTGCTGATCGTATGATGACGATGCTGCTGATTGTGTGATAACGATGCTGCTGATCGTATGATGACGATGCTGATGACGATGCTGATGATCGTGTGATGACGATGCTGCTGATCGTATGATGATGATGCTGATTATGATGTTGATGATCGTGTGATGACGATGCTGATGATTGAGTACTATCAACTCTGATGATGTTGATGTTCCAATAACTAGTCAAGTTACTGATGATGATGAATTGAAGAAAGCTTCCGATGATATATAGATGATGTAATGAATGACTCCTTGCTCCCGCAGATGTTGTTATAATATCCTTCTCATTAAGGGGGAGTGTTGAATATTGTAACTTCTAAGAATATTATATTTATACATTATTTATTCCGGAGATGTTCCATTCCTCCAAGGTGATTTTATTATGTATCCGGAGATGTTTATTCCTCCGAGAAGTTGTGGTAACTAGGGTTATTAAACCCACCATGTGGGGGTCGTCCCAGTCAGTTATAATAGGGTATTTAACCTAATGGTTAAATACGAGCCTACATGTACTTGTGTAAAATATATGTCAGAGTAGTGTATAAATAGAGGAGGTGTGTTCCTCATTTGATACACTCACTCACTTGAGAGAGGCGCACTTGTGGAGGAGAGGTCTGCTATAGTGGAGGAGGAGATCATGTCTTTGGTTTGCATCTTTGTATATTGCTGGTCATCTATTTTTGAGGAAGCTTTGCTGGGTTTTCTACCCCATGAGGGTTTCCTAGGATAAATCTGTGTCTCTTGTGTTTATGCTATGGTTGTTGTTTCTTCAGTGATCCGGTATATGCTATTATTGTGAAATGGAATGTAATGCTGCTATTTTCTGTCTTAGCATATTGAATTTTAACAGCCATCCCCTCCAAACTTGGTCCTACCTGGAAAAATGGTTGGTAGGGGACCAGATGTGTTAGTAAAAGACTAGACTGATTCCTCATGGTGGAGCAGTTGTCTGAGGATATTTCCAGATTCATATTTTGGATAATCTACTCTACAATTTCTGACCACAACCCTATTTATCTGCAATTGGTGTTGAAGAATGTAACTTCGGAAGATATTCTTATTGTACTTTAATTGTATTATTGTTGCACCTCCTTCGAGAGATGTTATTGATGTACTTGGTCATGTAAATGTACTTCAAAGAATCAATGTAACCCTTTTGTTGTAAGTCGGGTCGATAGTACCCACAATAAATATTATATAAATGTTATTTTGATTCTCCCTAGGAGGTCGACCTTGTTTAGAGCAACATGTCGGCCCAATTAGGTTAAAAGGTCACTCACTTGATGAGTATAAATAGAGAGGGCACTCCTCTCATTTGGACACACCTCACACTCAAGCAAGTGTGCATGAGAGAGAAGAAGAGGATCGTTGGAGAAGAGAAGAAATTGTTGTTGTATTTGGGGTTTATCTTATCTTGGTTGGCATTTCGCTTGGTGATAGAATCTATACTAAAGAATTTGTTGGGTTTTCTCCCTTGTGGTTTCCCAGATGAAAATCTCTGTGTTCTTTTCATGTTGTTGTGCTTGTCTTTGTTTCAGTGATACTATTGCATATGGTTATGATGTTATGATGCTAAATGTTTTAATATATTATATAACCATTAAATTCCTAACATGGTATTGTTGGGCCTTGGAATTGCACCTTTTTTACCACACTTATTACATCATCTTTCCCTATTACACCCTATTTCCATGAACCATATATATGCCTTTCTTCCAGATCAATCCAGAATCCTAACAAGGTATAATTCATTATTGCTTCATTTATTTAATGCCTAAGATTGTTATGGTTATGAATTCTAGCCTTTGATTTATGCTAACTTGTGTTGATTTCATTAAGTCGAGATCAAAGGAGAGGTGTATCAGCCACAATGCCTTGGGGAAGAATCACACGTGATGCCAATTGTTACTCTTCAGATTTTAGTTCCTCACACTAATAGGAACAACACACCTTCCCATGTGGAGCTGTAACAGGACTTCGTTGAAACAGAGCATTGTTGCAACAGACAGGATGCCTCCCAATTGGTTAATCCATTGATCCATTGACTGCCAGAGTAATAACATCCTTCATGTCCAACGACCTCATTCAATATGACTGTAACAGTTCAGTCATAACTCCACAGCATGAAGATCAGAGATCCTCATTGCTGCACGAAATTAGTGGATCACGAATTGTATTTTTCATGTATAAATATGGCAAGGCTTTCAGAGTCTGGGGTTGGTTAATTATCATTTGTACGGGATGTAACAGAGAGCTGAGATTGTGGATTACCATCTTTAATACAAAGAGCAGAGTTCTTCATATTTCCGTGTCTTAATTTGTGGTAGTTCACGGCGTCTCTGTCAGAAGGCTAGGGCCTGCCTTCTCACAGAGATTGCCGAGTTAAGTAGGTAGTTTAATTTCCTTTATGTTGTGTGGTGTGGAATTGCATTAGATGTGTTACTGCAAGCTGCAACAATAGATTAACAATTTCATTCTTTTCTGGTAGTTTATGATTGCATCCTGAATAGCTGCAACTGTGTGGTGTGGCATTCAACTGTGTAGGATAGTTTATTTGATGCATGGTGTGTTAGAATTAGTTGTTACAGCCAAGCTCAACCTTAATTCCTTTCAGTCATTTATGCTTTCTAGGATTTCTAATATTAATCAAATCAAAGTTCAACCTTATTTCTAGTTCTGGTTGCTGTTGTATCTTTCCTGAATTCATTAGATTAGACAGATTGTGATTGAGTTATAGTAGCTGCTAGATGAATCAGTTTGGTAGAGATTGAATACTGTAGTTTGATAATTATAGGATTTAACTTCTTGCAAAAGTAATCTAGTTCATCTTTATTCTTAGATCAGTAATTACTGGGTTGATATTTGTAGGAAGGTAATTGTACTTTGAATTCCTAGATGGATAAGTTAGATTAGTTTTAGTTATGAGGTGAGTTTGGCTGAGCAGATAGGTAGGATCATTTATCCCCATTTATTTAATCAACTACTTGAAATTTTTATGCATAGATTGTGCTTATTTCCATTGAAATAAAAAACTTCCCTGGGTTGATAATTTATATTGAGCATCCAGTGTGTTAGTTGTAATTAATTAGCATATAGGGTGACCAACATTTCAACGTCGTTGTCGAGGATGGTAATTGATAGACATAGTTAGTAGTTGGTTTATTGATTTCATTTTGGTTTGATTATTTACAACATGCATGAATACAAGAAAAACAAATTAGGAACCCCCTTTGAATACTAACATTGCAGGTGGAATAGGTCGAGGTCGTAATACAGGTCTAGGGAGACAAACATTTATCTATGAAATAATTGCTAGAATTGATTCTTCTACCAGACCACTGCAGACATCTACAGGAAGAGGAAATTTTGTTCCTCCCAATATTGAGAATTCATCATCAACTATGGAGAATGCAACGAGACCATCTACTCCCATTGCAGAAAAGAAGCCTCCTAAAGACAAGGGAAGCATTGTGGATGCACCGGATAGAGAGGAGATTTATCCTATTAACGGGAACAGAGTTACTAAATAAGTGTGGTTGGAGACTCGCCAAGAAGCAGTGGAAGAGAGAAGGCGAGAAGAAGAAAGGAGGGAAGCAGAAGAAGCAAAAGCAAAGGAAGAACGAATAAAGAAATCCATTGAATTTTGGAACAACATGGCTAATCGAGAACATGAAGGAGAGAATGAACACCAGGAGAACTGTGAATAGGAAGTGGAAGATAATCAGCCTGGTGACATTGTGGTCACACTTGAATTCCGTATCCTCCAGACACCTGGGGCATTTGCTATGAAAAATATTTCACCATCAGTTCTCCCGAATTTCCATGGTAAGTCTTCTGAAGATCCTGATGAATTGTTTTTTGAGTTTGACATCCTCTATCGCAGTTATGACTATACCTCCAGTGCTCAGAAGCTGAAACTATTCCCAGCCACCTTGAAAGGAAATGCTCTGCGCTGGTTCATGAGTCTAGGTCGTGAGACCATTACTACTTGGGATCAAATGAAACAAACCTTTCTTTCTAAATATCAAGAATATTGTAGAACCAAAGATAGAAAGGAAGAGTTGTTTAAAATGGTTCAGAAGGAAGAGGAGAGCTTGGAATATTTTGTGGAAAGATTGTTGTATAATTTACAAAGGTCTGGCCACACTGCGATTGGAAAAGATGTACTCAAGATTATCTTGCTACGAGGGATTAGAGAAGATTGCCTTGATATGTTGAATTTGTTGGGGAAAGGGGATATCTCAAAGGAACCTTTCGAGAATATCATTGAATTATGTCGACGGTATTCAAGGGGATCCTTTAGAACTAACAAACGAGACAAAGATCGAGATCAGGATGTCTTCACTAGGACACAGAAGTCAACTAGTCGAGGAGCCACTCGAGGAGAAATAGGAAACTTACTGAAGAATTTTAAAACTGATATGATGAGCTCCATTTCCTCAGAGTTAGATGTTTTGAGAGAAAAACAGAGGCAAGTAGTAGAAGATTTTACACTCGGTGTATTCTGTCCTAAATGTAGAAAAAAGCACCCACTGAAAGAATGCCCATTGGACAAGGCAGAGATATGTAGGATATGTGAATTGGAGCATGATACCAAGGAATGTCCTTCATTACCCAAAGTCAAAGCAGTCTTGTAGACATCCACTTCAGATGTGGAACAAGATTACTTTATTGCACAGAAGAAACCTTGGAAGCCTCGCAATCAAGGTATGAATCCAGATCCATCAATTTTATTGAATAATATGAATGGTATGAATAATATGAATACACAATTCCCTTCACATTATTCTAATAACCAGTGGCATCCATCTCAGAACCCAATGCAAAATCCTAACTCTTGGACACCATGGTCACAACAATCGAACCATCAAGCTCCCTGGAATCCCAACTGGAGAAATTCTTACCAAGGAAATAACTTTCCTCATCACCAGATTCAGTATCAATAGTACCCTCCTCAACAGTATCCTCACCAACTATATCAGCAACCATAACTCCAATTCAAGAACAACGCTGCACCTATGAATGCACCACTTCGACCATAACTACCTACATAACCTAACCCAAATCCGAATAATAAAGGAGTTCATCAATTTGAGACTGCCAACATGCATGTGTATTCCATCTCCCGAATTCCCCGCAATGACATACAATTACGATCAAGGAGGGTAGTGGAACCCATCATCACTGAGGATGTTCCATCCTCAGTGACTGAAACTGGAATGAATCAGCATTATGAGAATATGGTTAACTCAACAATCCCCATCATTGAGGATGCTGACATTCCTACTGAAAGAGTAGCTGAAACTCAGGAAGTAATACATGATGAAGCACATCCTACACAATCGATAAGAGAACCGCCATATCCTGAATGATTGGCCCTGCAGAAAATAGTGGAACAACCTTGATTCAATCTCTTAGGAGAATTGAAGAATTTGTATGTCAAAATCCCACTGTAAAAAGCCCTCCATGACGTGCCCATTTATGCGAAGAATATTAGAGATCTATGTGTCAAGAAACCAGGAAGAAAGCCTAGGGATCCTCCCACTATCCATGTATTGGGAAAAATTTCTGAATTAATAACGGGGAAGACACCTGTGGAAAAATATGATGACCCTGGAAATCCTACTGTTACAGTTCACATAGGAAACACACAAATCCCCAACATATTGGTAGACTTTTAGGCATGGCTATTAATGTCATGACCATAGAAACTGTGAAGAAAATTGGGCTCACTAATCT
Source organism: Larix kaempferi (assembly GCA_027924585.1). Classification (NCBI taxonomy): domain Eukaryota; kingdom Viridiplantae; phylum Streptophyta; class Pinopsida; order Pinales; family Pinaceae; genus Larix; species Larix kaempferi. The sequence goes on along the minus strand of BSBM01000173.1, from coordinate 8,890,724 downwards.
TAGGCCAACCCCTACCATTTTAGAACTTGCTGATAGATCAACAATCAAGCCTGAGGGATACTGGATGACCTAGTAATCTCTGTTGACTTGTGGGAATACCCTGAAGACTTCTTGGTGTTACAACCGAAGTCTTAGTTGGGGGGACACCCGCTGATCCTGGGGAGACCTTGGTTGGCCACAGCGGATGCCTGTATTAGCTTCCGTTCAGGATCCATGACTATCTCAGACAAGACAGAAATCAAAAGTCTGACTTTATACCCTCCAGCTCGACCAAGCACAGAAGCCGAAACTCCACTTTGGGTAGATTTGGAGGAGGAGGAAGGCGTTCAGCCATTATTAATGATAGGGAGAGCCTTAAATTTTAAGGATGAAATGGAGGACGATACCATTAACAATTTCATCATTGAGCCCACGTCCGTTGATAAACATGTTTACCAGATTCTTGATAGTACATTATATGAGAAAGAACAAGAAAATATTACGGAAGAAACTCTAGTCAGTGATGCCAGTATAACTCCAGTACTTTAAAATTTGAAAAGTGTTCCAGTAGAAATTGAGCCAGGGAAAACACTGAACATCAATCCAAACCTTGTGCCCAATGAGATGGAACAGCTGATCACTCTGCTAAAAAAACACAAAGGAGCTTTTGCTTGGGAATACACAGATATGAAGGGTATTCCTTCTAATTAGTGTACCCATCATATTTATATTAAGAGCGACTCCAGGCCAGTGTGCCAACCACAACGAAGGATGAACCCGAACCTAAGGGACGTAGTGAAAGAGGAAATCCAAATTTTTTTGGAAGAAGGATTTATATACCCAATTTCAGACATCGAGTGGGTCTCTCCACTTGTGATTGTGCCAAAAAAGAATGGGAAATGGAGGGTTTGCGTGGATTACAGAGAGTTAAATAAAGCAACGCAGAAAGACCACTTTCCCCTACCTTTTATTGATCAGGTCCTTAATACCTTGTCTGGGAAGAAGTATTTTTCCTTTCTGGATGACTTTAATGGCTATAACCAAATCCAGATTGCTCCAGAAGACCAAGATAAAACCACTTTCACCTATCCCTGGGGCACCTTTGCATACAGGGTACTTCCTTTTAGGTTGTGCAATGCACCAGCCACATTTCAAAGAGCAATGATTGGAATCTTTTCAGAGATGGTAAATGACTGCATGGAAATTTTTATGGATGACTTTACTCCATACGGTAGTAGTTACGAAGAAGCATTGAAAAATTTAGAAAAGGTTTTGAAACATTGTGAACAAAGCCAGCTCTCTTTAAGCACTGAAAAGTGCCATATGATGATAAGCGAGGGCATAGTTCTGGGGCACTTCATCTCTTCTGATGGTATCCAAGGATACCCATACAAAATTAAGGTAATTGAAAATATACCAACTCCTGGAACACAAAAATATGTTTGTAGCTTCTTGGGGCATGCTGGCTATTACAGAAGATTCATAGAAAAGTTTTCCAAACTAGCTTCTCCTTTGTTCACCTTGTTGATGAAGGATGCATAGTTTGTTTGGAATGATGCATGCCAAACAACGTTTACTGAACTTAAGAAAAGGCTGTCTACAACACCCATCTTACGAGGGCCCAACTGGGCCCTGCAGTTTCATATCTCTTTAGATGCTTCAGACACAACCATTGGAGTAGTTTTAGGACAGTAGGAAGGTCATGCCCCATATGCAATTTATTACGTTAGCAAGAACTTATCCCCTGCTGAACTAAACTATAATGTCACAGAGAAAGAATTCCTTGCCATAGTTTATGCCATCAACAAATTTAGACACAACATTACTGGATACTCCACTTTTGTGCATGCTGATCATTCAGCCATCAAGTATTTAATGAATAAACCAATCACGAATGCTAGAGTAACTAAATGGTTGTTACTGTTACAGGAATTTGATATTACAATTATTGATAGACCAGGGAAGGAAAATGTGGTTGCAGAATTTTTATCTCGACTTACTAACAGTGATGACAATTTACCAGTCAAAGATTCCTTCCCTGATGAACATTTGTTTGCAGTATCAGCTCATTCCCCATGGTATGCAGATATTGCTAACTTTTTGGCTGCAGTTAAGCTTCCAGCACATCTGTCGAAGAGAGAAAAAATAAATATTATACAACAGAGTGCTAGGTATTGCTGGATTGATGGACATCTTTTCTACACAGGACTTGACTTAGAAATCAGAAGATGTGTAAGAGAAGATGAAATTTTCAGTATCCCGAAAGCTTGCCATGATGAGCCCTATGGGGGACACTTTGCTGACAAAAGGACAAGTCATAAATTTTTAAGGATGGGATATTTATGGCCTACATTGTTCAAGGATGTGAAGAAGTATGTTCAGGCATGTGATAGCTACTAGAGAATGGGCCAACCCAACAGACTAGATGAAATGCCTCTTCAACTACAGCTTGTGGTTGAACCTTTTGACAGATGGGATCTGGATTTCATAGGGCTTATCAACCCTCCCTCAAAACAGAAAGTTCACATCTTGGTTTGCATGGATTAGATGACCAAATGGGTGGAAGTTGTAGCCTTGGTCAAAGCTAATGATCAGGCTGTAATTGATTTCCTATATATATGAAGATATTTTTATTCGGTATGGAGTACCCAAGGAAATCATTACAGATGGTGGACCACAGTTCGTGTCTCACAAATTGGAAGCCCTGTTACAGAAGTTTCACATTCAGCACATAATAACATCACCATATCATCCACAGGCCAGTGGCTAAGTGGAAAGTACAAATAAGGTCAGCAAGGCTATTTTAACGAAAACAATGAAAGTTTAAAGATTGGGCTAAGAGAATCCCAGAGGCACTCTGGGCCTATCGCACTACATGGCGCAACACCACTAGTTTTTCCCCATATGAATTGGTGTATGGAAAGAATGTTGTTTTCCCAATTGAATTTGAAATTAGGACTTTGAAGACAGCTGTAGAAGCAAACCTTGATTTATCAGAAGCCCAGAGAAACCGACTAAATCATCTTAATGAATTGGATGAGAAGCGCACAGCCGCAGTGCATCATACAGCTTTAATCCAATAGCAGCACTCTAAATGGCATGATAGATTTATAAAGAAGAAAGTCTTCCGAGAAGGAGATTGGGCTCTATTGTATGATTCATGGTTTAAGAGCGATTTCAAAGGCAAATTGCATACCTGTTGGTTGGGACCTTATCAGATAGATCAAGTATTTGATGATGGAACAGTTCAGTTGATCACCATTATTTTCCAATGGTCATCGGCTGCGACTGTATCACAAACTGATCTCAAAGAATGCCTTCATTTCACATGTTGTAGCTGATCTAGACTATCAGTTAACGCCAGGGTAGGGATTTTTCTCAACCCTTGTGAATTTAAAAAAAAAAAACTGCAATTTCCACACATAATTTGTACATAAATAATTTGTTTTCTTTCTGTTATTTTATTTATTTTTCCTTTACACTTGATCGGATTTTTTTTGAAGAACTGTGTACAGGAATTGATTTGAGGAGCAACGATCATGACTAGGCCAGACGATTGCAAGCACCTTATCTTGCTTTCCCAATCGAATAAGCTCTTTGAAGAAGATGGATGATTCGTCATCCTTCAGCAACCAGCTGAAAATTTGCCTGTTACTCCATTCTGCCCAGCTGTGACTCCATACCCTGCTCATTTTTCCTTTTTCACGTAGTTGTGACTCCACTACTTTTTCCCATTCTGCCAATTTTTTGCAGCTGTAACTCCACTATTTTTCGTTCCTTTCACCTTTTTCGCGCAGCTACAACTTCGCTATTTTCATCCATTTCGCCTTTTTCCAGCAACTGCGACTCTGCTATTTTCATCCATTTCTCCTTTTTCCAGCAGCTGTGACTCTGCTATTTTCATCCATTTCACCTTTTTCCAGCAGCTGCGACTCCACTATTCTCGTCCATTTCTGCCAAATTTTGCAGCTACAACTCCGCTACCTTTGTCCATTCTGCCAATTTTTGCAGCTGTGACTCCGCCATATTTTGTCGGACTCTACTAGTTCCTACAACTGTGACTTATCTTCACCATCTCATGTTAATCTTGCTCTACAATCACCATGCACTCTTATTGATTGACATCAATTGTCCAATCAACGATAGCCAACTCATGGAGGCACATGTGTATTTGACCAGCGATGCAACTGTGAAATATAATGCTATGGCAGAATAACGGCTTGAGCATTAATCTTGAAGGTACGGGTTCTAACTATAATCATGATTAGGCATCTATTGACGTCGTAAGCAATAATGGTTATATTTGGCATTTATCCTTGTCATCTATCCGCAACCAATCAACTAAACCAAAACCACGTTTAAGCTGTCACTCGTACTTATGATTATGATCACCATTCTACCTGACTTGTGCGATAATCCTGCCATGGATTTTATTCCAAAACTAAATGTGCCACCTTTCCAAAAATGCTCAATTCAAACTTCGACTATCCATCAACTGTGTTTGCATGCAGTCAGCTCGACGTTTGAAACTGTAACTAGTGCATTCGCTAAAATATTTCGTAGAAGCTTAGCGGTATGGGTATCCCTGTGAGATATGAGCCTCTAACAATAGAATCTCTATATAAGAACAGAGAGGTCTTTTTTATCTTTCAAGATGTAGGGTGGACAGATTATTTTCAACGCCTGAATGGTTTTCGCAAGGAAGCAACCCTTGAATTTGCTAAAAATCTAATAAGCAACCATTCATAGGTTTGAGGTATAAGGATAGATGTTTCAGAGTAAATCCTGGCAGAGGTAACGGGATTGCCCAGAACCCGACAGCGTTGGTTTAGTCGGAAGCGCCATCATCTGACTGCAACTGAAGATTTTCTGGCAACCGGAGAAAGTGTTCGACCACGGGGTAGAGGAACAGCGTTGGAGACCCTTCCAAGTCCTTGGGACCAAGTTGCACTCTTTCTGAAGAAATACATCACATGTGAGGGGAGGTACAATGTTTTTTACATTTATGAAAATTTCCTCCTATCACATTTACATCATCGCCGACTGTTAAATATGCCATACTATCTTTTTAAATCTCTGCAACGCATGGCTTACTATTCTAGAGGTGCTCAACACCCCTTATCATCCCTCACAAATCATGGACTAATTAAAATATTAGTCTTATGGGCCCTTGCACAACACAATTTGACATGGGAACAATTTATGGTTCGTCCAGGGGTACCCCATGAATTTTCTTTAAAAATAGTGGATGAGGACTGGAGTTCCTCAAACTCAGTTGGGGGGAGGGTTGGAACACCAGAAGTTCGATGGGAGGATGGAGAGGATAGAGATATAGAAGAGGTTGAAACTAGAGCAGCTAAAACTGAAATAGCAGAAGAATAACATCAAGCAAAAGAAGTGGAAGGAAGTGGCGTAGCAGTTCTGAATGTTGAATCCTCCCCTAAAATAAGAAGAACTTTAATTCAAGAGGAGGGATTCTCCCCTGTTCTTGAAGTGATAAGAGCTTCCTTGTTTCAAAGGAGAAGGAATGGGCTAATGAGCAAGGGCCAGATGTCTAGCCCAATGAAAACGAGAAGAATCAAAACAGTTACTGCAGCAGAAGCAGGTCACTCGATCGAGGTAAATATTGTAATTCCCATCTTAAAACCTCGATCACCTGCTAATACACAAGAACCTGCTGTAGAAGAACCTCAAACAGAGAACCTTCTTTTTGAAAATGAACTATTAAAGGAGGAGGTGCACATGCTTCACGAAGAATTAGAAAGATGGAAGGAAACATGCAGGAAGCAAGCAAGGAAGTATGTGAATACAATGGTGGAGGCTGCAGACCAACCGGAAAATTTATCTTATGTTCTAGGGAATGAAGGACAGAAAGAAATGATATGCCCGAAATGTGGAGATATATTTAATTTGGCAGGGCATAAAGTTACAGTGTTGGACATAGTGGTACAAAAATATGCAGGAGTAAAACAATTAGAGGAACCATTTCTTGGATCAGTCTCATTCCTTTGAGGATATTGAATCAACCTCAACAGGATTAAAATATTTGGGGAAAAGGACACTGTTAAACAAGAACCAGCATCCTCGAGAAAGTTGTTGGAAATACAACTTAGATGGAAGATGCTGAGATTGAGATACAGGGGGAAGATGTTGTTTCATAGGAACCAACTTTATTGGAGAAACTGTTGAATTCCAATACAGACTGCAACTACTGAGGATAGGGGGATGTTGTTACACAAGAACCAGTGTTTCCAATGATTAATTGTCAAAGCTGAATTATAGACAGTGGCTACTACAATATTGATGGAAGGAGAAACTGTTACAATGAATTCACTTGTATAGAGACTCAAGTTCAATTCCTGCTCATTGGATGGCCAGCAGAACAATAAAGGGATAATTACACACTAGCTAAGCAGAGGAGGAAAGAGTGATAGGGATGCTGGTTTGTTCTTAATGAAATCTTGGGTGCAAGTCAGGAACCTGTTATCCCCTTCAATTCATCTACATGATATGAATGAGGATCAGATTCAGATTCAAACTAGTCGGCTGTTGCATGAGGACATGCAATTGGATAGTTGGGGGGAGATGTTGGGCCCTAGAATTCGCCCTTTTTTACCACACTTATTACATCATTTTGCCCCGTTACACCCTATTTCCATGAACCATATATATTCCTTTCTTCCATATCAATCCAGAATCCTGACAAGGTATACTTCATTATTGCTTCATTTATTTAATGCCTAAGATTGTTATGGTTATGAATTCTAGCCTTTAGTGTATGCTAACTTATGTTGATTTCATTAATTCGAGATCAAATCACAGGTGTATCAACCACAATGCCTTGGGGAAGAATCACACGTGGTCCCAGCTATTACTCTTCAGATTTAGTTCCTCACATTAATAGGAACAACACACCTTCCCACGTGGAGCTATAACAGGACTTCACTGAAACAACATTGCTGCAACAAACAGGACGCCTCCCAATTGGTTAATCCGTTGATCCATTGACTGCCAGAGTAACAACATCCTTCATGTCTAATGGCCTCATTCAATACGGCTGTAACAGTTCAGTTGTAACTCCACAGCATGAAGATCAACGATCCTCATTGCTGCGTGAAATTAGTGGATCACGAATTGTATTTTCATGTATAAATATGGGAAGGATTTCAGATTCTGGGGTTGGTTAATTATCATTTGTATGGACGATAACAGAGAGCTGAGACTGTGGATTACCATCTTTAATACAAAGATCATAGTTCTTCATATTTCTGTTTCTTAATTTGTGGTAGTTCACGGCGTCTCTGTTACAAGGCCAGGGCCCACCTTCTCACAGAGATTGCCGAGTTAAGTAGGTAATTTAATTTCCTTTATGTTGTGTGGTGTGGAATTGCATTAGATGCATTACTGCAAGCTGCAACAATAGATTAACAATTGTATTCTTTTCTGGTATTTTATGATTGCATCCTGAATAGCTGCAACTGTGTGGTGTGACAGTCGACTGTGTAGGATAGTTTATTTGATGCATGGTGTGTTAGAATTAGCTGTTACAGCCAAGCTCAACCTTAATTCCTTTCAGTCATTTATGCTTTCTAGGATTTCTGGTTGCTATTGTATCTTTCTTGAATTCATTAGATTAGATAGATTGTGATTGAGTTGCAGTAACTACTAGATGGATCAGTTTGGTAGAGATTGAATACTATAGTTTGATAATTATAGGATTTAAATTCTTGCAAAAGTAATCTAGTTCATCTTTATTCTTAGATCAGTAACTACTGGGTTGATATTTGTAGGAAGGTAATTGTACATTGAATTCCTAGATGGATAAGTTAGATTAGTTTTATTTATGAGGTGAGTTTGGCTGAGCAGATAGCTAGGATCATTTATCCTCATTTATTTAATCAACTACTTGAAATGTTTATGCATAGATTGTGCTTATTCCCATTGAAATAAAAGACTTCCCTGGGTTGACAATTTATATTGATCATATTCTGTGTTAGTTGTAATTAATTAGCATATAGGGTGACCCATAGGTATCAGATCCATCCTGAAAGAAGCAACTCGTGGAGATTAGGGCTTCATGCTTGAAACCCTAGAAGGAAAAATCTAGTCATATGGGAATTTTTGCTACAACTCACTTTTGTTGAAGTTATAGGTGTTGAACTCAGACATGCTGAATATGAAATATTTATGTACCTTGTGTGTGAGTTTCAACCTCATATTCATTGCACTTTAGGAGATATGATCCATGCAAATCAGTGTTCCATACTCTTCCAAAATTCAGTTTTAAACATGTGACCTAGGGAGAATTGCTATATCTCAGGCTAGGAATATACAAATCGAATTTTGTAAGATGTTCCAGAAAGGGAACAGACTGTATTTTTTTTTGTTCGAGTTTCAAAACTCGAAGTTGAAATAGTGACACGTGGAATTCCATACAAGTTCGCTATACAGAAACAATCCATAAACAAGTCACCTTGGGAAACTCAGCATAAGTTCCACTTAGTTAGTCCAATATTGATCTAACCTGTGGGGTTAGACATAAGACAAATGATACTACCTCAGGAAAAAGTCTCATATCTTTAGGAGAATAAATTTATGAGATACATCAGAATTAAGATAGGACAATTCAGCAAAAGAAATTGAAGAAACTAGGCCATCAAATATTTTGCAGTTCTATCCACGGATTTGGGAAAAGGAGTGCATTGCTCAAATTGCCTTGAGGAGGTGCATATTTCTATCCAATCATATTTGCAAGTCACCAAAGTTGAAAAATTAGGGTTTCTTTGTCAAACCCTAGTTCCACCAGGAGCAGTTTTCCATAAAAGCATTGAAGCAATCATCCAATTGAAGTTCTATCATTGGTGAGTCCTATTCTCTGTATTTCCATTTGAGGTTCTTATTTTATCAATATGAAAAATAGTACCAAGCTTGAGGACAGGCTCAAAGGAGCTAAGAAATTCCGGGCATGGAATTATAAAGTACTTGTTATACTAGAAGAGCATGATTTGGAGACAATGTACGCAAGAAGAAGCTCGATTGATAGTAAGAGAAGAGAGGATGGGTGAAGATGACAATTAAATCCTAAAAACACATGCTAAGAAGAGAAAGAACAAGAAGACAGAACATTCTCGCATGAATAAAATATTTTAGAAGAAGGACCTCTCACAGCTCAGATGTTTCACTTATGCGAAGAAAGGACGCTTTGCGAAATATTGTCCCAAGAAAAAGGCTAAAGAAGGTTACTCCAGTGATGAGGAACATGTATTTTGTTCTAGAAGGATTCAAACCAGGAAGATGGAAGAACCTCTTATCAATTTCAGCATTGGATAATAAGGGATGCAGTTGTGATTGGTGATGAAGAAGAAGGGACACACAAATTCAGCACCAATACACAATTCCATGTGATTTATGGTGTAGAAGAATTTCTCAGCCTTGTCGATCATAAGAAAGAAAGGAACGGGTCCTCGGAATCATATGATGGAGTAGAGCACACTATCAGAGACTCTAGTAATTTCTGCAAGGAGACAAGGATCAAGAGGCATCCTATCAAACAAACAATGATAAGTATTTGAATTATCTTTTCCTGTATATCTAATTGCTTAGATGATATTTAGGAAGTATATTATGCATGTTAGAATGTTTGCATTGAGAAACAATATACTACTAATATGCATGTGATGGGTAAGTGGCCTATAGTGCTATACAACATTACATTGCTACTTATCTAGAATGAAACCTCTTTGCTGACATGTTGCAAGTAGTGCAAACTCTTAATAATGTTATGGTAAATATTGAAGGCATCTAGAAAGTTACCGTATGAATGCGGAATATGGATGAATGTTGTGTTGAAGCCTTGGCGAAGATAGTTGCATGACTGTGTGACCTATGTCTTTATGCATAAGAATTTGTCATTATTAATATGTTTTGAAAATTATGAAATGTTTCTAATCATGCAACTGAATTTGACTTGTAGGAAAGATCATGCATCATCACCTACAAGAGAATACTAATGAGACTTGTTCCGAAGAACAAGTGACGACGGTTCATCTATGATATTCAAGAAGATTTACGAAATCAAGCATACTACATAAGTACAAAGCAAGGGTTCTTTCGGAAAGAGGGAGTTGACTATGACAAGATGTTGCTCTAGTGGCTAGACACACTTCCTCAGTGGTGGATATTACACTAGATAGATGGTGTAATCGAAGTAAATGTGTATATCGAACAACCTCCAGGATTCGTGACTCTCTATAGAGAACCACATGTGTGCAGATTGAAGAAGGATTTGTACAGGATCATAAGGCACCCATGGGATAGCATGATGAGCTTGAGGATCACCTAGAGTGATGAGATATCAACCTTTGCTACAAGGTTGAAGATGAGGAGCTCATAGATGGGTGCAAGAGAAAACTTGCAACAGAGTTCGAGATCTTGGTATCTAGTGACCTAGAGAGATGACATAGATGGATACACAGAAGATCAACAATAGAGAAGTTTACCAGTCACTCCAATGCAGAATGTCCCGATGCATAGAGTACAAGATGCAGAGGGAGGATAATGCTCAGTTACAAAGGAAGTAGGAAAGCATCGCTTCAGAGGGAGTGACTACAACACAGATTGAGAGACATTATCACTTAGCCTATATCCGTGGAAAAGGTTGTTTTCCTTAGTATCTCAGGGATATGCTTAGAGTGATATCGGATGTCTCCCCTCACGAAGAGAAAGTATATGTGGTGCAGTTTGAGACAGGTACCAAGAACATGATACGACAAGATAGATGGATTTATGACGAGCTTGGGCTTTACTGAGAGTAAAGCGGATTCCAACCTTCACTACAAGGTTGAATATGGAAATCCTGTGATTCTACCGGTATAAGTAGATGACTTGTTTTTGACAGGTGATGAGAATCTCATAGCAGAAACGAAGAGGAATCTTTCCACAGAGTTTGAGATGAAAGACCTGAGTATGATGCACTATTTCTTAGGTCTTGAGGTGTGGCAGAATCTAGAGGAAATTTTCCTGAGTCAAGGAAAATATGTAGTAGAGATCCTAAAGAGATTCAGGATGATGGATTGTAAGGCCATGGCCACACCTATGGCATAGAATATGAATTTGCTGAGTGATACTTCTTCAGAACTGGTGGATGCCATGGTATATAGGAATATGACTGGTTTGTTGATGCATTTAACGAACATGAGGCCATATTTATGCTTTGCGGTGAACACTCTGAGTCAATATATGGTAGAGACGAGATGAGTTCACCTGGTTGCAAAGCATGTGTTGAGGTACCTAAGGGGTATGGTTGATTATGGCTTCAGATATGCATCAGATTAGATGATTAACCTGCAGGGTTACATTGATGCGTACTGGGGCGAGAGTGTCATAGATAGAAATATAACATCAGGGTGTTGCTTCAGTTTTGGATCGGGTATGATCTCATGGTTCAGTAGGAAGCAAATGAGTGTGGCACTTAGTACAACCGAAGCCGAGTATATGGAAGCTTGTTCGGAAAGCTGTGAGGTAGTGTGGATTTGAAAGTTGCTAGCAGGGTTGTTTGATCTCGAGTTAGAGGCGACTTGTGTCTTTTGTGACAACCAGAGCTGTGTGAAGTTGTATGAGAACCCTGTGTTTCATGACAAGCCGAAGGACATCGATATCAATTATCACTATATCTGGGATATGGTGCAGAAGGGAGCAGTGAGGCTCCAATATATAGAAGCAAAGGAGTAGATAGTTGATGTGTTGACTAAGCCTCTATATAGAGTGAAGTTTGAGTACTTCAGGGACAAGCTTGGAATGGTCCATATCAAGAGGGAGGGATGAGCTCGGATGAGGTAGCAGGTAGTCATGGGTTATGTGACATAATGGAGTCTCCTATTCTATGAGAGGATATGGACGTATGATGAGGTAATGCAGCTAGTTGTGGTGTGAAACGTAATGGAGATCATGTGCTGAACCCACTAGATGGCTTGATCGGGCTATGGAAGAGGACAATTGCATCTGGTATGAAAAAGGACCATCTTTGTAAGACATTTTCATTTGGTATGAAAAAGGACCAGCTATGTAGGATAGTTGTATCTGGTATGAAAAATGACCAGCTCTGCAAGACAGTTGCATCTAGTATGAAAAAGGACTAGCTCTACAAGATAGTTGCATCCAATATGAAAAAGGACTGGCTCTGCAGGATATCTACATCTAGTATGAAAGAGGATTGGCTTTGCAGATGTGTACACCTAGCATGAAAAAGGGTTGGTCATTGTATGAAGGTGCGCCTAGTATGAAAAAGGATTGGTCACTGCACGGGTACATCCAGTATGAAAAAGGACTGGTCACTATACAGGATGATCCCAGCTGGTTTGGTTGTATCTCCAGAGTTACTGGTTGTATCTTCGAGGGTAGGTCCCAACATGGTTGGTGGTATCACTGAGGGAGATCCCAATAGGTTCCCCAATGGACTGGGTTGAACTGTTGCATGTTGGCACATGTAGGCTCTCTGATGGACTGGATTTAGTGGGTGCATGTTGACTGGTGGTATCACTGAGGGTATATCCCAACATGGTTGGTCGTATATCCAAGGGAAGATCCCAGTGTGGTTGGTTGTATTTTCGAGGGTGGATCCCAGTATGACTGGTCATATCACCAAGGGTAGATCCCAATGTGCTCATCCTAGGGTTGAGATTCATTCTTTAAGAATGGAGGCACTTGGTCAGTTACCAAGATGTTGACTAGGACCTGGTCAGGGACAAGGATGTTGAAGTCCTAGATTGGATCTAGGCACCGATTACACCTAGCATGAAAAAGGGATGGCTCTGTAGAACTTCTGATGATGTATAGATTCGATAGATGTCACAAGTCATTGGCCCGAGTACCAAGTTGCACCAGTAGTGATGATGTCCAATGATGATATCCAGTGACAAGATCTAGTGATGATGTCCAGAGTTGATATCCAGTGATGATGTCCAGTGATGATATCTAGTGACAAGATCCAATGATGATGTCCAAAGTTGATATCTAGCGATGATGTCTAGTATCAAGTGATGAGAAACATTGATTATGTCTAGGGATGATGATTGTAACAGAAGAATACCTTCCTTGTTAAGAGGGAGTGTTGAAGAAAGTAACTTCAGAAGATATTCTTATTGTACTTTTATTGTATTATTGTTTTACCTCCTTCGGGAGATGTTATTGATGTACTTGGTCATGTAAATGTACTTGAAAGAATCAATGTAACCCTTCCATTGTAAGTTGGGTCAATAGTACCCACAAGAAATTTTATATAAATATTATTTTGAGTCTCCCTAGGAGTTCAGCCTTGTTTAGAGCAACAGGTCGGCCCAGTTAGGTAAAAAGGTCATTCACTTAATGAGTATAAATAGAGAGGGAACTCCTCTCATTTGGACACACCTTACACTCAAGCAAGTGCGCATGAGAGAGAAGAAGAGGCTCGCTGGACAAGACACGAAGTTGTTATTGTATTTGGGGTTTATTTTATCTTGGTTGGCATTGCACTTGGTGACGAAATCTATACTAAAGAATTTGCTAGGTTTTCTCCCTTGTGGTTTCCCAAATGAAAATCTATGTGTTCTTTTCGTGTTGTTGTGCTTGTCTATCTTTCAGTGATCCTATTTCATATGGTTATGATGTTATGATGCTAAATGTTTTAAGATATTTTATAACCATTAAAATTCTAACAATTGGATAGAACCTTTGTGGCTTTGCGCTTTCGTTTTAAGTTCAATCATTCCTGGATCCAAGATGAAGACTTATGTTCTTTAGTTAGAAATTCTTGGCATAATATTTACACTCCTTTGAATGCCAATGTTATGGATAGATTTGGTTATAAATTGAAAGGGTTGAAAGTTCTGGTTAGTAAGTGTGTCAAACTGAAAAAGAAACAGAATGATCAAGAACTTAGGGTAATTGAGAACATTCTGGAACAGTCCTATGTGAACAATCTACTTGAATCTTTCACTCAGGAAGAAGAAGTAGTCATATCTGATTTGGAGCATAAGAAAGCACTCATACTAAGGAGGGATGAGGAAGAATGGAGACTGAAAAGTCGTGGAAATTGGATGTCCCAAGGGGACAATAACACCAAGTTTTTCCATAGATTTTCTAATTTCAGGAAAAACATCAACTCGATATGGGATATAAAAAATGGCTAGGGTCAATGGGTCTCATCTTAGATGGAGTTAGAAAAAGAAACTATTGGTCTCCCTCTTTATTCAAATATTTGGGCACTTCTAATATTGCTTCCCAACTAGAAGTGGTCAAACTATTCTCCTACTTTTTTTTTATGTTGAGGGAAAGCAAGTGGGCATTTGTGTCACTTTACCTGAAGTTGAAGGGGTAATTAAAGCTTTGTCCTGAGATAAAAGTCTCGGACCAGATGGTTGGGCGGTAGAATTTTTTTGATCTTTCTTTGATCTGGTGGGGGATGAGCTCTTGGAAATGGTTGAATTCTCTAGAATACATAGATATGTGTCAGGAGGCTTGAATTCAACTTTTATTACCTTGGTTCCTAAGGCGGATAAGCCCAATTCCTTTCAATACTTCACGCCTATGTCACTCGATAATATGACTTAGAAAATCATTACCAATATTATTTCAAATAGATTGAAACCAAAATTCGCATAGTTCATCTCCAAAGAGTAATTTGTCTTCTTACCTGACAGGCAAATTATGGATGCTATTGGAATAACCCAAGAATGTCTACATTCCATCAAGGATAGAAAAGCAAAGGCCTTAGTGTTGGAATCAATTTAATACTGAGAGGGGAGGGGGTGAATCAATAGTAGCGCAGCTATCAACAATTTTTTATCTTCTTAAATAGATTATCCTCTACTTAATTATTCTCTTCAGTTATGCATCAATACATAAAACATTCATCCATAAATTCACCAAGACACAAAAAATAGGGATTTTGATGTGGAAACCCAATCGAGAGAAAACCATAGAATGCTTCTTTATAATGAGAAAGAATACATTCAAAGAAGCACCAACTTCTAGTATTTACTAGCACCAACTGGAAGGAGTCACTGACCCCCTGGTTTTACAGGCTTCGACCTGAAGGAAGCACCAAATCGATGTGTTTCTCCAGCACCAACTGGAAGGAGGATACAGCCCCTTGTCTCCTTGTTGTTTTACAGGAACCAACCTAAAGGAAGCTCCAAATCCTTGTCTCCTTGCCCCGTCCAGCCTCTTTGATGTCCAAAATGTGATTCTAACTTACTGAACTTCAACTCCGCACACTCGTCTAATCTTTTGAAAATTGTTCTGTTGTGTGCTACCTTCTTATGCAGTATATTATCTGTCACTGAGTTGCATACATCACTTGACTTCTCATTCCTCTCAATTCCCACTTCTGTTGATGTCTTGCTTCATATACTGTGTGCTTACTGATACCATAGTCTGCGCTGAGGTATGCTCCGTCATTCTGCTACAATGCTACTGTTTTCACCAACTGATACTGTGCTTTCAATTGATAGTTTACTGTTATGAAATAATGCACTAGTAACATATGGAACTGTGCACTTACTAATGGGTCCATTCTGTATAAGTGCTACAGTTTCTTAGACAATCTGTGACAACCTGTGCATCAATAGATTTGTCCTTTCGGTTTAACACACTTGTCTCAAACCATCTGCATCATGGCATGCTTACTGGATCCTACTATTGTTTTGTTGTCGCGGATCATATGGTCTTCTCAACTTCCCACACTTTCACTTCTTCTTATATGCATCAGCTAGACATCTGCGCATCATCTAAAATACTTCAGTTCTGTCTTTTAACATCTGTGACTACTGGCGTATTGTCTATAATGTTGTCCTTCAAAACATCACATACCTGCGCATACTTCAATATTTCTTCCTTTCAGTACTTGCGCATCAGTGACAGATCTATGACCTCGTATTGTGCACCATCAAAACTACATTATGCTGCATGTGTGCTTCTCAGCTCCTTGCTAGATCATTATGTTCTATCCTCTAGCCCTTTGATGCCCCGAATATCAAACTTCAACAAACCCTTGAAACTCTTATGCTCTCGCCATCAAGCTTACTTCAAATCTCCAACTTGCATCTCTATTTATACATGTCCTGCACGGATTATATGTCCATAAGTTGGTTGTGGAAACCCTTCTTCCAAACTTCATGGATTGTGCTTTTTCCACATGTCATCTTATGCACTATTGATGGGTCATCCTTTGTGTGTCTCGTGCCTTCATGGTCCACAACTTAGTGGGACTTTACTCCTTGGTGGTGTAACCTTGTGCTCTTGATGTACCATCATTTGAGATATGTGTGCATCCTTGCTTTTCAACTTGGTGTATCTTCAACCTTTGGTGTACCATCCCTTGTGGGTAATGTGCCCTTGATATGTTGTTGCTTTGCAAAATTTGTGTATACTCCAACTTCTATTTGGTGGTAGTTTGACCCTAACCGCTTCATCACTTGTGAGTAATGTGCACTTGATGCATTGACACTTTGTGGATTCTATGCCTACTCCATCTTATACTTGGTGGAACTTTGACCTTTTCCTTTTCATCACTTGTGGGACTTGCGCACCTGCTATAATATTGGTTGTGGAATTTACTCATAGACTCACTTCAACCGTTGTACCCTTCTAGGATCTTACGCGCGTTCCACTAACTAAAAGCATCTTCTGATTAGCTAAACTTGCGCGCTTTTAGGATTGCCCAACCATTTGTTGTTTCTTACTGCTTGCGCACTTCTGAATTTTAACCAAGCAATGCTTGAGCATACTAGAGACTTTTTTCAACATGCTTGCACATTTGTGTTATTTTTTCAACCAACTCCTTGGATGCTTGTGCACAAGTACTGTTGTCCAACCAGTCTTTTGACCGTTACCATGAAGGTGTATGACATGATGGACTTGACTTCTGTGCCGGTACTTCTTTCAACTAAATCTGTATGTTGTATCCACACACCTTCAGACTGCATGCAAATTTTAGATATACCTCTTCACACTGGCATCCATGTCCTTCATCATCTTGCGTAGACACTTCTTCAAAGTGGTTTCCATATACTTCTTCACACTTCTGTAGGAATGTTGTATCCACTTTGACATCAGTTGATATCAATGACTCAAACTGAATCAGTTGACATCCTCCTTGACATTAGTTGACATCAATGGCAACCAAAGTTCAACACTTAGTCCTCAAATTGGACTTATCTAAGGCATATGACAAAGTTAATCGGGGCTTGTTAAGGCTGATCCTTCTGCAGATTGGTCTTCCTTTAGAAGTCTGCAACTGGATTATGGCCTGTGTCACTTCAACTCATTTTGCAGTCTTGATAAATGGTACTCCCATGGATTTTTTCAAGAGTTCGAGAGGTCTACGATAAGGTTGTCCCCTCTCTCCTCTCCTTTTCCTTTTAGTTATGGAAGGCCTTAGTATATTGATAGCTACTGCCAGATCAGAAGGATCTAGTATCAAATTTTCCTTAGTTATATGTATTACTCAACTTCTTTTCTTAGATGATGTCATAATTTTTGATAATTTTGTTTTGTTGAATGGAATGCTTTCAAGGAGATCATATCTTTCTTTTGTGTTGCCTCTGGTAAGGAGGTTAATGTTGACAAATTTGTTATTTATAATCCTGTGGGTACTCTTGAGTTTAGTCCTCATCTTTTAGGTATTCTACCTTTCAATATGGAATCCCTTGAGGCAGGAATGAAGTACTTGGGTTTTCTTTTAAATCCTAACTACTACTCACCTAAGGATTGGACTTGGCTCATTAAAAAAGTTTAGAAGCGCATCAACAATTGGTCTTTCGGGTTTTTGTCTCTGGGAGGAAGACTGACACTTCTTCACTCGGTCTTAGTGGCCCTTCTAGTTTATTGGTTTCTTTAGCGCTGGCTCCTCACTCTATATTGAACGCGTCGAGATAGAAGTTTCTCAACTTCCTTTGGTTAGGTTCAGACAAGAGCCACAAACTTCATTTGGTTAATTGGTCTATTCTATATCAACTAAAATCCATGGGAGGATGGGATATTAAGAACCTCTCTTGGTTCAACCAGGCTTTATGCATGAAATTTGTATGGAGGTCACTCTTTGGAAAATGATTATGGAACCAAGTCCTCTCTGCAAAATACCTCAAGAATAAGCCGATGGTGAATTGGCTCAGATCTCCTCTCTTAAGAAGTAGGGGATCTTATTATTTCTGGAGCAGCTTTCTAAAAGTCTTTTCTCAGATTAAGGACAGACTAGCCTGGAAGGTTGGTTCAGGTTCGAATGTACGTGTTGGTTTGGATCCCATCATTGGTTGCAGTGATCAACAGGCTCTTAGTAGCCCTCTTCTTGTTTTTCTAGCAGACTTTGATCTCTATACACTTGACAAGATCAAAAGATCGGAGGGAATGTCCCCTGTTGAAAACTACTGGTTGCGTGCTGTAGATCTTGGTCTGTAGGAACCTTGGGCCACCGAATGGACTTGTTTTATCAACTCTTTTAATGGAGCTGGAATTCGTCTCTCTTCATCTAAAGACTCTCTAGTTTGGGACTAGAAGAAATCTAGTGGCCAACTCTTAGCAATGAATGCTTATGAAGCCATTGCGCAAGAAAAAGGATCTCAGGTTTGCAAATGATGGCATGTGAAGATATGGAGGTGGCACATCCTTATGAATCTCAAATGTTTTTTCTGGCTAGTGATGGACAATCGAAGCCTTACTTGGGACACCCTTCTAAAAAGGGGATGGGTAGGTCCTAATTATTGCTCTCTACATTGTAATGACAATGAGAAACTATATCACCTCTTCTTTGGTTGTTCCTTCAGTTACTTAGTTTGGCAAGAAGTCAACTATCTTTTGAATATTCAGGGACATTGGAGGAATCTTTCCTTCTCTTCAAACTTTGAAAGTTGGTTTCAATCGTCAAAATCCCACATATTGCTCCCCATCTTTGTATGTTGGCAGATTTGGTTGATGCGAAACAATGTGATCTTCAATGGTGTCTGACCAAGCATCAACTTATGTGTTTTGAAATGCTTGGGTCTATACAAGTACTTCTCTCATGTTCCTAAGACAAGAATTAGAGGACCTTTATGAAGTCCTACCTTTATAGCTGATAAGGCAGTTGGTTTTTTTGACGAATCAGCACAAAATGGTCTCGGAGGATGTGGTGCTATTTTAAGAATCAATGAAGATTTGTTTTTTAAACTCAAAATGGGTTGTGGTCAAGCTACAAACACAAAATCGGTTGGATCCTACTTCAGTTTGCAAGGCTAAATGGTATCCCTTCTCCGCAGGTGTGGGGAGACTCTTCAATCATTGTCAATTGGTTGAAAGGTTTCAGTGACCTTCAAGTTCTCTCCTTAAATCACTGGTGTTCGAGAGTGAAAGGTTGCTTATCCTCTTTCTTGGATTTTCAAATTGATCATGCCCATAGAGAGTACAATAAGGTTGCAGTTATCCTCTCTAAGAGCACCTTATCCTGCTCTGAGGGCCTTCTGTTTTTTGAAGAATTCTTTTGAAGGGACTTTGGTAGGAAAGGGATTTTTCATTTTTTTTGATTGACCGAGGGGTCACTTTTCTATAGCCTTATGCTAAACAATTTGTTGTTTTTCTTTTTCATGCAATCTGCTTTTAGAAATGTAGTAATGTCTTCTAGTTTTGGTTGGCTATTATGGCATAAAGTTCCCTCAATTGACATCTCTAGCTTGGAGATGGAGTGCTTTGTACTATCTCATTTTCCTTAATTCTTAATGAATAGCAAGAAAATATGCTTTTTTCTTTAGGAAAAAAAATCGAACTAAATGCTAGATAGTTGTAGAGGTTGAGTGGTGGTCAACATGGTAGATTGTAAGCGATCCCTTATTGTTATCATTGGAACTTCATTTTTAATTCATGCTTTTTGTGAAAGCAAATGTTGCTTTGATAAGGGAAAATGTAGTCCCTAAGTGGAAGGGACTAATAAGATAAAAAAGTAATGCTTAACCAATTGAATGCCAGCTACGCGACTCCCAAAATTGAATAATGTAGTTTTCTTAGGCTGGGGTGGTTGGTTCTCCTTTGTTTTCATTTGGTAAGCACCTAACATGCCTTGCTGTCATAACATGTGCAAAGCACCATTCGTACCACATAGTGATTGGCAGTGGCCACCAACCACATGAGGGCATGCAGACCAGCCTGGCGGCCAGATTGTCATCTTGCCTGTCACTATCCGTTATGATATTTTATTCACTACAACCCATTTACTCATCATACACAGAAGGACAAAGATTTTTTTTATTTTTTTAAGGTCGCGCATCAACGGCCCGTTGGTGATTGGGACCCTGGAAGACCGAGAGGAGGATCATTTATATGCGCCACTCTCAATTCTGCACCATTGCAAATCCTGTCACTCGCATCCCTCAGTCACTTGTGGTTGAGAGTTTGAGTCTCACTGAAGAAAGATTGCAGCTTCAAATTTGGGTTTGTCTGTTTAGATTTGTTTCGCAGGGGCTGTGATTAGGGTTTGGAACTTTCAGGATCTGATAGCTGCAACAGGTTTATTGTGAGTGTGAGCAACAATGGCAGGCACAGGCAAGTACGCATCTGCAGCTCTGTTGGTCGTTGTGATGATAATGATGGGAGCAGCAGAAGCAGTAGAGGTGAAGGCAGCTGCCCCCAGTCCGACTATGGAGACAGGCGCTGCTTCAATTCCCTTCATTCCCTCTCTATTCGCTGCTCTCATCGCCTCCTTCATTCCCTTCTTGTCCTCTCTCCTCCTCAACTGAGAAATCTGATGCGGGTGCCCTTTCTTCTTTTATATATATATATATATGACATTCTTTTGTATACACGATGTATATGTCATTTTAAGTTTGGGTTTTTGTACAAGGATATTCATTTCTGGTCGACAGCCAGAGTATTCTGTATGTGATAGACAGACTTCTTACTCGATTGTTTTCCCATTTAGGGAATAATGGATCTTTTCATGGTCCTCACTAATGTATGTTTGAAATAGTAATTTATTTTTGACAATCTTGGATTTAGTTGATTGCATGTCCTTGAAATTATGAAGATTTAGGGTTTCTTTTCCAGATTTAGTGTGTGCTATGTTATTGTGCACATTTAAGGTCTTGTTTTAAGGGTTATGAATTTCTCTGAGCAGATTGTTAGGTATCTTTTGGGAGTGGTCTTTTCAAATAGGTGAGAAATAACCAGTCTATTGCTCAGTGTTAAATGATTGGAAGGCTGTTTTGCTTATTAAAAGTCATATTGTATTATTTATGAAATCAGTATGATATTATTTATGGAGACTATACATTTGGTTCAATGCAAAGCATGTCACTCTAAGGTAATAATATGGTTCAATGCAAAGCATGTCACTCTAAGGTAATAATATGGTTCAATGCAAAACATGTCATTCTAAGGTAAGGTAATAATATAGAAGTATTGCATAGCCTACAACCATTTATGATCTGTCAGTTCACAGTAATTATATAGAAGTATTGGATAGCTTACGACCATTTGTGATCTGTCAGTTCATCATATCAGACCATGATACATGTTCTACTCTCCCATTTCTTATTCACTGTTTTTTATATAGCATTTTTCTTGGTTGGGGATGGGGTAAAAACCATACTGAAATGAGAAATTTACAAACCTTATAGACGATCTATCGATCCTTCAATAATGTCGTTCTCGATCTATATAACAGATATTGTTCATAGCATACAAATATACGGACTGCTTTACAAAAAACAGCATTTCTCTTATGAATGTCCCTGTGAACAGAGTATTATTACTTATGAATGTCCCTGTGAACAGAGTATTATTACTTGTTTCGTATTACTCTGAATTATTATGATACATATTACTGTGGATTATAAAGGAATATGACATTCTGCCACAGCCTATCAAAAAACACAAATTACATGTATAGTCCCCGAGTAAAAAACTGTGTGCTTAAACATGTGTTTTTACATTGGATTATAAAAGTGTTTTTTTTCAAACAAAAAAAAAACCTTGCTATCCATAAGAGTGAATCAAAAGGATTTACAATAATCCTATCCCAAGGATAGTGGAGACTGTCTTTCAGTTGGAGACTGTCTTTCAGTTTGTCTAAAAAATATCCATAAACCTATCCTACCAATCCAAAAAACTTAAGCTGCAAATACAAACTAGTTCTGCTGGAAATTACCAAAAACTCCGGACAAGACTCCAGAATGTAATTCCATCAACACATAAACAAAACAGAGATTCTGATTTTGAAATAAAACATTAATAGAGCTGGATAGTCAATGACTCTGGAGGCCTGAGTTCATGGAAGTGAGTAATCTTCAGCAAACCTTCCTCCAAACTAAGACCCTGCTTAGAAAGACGATCCGCCTTGAGATTGTACATACGCGACACATGTTTGAAGGAATATTGTTCCAGTTGATCCAATAAAACTCTGACTTTCTTCTTCCAGTGCTCAAGGGAGGCCACATTAAGAGCATTTGAAAGTGTTTCCCAACCAATAATGACTGTAGAGTCTCCAAAAAGTTGTACATTAGTAACCTTCAATTCCTTCAAATAAAATAAGAGACACCACAGTCCCAATAGCTCTGCCCGGGTATTACTTCCCTCCCCACAACTCAGAGCAAGTTCATAGTGTTCAGCAGGGGTAATAATAATGTGTCTCCCTGCGCCACATCTACCAAGCTGTTCAGCGCCATCAAAGAAAGCGATAGTACCTGGCTCCACAATGGGTACATGTTGGATCTTGACCCTATGGATTGGCTTCTCCACACACGCACATGAGAGAATCTTCACAATGAATTGAGTAGCACTACTGAAAGCAAGGTTATAATCCCCAAACAAAATCTTGTTCTGTAGTTTCCAGATTCCCCAGAAGAAAAATAATGGGAAGGTGAAGGAGGCACGATGGTTCTTATGCCACTGTTGAAGAAGTTCAGAAATTGGCAACAATCCCCAGTTCAGCTCAAAGCCCCGTTGATCCGTGGCATAAGACCACAATTGAAGCGTAACTCAGCACATAGAGAAAAGGTGATCAACGGTCTCGGCTGCACGGTGGTAGAGAGTGCAGGTATTGGGACCATAACCCCCCCTCCTGATAAAATTGTCCACGGTTATGATCTGGTTATTGAGAAGAAGCCAGCAAAAACAACGTAACTTGAGAGGAACCGACCAATGCCAAAGACTATTGAACCACCAGTAGCACGACCCAAAAACCTGCTCATGAACAATGGCCTGATACGCATTGCAAGTGTGAATCTCCCCACAGTGCTCCTGCCAGCACCATTGGAGAGTATCCAGATCCTCGGAAAGATCAATACCAACATGAGTTAACTGTTTAACGTATGCATTCCACTCCACACCCATGTCCTCCGGCAGGGAAAGGTCCTCTGCAGACTGCCAATTCTGAGGGTTTCCATCAACCACCGGACAACGAACATGGTTCATGTAATACAAATCCTGTTGGTGAAGTAAAGAAATAGTCTCAAGTGAAAGGAGTAAATTGCAACCAACCAATGGTTCTACACCAACGCGGATCTGGAAGCCATTTCCCACCCGCTAGCAGAGATGTGCCTTTAAAACAGGAAGTATTTCGAGCATACCACTCCAAAAGTTAGAAACACCAACCCTTTTCCTAGGCCGGGATCTGAGCCAACTAATAACAGAGTCACCCTTAAGGTATTTATCCTGCACGAGAAGACCCCATAATCCCGGGTGATTCAAAGCTCTCCAAAGACTCTTAAGATGTAGTGCCCTATAAGTCCAGTGGATATTCCTAATACCCCAGCCACCATACTTCTTCGGGACTAATAAATGAGACCACGCGGTCAGGTGGTAACCCTTCTTACCACGTCTGCCAGATCAAAGGAAGTTAAAAGAGATGCTTCTCATAAAATTCAAAATAGTAACATGAACCTTGGCTAAAGTAAGCCAATAGACGGGGAGGTTAGCCAAAACCGAATTAAGGAGAATAAGACGGCCTCCAAGAGACAAATATCGATAATACCAACTCGAGATCTTCATCTCGAAATTCTTAATAAGCCATTTCCAATCCTGAATCAAATAATCATTAGGCTTAATACGGTACCCTAGGTACTTGAAGCCCTCAGAAAGCCCCTTGAATTCAAAAGGGAAGATCCTCCCAAGTAGAAGATAGTCCGTAGAGCATAGGTTTTGAAAGTAGAGACATGATTTTGAAATGCTGATAACCATGCCAGTGGCCTTACAAAAAAGATCCAAGAGGTCCTTATAATAAGACCATTCTCCAAGATTACCAATGCCAAACAATAAGACATCATCTACAAAAAAGAGATGAGTAATATGATGGTGTTTGGAAACTTTAATACCTGAGATTCTGCCCGCAGCTTTAACTCGAATCAAAAGTCTACTAAGACCCTTTATAACCAATAGAACGAGCAAAGGTGAGAGGGGGCAGCCCTGACACAGACCCTGGTAGCCCTTGAAAAATGAAGTTGGACAGCCATTGACAAGAACAACAAAGTTAACCGAAGTGGTACATCCCAAGATCCAGTTAGTGATCAATAGATTTAAACCAGCATCCAGAAGCAAGAGTCTGAGGAATGCCCAATCTACCTGATAACAGTGATTAGTGTAGGGACTTGTCTATACTATTTCAACTATTTTACTAAGAAATGGTGAGTTTCCATGTTAGCAAATGAAAGGATTATCACAAGTTTCTAAAGATCTATATTCATTCATCAAAACTCATTAGGATCTAAAGCCATTTGAGAATTAAATTCATACATGATAAGCAAAATTCAAACTCATAGATGGTAGAAACTTGAATCCATTCATATTAAAACAATGAAGAATTACATCCTTACCATGGACCTTGGTGTGAATCCTTCCTCC
Source organism: Larix kaempferi (assembly GCA_027924585.1). Taxonomy (NCBI): domain Eukaryota; kingdom Viridiplantae; phylum Streptophyta; class Pinopsida; order Pinales; family Pinaceae; genus Larix; species Larix kaempferi. The sequence goes on along the minus strand of BSBM01000173.1, from coordinate 8,865,908 downwards.
ATTGCCATGAGCTTTCCTTCCTTCACCCTTGCTTTCGAAGAATTTGAGCTCTTCTTCCTCCTTCAGAATCTTTTCAGCATGCCTTTGTTCTTCATTTGTGTACTTTACAATGCCTCTCATGCATTTCTTATATAGCATTGGGAAATGAGCCTTAAGATTTTCTTCTAAATGTGGGATTACTCATTTTCCTCATTTTAGATTATTTTAACCTAAAAACCCACTTTTCATAGTTTCTAGGCTTTTTGCACTACTTTAAGCACAAGTAATGCATTTTAATGCATTTCTCTTCGCTTTTTTATTGGTGTAGCTTAAGTTTGGACCTTTAATGAGTGGTTCGATGACCGAACTAGGTCTCTTTAGGTTCTTACTGTCTTCACCCAATTCTTCCATTTATGGGAGAAGTGATTAGATCAGGGAGGACTTGTCTCTGGATGTACTTGTGTTTCTGTCTTCATGTTGCAGGCGCATAGTAAAAATATGCTTCTTCTGTCATATGATTAGGGGTGTTAATTTGATTGTTAACAGATGCCCCCTAATGTGTGAGGTCCAAAGCAGAGCTAAGGGCCGAAATACATTACTGAAATTTATACTCTGTATACTGATACTTTTTATACTGATACTCTTTATCATTCAAAGCAAGGACGAGGGAAGGAAAACTCACAGGCGCAAGATTGAGGATCACACCTGCAAAACATGGCAATTTCTCAAATATATAATATCTTCCTCAGGGGGGCATACCCATGCTCAGCAGTAAACAAGCATGGCCACGAACAATACACAGTGGATCCATGTCAAAAGCAAATTTTTTCTGAAATGTAAACATGCACTTTGATGAGTGCAATAACAAAGTCTTTATTGAACTTCTGACATGGTAGTCTAATCTCACGCAACTCGGGCAGTGCATCGATGAGTGATACAACTGTTTTTCCCAAGGTCTTCAATACAAACTAACGATAGTACGAGTTTATATCATGCGAATAGGTGATCTGATGTCGAGCATAATAAAACATCATCTGATTACCGGTCATTGATGTATACCGTTAACAGATGCGAAGAGACTCGCCGATAATGATGATGGACTCTAAGGTACTGAGTACAAACTAACAAGTGTGAATAGATTTTCTGAAGTCGAACACTTGTAGAATCAAACAATCAGGGGTCATTGATGTATACCCACTGTCATTTGCGAGGAAACCTGCCACTAATGACTACAAGATCCAAGGTACTCTTGGGTTTCTAGATCCATGTCCTAGATGATGATTTGATGTCGATAGGAATAGATCCATCATAAGGAGGGCATTGATGCATCCCACGTCAACCGATACGAAACAAAGATCAATAGTATGATATAATTTGGTAGAACTGCAAGATCCAACACTGTATACTGACACAAGGAAGGCCGACATGATTGGTCAGGAATATTTGAGGAATGGCCAACTCGGTTTGGACTTCCCTTGAACACATAACACAACACATAATAGACACTTGGCAACATAGGACTTTGAGTAACCAACCTTAATGAAATCCGCTAATGCCAGATGCATTAACCAAAGCTCCATTGGTGACAGGAAGGATAACCCATCGGTGGAGATCTGTTCAAAATACTGGTACAGTTTCCTAAGGCAAATGCAGATGGTGTACTGACAGCAGATACAATTTTATGTGTCGTGTTCAAGGGAAGGACTGACTGTTGCTGTTTTCTTCAAGGATTATAATATGAAGTGATTCAAGTCTCTCTCTTTTTGGATTTTTGGATTTTTGTGTTTTTTAATTTTGACGCTTTTTCAAAAAGAATAAAGAATGTTATGATACATAGGAGGGAACGAGTGTTGCATGGGTGTACGCCTATTTTTTAAGGGCACGGGTTAGGCAAAGTCAAAGATCCATCTTGCAAACAAGGGCTAAGCTAGTTGTGCACACTTTTACAGCTATTCCCTCCCAAGGTAGGCTATCTAAAGCAGGATTATGTGTCGACTGAGGGTGAAGTAATACCATGTGACTGAGGTTATCCAATTTGGTGAAATGGCCAAGTAGGAATGTTTCAATGAAGTGTACTTAAGCTTGAGTCTTGTGAAAAATGCCAAAATCATAAATCATCATGAATCATGGTCTATCTCAACTACCTGAATCAAATAGTTCGAACTGTCAAAGTCTTCAAGTCCTGAAATAAAAAACCATTTCACTAGCCAGCAGTTTAGTTAGAAATTGGTTCAAATTTGCATTTAATATCTAAAAGATAACCAAAAATGATGAATCGTGCATCTTTCTATCATTCAAAAGGATACGGTTTGTACATGTATGAATAAAATATAAGTAGAATACTCATGATTTACCATATGTGTTTGTTGTGTAGCCGATGCATGAGAGGAAGCATCCCCTTTCAACTTGAATTCCTAGAAGCTATGAACCTTTAGTCTTTGATATGCCAGTAGTGCGTTAGTTTCGATGTCGAACCTAGAAAATTTTGAAACAATTTCCATATTTTCGAGTTTTTCCATTTTTTTTCATTTTTTTGTTTGTATGAACATTTTTTTTGGGTATTATCTGTAAGAAAAAAAATAAAAAAGAGAAATAGTATTTACACTATTCTTTTTGGTGTGTGCAAAATTTACACACTTTTTGGGTTATGATGTAAGCTAGGTTATTTCGGTTTTACTTATGTCCTTAAACGATGTGTTCAATTAAATTGGCAATGAAATAATGTACATGCTTGCTTTTTGGTATGATGTTAATGACTTAGATGCCAATCAAGTACATAGTTGGCCAAATAATCAGCCAAATTATTGAGACTTCTAGGAATGTGCATGTATTCAACAAACTCAAACTGATGCTCTAAAAGACGTACTCGTAGAAACTTTCTAAACAGTGTAGGATGTCGAACCTGATACTGACCATTTAACTGGGATACAACTAATTATGAGTCCAGGTTGACGATTATTCGTCGGATGCCAAGGGTGATAGCCTCAATAAGAAGCTCAATGACTGCGCTATATTCTGCAACATTGTTGGTTGCAGATCCGAGAAAAATGCCTCCTGAACTAAGAACTTCGTTATTAGGTATGAAAGCGACCCATGTGGAGGAAGCAATGTTCCGAGAACTACGGCTGGCGCCATCCGCATATCCTAAATATGTGATAGATTCTTGTGCCATCTACCAAAGTGACAATGCCAAGCAAGATAAGTGTGTGCCTGAAATAACTAATGTACAAAAGTTTATACAAAGAATACAACATAATACAACAAATGGTTCGAGGCATCAGTGCCTACACGAAGTATTTCTTCAGATAGAGACCATTTTGTATCTCCGACATGGGTTCCCCATCAAAATTGACCAATTCATAAGCTCCCTTTTTTAACAAAGTTTTGACAATAAGCGGGCCAAACCATTTAGCTACAAATTTCCCTTCTCCTATTTTATCTTAGTCTTGGTCATAAACTAAAACCAGATCGCCTTCAGAAAAGACTCGGGGATAGATGGACTTGTCATATTGTGTTTTAACCCTCTTCTTGTGTGATTCTATATTTAGAGAGGCTTCTCTTCTAGTTTCATCAAGAGCATGGAGATGGAGAAGCCTTTTCTCTTCTGCTAAAGTGTTAGGTAGGAGTTCGACAACTATCTTTAATGATGGGATTTCAAATTCAATCGGCAACACAACTTCCTCTCCATAAACCATTTGGAAGGGAGTGAATCCGGTTGCAATTTTAACAGTTGTTTGGTAAGCCCAAAGAGCAATAAACAACATCAGATGCCAGTTATTCTTGTTTTTATTAATCATCCTCTGTAACATCATTTTCAAAACCTTGTTGATGGCTTCTACTTGTCCATTAGCTTGAGAGTAATAAGGCGAGGAAAAGTCCTGCCGCAATCCTAACTAATCTGTAAGTTCATCCATACAGGAATTCCTAAAATGACTTCAGTTGTTAGTAGTGATCTCTTTGGGTATGCCAAACCTTGCTATTACATGATTGAATAGAAAATATGTTGTAGTTTTACTTGTGCAATTGAATGTAGGCATCGCCTCAGCCCACTTGGTGAAGTAGTCTACTGCTACGATGATGTAGTGGTGGCCATCAGCTGAATGTGGGTTGACCGTCATATAATAAATAGCCCATTTTGAAAATGGACCCATGGTTACTACAGGGTGTAAAGGAGTAGGATGTGTGCGCATTTTTCTTGTGTAAATCTGGTAAGGGTGACACTTTTTGACAGCATTGATGCAATCTTTGAAAATTGTAGGCCAAAAGTATCCTGCATGTAAGATTTTCTGCGCAGTTGCCAACCCAGAAAGATGACCGCCACATGCCCTAGCATGGAAATCATTCAAAACTTGTTCAGCTTCCTCGTGTACTAAACAACATCTTAATATCATATCAATTCCTCGACAGTACAAAGTATCCCCGATGATGAGGTATCTTCGAGCTCGGTGTCGAATACGATGTCATTCAATACTAGAAAACTGAGGATCGATCCTTTGGGTTTGAAGATATATAATGAATTCTCCATACCAAGGATCAAAAGTTGCAATGAGGAATACATGTTCATCTGCCCAAGTTTCAACAGATAAAGTACCCTCGTTCTCTATGGGTAACTCAGATATTAATTCAGCAAATGCCAACTTCTTGGCTTTAGCATTTTTGAATTCGAGGTCAAATTCTTATGAAATTACTATCCATTTTGAGTATTTTCCACCAATGATATGGCGGGACAAAATGTGTCTCATGGGGTTTATTTCATCCACTATGGTTGTTTTCGTTAGAAGTATGTAATGTCTAAGTCATTGGACAGCATGGACTGCTGCCAAGGCCAACTTCTCGACCTAGGAATATCTCAATTAGGGGCCTGTCGGGCCCTTACTAAGATAGTAAATAACATGTTCTTGAGATGATTCGTCCTCTTGTGCTAAGACCATTCCAATTGTGGAAGGAGATGCAGCCAAATATAGCAGAAAGTCTCTATTATAGTTCAGTGGACTAAGCACCGGGGCAAAGACCAAAGCTTTCTTTATTTCATCAAATGAACATTGAGCTTGGTCATCCCATATGAATATTGCATATTGTTTTAAGAGACGCATGAAACCTTTATCTTTTTCAGCAAAATTCTCGACAAATCTCCTCATGTAGTTAGCTTTCCCTTTAAGGCTTTGAAGTTGAGTGATTGTTTTCAGGGAAGGCAACTGAAGTATTGCCTCAACCTTGATGGGATCAACCATGATCCCCTTTTGGGACACTACAAACCCAAGTAACTTCCCACAGTCCACACAAAACATGCATTTATTTGGATTTAACCTAATGTTGTACTTGCGGAAATGCTCGAAGATGGCTTGTAAATGTGCACCATGTTCAACTCTCTTTTTAGATTTAGTTGCCAAATCATCAAGGTAAACCTCGACGATATCCTTAATATTGTGAAATGAGTATGACATAGCTCTTTGAAAAGTAGCTCCAACGTTTTTAAGGCCGAATGGCATTTTCCGATATGCAAAAGTCCCCCAAGGGAATATAAAAGATGTCTTATGTTGGTCTTCCTTTTTTATCTGGATTTGGTTGTAACCGGAGAATCCGTCCATAAACGAAAAGATTTCATTCCCAGCACATTCATTGATGATCTGATCAATGAAGGGTGTGGGATAGTTATCCTTAGGACAAGCTAAGTTTAGATCTCTAAAATCGGTACAAACCTGGATAGTTCTTTGTTTTTTGTTAACTGGAACAAGATTGGATACCCAATTAGTCAAAGGAACGGGATAGATGAATCCGGATTTTAATAGCTTTTCGACCTCGACTTTAATGGCAGTAGACTTCTTAGGGTTCACTGGATGTAGTTTTTGCCACACAGGTTTAACATTGGGATAGGTTTTGATCTCATGTTCTACGATACTGGGATCGATCCCTGGCATTTCTTCATAAGACCATGCAAATACATCGTGAATTTTTTTAAATAAAGCAGTGTAAAATGCTATTTCCTCAGGAGAACAATCCGCACCTATGTTGATGTTCTCAACGATGCCAGGTTTGATAGATATATCAATTCATATTGTTTTCGAAATGTTTGCCAAATTTCCTTCTGAACTCACATTGTGTATTTGGACAGGGCATTGGTACTTACTGATGTCATCATCAAAGCAAAAAAAATTCACAAAATTTCCTTCTGAACTCACATTGTGTATTTGGACAGGGCATTGGTACTTGCTGATGTCATCATCGAAGTAAAAATTTTCAGGTTTGACTTCTAATGGGTTGATCTTAAGAAGAAACGAGGATTTGTGATGCATATCCTCCCAGGGTTATTCCGAGATGTTCATGGCTTCTAAGATGGCTTTATTCGAAGAGAAAGTATGATCTAGGAGATCATGGGTACTATGAGAGTTCAAGGCCCAAACAGGTGAAGTATAGGGATCATATTCCTCCATCTTGGGAGGATTTTGATCCAGTTCTATCGAGGCCATTTGAATAGCTTGATAAGCGAGCTCTACGGCAGAAAAGGGAACACTACTTTCCGTTTCATCATGTGGTGTAGAAGTATGTGTCTTTCCATCATTCCTTTCATCTAAGATGTTCTCTTTGGAGGTTCCAACTGATGAGGTAGAACCAACCTCCGATATGGAGTTAGAAAAAACTCTTAATGGAAAGTACACTTCCTATGTAATGGTGAAAATCAGAGCAGTTTTAGGGGTTAATATTGGTGGTGGAATTGGAAAAGTTCCCAAAAGGGATGAGTATTTAAACATTCCTACCCCAACATCCTAAATCACTATCATTGAATCCCCTACAAAGGGTACATTCGAGTGGAGACTAGTTTCAGGTGTGTAGTAATCTAGTTGATCAATTGTTACAATCTTCCCTTGGTGGGGGGACCGAATGACTCGGAATATGGAAGATACTACATCCGTCATCTTATGAATCCAACTGCGGCCCAATAGGAAATTGTAGTCTATGGGTGCATCCACTACCTCAACATCTACTTGAACCATTTTTCCCCCCAGTTCAACTAGACAAGCCATGATAAGTCCATGAGGTGGGAACGAATGACCATCACATGCCTTGAGAATTGTGTTGGATGGTACTAAGGTGGGTGATCCCAAAGCTTTCCAATAAGCTAATGACATGACAAAGGTAGAGGCTCCTTCATCCACAATGGTTCGAAAAATATTCTTACCATGTGAAGTTACTTCAATTTGGAATGCAATTTGTGAGGGAAGCCTACATGTGGGTTGTTCTAAGTCAAATGTGATCAGATTAGTGTCTGATGGATCAATAGCACCGATGGCAGACAATAGTGCTTTTCGTTGAGCGGGACAAATTTGCAACACCTCCAAGGCAGACATTGCACAAGGAGCTTGAGCTAAATATTCAACCACATTGTAGTTTTGAGCAGCTTGCGCATTGGGGTTGTGTGTTGTTTTGTAGAGGACCCCTTTTGGAGGTTGAGGCACCATCTCTATGGTTGGTTTTTCAATATTTAGAAAACCACTAGGCTGAGATCCAGTTGTTTCAGCATCTTTTGAAGGTATATCGTAAGAACGAGCCCTTGTTTGGATATGGTTGTCATGTTCACCAATAGTGAAGATATTAGTGTTGGGGGGATTGCCCCCTGGTGGGGGGTTTGCCTCGTTTCCTCCTGGTGGAGGTGTTGGCGCCGCAACAACCATCTGTTGTTGCTGGGGGAAGGGTTGAGTTAGTACAACAGGTTGTGGTTGTTTCCCACCTTGTTGTGCCAACATGCGATGAATATCATCCATATGAGGACACAGATGAGTAGGATGGTCCCCTTGGCAAATTTTGCAAGGGTACTTGTTCTTCCGATTTTCATGATTTCCTCCATTAGGATTATTTACCTTAGTTGCATTTCTTGTCCTAGGGTTAGCATTAGGCTTCTTCTTCTATTTTTTCTTTTTTCCTTTAGGGTCAGTTTGAACCGTAAGTACTTCAGAAGTTTAGGTAGGAGTTGCAGATTGCTGAGTTGCCTGGCTAGTTGTGGGTTGCGTATTTTGAATTGACATTTGTCCCAATTGTTGCGTAATCTGTTCAATTTGGTTAACGGATCCAATCACACCATCAGTATGAGTTCCTTTAGGCGGCCTAGCTGGATCAAATGTAGGTCTTACAGCATGAGGTATTAAGTCATAAAGTGTGCCCAATTGGGAATATACCAAGTCCATTTGGTGGGCACTCTGAATGAGTTGTTCTTTAGTCATGGCTCCTGACATTGATACATCTTTGGCTAGAGTAGGAAATAGGAATTTAATGAACCAATCTGCGAAGAATTGGCCAGGGATTTCAGCTTTAATGAGCCTTTGGAGCATCCTCCACTCATGGATGTGATCCGAGATGTGAGTAGCGGTAGATTTCCTAAGTCAAGTTAAAAGCTCTATTCTCGTTTCATAGTGGATGGGTAATTGAAAATGTGTCAGGAAGACCATAGCTAAGCATGAAAAATCTGTGAATGTATTGTGTGGCAAATCAATGTACCATTTCGTAGCAGTTCCCGTTAGGGTCCGCTGAAACAACCTTAACCTAACACTATCATCAACCAAGGAATTGGATGAACACCACAGATGAAATGTCATCACATGATTGGATGGGTCCTCCCCTGGTTTTCCATCAAACTTGGGTATGTCTGATGGTAGTTTGGTTGGTATAGTTGGCCACCCATTCAAATGTAGAACAGGGTCATTGGTCAACCGGGATAAATCTAGTAGATTCAATGTGGCTAGAAATGGTGACTTGGATGGTGCCGGAGCAAACGTTTAATATCCAGGTGAAGCATTCCAATAAGGGTTACCTCCTTGCGGAGATTGCATCCAAAAAGGTGGGTTACTTCCTGAAGGTTGACCATTCCATTGTGGAATAGGATGCATGTATGGATTGGCCCCTTGTGGAGGTATGTTCCATTGAGGTTGGTTACTTGGTGGAACATTGCCACTCCATTGTGGCATAGGTTTAATGGGTGGATTTCCCCCTTGCGGGGGTATGTTCCATTGAGATTGGTTATTTGGTGGAACATTACCACTCCATTGTTGGTTGGGATTCATGGGTGGACTTCCCCCTTGCGGGGGTATGTTCCATTGAGATTGGTTATTTGGTGGAACATTACCACTCCATTGCTGGTTTGGATTCATGGGTGGATTTCCCCCTTGCGGGGGTGGGCCCCAATTAGATTGGTTACTAGTTGGAATTGGACCACTCCATTGAATGTTTCCTTGGTTTTGATAAGCGTTCCAAGGTTGATTTCCCCCTTGCAGGGGTAGTGCCCAAGAAGATGGGGTACTTCCTGGAACCTTCCCACTCCATGGTGGAATGGGGTTGGTGGATGGGTTACCTCCTTGTCTGCTACCTGTTGGGGGTATGGGATTGCCCCTAGGATTTATGCTAGGAAAGCTTGGATACTGGCTTCTCGAGGCATTTCCACTAACATATGGAGTATTACCCCAATTAGCATTGTTGTTCCATGGTCCATTAATTCCACTAGGGATATTGAGATTCCAAAGTGAAGGATCCCCCCCAGGTGTAGAACTTAGAAGATTGTTTGGTATTCCAATAGGATTTTGGTTTACTCCTAGATTGTTTTGACCTTGAGTAGCCAAACCATATGGGAAACCCAAGTTTGGTAAGGTAGACCCTCCAATAGGGATTCCTGTAGGCAAAGTGGATGTACTTCTGGGATTGGGACCCGAAACTGTACCAACTGGCACTGAAGTGCTAGTTGAACTTATGGTAGTAGCAGGTAAACTAACTGTTGGGATGGCGGTAGAAGTCAAATTGGAAGTATTGCTACCTCCACCGACTATTTGAGATTGTGATGATGTGGTCCCTTGTGCTCCTGATGAAGCCATAGGGATGTTGGAAGTATTGCTACCTCCAACAACCGTTTGAGGTTGTGATTATGGGGTCCCTTGTGCTCCTGATGAAGCCATAGGGATGTTGGAAGTATTGCTACCTCCAACAACCGTTTGAGGTTGTGATGATGGGTTCCCTTGTGCTCCTGATGAAGCCATGGGATTAGATGTTGAATTGATCATGTGTACCAAATGTGCCAAAAGAGGATTGATGGTGTTCAATGGTTCACTGATGTGAAGTACCACTGGGTCTGAAAGATTTGTCAGAGGTGGATTTACAGGATTTGCAGTGTTGTCTTCTAATGTTTCAATTGCAATTGGAGCAAGAGGGTCAACAATTTTTGTGTTTTCCTTGATAGGTGGTGTTGCAGTATTTGTTTGATGTGTTTCGGATCTACTGTTGATAATTGAAGTTAGAAGTGTGTTAGTTTCAAAGTCAAAGTGACTTGTATTTTGTAGCCGTCTCCGCAATCTAGCGGGGCCTTCAATTTCTGGTGACTCACCTCTATGCCGCCGTGACTGGCGGGTCGAAAGATTATCCACTTTGAAGAATATTGATAAAAGGATGTATTTAAAATTTTTTTGAAAACAAAATCAAACAATCCTATGTCTTTCTAGACTCAACAAAATAAAAAGTGTCCACATAGTAAAAATTCCCTAGAGATTTCAAGCAAGCAAACTTACTCTTCCAAATAACTGAAGCTCAGTGAAAAGTTGGATTGTAGGGCCTTCTGAAACTAGTAGCTGCTGAGGGATTTCATGTCCTCATACAATTGCTAGAAGTGAAAGTGTGAGAAACAGTTACAATAAAATTTAATCGCTAGGGGTGCAAGTGCTGGTTCCTGACTAATCACCCTCCCAAGGAGTAAAAGTTCCAAAGTTTGTCTTAGTTATTGCAAGTGTGTCCCACTCACAACAACCTATGTGATATCCTAGGAATAGCCACTAAAGTTACCACTTCACAATCGAAGGTCAGGTGGAACAGTTGTAAGTCGAGGACAACTCTCATAACCAGAAACTCTAGAAACAGTGATGTCACCCCGAGGACTTGTCACTGAACATAGAATCCCTTTGATAAGCTCATGTCCCACTAAATAAGAAAAAGGGGGGAACCACCATTTACTTATCCAGATTGACCTCATGCTTGACGCATGTTTTAGAAGCACTTTCTTGACAAGTGTTTTTTGCTACTAATGGATTTACTCTCTTTAATCAATGCTAGTTTCAAATTTTTGCAGCCTAGGAGTGTTAACTCTCCAAACCTAATCCAGGGCACTAACCTAAACTTGTTGGTGATATGAAAATAAAAATTTTGTCAATTTTAGATTAAGCGCCAATTTTAAATGTAGTTTGCTTAGTTTCAGGAGTGGAAATGAAACTGGTGGTGTTTTGACTCGAAAACAGAAAAATGAACCAAACAATGCAAAATGCTCACTACTCTACCTTTCAATTCGATGAATATTCTAAATTATGGAAGAGTTAGAACAATGGAAGATGCCTTTTGTCATATGGCTAGGGGTGTTAATTTTATTGTTAACACTACCAGATCGTAAGCCTTAAACAAATCCAATATAAGAACAATGGAAGATGCCCAACTAAGCTTAGCAGAGTGAATCATCTCCTAAGTAGTCCCGATAGCATAAAAAATCAGTCTCCCATGAAGGAATCCAAATTGTTCAACAAAGATTCCCCGTGAGAGCCCATCTTTAATACGGTCCGCAATCACTTTGGAAATCACCTTATAGAGTAGGTTGCAAAGAGAAATGGGCTTGAAGTCCTGGAAAGTAACTAGATTGGAGACCTTGGGTATCAAAGCAATGAAAGTGGCATTAAGACCCCCACTTATTCTCCCATTGTTGCGTGACTCTTCCACTAGATGGACAATTTCAGGGCCAAATAGGTCGAAAAACTATAAATAGAACTCAACTGTCCATCTGTCAGGCCCCAGACTCTTGTCCTTATCCATCCCTTTAAGAATACCATCAACCTCAGACAAGGTCACCGGCCTCCCAATACAGTCATTATCCTCAGCAGTAAAGAAACTAGGCATACAATGTAAAACTTCCATCTGAGCCTCAAGGTTGACAACCTCAGGCTTAGAAAAGAGTTTCTTAAAGTGTCCCACAGCAGCACCAACAATCTGATCAGGGGAAGACATCAAAGTACTAGTTGTATCCTCAACCTCCCAAATTGTATTATTCTTCCGCCGCATATTAGCAAAGTTGTGGAAAAATCTGGTATTCTGGTCCCCCAGGGTGATCCAAAGTGCTCGGCTCCTTAAGTGCCAGAGTTATTCATCAGACTTCAGTAAAGAAAGCTTTTTAGCTTCAAGAAATTGAAGAATCCGACCGGACGGGTCCGAATAATAACCAAAATGAGGGCCTGAGTGATAATCCTTAATGCAGCTCTCAACCTATTCGATAGCTGCAAAATGAGCTTTTTTCCTTGCAGTCAGCCACATCATGATAATAGTTTTCAAAGATCGAAGGAAAGCGGGTAGTGCGTCCATTACCATCCCAGCAGAGTTGGAATAGCAAGAACTCCAGTGTCCACGAACCAATGAATTGAAGGCCGGTTCATTTGACCAAACATGATAGTAAATAAAAGGATATCTATAAAAAGAGTGACCACAGGAAATATGTAAAGTGACCGACGAATGGTCCGAAATGGAATCCTGAACCATGCTAGTAGAGCAATAGTCAATAGATCCAAACAATGACTCACTAACTAAGTAATGGTCCAACCGTTTTGCAACAAAGGCATCACCCTCCCGACCATTCCTCCAAGTAGGGAAAAAAGGCAATGGCTCCACATCAAGGAGGTCATGAGCATTAAAAAAACTACGAAACCAAGGCTGGAGAGAGTCTCCCCGAGCTTTCGGCCCCCAAATCTCCCTAGCGTGCAATGTCAAGTTTAGGTCACCAATAAGAATAACGCCGTCCAGATCCAATAAACCGGAAGCCTCCAAAGAAAGCCAATACCTCTGATGGTCCACATAAGGAGCATAGTAGTTGAATAGTCGAATCGGCAAAGGCATGTCCCAATTCCTTCCCAATAGTAGGATTCCTTCACACACAATAAAAGAGGAAAGATTCAACAGCTGAGGGTTCCAAGCCACCAGGAGACCCCCAGAAAGTCCAATAGAGACGATAGAACAACACTCCCACTCTGGGAGGATATTCCACAGAAGATTACAAGCATTTTCACCCACAGTCATAGTCTCTTGAAAGAGGATAATATTCGGAGAAAGAGAAGAAAAAAGTCTGCGGAGGGATAAAGTTTTAGGAGCACCCCCAACTCCATGAAGGTTAAGAGTTAAAATCAGCATTAAGTGAACAAGGAATCGCCCACCGATGCTCTACGGGGCACAAAAGTGTCAGTCAATGAGGGTGAGGCAGACACAGAGTCCCCCACAAAGTGCTCTCCACAGTCTAGAGTAGAATTAGAACAGTCCCCATAGGCCCGATCCAAGACCTTCTTTCTCCTACCCCCAGCCTTCTTACGAATAGTAACATTGGGGTTGCTTGTATGAGGAGTGGGAATCGTCTCATACTTTCCATAGAAAGAAGGAAGAGGATTCTGCAATAAGTTCTTAGTTATATTAAGGGCCTGTAGGTTTCCAAAATCAACTCCCAAGGACTCAATAATGATACCTTCATCCTGCAGAAGTTGTGAGTTCCAAGGCTCCTCAAAGGAGTGAAATCCACCCTGTTCAAGCTCAGAATAAACCCTCACAGGAGATGGAGCCTTTGACACCGTGGTATCCCTAGGGTCCACCTGATGAATCAATGCCAATTCCTCCTTTGAGAGGGATGCATAGAAAGAAGGGAAAAAGGAAGAAAGCTTACCCGAAAAAGAGTCGCATGAGCCATCTGAAATATCATGAGAGATCCCAACATCCAGAACCAACACCCGAGCACTGGTCGAGTTCCTCTCCTCAATGGACTGAAGGGAAGGTGGCCTATGAGTCCGCACAGGGTTCTTATTTCTTAGGTGTCCAGCCGCCCCACGGATATAACAATGAAAGGGTATCTTCCAGTAATCCAATGATTGACGGAAAACCCTATCCCCCCAGTTTAATTTAATGGTCTCTGACAGTCCGATAGAGGCGTCCATCTCCACAAGAACCCAAGCAGTCTGCTTATCTTCATGGAAGAGCGAATTCTCATCAAAGTAAATAAATCGGCCAATCCGATTTTCCAGTGCCGTGAAGATCTCCTTAGGCCACAACTCAAGAGGGAAGCCCTTCAGGAGAACCCAAAGGTGAGTGTGCTTTATCACTGCCATGACAGGGTTGAAATCCGAGTTCCAACATTCTAGATAAAGAGAGCCCCGACCAAAGACCCAAGTTTTGGCCAGAATCAAAGTCGCATGTTCATCGTCAAGGAAATGGAAGACCACCCACTTGTTCACTAGAATATGGACCCGAGGACAGTAGTTGAGCAATGGTTTCCAGTATTCCATAACCTAGTTCAGGATCTGTGTCCTATTAACTTCAGAGTAATAGACCTTTCCTACCAGAGCTCTGGCTAAAAGGCTAAGTACCCGAGCCAACTGAACGTCATGCCCAACCGTCATCTCAGGGACCTCCTCCTGAAGTCGATAACCCTTCTGAGCACGGTGTAAGTGAGCTTGCAGACCCCTGCTACGGGAGGACCCTCCCCCCTTTCGCTGGAGCTTATCAAGTTTGAAAAAATCACAAGGGTCCGAATCCTCCTCAGATGACGCAAGTGTATCCCCATACGAGGATAAGAGTGGGTCTTGATCTAATATAGCCAGAGGATAAAGAACTCCATCACCGCAGTTAAGACTCGAGCATCCCACCCTGGGCTTCACCCACACCATCTGTCACTAGTCAGTAAAAACAAACAGAAACAACAGACAAGACACCGAACACTGCACAAAAACAGAGAGAGGGCCCCAGAGTTAGGAGGTAAAAACACCATGACAAAATAGTGTCATTACCAAGGTTAATACAGAAGAAAAACTACGAAAAACAAGACGACCAGAGCACTGTAACCCGCAGGTGAAGACCCAATAAACCAGACAGCTGCCATGAAAACCCTAGAAGATCTCCCCCCCCTCTCCCCAAAATGACCTCTTACTTACGAGTGGGTGGATGACTGAATGAGAATGACATTGGATTATAAAATATTATGTCTTTACATTGGATTATAAAAGATTATGACATTCTGCCACAGCTTTAAAAAAAACACAAAATGCATATATAATCACTGAGTATGTGTGTTGAAGGATGAGAGAGCAATATTTTGAATTCCATAATAATTAATATTAAGGATGATAAGCAAAAGATTTCCTTAGCAACTGCACAATATGGCAATTTTTGGAACAAAACTAATTTAGTTATAACTCATAATTTCATGTATTGGCCAACATGGTAGAAAACACCAATGACCAATATTTATTGCAAGATTACATGAGAGGATTAAAAGAAGACATTAAACATGAGCTTCACTTAAAACATCCTAAGTATTATGGAAGCTATGCATTTTCCGTAACATATTCAAGATAAGAATAGGGCTATGCACAAGTCTACCATTGGAATATATGAAGGAAGAAGAGATTGATTTGTGTCTAAGAGGGAAACCATACCTTAACCTACTCAAATGTTAAAGAAGAAATTTGATGAGATAAGAGAAAAAGGACTATGGTTTTGTTGTAATAGCAAATGGTCAAAGGGAAAAATTGTTCACATTGGAACATAACGATGATGAGGAAATAGAGGCACCCACACAAAAGGGCGAACAAGAACTTGCAAACTTAAAAGAGAAGGGAAAATATTTTGAAAATGTTCACAACAATACATCCATACAAGTGTGAAATTTCATTCATTGGTAGGTTTGTCAACACCTCAAATCCTAAATATTGCACGATACATTAAGAAGCAAAAGGTCATAGTGCTATTGATTTATGTAGTACCTATAACTTCATTGATAAAATACTACCTCAATTGTTTTGTGTATCTGGTGACAAATTTTCAATTTTTGGTTGCTAATGGGGGATTATTAATTGTAGATGAAATTCCATAACATTAAACTTAATATGGGAGAATATAAATGATTAAGCCCCAATGTATTCCATTCCTATTGAAGGAGTAGATGTTGTTCTAGGGATTCAATGGTTGAAAACATTAGGTACAATTTATACAAACTACAATGAAGTATTCATGATATTTGAATTAGAAGGAGTTCAATATGAACTCAAAGGGTAATACTCCTAAAAAGGGGAGTACTCCTAAAAAAAGGTAATAATGGAGTTAGCGTCAAGTTTTATTCTATGGAAGTAAAACATAAAGATGGAAGTATCCCAAAGAATTAAAAGGTACATTGAAAAAACAATGTGGGGTTTTTCAAGAAATTCCTAAGGGAATACCTCCATCTAGGGATCATGAACATCAAATTGAACTCATACCTAGAAGCACTCCTCTTAATTAAAGGCCTTATAGATATCCAGATGAACAAAATGGAGAAATTAAGAAAATGGTGTAAGACATGTTGGATGCAAGTATTTTTTAGGAGCAATTTCGCCAAATGGCAATCTTTTGTTATTTTTTTCAAAAAATAAATTCGCTAATTGGTCATTTTTACTCTCAAATATTGTCTATATTTACATCAAATATGTTTTTTAATTATAATATTCGCTAAAATATTCAAGTTTTAGTAGTAAATTGTTTGTTTTCTTATTTAATATTCGCCTACCTATCTATATATATGATTTTTTCAATCCAATATAATCATCCATAATATTATACTTAAGTATACTTAAGGAGTTCAATATGAACTCAAAGGATTAAAATATGCGTGCTCTATCAAGTCATATCTCTTTTCATAGGATGGAAAAGCTCCTAAAAAGGGTAATAATGGAGTTAGCGTCAAATTTTATTCTATGGAAGTAAAACATAAAGATGGAAGTATCCCAAAGAATTAAAAGGTACATTGAAAAACATTGTAGAGTTTATCAAGAAATGCCTAAGGGAATACCTCCATCTGGGGATCATGAACATCAAATTGAACTCATACCTAGAAGTACTCCTCTTAATTAAAGGCCTTATAGATATCCACATGAACAAAAAGGAGAAATTAAGAAAATGGTGTAAGACATGTTGGATGCAAGTATTTTTTAGGACCAATTTCGCCAATTGGGAAAATCTTTTGTTATTTTTTTCAAAAAATAAATTCGCTAATTGGTCATTTTTACTCTCAAATATTGTCTATATTTACATAAAATATGTTTTTTTAATTATAATATTCACTAAAATATTCACGTTTTAGTAGCAAATTGTTTGTTTTCTTATTTAATATTCACCTACCTATCTATATATATGATTTTTTCAATCCAAAATAATTGTCCATAATATTATACTTAAGTATACTATTAGAATTCTTAAAAAACCCCCTATATGATTCAACCAAGCATAAGTACTAGTAGTGATGATAAGAATAAAATATAACGCTTGGAGGATGTGTCCTGATTACAAACATCTAAACAAAATTACAGTCAAGGATACATTCCTTATTCCAAATATTGATGAGCTAGTAGATGAGCTTAATGATATGACTAATTTCACAAAGTTATATCTTAATTTAGGATACCACCAAATCGAACTAAGAGAAGAGGAAATTCCCAACACAAGTTTTTAAACACATGAAGGACACAATGTGTTCTTGGTAATGCCTTTTGGATTGACTAATGCTCCTTGTACTTTTCAAATCCTTATGCACAATTTTTGTTGACCTCATCTTAGAAAATTTGTGTTTTTTTTATATGATATAATTATCTATAGAAAATCATGGTAAGAACACATTAAACATGTGGATCAAGTCCTACAAATTCTTGAGAACAATGAGTTGTACGTAAAAAGGTCAAAAGGTGCTTTTGAGAAACAAGAAGTAGAGTATTTAGGTCATAGGAAGAGGTCAAGGTGAACCCTCAAAAGATTCAAGCTATCACAAAATGGCCCATTCCTAAGAACATCAAAGAGTCTTATAGGATTTTTTAGTCTTCTAGGATATTATATGAAATTTGTTAAGAATTATGTACTCATTATAGGCCTACTCATATATCTCTTGAAGAAAAGTTCATTTGTAAGGAATGAAGTGGCTACCTTGGGATTCTCACTCTTAAAGGATGTTATGTCTCCACTAGTATTGAAAACACCCGATTTTGGTATAACATTCTTAGTTGGATGTGGTGCATCGGGACAAAGAGTTGTAGAAGAATTGATGCAAGAAGAGAAACTACCATATTTTGAAAGTAAACAAAAAAAATGAAAATATTTGGTGAAATCTACATATGGAAAAGAAATAGAAACAATTTTACATGCAATAAAAAAATGGCAACAAGTATTCTTAGAAGGTATTTTAAAGTCAAGATAGACCATCATAGTCTAAAGTACCTTTTGGAGAAAATATTGTCATTAGAAGAACAACATAAATGTCTAGCAAAATTCCAAGGGTTTGATTTTGAAATAATCTGAAAAAAGGGAAGGACAATGTTGTAGCAGATGCCCTTTCCAGAATAGAATAATCCCTCATCTTTTATTAATGTGGTTTCAATCCACATATGTTGATGAAAACTGCTCATGATAAGAGTTCTACAATGAAGTGTGAAAACAAATCTTTGAAAACATTTCAATGAGAGAGAACACGATTTTATAGATTTACATGAGGAAAAAAAACTCAACAAACTAGAGATAAGATCTCAAGAAAATTCTAAAGACTCGAAACTAATTAAAATAATAGAGCTAGTGGTTAGGGATAAGATTCCAATTGCTCCATGAGAATAGGAAACTATATCATCTACTCCACAAGAATAGGAGACTAAAATACTACGTCAAACAAAAGACTTATTCACTAGGGCTCTTGTAAGTGTTGAGGATGGCTACTTCACTTGCCAATGGCCTCATAGTGGGTACAAAACAACGAATAAGGTAAAAAACTAGAATTAACAACCCCCAATAATAATGAAATAGTCAATTAATGGAAGCCTAAGATATTGAACCTCTTGTATATAAATGGTGGAGACAATTAGGGGTTCTTCAATTTTGCTAAGGAGGAAGAAATTACGAAGTGAACCTGAAAGATTTAGCATAGAAATAATTCTTAGGTTGTTAAACTAACCAGGAAACCATTAAAATACATAGTAGCATTCCTTTAACTTAGATGCATAACAAAAATAATGTTAAAATCAGACAAAAATGACATAGAGGTTTTACCAATCATGCCATACAAATAATAATATGACACTAACATCTCATATGAGACAAACCATAGACTTAGAAAACATATCACTAAGAATCCCTATCATTCCTCCCAACAATAGAAGCATTGGCCTCCAACACTTTTAGGACAGAGAGAAAATGATACTAAATCTAATGCTGAGAAATCCAATGATACCCTAATCTATAGACGTTGACCACATATGTGGATTGAAACTACATCATTGAGTAAAGTTCTACATCGAAGTGTGAAAAAATATATGTCTGCATTTCATTAAGAGAGAAGAAGCTTTTATAGTTTTACATGAGGAAAATCAACTTGACAAACTAGTGATAGTATTTCAACAAAATCCTAAGACTAACAATTAATTACAATAATAGATCTATTGGTTAGGGAAAAGATCCCAATAGCTTCATGAGAATAGGAAACTATCTCATCTACTCCATGAGAATAAGAGACTAAAAGGCTATGCCAAACAAAAGTACGGATAATAAGAAAACCACACATAATAATATGAGATTAATATCTAGTATGACACAAACCATAGACTAAGAAAACATATCAGTAATAATCCCTATCATTTATTCCATTACATCTTCCATTCCAGTGTGGTTGAAAGAAGCTTGCTAGGAATGGCAAGAAGACAATAGTTCTAGACAAAAAATACAATGTTTAAAGAAGGGAAAACTCTATGAAAACTTGGGAATGAAAGGGTATACGTTGGTACAATGGTATCATATTTTAATGCTCTCAATCAAAATTGAAACAAAAAATATCAAGTGAGTTTCATAACTCTTTGATGGTGGGACATTAAGAGTTTCTTTGAACATGTCAAAGGATAAAAATATGTTTTTTTTGGGAAGGAAGGAAGAAAGATATTTAAAAAATTGTAGATAATGTTAGGTGTTCCAAACAAATAAAGGAGATACCATCAATCCTATAGGGTTATTTAAACCTTTACACATACCTAATCAAAGATGGGAATATATATCAATGGTATTCATTACATGTTTACCAAAATTAGAAGGTAAGGGAACACCACTAGCTATGAGTTCAACATATCATCCACAAACATATGGTAAACCATAAATAGTTAACAAATGTTTACATGCTTACCTTTGTTTCTATTCTTTAGATAATAAATATTAATGGGTCAAGTGGCTTCCTTTAGTTGAATGGTGGTATAATACCACCTATCACACATATCCTGAGATGTATCCATTTGAAGATATTTATGGATATCCAATTCCTAATATCAAATTATTTTTGTAGGACCATTTCAAAGTACATGTAGTAGAATCACATATAAAAAATATTAAAGAAACTTAAAAATAGGATGAAGTAGCGAGTACATGAACATCAAAATGAAAGACAATTTGAGGAGGGTGATTGGGTATTTTTGAGACTACATCCTTATAAGCAATCTATGCTAAAAAAATAAGATTAAAAAACTAGATCCAAAATTTTATGGACCTTACAAGAATCTTTGCAAGATTGGAGAAGTGGCTTACAAGTTAGATTTTCCTTCTTCTTGTTTTCATAAGGTTTTTCATGTATATTGCCTAAAAATGGTTTCGGGACAAACTATGCCAGTGAAAACAAAACCTCAAGAATTATATGAAGAAGGGAAGTTGATTCTTGAACTGGAAAAAAGTATAGATGGACATTCTCTATTTGTTTGGAATATAACCATTATGGAGTACCTAATCATGTGGAAAAATATTCCTCTAGAAGAAGCTACATGGGAAAATGAACAATTCATGACCAAACACCCTCGACTACAAAATTTGAAGGATTTTTTTAAAAGAGGGGGCTATGTTAAGTCCCTAACCCTCATTCATTATTAATATCTAGTTATTGTTAGGTCATCTTAGTGGTAGATTACATCATGATCACTTTAGTTCCTATTTATAATAAAGGAGATTCATTAGTATAAACATATCATATTTTCTTATGCATTGGATATATTGTAAAAGGGATTTGCCCCATCGAAGAGGATTATTATTCATTGACTCTTATCATTCTCAAGACGTGGAGATATTCTGTATTTTATGCTATTTGGAGAATTTTGTTCATAACAATATAGCCACAATGAGAATGACCATATTGGGAGAGATGTTGGAAACTTGTGATTACATATTTGAAAATCATTCACCTGCCTCATCCTATGGAGTTTTATTACTAGACTCATCTGCCATGTCTAGGGATTTAAGACTTCTTTCCTATACCAATTCTTGGATCCTAAAAATCCCCACAAAAAACTCAAAGAAAATTACTTTGATACCAATATGATATGTAAACTACCATGGATATAAGCTATTCATTGTTCATACGCAAAGAAATATTTTAAGAAATTGGAGGAAGGCTACATTAGTCAAGTATTTCATCTAAACATTTTGTGCCTTTAAGTCAGGCTCATCATTAGGAGAAAAATTGCTTTGAGATTGTGGTAAGAGAATATCAGTCTATAGGTATGCATTGTTACAGTCATTTTGATCTTTTTATGATGACCTTGAACTAGCTTTGATTCCTGTTAGGTTCCCCAAAAGGGAAAGTAGGAAGAAACACAAGAATACAAGAGAGATAGGAATCAAAGAACACATTTCCCATTAATTAATGTACAATATATACATGATAATGCCTCTTGGGTTTAAATTCCCAATGAGGTCTCTTGGACTCCCAATGAACTTTTCCTATTCACCAAGACTTTCGGTCTTCCTTGCACGTGAATAGTGCACAATAATACTAACACCAAGGATTATGTTCCGAACAATTCCCCCCTTAATCCGAAGGGGTGTATATGTGTCCAAGAAAACAATGATGAATATCTGAAAGTGGATAAATACCACTACTGAACATTTCCAACTTGAAATACGAATTGCCAAGCAAGTTAGCAGAAGCCGACTTCTCTTGCTAAATACAAGTGCTCTCTGAAGAGATGGTTTTGGTTGACCACCAACCAAAGGGGCTAGCATAAGCTGAAATATTCTACTAAGTGGGTGGTTTAAGGTTGACACAAACTCTCGAACTTGGCATGAAGTCTCAGAGGTTCTGTTTGGAACTTGGATCGAAGGCTCAACAGTTCTTTGGAAAGTGGTGGTTTGGGGACCACCTTCTGATTTCTACTAGAAGATGAAGTATTTTTCTAAATGTGTGGTTTTAGGATGACCACAAACTATGGAGATAAGTTGGACATGGATCTGAATCTAGTCAAGATCACTTGTTCCGGCTCAGTTGTTCTCGCTCATTTGTTTCTGATGGTCTTCATTCCCCCCTATCAAGAACTAAGGAGTGGAGAATATTATGGTGTCAAAACTAGAAACAAAAAAATGAGTACTCTAGAGCAAGGTTTTCTTCTGTCTTCTTACTACATATCTGAATTTGGCCTCCCAAATTGGTTGTGGCTCAGGATCGCTTGATCTGGCTTACTTGAAGAAGGCCATGACTGCTTGGTGTCAGAATGACAAGGTTTCAAAACTTGAAGCCTGACATCATGTCCCCTCCTGTTAGGTGAAAGATAAGAAGCACTGCAATATTTTGTTGCAATTTTCACTCTTGCAAGTTTCTTCATCTTTGCACACCTATAGGAAGAATGGTTACGCTTCCCGTAATGTTGACAAGGATGAAGATGAAAACACTAATCTTTAATATGGTCAAACCGGTCACAATGTTGGCATCTAGAACTTTGTGCATCTTTTGACATGATTTCATTGTTTTGGTCATGTGTTTGCAGCTGATAGGAATCATCTTGAAAGAGAGGGTTGTTCTAAAAAAACACTAGTTTAGAATGTTGATTCTTGTGTTGTACATCTTTCACTTTTGCTTTCAAATCATGTAGATGTGTGATAACAGTTTGGAGTGTATCTTTGCTTATTATGATTAAGTTTCCTATAGCTGTAAGTACTAGAGTGTTCAACAACTCTAATATTTCTTCAGTTTGAGACATTGTGAGGATTGTTTGAGGCCTCCTTGTGCAGTAAGGACAAAGTAGACTCAATCAATTTGAGGCCTTCTTGCAACTCCACCCTTTACAAACAAGATTTCAACAGAATCAAGCTTCAAAGTGAGGGGTGTTAGTCTCAGCTGAGAATGCACCCAAGTACTATGAAATTCAACTTTTCTTCAATTTTGATACTATACAAAAACACACATACAAGTACCAAAAAAATGCACTAGTTTACAAACAAACAATAGTTTACAATTTACACTTCTAAATGTTGAATTGATGAATTTGGTATACCCAAGTTTTCGAATGATGGTGATATGTTTATGCAAATTCTTCTTTTGGAGCAGTTGTAGCAATAACTGCAAACTTCCTTAGATTTTCAAGTCTGGATCTTACGATATGTTGTAGGGACTTCAAGCTATAGAATTTTATACTCAAGCACTGAGTATGATGTTTTGATAGGTTTCACTGTTAGTGATTTTGCAGGAAGTTTGGATGACAGGAAGAGCACTTCCGGTCATGTTTTTCATCTTGGATTAGGGGTGATTTCATGGGCATCCAAGAAGTGTCCCATTGTGGCACTTTCATCAGCAGAAGTAGAGTATGTAGTAGCAACATCAGCAACATGTCAAGCAGTCTGGTTAGGCAGAGTTTTAGAAGGTATTCAACAGAAACAAGGAGGACCAACAACAATCTAATGTGACAACAATTCGGCGATTGCCCTATCCAAGAACCATGTTTTTCACTAGAAAAGCAAGGACATTGATACTAGATATCACTTCATAAGATAACTTGTGAACAATGGTGAAGTTCATGTTGAGCATTGTAAATCGATTGATCAATTGGATGACATATTCACAAAGCCATCAAAAAAAGAAAATTTTGAAACTCATAGAGATAATTTAGGCATTTAAAAGCTGCAGTAGTCAGCAGTCATAATTAAGAGGGAGTGTTAGAAATAGTAATTACTTCTGTTAGCTTTAGCTTTTACTTTAGTTCTTAGTTAGAAGTTCAGTTAATAAAACATGCAACAACATGCTTTGCATGCATGCAAAAGCTAGGTTATATTTTAGGTTTTCTATAAGCGTTTAAATACACATTCAGATTTGGTTGTAATGGAATTAGTTGATATTCCATTTATCAATAAATATTGAAGAGCCGTAGCTCATTCTGCATAATCTTTGTGTTTTCTTATGCCTCCAACCTTTAGTTTGGTATCATAGCGTTGGAAGAAGATCCGAGGATCGGAGCAAGGAAGAAGATCATGAGAGTGCAAGAGAAGCTATAGCTTCGAAGAAATTTGCAAAAAAAAATTGCAGAAATTTTCGTGCCCCTCTCCTGCATGAAGGCGCGAAAATATTTGGCAAACTTACGAAATAAAAAATTTTTGGAAATTTTCGCGACCTTACTATATTCCCAAGCGCAAAAATTTCTCCATATTTTCGCACTTCAAGCTTAAGAAGACCCGCGGAAAATTTCGCGTGGAAGTCATTTATAGAGGCGCAAAAATCATTCCAGGAGGTTGTTTTTTGTTTTCACGAGTTATTTTCTTTTTCACGGATTTTATTCACTTCAAGTAAGATTTTTTTATAAAGTTTTTTATTATAAATTTTTTTAAATAAGGTTGTAAAAAAAAAGGGAGGAATTTAAAAGAGAAGAAGAGATTTTTTTTTTTAAATAAAGTTTTTTTTAAGGAAGTGAAGAGGAGACATTATTAAAAAAAGGAAGGAGATTGTTATTTTTTTAACAAATCCAGTGAAAGACTCTGCAACGTCTATGGCTTCTAGCAGCAACAATCAATCTCCAATTTCTCCTCTTACAGGGAAAAAGGACTATGATTTATGGGCCATGAGGATGGCAATTTATCTCAGATCGGAATATGTGTGGGAATATGTCATGAATGGCTATTCCGAATCAACAGATGATGCAGCTTATCAAGCCCTATCAAATGGAGAAAAGGGTATTCTGCGAATTCACAGGAAGAAGGATGCAAAGGCACTGCATCACATAATGAACGCTTTGGATAATAGCGTATTTCCAAATATATAAGCTTCATTGCATGCCAAAGCAGCATGATAAACCTCGGCGACCAGTTATCAGGCTATTGGTAAGGTACAAACAACTAAAATCCAAACCTAAGAAGGGATTTTGAATATTTTTAGATGAAAGAATCAGACACAGAAGATTCTTTCATGGCCAAAGTCACGGGGATTGTAAATCATGTGAATACCTATGGTGAAAATATTGAAGATCAAAGGGTGGTTGAAAGGGTTTTGAGATCCCTACCCACCAAACTTGATCCGAAAGTTGCAGCGATTGAAGAAGCAAAGGATTTGAGTACTCTCTCTATAGATGAGTTGACCGAATCGCTACTATCATATGAATCCAGAATCAACAGGA
This sequence comes from Larix kaempferi, assembly GCA_027924585.1. Classification (NCBI taxonomy): domain Eukaryota; kingdom Viridiplantae; phylum Streptophyta; class Pinopsida; order Pinales; family Pinaceae; genus Larix; species Larix kaempferi. The sequence goes on along the minus strand of BSBM01000173.1, from coordinate 8,840,487 downwards.
ATGAAGAGTCCTCTCTAGAGAATGCTTTCAAAGCACAAGTCTCATTCTCAAAAGGTAGAGGAAGAGGCAGAGGCAGAGGAGGATCAAGAGGAAGAGGAAGAGGTGGCCGAAGTAATGGAAAGGAGGATCAAGATCACGATCATAACCATGAAGGCGGTAACTACGACAAAAAAGGGTCAGATAAATCTAATGTTAAGTGTTATTATTGCAATAAATTTGGCCATTATGCTAATTAATGTAGAAAGAAAAAGTCTGACCAGGAAAAACAAAATGCTAATGTGACTAATACCTCTGATAATAAAGAAGATATGTTATTTCTTACATGTCATGCTGCACACGAAATCCCAAAGGGACTTTGGATTTTAAATAGTGGCTACAGTAACCATATGACAGGTGATAGAGGTCTAATTGCAGACTTAGATGCATCAGTAAAGACAGAGGTCAAAGTCGGAACTGATGAGGTAGTTCCAGTTCTTAGCAAAGGAGTGGTCAACATTTTGACCAAACACGGCCAACAAAAGACAATCACAGATGTATATTATGCTCCAGGATTGAAGCATAATCTGCTTAACATTGGGAAAATTACTGAAAAGAAATACAGAGTTGTCTTTGGTGGATCAGACTGTGAAATCTATGACAAACCCCCAAATAGACAGTTGATCATCAAAGTACAAGTGACTAGGAACAAGATGTATCCACTAGTCATGAATTGTAGCAGCAAGGTAAGCTCTTTTGCTAAAAAATCCACATGCATGGATGATTATTGGTTATGGAATTTCAGATATGGACATCTTCACTTTGGTGGTCTCAAGTTGTTGCAACAGAAAGAGATGGTAAAAGGATTACCCCCTATGAAGGATGCAAAGGCACTCATAACATAAAAAAAGGAAGGAGATTGTTATTTTTTTAACAAATCTAGTGAAAGACTCTGCAGTGTCTATGGATTCTAGCAACAACAATCAATCTCAAATTTCTCCTCTTATAGGGAAAAAGGACTATGATTTCTGGGCCACGAGGATGGCAGTTTATCTCAGATCGGAATATGCGTGGGAATATGTCATGAATGGCTATTCCGAATCAGCAGATGACACAGCTTATCAATCCCTATCAAATGGAGAAAAGGATATTTTGTGAATTCACAGGAAGAAGGATGCAAAGGCATTGCATCACATAATGCATGCAAAAGATAGGCTAGATTTTAGGTTTTCTATAAGTGTTTAAATACACATTCAGATTTGGTTGTAATGGAATTAGTTGATCTTCCATTTATCAATAAATATTGAAGAGCCATAGCTCATTTTGCATAATATTTGTGTTTTCTTATGCCTCCAACCTTCAGTTTGGTATTCGAACGTTGGAAGAAGATCTGAGGATCAGAGCAAGGAAGAATATCATGAGAGTGCAAGAGAAGCCGTAGCTTCGAAGAAATTTGCAAAAACAAATTGCAGAAATTTTCGTGCCCCTCTCCTGCATGAAGGTGCAAAAATATTTGGCAAACATACGAAATAAAAAAAAATTGGAAATTTTCATGCCCTTACTATATTCCCAAGTGTGAAAATTTCTCCATGTTTTCGCGCTTCAAGCTTAAGAAGACCCATGAAAAATTTCACGTGGAAGTCATTTATAGAGACGCGAAAATCATTCCAGGAGGTTGTTTTTTGCTTTCACGAGTTATTTTCTTTTTCACGGATTTTATTCACTTCAAGTAAGAATTTTTTTTAAGTTCTTTATTATAAAAACTTTTAAAGAAGGTTGTAAAAAAAAAGGGAGGAATTTAAAAGAGAAGAAGAGAGATTTTTTTAAATTTCTTTTTTTTTAAGGAAGTGAAGAGGAGACATTATGAAAAAAAAGGAAGGATATTGTTTTTTTTTAACAAAGTCAGTGAAAGACTCTGGAGCGTCTATGGTTTCTAGCAGCAACAATCAATCTCATATTTCTCCTCTTACAGGGAAAAAGGACTATGATGTCTGGGCCATGAGGATGGCGGTTTATCTTAGATTAGAAGATGTGCGGGAATATGTCATGAATGGCTATTCCGAACCAACAGATGAAGCATCTTATCAAGCCCTATCAAACGAATAAAAGGATATTCTGTGAATTCATAGGAAGAAGTATGCAAAGGCATTGCATCACATAATGAACGCTTTGGATAACAACGTATTTCCAAAGATATCATCTTCATTGCATGCCAAAGCAGCATGGGAAACCTTGGCGACCAGTTATCAGAGTGTTGGTAAGGTACAAACAGCTAAAATCCAAAACCTAAGAAGGGATTTTGAAGATTTGAAGATGAAAGAATCGGACACAGTAGATTCTTTCATGACCAAAGTCATGGGGATTGTAAATCAGCTAAATACCTATGGTTAAAAGATTGAAGATCAAAGGGTGGTTGAAAGGGTTCTGAGATCCCTACCCACCAAATTTGATCCGAAAGTTGCAGCGATTGAAGAAGCAAAGGATTTGAGTACTCTCTCTATAGATGAGTTGACCATATCACTACTATCATATGAATCCAGAATCAATAGGAATGAAGATTCCTCTCTGGAGAATGCTTTCAAAGCACAAGTCTCATTCTCAAAAGGTAGAGGAAGAGGCAAAGGCAAAGGAGGATCAAGAGGAAGAGGCAGAGGTGGCCGAAGTAATGGTAAGTAAGATCAAGATCATGATCATAACCATGAAGGCGGTAACTACGATAAAAAAAGGTCAGATAAATCTAATGTTAATTGTTATTATTGCAATAAATTTGGCCATTATGCTAATGAATGTAGAAAGAAAAATTCTGATAAGGAAAAACATAATGCTAATGCGACTAATACCTCTGAGAATAAAGAAGATATGTTATTTCTTACATGTCATGCTGCACATGAAATCCCAAAGGGACTTTGTATTTTAGATAGTGGTTGCATTAACCATATGATAGGTGATAGAGGTCTAATTGAAAATCTAGATGCATCAGTAAAGATAGAGGTTAAAGAGGTCATGGATGAGTTAGTTCCAGTTATTGGCCAAGGAGTGGTCAACATTCTGACCAAACAAGGACAACAAAAGACAATTACAGATGTATATTATGCTCCAAGATTGAAGCATAATGTGCTTAGAATTGGGAAACTTACTGAAAAGAAATACAGACTTGTCTTTGATGGACCAGACTGTGAAATCTATGACAAACCCCCAAATAGACAGTTGATCATCAAAGTACAAGTGACTAGGAACAAGATGTACCCACTAGTCATGAATTGCAGCAGCAAGGTAAGCTCTTTTGCTAAAAAATCCACATGCAAGGATGATTATTGGTTATGGTATTTAAGATATGGACATCTTCACTTTGGTGGTCTCAAGTTGTTGCAACAGAAAGGTATGGTAAAATGATTACCCCCTATGAAGGAGCCAACAAACAGCTGTGAGTGTTGCATCATTGCAAATCAAAGAAGGGCACATGCACGTCATGAAATTATTCATACTGATCTGTGTGGTCCAATGTAGACTCACTCAATTGGTGGGAGCTGTTATTTTCTTACATTTATTGATGATTTCAGTACAAAAACATGGGTGTATTTCCTTCATCAGAAGTCTGAAACTTTTGGCAAGTTCAAGGAATTTAAGGCTTTGGTTGAAAAACATAGTGGTCATCAACTCAAAGTATTGAGATCAGATGGAGGGGGAGAGTATGACTCAAAGGAATTTCATGATTACTGCAAATATCCGTGGAATCAAGAGGAAATTCACTACAAGATATACACCTCAGCAAAACGGTGTTGTAGAACGCAAGAATAAAACCATCATGAATATGGCAAGGAGCACGCTGAAAGGAAAAAACTTGTCCCATGGATTTTGGGGAGACACAGTGACTTGTGTTGTTCGTGTGATGAACATATCTCCCACCAAAATTGTGAAGAACAGAGTACCAGAGGAAGCATGGACAGGTATGAGTTGTAATATTTCTCATTTCAAAATATTTGGTTGTGTTGCTTATGCTCATGTTCCTAAACAACTAAGAAAAAAGCTAGATGACAGGAGTGAGAAATGTATCTTTCTTGGATACGGTGAAGAATCTAAAGTCTACAAACTCTATAACCCTATTACCAAAAAGGTTATCTTCAACAGAGATTTGTTGTTCAAGGAGGAAGAGTCATGGAATGGAACCATAGACAAGGTTGTGGGAGCTGCAATACCCCAACCAGAAGATGATGAAGAAGAAGAGCTGATTGAACAAGAGGGTCCAATAGCATCTTCACCAGTAGCAAATACTCCTGCAAGGACACCTAGAAACTCATTTCGAGGTGAAGCATCAAGATCAATAGATCGATATACTACTAGTCTGCAATCAGGTAATGAATTCGATCACAGTAATAGAAAGACTAGAAGATTGGAAGATATTTATGATGAATTGGATGCAAATAACAATTATGCTTTTATTGCTAGTCAACCTGTGTTTTATGAAGAGGCAGTAAAAGAAGCACATTGGGTAAAAGATATGGACGAAGATATAGATTCCATTGAGATAAATGGTACATGGGATCTAGTTGACCTGCCAAAAAATAAGAAACCTATTGGTGCGAAGTGGGTCTATAAGACCAAACTCAATGAAAAAGGTGAGATTGATAGGTACAAGGCAAGGTTAGTAGCAAAAGGTTTCTCGCAACAACCAGTAATTGATTTTGGAGAAACTATTGTACCAATGGAAAGATTGGACACAGTAAGAGCAGTCCTAGCAATAGCAGCCCAGAACATATGGAAAGTGTATCAGATGGATGTCAAGTCGACATTCTTGAAGAATAAATTTATGTGGAGCATCCACATAGGTATGAAATCAAAGAGCATGAAGAGAAAATTTACAAGTTGAAGAAATATCTATATGGGATCAAGCAAGATCCAAGAGCTTGGTATAGTAGAATTGATTCTTATCTGATAAAAAATGGTTTTAGCAGAAGCTGCAACGAACCAACACTTTACACAACGGTAAATCAACTAGACAGATTTTGATAGTTTGTTTATATGTTGATGATATGATTTTTACAGGTGACCTATTAGTAGATGAGTTCAACACAGCTTTGAAGAAAGAGTTTGAGATGACATAGCTTGGATTAATGAAGTTCTTTCTTGGCTTAGAGGTAGAACAGTCAGAAAAAGATATATTTATCTCTCAAAGTAAATATTCTAATGAAGTTCTTAAGCGATTCAGAATGCTTAATTGCAAACCGAAACCTCCACCAGTGTTAACAGGTACAAAGTTGAGCAAAGAAGATGACAGTCCCTAAGTAGATCCAACAATATTGTTTAAAACACTTGTAGGAAGTCTCATGTATCTCACAGCTATGAGACCATATATTATGTATGATGTCAGCTTGACTTCCAGGTTCATGGATTCTCCCAAATACTTGCATTGGAAAGTTGGAAAAAGGATCTTATGATATGTTGCAGGGACTTCAAGCTATGGAATCTTACACTCAAGCACTGAGTATGATGTTTTGACAGGTTTCACTGACAGTGATTTTGCAGGAAGTTTGGATGAAAGGGTTTCATGTTTTTCATATTGGATCATGGGTGATTTCATGGGCATCCAAGAAGCATCCCATTGTGACACTTTCCTCAGCAGAAGTAGAGTATGTAGCAGCAACATCATCAGCATGTCAAGTAGTATGGTTACACAAATTTTTAGAAGGTCTTCAACATAAACAAGGAGTACCAATAACAATCTATTGTGACAACCATTCAACGATCGCCCTATCCAAGAACCATGTTTTTCACCATAAAAGCAAGCACATTGAAACCATATATCACTTCATAAAGATAACTTGTGAACAATGGCGAATTTCATGTTGAGCATTATAAATCGATTGATCAATTGGCTAACATATTCACAAAGCCATTGACAAAAGAAATTTTGAAACTCATAGAGATAATTTAGGCATTGTAAAAGTTACAGTAGTCGGCAGTCGTAATTAAGAGGGAGTGTTAGAAATAGTAATTACTTCTGTTATCTTTAGCTTTTACTTTAGTTCTTATTTAGAAGTTTAGTTAATAAAACATGCAACAACATGCTTTGCATGCATGCAAAAATTAGGTTAGATTTTAGGTTTTCTATAAGTGTTTAAATGCACATTCATATTTGGTTGTAATGGCATTAGTTGATCTTCCATTTATCATTAAATATTGAAGAGATGTAGCTCATTCTGCATAATATTTGTGTTTTCTTATGCCTCGAACCTTCAGATATGCGTCCCGACGTAAAGCCTTGCACAACCCAAAGTATATTCTACTAGATGCATGCTGGTTTGTTCACTTCAATGCTGCAAAACAAACTAGGAAAGAACAAAATTTTCCTCGACCATAGTAAGTTTGTGCCTGAGTGATAACCATTGTTTGAAATTCCATGGACGGTAGTTGCTTGTAACAAATTGTGTCAGAATGGAAGTAAGAAGCTAGAAAAAAATAAATTATAGAGGTCGACAGCAAAAAGAAGAGACAAGCAAATTGGAGGACGTACTTGGAGGGAAGGAGGTGAAGATGACACTTTGCATGAAGTCGAATTAATTAATTTTTTTTTTAAACTACCATTGAATAAAACCCTAATTTTCATTTTAAAAATCATGTTCACTCTCTTCTTAATGTGAGGAATTATATCTTAATTTAAAAGATATCATATTGATTGGGTGTAATAAGGAATTTCATAAATCATTTTTTTAGTTTCTTATAACTAAGCCAAAGGAGGAAGGAAGTTAAGATATTTTTCTTCACATTGTAAAAGTATCATATGTACATGAAGAATTGATTAGATCACATCAATTTATTTTTACAAGACTATATGTGGGTCAAAGCCAAGCCCTGTAGATATCTTGTTGTTTGGAGTGTGGTGCTTTGGATGGTGCTTTATGTTTTTGTCTTTTATGGTGGCTTACTCTATATAAGGAGCTTTATTCTTATATTGTGATGAAATAAGGTGATATTCATTATATTTTGGATACATAAGGTTTATTTTTGTTGCATTTTTTTAGTTATAAGGTGCAAATCTTTGTTCCATATTATTCATTTTTTGCTCACCTAAGGTGTAACTAAATCTATCAAAGTTCTTTCTCACTATTACAATGTCTAAACTTATTTGTCTATTTAATGAATCTAACAAGTTAGATGAGTCAAAGAATTATAAAGTGTGGAGTCTACATATTCAAACTACACTTCGATATAATGAATTATGGAAGGGTATATGTAATTCACAACCGACCAAACCTACTGATGCTGATCAATTAGCAAAGTGAGAATTGAAATATGAGAAGGCTTTAGCACTCATCCAGAGCACTATTTCAGATGAATTTTTATGCACATAGAAAATTCTCTTGATAATTGGACAACTTGGAAAACACTTAAAGATTTGTTTGATTCACACGTAAAGGCCAGAAAAATTTATATTCATTTAAAAAACAAATTACTCGGGGAGGTGACGTTATGGAGTATATTTGAAAGTGAAACTAGGAAAAAAATTGCCACTTTGAGAACTGATAATGGTGGCAAGTTCACATCAAATGAATTCTTAACATATTGCTAGGTAAAAGGAATTAGGAGACAATTGACTAAATTTTATACTCCACAACAAAATGGTGTAACAAAACAAGTGAATCAAACATTATTGGGTATGGATTCAAACCTATGAAATTACTCCTTATGTAATGTCCCTTTTTAGAAATTTATTAAAATGGTAAGAAATTCAATTTTTCCACTAGTTCGATCCTTGACTAGTATTGGTTTCTTGGTCTCCAAATGACTCCAAATGCTCCCAAATTGTTACAGAAGGTGTATGGATGATATTAGGACATGATTATGAGGTTCATGGATGATTTAGAGTCTTTAAAAGGCTTCTGAAACTCTCCTTTGGATTCTGGTCAAGGTAGGCAATTAGACTAGCAATTTGGGGTTCAATTACCCTATGGGTAGATGCTGGAAATGTGTGAAGAACCTGCAACAATTAATTGATGAAATACACGATATATCAAATCACAGAATATTTTTATTGATTGTAGGCCACTTTGAGGGGGGAAAATCCTTTGAGTAAGCTCAATACAAAATAACTTCATGGTGCCTTCATTGGCCTCAACACAAACTTATATACTATGTATAGGCGCCAATACTATGGGTCAAAACCATGGGCCAGTGCAAACTATGGATCAACAAATACTACGAGATGACTTACATGTTGATGTATATGTAACTTCGGAATGTATTTCATCTATGTATTTTATTGTACTCCTATAGAGATGTATTATTCCTTTATACGAAAGTGTCGTCATTTGTATTAACAAGTGTTGCAAGTGTCGTAACTTGCCGATGGGTTATTAGACCACCATGTGTGGGGTCAGCCCTAATTAAGTTAACCTGGGGTTATTAGGATGAGTTAGACAAGTCGGCCCCATAGGTTTATTAGGCTGCTCATAACAAGTATAAATAGAGAGCGGGATCTCTCTATTTGATCACTTCATTACTCACTCATCCATCACTCGAAAAGTGGCGCACATGTGAGGAGGAGGATCAGCTACTAGGAGGAGACTATCTCTGTGTACTTGGGTTGTACTTTGGTTGTATCATTGCTCTATCTATCTCTGAGGAAGTTGTGGGGTTTTTCACCTTAGGGTTTTCCCCACGGAAACTCTGTGTGTCTATTGTCTCTTCTGTTTGCATCTTGTGATGATTGATATGCATTGATACACTGTACATGTTATTCTCTCAGTAAAGATCCTAGAGTATATTGAATTAATGCTCAAATTTAACATGGTATCAGAGCTAACCTGAGAAGAAGACACTGTGCAGTTGCGGAAGCTAGGGATTCTTGTTTTTGGGTTTCTCTCCACAGATTTTGGAAAATCAATATGATAGATTGACTCTCCTCAGCAAGGTGAATATTTCTGTCCAATCAGAATTCAGTTCTGAGCACTTTCAGTTTTGGCCCTAAACATTAGGGTTTCCACAAAAGTAGAAATTTCTGAAATCTGAAGACATAGATGGAAGCTCGTTGGAAAAATCAAAGTTTAGAGCTTTATATCGAGATTTTTGGCTGGGTAAATCTCCGGGAAACTCAAACCCTAATTCAGGGTCCTCCCCAATGAACCCGGGAAGACTAAAAGGCATTTATGAAGGGTAAAGCTTTGCAGGTCTTAAATTTTGAATACACCAGGCTAATCAGCTCATCAAGGCACATCTTTCTATCCTTTCAGAAAGTTGAAATTCACATTTTGAATTTTTAGGGTTTCTCTGACAAACCCTAATTCAGGACCAGATCCAATTTTCAACAAATCAAGTGGTAAGACCTAAATCTTTTCTATTTCCATTTGAAGTACTCTTTAAGATGTCTCACCACACTAATATTGAGGATAATATTGAAAGGGATGATAACTTCCGAGCATGGAAGTATAGGATTGGGTTAATCCTGGAAGAAAATGAATTGGATTCTTACATAAGGGAAGAGGTCCCTGTCCCAGAGGGAGAAGAGGCTAAAGCCCTCCACAAGAATAACTTGGTCAAGGAAAAGAGAATCATTGCTGATTCTAGAAAGGACCATCTCATCCCCCATGTGTCATCTCTGAAGACACCCAAAGAGATGTTTGATTCCCTATCCAAGCTATTTGAAGGGAAGAACATAAATCAGAAGATGACTCTGCGGAACCAATTGAAAGGGGTAAAGCTTTAGAATGGAGAATCCATTCAATATTATTTTTCTAGGGTCTCTCAGATCAAGGAACAACTAGAAGCAGTGGATGAAATGGTGGAGAATGGTGAAGTTGTCATGACCACTCTAAATGGCCTACCCAGGCCATGGGATTCCTTTATCCAAGGAATCTATGCAAGAAAGAAGTTGGTATCCTTCAAAATACTGCGGGAAGAATTCTCACAAGAAGAAGCAAGGCTTGTGGCATGAGAAGAAAATATGGTGAATAGATCAAGCTCTCACAGCTCACACCAAGGGAAGCAAGTTTAAGAGGGAGAAATCTCATAACAAGAAACATTCTCACCCTCATCACAAGAAGAAATATCTATCTCATGTTCGATGTTACGAATGTAATGAAATGGGACACTTTGCTTCAAATTGTCCCAAAAAGAAGAAAGAGAACAACTTCAACAAGAAGAAGAAGAATAACAAAAGAAGATATCATGCTCATGCTGCTGAGGATGATGAACCTCCCAGGAAGAAAACTAGAGCAGAAAGTGATGATGATGACTCATCAAGTGAAGAAGAGTATGTTCTAATCTTTGCTCTCACAAGTACTATTTCTCATGGTTGTAATGATTGGTTAATTGATAGTGGGTCTTCTAAACACATGACTGGGTTTAAATAATCTTTTGTAAATCTATCTGAACATGAATCACCCCATAAAGTGAAACTTGGGGATGATTATCAATATCTTATCAAAGGAAGTGGGGAATCCTCCTACAACCTAGAATCTGGAAAGTCCTTGAAGATGAAAGATGTGTTATTTGTACCTGGGATCAAGAAGGACCTACTCTCCATCTCTGCATTGGATGCAAAAGGCATGAGGGTTGCATTTGTAAATGGCCAAGTCCTACTGTGGCCAAAGGGTAAAACTATTGATGATGCAGTGGTGATTGGAGAGCAAGAGGGAGGATTGTACAAATTGAAGGGACAACCTGAACATGCGATGGTACATGAATCTATGGATCCAAATGAAATTTGGCATCGAAGGCTTGCACATGTGCACTACAGAGCACTACCAATTGCAAGCAAAGCTATAGAAGGTCTTCCTGAAATCAAGACCAAGCATGAAGGTGTTTGCAAAGGCTGTGCAAAAGGAAAGAACATAAAGAAGGCATTTCCAAGTAGTGAAAGCAAATCAAAAGGGATCTTGGAAATTATCCACTCTGATGTATGTGGTCCGGTGTCATCCAGTTCTCTGAGTGGGTATGTTTACTATGTCTCTTTCATTGATGACTTCTCCAGGAAGACTTGGGTTTATTTCTTGAAGAACAAAGATGAAGTGTTTGACAAGTTCAAGGAATTCAAAGTCTTGATGGAAAATCAAATTGATAAGAAAATAAAGACATTCAGATCAGAAAATGGCAGAGAATTCACTTCAAGTGACTTCAAGAAGCTATGCAGTGATTCATGTATTAAGAGGGAGTTGACTGCTCCCTACAATCCACAAAAGAATGGAGTTGCAGAAAGGAAGAATAGAACAATCATGGAAGTAGCACGAGAAATGTTGCATGACCAGGATCTTCCTATGCATTTATGGGCAGAGGCACCTAGGACAGCTGTATATGTGCAGAACAGAACACCTCACAAGATATTGGACAACAAGACACCAGAAGAGGTCTTCTCTGGTAAGAAGCTTGAAGTCAGCCATATTAGAATTTTTGGTTGTCCAGTATATACACATGTTCCAAAGGGAAAGAGGACAAAGCTAGATCTTTCAGGAAAGAAGGGTATCTTTGTGGGGTACAGTGAAAGCTCGAAGGCTTTCCGAATATACTTTCCAAGGTTCAAGAAGATTGATGTCAGTAGGGATGTGACATTTGATGAAAACTCAACATTCATGAAGTCAAGGAAGACACCTATTGAAGATCATGAAGAACCAAAGGAAACCAGATTTCAAGACACTACTATGACTGAAGCAATTCTAGATGTTGATCGTGAAATTGAAGATCCGCAAGAACTTGTAGATCCACCTCGTGAGAAGGATTCTCACAAGAGGAAACCTACATGGGCTAGAGAGCTCATTCAAGATGCAGAAAGATATGGCAGTCCAGAAGAAGAACATAGAGCAAAGAAGAGAACTAGATCACATACCAGCTATGTTGCTTTACTCTGTGATATCATCAACAAAGAACCTTCCAGTTATGAAGAGGCAGCGGAAAAGAAAGAATGGAAGGAGGCCATGGTCGAGGAATACCAATCAATAATGAAAAATGATGTTTGGGATGTAGTCCCAAGACCTGAAGGGAAGTCCGTTGTGACTTCCAAATGGATCTACAAGATCAAGCATGTTGCAGATGGCAGCATAGAGAAACACAAAGCGAGATTTGTAGCTGGTGGTTTCTCCTAGAAAGAAGGGATTGATTATGAAGAAAATTTTGCTCCTGTAGCCAGGTACACTTCCATCAGATCAGTACTTGCCCTGGCTGCAGTGATGAAATGGAAGATACACCAGATGGATGTCAAGATTGCTTTCTTGAATGGTGTAGTTGAGGAGGAAGTGTATGTGGAGCAACCACTTGGTTTTGAGACACATGACAGGAAGTCATATGTGTGCAGATTGAAGAAAGCATTGTATGGCTTGAAGCAAGCTCCTAGGACTTGGTATGGTAGGATGGACAGTTTTCTATCCAGTTTGGGATTTACCAAGAGTAAAGCGGATTCCAACCTTTACTACAACGTTGAGGAAGGAAATCTTGTGATACTACTCCTTTATGTGGATGACCTGTTTGTTACAGGTGATGATAGTTTGATTGTTGATACCAAGAGGAAGCCTGCTTCCGAGTTCGAGATGAAGGAATTGGGGATGATGCACTATTTTCTATGCATGGAGGTGTGGCAGAGTGCAGATGGTATCTTCCTTGGACAAGGAAAGTATGTAGTAGAGATCCTGAAGAGGTTCGGGATGATGGACTGCAAGGCCATGGCCACACCTATGGAATCAAACCTGAAGCTTCTGTGTGATGCTTCATCTGATTAGGTTGATGTCGTTGTGTATCGTCAGATGATTGGGTCCTTGATGTACCTGACAAAAACAAGACCAGACATTTGCTTTGTGGTGAGCACATTGATCCAATTCCTGATGGATCCGAGAGGTGTTCACCTGGTTGCTGTAAAGCATATTTCGAGGTACCTGGGGTGTTCACTTGTTTGCTGTAAAGCATATTCTGATGCTTTGAGTAGGTTTTGCGAAAGTTCACATAGAAAAGATCCTTTAAAATCTAGACAGGTAGAGCGGTGTGCCGGTAACAACCTGGGATGCTTTATCTAGATCTAGATAGGTAGAGCGGTTTGCTCGTAACATCCTGGGATGCTCTGAGTAGGTTTTGTGAAGGTCAACATGTAAAAGATCTTGGGAGATCCGATAGGTTGAGCAGTGTGCTTGTAATCAGTCCTGGGATGCTCTTTCGAGGTTTTGTTGAGGAACGTAATCAGTCTTGAGTATTCCATAGTATGGCCAGTAATGATGAAGACCTACAGGTGGTGGGCCTACATCCAATATGAAAAAGGACTGGATCTATAGAAATTCCTATGATGAGTAGATTCAGAGATTGATTGAGATAGCAGCAGCAGTAATGATGATGATGATTCGCTGATGATGATCCAGAGAAGAAGACTTGTGTTAGCATATCTATGTCGAGAAATACCTTCCTAGTTAAGAGGGAGTGTTGATGTATATGTAGCTTCAGAATGTATTTCATCTATGTATTTTATTGTACTCCTATAGAAATGTATTATTCATCTATACAAAAGTGTCATCATTTGTATTGACAAGTGTCGCAAGTGTCGTAACTTGCCGATGGGTTATTAGACCAACATGTGTGGGGTCGACCTTGATTAAGTTAACATGGGGTTATTAGGCTGAGTTAGACAAGTCAGCCCCATAGGTTTATTAGGCTGCTCAAAACAAGTATAAATAGAGAGCGGGATCTCTCTATTTGATCACTTCATTACTCACTCATCCATCACTCGGAAAGTGGCGCACATGTGAGGAGAAGGATCAACTGCTAGGAGAAGACTATCTCTGTGTACTTGGGTTGTACTTTGGTTGTATCATTGCTCTATCTATCTCTGAGGAAGTTGTGGGGTTTTTCACCTTAAGGTTTTCCCCACGGAAACTCTGTGTGTCTATTGTCTCTTATGTTTGCATCTTGTGATGATTGATATGCTTGCTATGATTGATATGCATTGATATACTGTACATGTTATTCTCTCAGTAAAGATCCTTGATTATATTGAATTAATGCTCAAATTTAACATTACAAAGCATATGCGTCCAACAACAATAATACAAACTGTGGATCAAAAAATACTACGGGATGACTTACAAAGCATATGCGTCCAACAACAATATACTAACAAAGTAAAGGGAAGGGTTGACATGGGTTCCTAACATCCCCTCCCCCTTAGAAAAATATTTGTCCTCAAAGATTTAGATGTGGAAATTGTTGTTGAAACTGAAGGAGTGGTTCCCATGTAGCATCCTCTGGTTGCATTCCGTGCCACTGAATTAAGACCTCGGTGATAGAGCGAGAGCGAAGCTGATGAGTGCGCTTATTGAGGATAGCTTCCGGCTCCAAAAATATAGATCCTTCATTATCCAGTTCTGGTAAAATAGTTTTTCCTCTGATGTTAGTTCCAAGAACTTTCTTCAGACAAGAGACATGAAATACTGGATGAATGCGGGAAGAAGGAGGAAGTTCCAATTTATAAGCAACAAACCCAATCTTCTTAAGAATCTTATATGGCCCATAGAACTTTGGATCAAGCTTATGACGCCCTTTGAGTTTCAGGGAGGATTGATTGTAAGGATGGAGACGAAGAAAAACCATATCACCTGCTTGAAAAGTGCGCTCGAAATGGTGTTGATCGGCTTTTTGCTTCATGCGATTTCTTGCCATGTGAAGATTGTCCCACAAAATGCGAAGAATCTGATCACGGTTTTGAAGGACCGTGTCAAGTTCCTGAACTGGTGAACTGCTGGGGGTGTATGGAAGAAGAAGTGGTGGTGCTTGACCATAGACTGCTTCATATGGATTCATTTTAGAGGCAGTGTGGTAAGAGGTATTGTACCACCATTCAGCTAGAGGGAGCCACTTTTCCCACTGATGTTGTTGTTCAGAGGTGAAGCAATGAAGATAAGTTTCCAAGCATTTATTGATAATTTTAGTCTGACCATTTGTTTTTGGGTGATACCTTGAACTCATCTTCAGTTTGGTGTCAGTGTGGCGAAATAATTCTTTCCAAAAATGACTGGTGAAAGTCACATCACGATCCGAGACAATGGAAGAAGGGATTCCATGAAGGCAAAAGATTTGGTCCAGTAAAATTTGAGTGACTGAGGAGGTTATATAGGGATGGCTGAGAGAACAAAAATGACTATATTTGGAGAGGTGATCAACCACAACCAAAATCAATGTCTTCCCGCTAGATTTAGGGATCCCTTCAATGAAATCCATAGAAATATCTGTCCAAATCCGTGTAGGTATGGGAAAGGGTTCGAGCAATCCTGGAAGGAGTGTCCTTTCACCCTTATTGCGATGGAAGGTATCACATTTAGCCACCATTTGCTGAATTGTCCTTTTCATTCCCTGCCAAAAGAAGTTAGGTCATGCCCGCTCATACGTTTTTAGGAACCCAGAGTTCCCCACCGATGGAGAAGCATGGAGTCATAGAAGACATCCTGTTGAAGATCTGTGCTCTGGGGAAGCACCAGACGACCCTTGTATCTCAGGGAAGCACCATCCCAAGAGTAATGTGGTACATCAGAAGGGTTGTTGTCCAAGCGTTGGATGATTTGAGATAATGAAGAGTCATTGACATAATCCTATTGAAGAGATTGCAACCAATTTGGAATAGGCATAGAAATAGATGAAAGAGAATTGTGGTCATCAAATGTGTGAGAAAGAGCATCCGCCACAATATTGTCCTTACCCTTCTTGTAAGTGATCTCATAGTCATAAACCATGAGTTTTCTAACCCATTTCTATTGTGCTGGGGAGGATACACGTTGTTCCAGGAAATATTTTAGACTCTGGTGGTCAGTTTTGATGCAGAAATGATTCCCTAATATGTAGGGTCGCCACTTCTGGACTACATGCAAAATAGCCATCATTTCCTTCTCATATGTAGAGGAAGCTAAATTCTTACCTGAAAGAGCTTTGCTGGTGAACGCAATGGGGTGTTCATCTTGAAGGAAAACGACACCAAGTCCATTGCTATAAGCATCACTCTCAATAGTGAAGGGCTTGGAAAAATCGGGCATAGCTAGAACAGGTGTAGTACACATAACTTGTTTTAGTTTGGAAAATGCACACTCAGTAGCAGGTGTCCATGTAAAAGCATCATTTTTCAATAGAGAAGTTAATGGAATTGCAATATTCCCATAATCCTTGACAAACTTACGGTAGTAACCAGTCAACCCCAAAAAAACATGAAGTCTCTTGAGTGTCTGAGGATGCGGCCAATTGTTCATGGTTGCGATTTTGGCAGAATCAACGTGAACCCCTTGTGCTAAAATAATGTGCCTAAGATACTCTACTTCCTTCTGTCCAAAAACACATTTAGACTATTTGGCGTGGAGATGATGGTCATAGAAAAGTTGCATTACAAGATCCAGATGTTGGAGATGTTCAACCCATGTTTTACTGTAGAAAAGGATATCATCAAAGAAGATTAGAATGAATTTCCGCAAGTAGGGTCAGAATATTTTATTCATCAAGGCCTAGAATGTGGAAGGAGAATTAGTGAGGCCAAAGGGCATGACCAAAAACTCATAGTGGCCATCATGTGTGCGGAAAGCTATTTTAGGGATAGCATCTTCATGAACCCGAATTTGATGATACCCAGAACGAAGATCCAACTTGGATAAAAATTGAGCACCATGAAGCTCATCAACAATAGGAATTGGAAACTTATCCTTGATTGTGAGGTGATTGAGTTCTCGGATGTCAATGCATAGGTGCCATGACCCATCTTTTTTGCAGACAAGAAGAACTGGTGAAGAAAATGAACTAGTGCTTGGGCGAATAATACCTTGCTTCAGTAAGTCCCGAACGAGCATTTCAATCTCTGTTTTTTGGTGAAATGGGTAGCGCTATGGCTTGATGTTGGGAAGAACACTTCTAGGAAGGAGCGGAATATGATGGTCCTCTGGCCTTGAAGGTGGAAATCCCACTGGTTCAGTAAAGACACCTGTATATCGATCTAGAATTTGTTGTAGATCCAAAGGAGTAGTGGAGACCGCTGAAGGTTGCATCTGGATGGAATGGAGCTGAGCGATGACACCATGTGAATTCTTCTTAATTATTTTTCCATGTGATGTGAACTGATGATGCTGAGAGACCTTGGTTGTAAGCTTGTCAATGTGTGTTTTTGTCCATTGGGTGAAAAATGCATCCAAATTTCAACAAAATCCCATAATATGGGTCCAAGTGTGTGTAGCCATTGAGCACCCAAAACCACATCACATCCGCCTAAGGTCAAGGAAAACATGTCAGAGCACAGGTTATAATATCCCATAGAGATACGCACATTGCGACACTTCCCTTTGCAAGGTAAGGTTACCCCATTGGAAACCATGACTTCAAAGTTGGAGCAAGGATGGACAAAAAAATCAGCCTGTATGGTGATCCGAGGGTCAATGAAGTTATGAGCACTACCAAAATCAATGAGTATTGTAAGAGGAAGCTTCATGAAGTAACCCCTGACCTACATTGTTTTGGGGGTGGTGATTCTGGATAAAGCATGGAGAGATATCTCTAGGTGTTCGTCTTGAGATGGAGGGTCAATAGGCGGCTCGTGAATGTCGACCTGATCATCCATTGTATCTAGAGCTTCTTCACCAATTTTAGAGGCAGGTGGAGAATCCACATCCAAGAGATAGAGATTTTTCTAAACACATCTATGTCCCCTAGTGAATTTCTCATCACAATTATAACAAAGCCCTTTTCTCTGCGTGCATGCATCTCTGTTTCAGACAAATGCTTGATAGGAGTTGTTCGAGGAGCTAGCGGAATGGGAGGTCGTTGAGAACCCATATTTCAGAAGGGAACAAAAGTGGGTTTGGAATGCTGTTGGGCTGCAATCTTGTCTTCTGCCAACTTATCCAACTTATCCATCATTGTCTTGGGACATAACATTTTGACCTCAGAGCGGATTGCATCCTTTATACCACTAATAAAACAAATCCGGTAGAAGTCATTAGGCAATCCTTCGGTGTGGTTGGCTAGTTTCTCAAATTCAGTTTGATACTCTCTCACAGTGCAAATTTGGCAATGTTTAGTGAGGGATCCTGTGGAGTCATCAAAAGCACTAGGACCAAATCATTGCAAAATGAGCTGGCAAAAATTTGTCCATTTTGGCTCTTCATGAGCCTTGATGTACCAATGGTACCCTTGAAGAACTTCCTGTTCCAAATGAAAGGATGCAAGTGGAAATTTGTTGACATCAAAACTATTATGTAGACCGAATGATCCGGATTTATGCAGGAACGCAACATAATACAAAAAGACCCATAAAAACAAAGATGCAGTGGAAATAACACTTCATTTCATTGCTCAAAGAATTGAAACTTGTTTACATACAAGATGGAAATACACTAGCTAGAGTGCTGGTAGCTTATCTCTGAGAAGAGATGTGGCGGCTACATGCCTCTGAACTCTGTGTTACAATGAGGCTCGAAGGCCTATATATTATTGAGAAACAAGGGAAACCCTACACATCTGAAAACCTTACCCTAAGAGGTGAAATGCCAGAATATGGTCCCCATTGGGTAACTTGGTACATCAATTTCCCGGGGTTGTAACTTTGGAATACTACCTCCGTTTGACGCACATGATACATCGTTAGAAAGATATGTTCAAGGACTACATCCATAAATGGAAAATATCGAGTCCGAAAGTTTAGGACCTGAAAACTACCAAAAATAGTAAATTGTGCTATAGTTAAAGAAACTGAAAAACTGAAGAAACAATGGTGGGGGTCCAAGTGGAATAGGTGGGTGGCCACCAATATCCTCCTGGATCATTCCTCCCACCTTAGGAAGCAATGGTCCCCATTGCATTGAGTCCCTCCATGAGATGAGGAAACTTCTGCTGAACTTGGTCCCTGGTGACCCACTTTCCCTGGTGAAGGAGTTGGCCTGCTTTGACAACTCGATATAGCTGGATCTTCTGCTGGCTGGTGTTCTTGATCTATGTGTCCATAATCCGATCAGTTGTGGCTTGTTCCATGCAGTCTGGGTTTAACTCTGTTGGTGTGAGTTGATCTGCCACGTCTAATGTGTCCAGTAGAGGTGGAAAGCAGGGTCGAAGGCGGTCCACATTGAACACTGGGTATAGACCAAGGAATGGTGGAATACTGAGCTCGAAGGCATTGTCCCTGATAGCCTCGGTGATGGTGTATGGCCCATATCGAAGCGGGCGAAGCTTGCGGTAAGGTCCAGTGAGGCGTTCCTTCTGCAAATGTAGCCACACTTTGTCGCCCACCTGGAAGTTGTGTTGCACCTGATGCTAATCATGTTGCTGCTTGTACTTAGCATTGGCTATGTCCAATATGTCATGAACCTGTTGGTGAATGTGCTGAATGTGCTCAATGAAGTTGTTCGCCTTGAAAACTTCAGATTGGACATGAGCCGAATCAGTTTGAGTAGCTGCAAATGGCATGGCTATGTCAATGGGACATAGTGGCTGGAATCCCAAGCCCACCTGAAAGGGGCTGTGGTCGGTTGAGTTGTGGAGGGCCCGGTTATAGCTATGTTGTACATAGGGGAGGCTCTCATCCCATGTGCGTGGATGCTTTGAGTTGTACATGCACAAAATGTGGACGATCATCCTATTGATGACCTCTGTCTGGCCATCATTTTGGGGATGGAAAGCTGTGGACTTTGTGAGCTTCGTGTCTAGCATTGAACATAGGCTAGACCAGAATGTACTAAGGAACCTGCTATCCCGATCTGAGATGATAGACTGTGGGATCCAAAAATGTACCCACACTCGTTCAAAGAAGAGTTTAGCAGTGGTTTCTGCTGTGATATTCTTCTTGCAGGCCGCCATTATGGCCATCTTTGAGAATCTGTCGACGACCATGAACACACAATTGTTGCCGTGCTTAGTAGAAGGAAGGACCAACATGTAATCCATGGAGATGGATTCCCAAGGTCGACTAGGAGTAGTAAATGGAGTATAGAGGACTTGCTTCTTGATGGACGGTTTGGCAATGGCGCAGGCAGTGCAAAATCGGATGTACTTTCCGATGTCCTGTCGAAGGTTCGGCCAATAAAAGTACTTCTGCAATAATGCCATTTTTTCTCGACCCCGAAATGCCTAGTAACCTGACTGTAGTGCGCTTCCAAAATCATCTTGGCACTCTTGCTTGAAGGAACATAAAGGTGTCCCATGTGACATAGTAGTGCATCCTGGAGATGAAAATTTGGAACTTGGTTGCCCTCCAAGAGCCTCTTGTATGTGTGGCTGAATTCTGGATCGCTCTTGTAGAGAAGTGGCCAATCAGAAGTCTTGTGCCCACAAGAGTTGAGCACGATGGTTATCACTACAATCGGTGGTTGGCTGAGACAGTCTGCAACATTATTGGTGCTGCCCTTCTTGTACTTGATGTTCAAATGAAACTGTTTTAGATATGTGGAACACTTCTGATGGCGACCATTTTGTAACTTCCCTTGTGTCTATATGAACTGTAGGGGTCGGTGGTCTGTGTGGATGATCGTTTCCTTCCCCAAAATGTAATGCTTCCATTGTCGGCAAGCTTGTACAATGGAATACATCTCTTTGTGTCATAAGTGGGATATTTGCGGATTGTTTCGGACAGTGTCTCACTGTGATATGCCACTGGATGCCCTTGTTGAGTAAGGATGTTAGGAACCCATGCCAACCTTTCTATTTACTTTGTTAGTATATTGTTGTTGGACACATATGCTTTGTAAGTCGTCCAGTAGTATTTGTTGATCTATAGTTTGTATTATTGTTGTTGGATGCATATGCTTTGTAAGTTGTCCCGTAGTAATTGTTGATCCATATTTTGTATTGGCCCATGGTTTGTATTGGCACATGGTATTGACCCATGGTATTGGCGCCTAGATTTAGTATATAAGTTTGTGTTGAAACCAATGAAGGTACCGTGAAGTTATTTGTATTGAGCTTGCTCAAAGGAGGTTGCACCCTCAAAGTGGCCTGCGATCAATATAAAAGTGATTCTGAGTTCTGTTATTTCTGCTATTTCGTGCGTTTTCATTAATTAATTATTGCAGTTTCTTCACATCTGGTATCAGAGCACTTTCTTGGGCTCGTTGGGTGGAATTTCTATCAAACTTTTTTTTTCGCATCTGTTGCAAGTTCGGATCTGGGAATAATCCCTATCCGCTTAATTGTGGGAAGTACTTGGGAATAATCCCTAAAACTCATTGTGAGGAGTACCACAGGAACCCCAAAGTAGCTGGCCCATTGAGAGGACCTGCCAGCGAAAAGGGAAACGACCCCTACCTGATTGACTAGTTCCCACCCGTGAGGTAAACTAAGAGCTGTCGTTTGTGGCAACGAGGTTATCAGTTTTACCTGAACCGTGGAGTGAGGGGTACTGCCCGAATACCCAAGCCGCCAGACAACATTGGTGGCCGAGTGAAACCCCTGAACTATTAGGAAGCCGAACATACCTAGGGTCCATATCTATTTTCGGCTGAACTGTTGCCGATCAATTTTGTGCCATTTCAGATCCATTCCAAGCCATTCCAGATCCAGCCATTTTAGATCCCTTCCACGCCGTTTCAGATTCGTTTAAGATCCAATTGTTGATCCCTTCCGCGCCGTTGCTGATCCATTTCTGAAATGAAAAAAAAAATCATTTTTTCGCCATATCTCCCTTGTTTTAACTCAGTTTCCCTTGAAACGTTTCGGACACCCTTGCAATCTCATTCTGCATATTTCATTCCTGAGGACCCTATCCAAAATTCTACTTCCCAAAGCCAGAAATATCACATTTGTCTATTTTTAGGGTTTGCCATAACTTCTTCAATTTTCACCCACTCGCCTCCAAATTTTGCCACCATGTTCATTCCCTATTTTTGTTTCTTTGTCCCTCTTTGACAACTTTTCTCATTCTTTCACCCCGCTTCTGAAATCCCCATTTTTTGCTTCCCTGTCCCTCAGAAAGTGTCCAGAACCTCGTCAAACCCCAATTACCCATCCGGGTTTTTGCCAAATCCAAATTTCCCTTTACTATATAGTTTTTTGTTTGTGTTTTTCTATCCATTCCCCTCCCCCCCCGCAAAAAAAAAAAAAATCCTGGTTGTGGTTGTCACTCGCACAGGAGAAAAAACAATGGAGGAAGCACTTGCAGCCATCCAAAACAAACTCCAAGATCTGGATGAAAAATTTCTCATACTCCATCTTAAACATTCAGCCATGAACAATAACCGATAGCAAGAATCAGACTCTATAGCCAATGGGTTCTCTTCTTCTAGCAATTTCTGTGGTCCAAAGCTTGAATTTCCTCGCTTCAATGGTACTGATCCGACTGGATGGATCTATCGTGCAGAACGGTATTTTAGTCTTCATAATACTTTTGATGTCCAAAAAGTTCCACTTGCATCCTTTCATTTGGAACAGGAAGCCCTTCAATGGTACCGTTGGTACATCAAGGCTCATGATGAGCCAAAATGGACAGATTTTTGCCAACTCCTTTTGCAACGATTTGGTCCTAGTGCTTTTGATGACTTCACCAGAGCACTCACTAAACTTCGTCAAATTGGCACTGTGAGAGAGTATCAGACATAACTTGAGAAACTATCCAATCACATAGAAGGATTGGCTGATGAATTCTACATGAGTTGTTTTATCAGTGGTCTTAAGGATGAATTTCGGTCAGAGGTTAAAATGTTCTGTCCCAACACAATGATGGAAGTCCTAGGGTTGGGTAAGTCGGAAGAAGACAAGATTGCAGCCCAACAGCGCTCCAAACCCAATTTTGTTCCCTTCCGAAATATGGGTTCTCAACGACCTCCCATTCCGCCAGCTCCTCAACTAACTTCTATCAAGCATTTGTCTGAAACAAAGATGTAGGCATGCAGAGAAAAAGGGCTTTGTTATAATTGTGATGAGAAATTCACTCGGGGACATAAATGTGTTCAACAAAAGCTCTAATTTTTGGATATGGATTCTCCGCCTACCTCTAAAATTGGTGAAGAAGCTCCAGATATAATGGATGATCAGGTCGACATTCAGGAGTCGCCTATTGACCGCCCATCTCAGGATGAACAACAAGAGATATCTCTCCATGCTTTATCCGGTGTCACCACCCCCCAAACAATGCGGGTCAGGGGTTACTTCAAGAAGCTTCCTCTTACAATACTCATTGATTCTGGTAGCACTCATAACTTCATTGACCCTGGGATCGCTAAACAGGCTAATTGTTTTGTCCATCCTTGCTCAAACTTTGAAGTCATGGTTGCCAATGGGGGCACCTTACCTTGCAAGGGGAAGTGTCATAATGTGCGTATCTCTCTAGAAGATTATAACCTACGCTCTGACATGTTTTCCCTTGTCCCTAGGTGGATGTGATGTGGTTTTGGGCGTTCAATGGTTACGCACACTTGGCCCCATCTTATGGGATTTTGCGGAACTTTGGATGCAGTTTTCAGTCAATGGGAAACAACACAAATTTAAGGGCTTAAAACAAGGGTCTCTCTGCATCATTAGTTCACATCGCCTGGAAAAGATCCTTAAGAAGAATTCAAAATCATCTTGGCACTCTCGCTTGAAGGAGCATAAAGGTTTCCCATGTGACATAGTAGTGCATCCTGGAGATGAAAATTTGGAACTTGGTTTCCCTCCAAGAGCCTCTTGTATGTGTGGCTGAATTCTGGATCGCTCTTGTAGAGAAGTGGCCAATCAGAAGTCTTGTGCCCACAAGAGTTGAGCACGATGGTTATCACTACAATCGGTGGTTGGCTGAGACAGTCTGCAACATTATTGGTGCTGCCCTTCTTGTACTTGATGTTCAAATGAAACTGTTTTAGATATGTGGACCACTTTTGACTGCAATCGTTTTGTAACCTCCCTTGTGTCTATATGAACTGTAGAGGTCGGTGGTCTGTGTGGATGATCGTTTCCTTCCCCAAAATGTAATGCTTCCATTGTTAACAAGTTTGTACAATGGAATACATCTCTTTGTGTCATAAGTGGGATATTTGCGGACTGTGTCGGACAGTGTCTCACTGTGATATGCCACTGGATGCCCTTGTTGAGTAAGGATGTTAGGAACCCATGTCAACCCTTCTATTTACTTTGTTAGTATATTGTTTTTGGACACATATGCTTTGTAAGTCGTCCAGTAGTATTTGTTGATCTATAGTTTGTATTATTGTTGTTGGATGCATATGCTTTGTAAGTTGTCCCGTAGTAATTGTTGATCCATATTTTGTATTGGCCCATGGTTTGTATTGGCACATGGTATTGACCCATGGTATTGGCGCCTAGATTTAGTATATAAGTTTGTGTTGAAACCAATGAAGGTACCATGAAGTTATTTGTATTGAGCTTGCTCAAAGGAGGTTGCACCCTCAAAGTGGCCTGTATCAATATAAAAGTGATTCTGAGTTTTGTTATTTCTGCTTTCTTCGTGTGTTTTCATTAATTAATTATTGCAGTTTCTTCACATCTGGTATCAGAGCACTTTCTTGGGCTCGTTGGGTGGAATTTCTACCAAACTTTTTTTTTTCGCATCTGTTGCAAGTTCGGATCTGGGAATAATCCCTATCCGTTTAATTGTGGGAAGTACTTGGGAATAATCCCTAAAACTCATTGTGAGGAGTACCACACGAACCCCAAAGCAGCTGGCCCATTGAGAGGACCTGCCAGCGAAAAGGGCAACGACCCCTACCTGATTAACTAGTTCCCACCCGTGAGGTAAACTAAGAGCTGTCGTTTGTGGTAACGAGGTTATCAGTTTTACCTGAGCCGTGGAGTGAGGGGTACTGCCCGAATACCCAAGCCGTCAGACAACATTGGTGGTCGAGTGAAACCCCTGAACTATTAGGAAGCCGAACATACCTAGGGTCCATATCTATTTTCGGCCGAACTGTTGCCGATCACTTCTGTGCCGTTTCAGATCCATTCCAAGCCATTCCAGATCCAGCCATTTTAGATCCCTTCCACGCCGTTTCAGATTCGTTTAAGATCCAATTGTTCTGATCCCTCCCGCATCGTTCTTGATCCATTTCTGAAATGAAAAAAAAATCATTTTTTTGCCATATCTCTCTTGTTTTAACTTCGTTTCCCTTGAAACGTTTCAGACACCCTTGCAATCTCATTCTGCATATTTCATTCCTGAGGACCCTATCCAAAATTCTACTTCCCAAAGCCAGAAATATCACATTTGTCTATTTTTAGGGTTTGCCATAACTTCTTCAATTTTCACCCACTCGCCTCCAAATTTTGCCACCATGTTCATTCCCTATTTTTGCTTCTTTGTCCCTCTTTGACAACTTTTCTCATTCTTTCACCCCGCTTCTGAAATGCCCATTTTTTGCTTCCCTGTCCCTCAAAAAGTGTCCAGAACCTCGTCAAACCCCAATTACCCATCCGGGTTTTTCCCAAATCCAAATTTCCCTTTACTATATAGTTTTTTGTTTGTGTTTTTCTATCCATTCCCCCCCCCCCCAAAAAAAAAAAAAAAAAATCCTTGTTATGGTTGTCACTCGCACAGGAGCAAAAACAATGGAGGAAGCACTTGCAGCCATCCAAAACAAACTCCAAGATCTGGATGAAAAATTTCTCATCCTCCATCTTAAACATTCAGCCATGAACAATAACCGATAGCAAGAATCAGACTCTATAGCCAATGGGTTCTCTTCTTCCAGCAATTTATGTGGTCCAAAGCTTGAATTTCCTCGCTTCAATGGTACTGATCCGACTGGATGGATCTATCGTGTAGAACGGTATTTCAGTCTTCATAATACTTTTGATGTCCAAAAAGTTCCACTTGCATCCTTTCATTTGGAACAGGAAGCCCTTCAATGGTACCGTTGGTACATCAAGGCTCATGATGAGCCAAAATGGACAGATTTTTGCCAACTCCTTTTGCAACGATTTGGTCCTAGTGCTTTTGATGACTTCACCAGAGCACTCACTAAACTTCGTCAAATTGGAACTGTGAGAGAGTATCAGACAGAATTTGAGAAACTATCCAATCACATAGAAGGATTGGCTGATGAATTCTACATGAGTTGTTTTATCAGTGGTTTTAAGGATGAATTTCGGTCAGAGGTTAAAATGTTCTGTCCCAACACAATGATGGAAGTCCTAGGGTTGGGTAAGTTGGCAGAAGACAAGATTGCAGCCCAACAGCGCTCCAAACCCACTTTTGTTCCCTTCCGAAATATGGGTTCTCAACGACCTACCATCCCGCCAGCTCCTCAACTAACTTCTATCAAGCATTTGTCTGAAACAAAGATGCAGGCATGCAGAGAAAAAGGGCTTTGTTATAATTGTGATGAGAAATTCACTCGGGGACATAAATGTGTTCAACAAAAGCTCTATTTTTTGGATATGGATTCTCCGCCTACCTCTAAAATTGGTGAAGAAGCTCCAGATATAATGGATGATCAGGTCGACATTCAGGAGTCGCCTATTGACCCCCCATATTAGGATGAACAACTAGAGATATCTCTCCATGCTTTATTCGGTGTCACCACCCCCCAAACAATGCGGGTCAAGGGTTACTTCAAGAAGCTTCCTCTTACAATACTCATTGATTCTGGTAGCACTCATAACTTCATTGACCCTCGGATCTCTAAACAGCTAATTGTATTGTCCATCCTTGCTCCAACTTTGAAGTCATGGTTGCCAATGGGGGCACCTTACCTTGCAAGGGGAAGTGTCACAATGTGCGTATCTCTCTAGAAGATTATAACCTACGCTCTGACATGTTTTCCCTTGTCCCTAGGTGGATGTGATGTGGTTTTGGGCATTCAATGGTTACGCACACTTGGCCCCATCTTATGGGATTTTTCTAAACTTTGGATGCAGTTTTCAGTCAATGGGAAACAACACAAATTTAAGGGCTTAAAACAAGGTTCTCTCCGCATCATTAGTTCACATCGCCTGGAAAAGATCCTTAAGAAGAATTCAAAATCATCTTGGCACTCCTGCTTGAAGGAACATAAAGGTGTCCCATGTGACATAGTAGTGCATCCTGGAGATGAAAATTTGGAACTTGGTTTCCCTCCAAGAGCCTCTTGTATGTGTGGCTGAATTCTGGATCGCTCTTGTAGAGAAGTGGCCAATCAGAAGTCTTGTGCCCACAAGAGTTGAGCATGATGGTTATCACTACAATCGATGGTTGGCTGAGGCAGTCTGCAACATTATTGGTGCTTCCCTTCTTGTACTTGATGTTCAAATGAAACTGTTTTAGATATGTGGACCACTTCTGATGGCGATCGTTTTGTAACTTCCCTTGTGTCTATATGAACTGTAGGGGTCGGTGGTCTGTGTGGATGATCGTTTCCTTCCCCAAAATGTAATGCTTCCATTGTCGGCAAGCTTGTACAATGGAATACATCTCTTTGTGTCATAAGTGGGATATTTGCGGACTGTGTCGGACAGTGTCTCACTGTGATATGCCACTGGATGCCCTTGTTGAGTAAGGATGTTAGGAACCCATGTCAACCCTTCTATTTACTTTGTTAGTATATTGTTGTTGGATACATATGCTTTGTAAGTCGTCCAGTAGTATTTGTTGATCTATAGTTTGTATTATTGTTGTTGGATGCATATGCTTTGTAAGTTGTCCCGTAGTAATTGTTGATCCATATTTTGTATTGGCCCATGGTTTGTATTGGCACATGGTATCGACCCATGGTATTGGAACCTAGATTTAGTATATAAGTTTGTGTTGAAACCAATGAAGGTACCATGAAGTTATTTGTATTGAGCTTGCTCAAAGGACGTTGCACCCTCAAAGTGGCCTGCAATCAATATAAAAGTGATTCTGAGTTTTGTTATTTCTGCTATTTCGTGTGTTTTGATTAATTAATTATTGCAGTTTCTTCACATCTGGTATCAGAGCACTTTCTTGGGCTCGTTGGGTGGAATTTCTACCAAACTTTTTTTTCGCATCTGTTGCAAGTTCGGATCTGGGAATAATCTCTATCCGCTTAATTGTGGGAAGTACTTGGGAATAATCCCTAAAACTCATTGTGAGGAGTACCATAGGAACCCCAAAGTAGCTGGCCCATTGAGAGAACCTGTCAGCGAAAAGGGCAACGACCCCTACTTGATTGACTAGTTCCCACCCGTGAGGTAAACTAAGAGATGTCGTTTGTGGCAACGAGGTTATCAGTTTTACCTGAGCCGTGAAGTGAGGGGTACTGACCGAATACCCAAGCCGTCAGACAACATTGGTGGCCGAGTGAAACCCCTGAACTATTAGGAAGCCGAACATACCTAGGGTTGATATCTATTTTCAACTGAACTGTTGCCGATCACTTCTGTGACGTTTCAGATCCATTCCAAGCCATTCCAGATCCAGCCATTTTAGATCCCTTCCACGCCGTTTCAGATTTGTTTAAGATCCTATTGTTCTGATCCCTTCCGCGCCGTTGCTGATCCATTTCTGAAATGAAAAAAAAAATCATTTTTTCGCCATATCTCCCTTGTTTTAACTCTGTTTCCCTTGAAACGTTTCGGACACCCTTGCAATCTCATTTTGCATATTTCATTCCTGAGGTCCCTATCCAAAATTCTACTTCCCAAAGCTAGAAATATCACATTTGTCTACTTTTAGGGTTTGCCATAACTTCTTCAATTTTCACCCACTCGCCTCCAAATTTTGCCACCATGTTCATTCCCTATTTTTGCTTCGTTGTCCCTCTTTGACAACTTTTCTCATTCTTTCACCCCGCTTCTGAAATCCCCATTTTTTGCTTCCCTGTCCCTCAAAAAGTGTCCAGAACCTCGTCAAACCCCAATTACCCATCCGGGTTTTTTCCAAATCCAAATTTCCCTTTACTATATAGTTTTTTTTTGTGTTTTTCTATCCAGTCCCCCCCCCAAAAAAAAAATAAAAAATCCTGGTTATGGTTGTCACTCGCACAGGAGCAAAAACAATGGAGGAAGCACTTGCAGCCATCCAAAACAAACTCCAAGATCTGGATGAAAAATTTCTCATCCTCCATCTTCAACATTCAGCCATGAACAATAACCGATAGCAAGAATTAGACTCTATAGCCAATGGGTTCTCTTCTTCCAGCAATTTCTGTGGTCCGAAGCTTGAATTTCCTCGCTTCAATGGTACTGATCCGACTGGATGGATCTATCATGCAGAACGGTATTTTATTCTTCATAATACTTTTGATGTCCAAAAAGTTCCACTTGCATCCTTTCATTTGGATCAGGAAGCCCTTCAATGGTACCATTGGTACAGCAAGGCTCATGATGAGCCAAAATGGAAAGATTTTTGCCAACTCCTTTTGCAACGATTTGGTCCTAGTGCTTTTGATGACTTCACCAGAGCACTCACTAAACTTCGTGAAATTGGCACTGTGAGAGAGTATCAGACATAATTTGAGAAACTATCCAATCACATAGAAAGATTGGCTGATGAATTCTACATGAGTTGTTTTATCAGTGGTCTTAAGGATGAATTTCGGTCAGAGGTTAAAATGTTCTGTCCCAACACAATGATGGAAGTCCTAGGGTTGGGTAAGTTGGTAGAAGACAAGATTGCATCCCAACAGCGCTCCAAACCCACTTTTGTTCCCTTCCGAAATATGGGTTCTCAACGACCTCCCATCCCGCCAGCTCCTCAACTAACTTCTATCAAGCATTTGTATGAAACAAAGATGCAGGCATGCAGAGAAAAAGGGCTTTGTTATAATTGTGATGAGAAATTCACTCGAGGACATAAATGTGTTCAACAAAAGCTCTATTTTTTGGATATGGATTCTCCGCCTACCTCTAAAATTGGTGAAGAAGCTCCAGATATAATGGATGATCAGGTCGACATTCAGGAGTCGCCTATTGAACCCCCATATCAGGATGAACAACCAGAGATATCTCTCCATGCTTTATCCGGTCTCACCACCACCCAAACAATGCGGGTCAGGGGTTACTTCAAGAAGCTTCCTCTTACAATACTCATTGATTCTGGTAGCACTCATAACTTCATTGACCCTCAGATCGCTAAACAGGCTAATTGTTTTGTCCATCCTTGCTCCAACTTTGAAGTCATGGTTGCCAATGGGGGCACCTTACCTTGCAAGGGGAAGTGTCACAATGTGCATATCTCTCTAGAAGATTATAACTTACGCTCTGACATGTTTTCCCTTGTCCCTAGGTGGATGTGATGTGGTTTCGGGCATTCAATGGTTACGCACACTTGGCCCCATCTTATGGGATTTTGCTGAACTTTGGATGCAGTTTTCAGTCAATGGGAAACAACACAAATTTAAGGGCTTAAAACAAGGGTCTCTCCGCATCGTTAGTTCACATCGCCTCGAAAAGATCCTTAAGAAGAATTCAAAAATCATCTTGGCACTCCTGCTTGAAGGAACATAAAGGTGTCCCATGTGACATAGTAGTGCATCCTGGAGATGAAAATTTGGAACTTGGTTGCCCTCCAAGAGCCTCTTGTATGTGTGGTTGAATTCTGGATCGCTCTTGTAGAGAAGTAGCCAATCAGAAGTCTTGTGCCCACAAGAGTTGAGCACGATGGTTATCACTACAATCGGTGGTTGGCTGAGGCAGTTTGCAACATTATTGGTGCTGCCCTTCTTGTACTTGATGTTCAAATGAAACTGTTTTAAATATGTGGACCACTTCTGATGGCGATCGTTTTGTAACTTCCCTTGAGTCTATATGAACTGTACGGGTCGGTGGTCTGTGTGGATGATCATTTCCTTCCCCAAAATGTAATGCTTCCATTGTCGGCAAGCTTGTACAATGGAATACATCTCTTTGTGTCATAAGTGGGATATTTGCGGACTGTGTCGGACAGTGTCTCACTATGATATGCCACTGGATGCCCTTGTTGAGTAAGGATGTTAGGAACCCATGTCAACCCTTCTATTTACTTTGTTAGTATATTGTTGTTGGACACATATGCTTTGTAAGTCTTCCAGTAGTATTTGTTGATCTATAGTTTGTATTATTGTTGTTGGATGCATATGCTTTGTAAGTTGTCCCGTAGTAATTGTTGATCCATATTTTGTATTGGCCCATGGTTTGTATTGGCACATGGTATTGACCCATGGTATTGGTACCTAGATTTAGTATATAAGTTTGTGTTGAAACCAATGAAGGTACCGTGAAGTTATTTGTATTGAGCTTGCTCAAAGGAGGTTGCACCCTCAAAGTGGCCTGCGATCAATATAAAAGTGATTCTGAGTTCTGTTATTTCTGCTATTTCGTGTGTTTTCATTAATTAATTATTGTAGTTTCTTCACATCTGGTATCAGAGCACTTTCTTGGGCTCGTTGGGTGGAATTTCTACCAAACTTTTTTTTTCGCATCTGTTGCAAGTTTGGATCTGGGAATAATCCCTATCCGCTTAATTGTGGGAAGTACTTGGGAATAATCCCTAAAACTCATTGTGAGGAGTACCACAGGAACCCCAAAGTAGCTGGCCCATTGAGAGGACCTGTCAGCAAAAAGGGCAACGACCCCTACCTGATTGACTAGTTCCCACCCATGAGGTAAACTAAGAGCTATCATTTGTGGCAACGAGGTTATCAGTTTTAGCTGAGCCGTGGAGTGTGGGGTACTGCCCGAATACCCAAGCCGTCAGACAAAATTGGTGGTTGAGTGAAACCCCTGAACTATTAGGAAGCCGAACATACCTAGGGTCCATATCTATTTTTGGCTGAACTGTTGCCGATCACTTCTGTGCCGTTTTAGATCCATTCGAAGCCATTTCAGATCCAGCCATTTTAGATCCCTTCCATGCCGTTTCAGATTCGTTTAAGATCCAATTGTTCTAATCCATTCCGCGCCGTTGCTGATCCATTTCTGAAATGAAAAAAAAATCATTTTTTCGCCATATCTCCCTTGTTTTAACTCCGTTTCCCTTGAAACGTTTCGGACACCCTTGCAATCTCATTCTGCATATTTCATTCCTGAGGACCCTATCCAAAATTCTACTTCCCAAAGCCAGAAATATCACATTTGTCTATTTTTAGGGTTTTGCCATAACTTCTTCAATTTTCACCCACTCGCCTCCAAATTTTGCCACCATGTTCATTCCCTATTTTTGTTTCTTTGTCCCTCTTTGACAACGTTTCTCATTCTTTCACCCCGCTTCTAAAATCCCCATTTTTTGCTTCCCTGTCCCTCAGAAAGTGTCCAGAACCTCGTTAAACCCCAATTACCCATCCGGGTTTTTTCCAAATCCAAATTTCCCTTTACTATATAGTTTTTTGTTTGTGTTTTTCTATCCATTCTCCCCCCCCCCCCAAAAAAAAAAATCCTGGTTATGGTTGTCACTCGCACAGGAGCAAAAACAATGGAGGAAGCGCTTGCAACCATCCAAAACAAACTCCAAGATCTGGATGAAAAATTTCTCATCCTCCATCTTCAACATTCAACCATGAACAATAACCGAAAGCAAGAATCGGACTCTATAGCCAATGGGTTCTCTTCTTCCAGCAATTTCTGTGGTCCGAAGCTTGAATTTCCTCGCTTCAATGGTACTGATCTGACTGGATGGATCTATCGTACAGAACGGTATTTCAGTCTTCATAATACTTTTGATGTCCAAAATGTTCCACTTGCATCCTTTCATTTGGAACAGGAAGCCCTTCAATGGTACCGTTGGTACATCAAGGCTCATGATGAGCCAAAATGGATAGATTTTTGCCAACTACTTTTGCAATGATTTGGTCCTAGTGCTTTTGATGACTTCACCGGAGCACTCACTAAACTTCGTCAAATTGGCACTGTGAGAGAGTATCAGACAGAATTTGAGAAACTATCCAATCACATAGAAGGATTGGCTGATGAATTCTACATGAGTTGTTTTATCAGTGGTCTTAAGGATGAATTTCGGTCAGAGGTTAAAATGTTCTGTCCCAACACAATGATGGAAGTCCTAGGGTTGGGTAAGTTGGCAGAAGACAAGATTGCAGCCCAACAACGCTCCAAACCCAGTTTTGTTCCCTTCTGAAATATGGGTTCTCAACGACCTCCCATCCCGCCAGCTCCTCAACTAACTTCTATCAAGCATTTGTCTGAAACAAAGATGCAGGCATGCAGAGAAAAATGGCTTTGTTATAATTGTGATGAGAAATTCACTCGAGGACATAAATGTGTTCAACAAAAGCTCTATTTTTTGGATATGGATTCTCCGCCTACCTCTAAAATTGGTGAAGAAGCTCCAGATATAATGGATGATCAGGTCGACATTCAGGAGTCGCCTATTGACCCCCCATCTTAGGATGAACAACCAGAGATATCTCTCCATGCTTTATCCGGTGTCACCACCCCCCAAACAATGCGGGTCATGGGTTACTTCAAGAAGCTTCCTCTTACAATACTCATTGATTCTGGTAGCATTCATAACTTCATTGACCCTCGGATCGCTAAACAGGCTAATTGTTTTGTCCATCCTTGCTCCAACTTTGAAGTCATGGTTGCCAATGGGGGCACCTTACCTTGCAAGGGGAAGTGTCACAATGTGCGTATCTCTCTAGAAGATTATAACCTACGCTCTGACATGTTTTCCCTTGTCCCTAGATGGATGTGATGTGGTTTTGGGTGTTCAATGGTTACGCACACTTGGCCCCATCTTATGGGATTTTGCTGAACTTTGGATGCAGTTTTCAGTCAATGGGAAACAACACAAATTTAAGGGCTTACAACAAGGGTCTCTCCGCATCATTAGTTCACATCGCCTGGAAAAGATCCTTAAGAAGAATTCACATGGTGTCATCGCTCAACTCCATTCCATTCAGATGCACCCATCAACGGTCTCCCCTACTTCCTTGGATAGATCTACAGGTGTCTTTGCTGAACCAGTGGGTTGGCCACCTTCAAGAGACCTTTCCGGTAATAATTTAGCCACATCAACATCTCAGCAAGACATGATGGCTATTTTGCATGCAGTACAGAAGTGGCAGCCATCCCTACTAGGAAATTATTTTTGCATCAAGACTGATCTCCAGAGTCTGGAACATTTTCTGGAACACTGAGTCTCCTCACCAACAAACCAGAAATGGGTTATCCAACTCATGGGTTATGACTATGCAATCAATTATAAGAAGGGTAAGGATAATATGGTGGCAGATGCTTCTTCTCGCCAATTTGATGACCCAATTTCTCTTACAACTATTTCTCTACTTGTTCCAAATTGGTTGCAATCTGTTCAATATGGCTATCTTTTTTACGAACTCCATGCTTCTTCATCGGCAGGGCACTCTGGGTTCCTCAGAAACTATGACCGGGAAAAATGTAACTTCTTTTGGCAGGGACTGAAAATGAAAATTCACCAGATGGTGGTTGAGTGTGATACTTGCCAGGTCAACAAGGGTGAAACGACACTCCTTTCGGGACTGCTCGAACCCTTTCCCATCCCTACACAGATGTGGACAACTATTTCTATGGATTTCCTAGAAGCGCTCCAGTGGTACAATACCACATCTAAAAGGACACCATATGAAGCAGCTTATGGACAGGCACCGCTAGTTCTTCTTCCATACACACTCAACAGCTCCCCAGTTTAGGAAATTGACTCGGTTCTTCGAAATCATGATCAGATTCTTCTCATTCTGCAGGACAATCTTCACATGGCAAGAATTTGACTAGAACAACAAGCCAATCAACACCGTTCTGATCACACTTTCCACGCAGCTGATATGGTCCTTTGTCTACATTCTTCTAAGCAATCCTCCCTGAAACTCAAATGGCATCATTGGGCCGGAATGCAACCCGAGGATGCTACAGGGGAACCACTCCTTCAGATTCTACATCAATTTCCACATCTAAAGCTTTGAGGACAAAGCTTTTTCTAAGGGAGAGGGTATGTTAGGAACCCATGTCAACCCTTCTATTTAATTTGTTAGTATATTGTTGTTGGACGCATATGCTTTGTAAGTCGTCCCGTAGTATTTGTTGATCCATAGTTTGTATTATTGTTGTTGGACGCATATGCTTTGTAAGTCATCCCGTAGTAATTGTTGATCCATATTTTGTATTGGCCCATGGTTTGTATTGGCACATGGTATTGACCCATGGTATTGGTGCCTAGACTTAGTATATAAGTTTGTTTTGAGACCAATGAAGGTACCGTGAAGTTATTTGTATTGAGCTTGCTCAAAGGAGGTTGCCACCTCAAAGTGGCATGTGATCAATATAAAAGTGATTCCGAGTTCTGTTATTTCTGCTATTTCATGTGTTTTCATTAATTAATTATTGCAGGTTCTTCACAAAGGACTGCCCCAATAGCATAGTCATAGGCATCTGTCTCGATCTCAAATGGTTGTTGCAAGTCTAGTAATGTGAGCACTGGGGCACAACAGAGGCGATGTTTCAACTCTACGAACGCCTTCTGTTGAGTTTTTGACCAAAATAAATTTTCTTTTGCTCCTCCCTTGGTGACTTGACTCAAGGGCCAAGTGATATGAGAGAATCCCAACACGAACCTACGGTAGAAATTAGCAATACCCAGAAAGTTGCGAAGCTCTGTTAGAATGGTTGGGGCTAGCCAATCCCGAATGACTTGGATCTTGGTTGGATCCACAAGCATCCCACACTCATCAATAATGTATCCCGGATACTAAACTTGGGTCATGCCAAAAGTGCACTTGTCCAAATTGGCACACAACTTGTGCTTCCACAATGTTTGGAGGACCTATCGGATGTGGTGGAGGTGCTCTTCCCAAGTCTGGCTGAAGATCAGGATGTCATCCAAGTACACTACTACAAATGAGTTGGTGAATGGCCGCAAGATGTCATCCATCAGTCTCATGAAGGTTGCGAGAGCATTCGTTAGCCTGAAAGGCATGACCAGCCATTCGAAAAGGCCCTCCTTGGCTTTGAAGGCAGTCTTCCACACATTGGTCGGTTCGATCGGTACCTGGTGATACCCAGACTTTAAGTCGATCTTGCTGAAATATTTTGCCCCTTTAAGTTGGTCCAGGAGGTCATCAATCTAGGGGATCAGGTACCTATTCTAGACAGTGATCTTGTTCAGCGCCTAATAGTCAATACAGAGCCTCCAAGTCCCATCCTTCTTCTGTACCAACACGATCAGGCTCCCACAGGGCGATGAACTTGGCCGGATGTGACCCTTCTGCAGTAGCTCCTGAATCTGCCTCTTGATTTCATCATTCTCTAGAATAGAGCATCGATAGATTGATCCATTGGGAAACGGTGCACCTAGGGTCAGATCGATGGGGTGCTTGACCTGACAGTGCAGAGGCACCCATGTGGGTGAGGTGAACATGTCCTGTTACTCCACCACGACCTTGTCCATTTGTTGTTGTCGGGCAGAGGAGCCCTGTCTAGAGGTCATGGCCACAATCTTCTTCTTTCCCTGAGGGCGGATCATCAAGAAAACAAATTTCCTGGTTTTGGAAATGAGCTTACTGCATTGTTTTGCAGTAACCAAAGAGATAGTGGCAGGCGGTGGTACCTCTGGTATCCTGTACAACTTATTTCCCAACGTAATAATAACAGTGCGAGGTTGGGACTCATACACATCATGTCACTTCCATAAGTATGGTTGGCCTAATAATACATCACAAACATCAAGAGGAGCAATGTCACATAATACCTCATCAGTGAAGGGCTTGATGCTGTAGGGAAGGCGGCACTACTGGCTGACGTGGAGATCCCGTCCTTGGTGAAGCCACCCGATGGTGTACGACTGCGGGTGTGTTGTGGTCAGCAAGCCCAACTGCTTCACGACCTCTACTGAAATGAGGTTCTTTTGGCTCCCACTATCGACAATAAATTGTAGCGGGGAACCCTTTACCCACATTTGGAATTGGGAGTGGAAGAGACGCTCCTCCTCCTCTGAATCTTCTGGTTCTTCCTTTTGGATCTTCATGGTGGCAACGGTGGAATTGGGATTTGCATCGATAATATTCTTCCCTCTGTCAATCCCCTTCTCGGGTTCTGATTCAGTGTCAGAGTATGCATCTGATTTAGAAGCCTTTATCTCGGCCACCAGTGACTGCTTGGCCCGACACTCACTTGTGTTGTGAGTGGGGCTCTTATGGAACTCACACCACTTTCTCGCTTCCTTCTCTGGCTTCACAGTGTTTCTCTTTTCTTGCGGCTTTGGCAAGTTGTCTTGAGTCACCATGCCTTGGCTTTGTCCTTGGTTCTGCAGTTTGGGGGCACCTTTCGCTTGCTTTTGATTCATAGATCCAAAGTCTTGCTTCTTCTGTTTGAATTTTTGCTCAATTTTGGCAGCATACCGGTATGCCGTACCAAGAGAGGAGATCTCGAGGAACTCCATTTCCTCATGAATGTATTTGTGCAAACAATTGCAGTACTTCAACACCAAATGTTTCTCTTAATATTTGATACCCAACTTGGTGCACAGGGTATGGAACATATTCGTCAACTCATGCACATCTTGATCTCTTTGTTGCCGTAGCGTAGTCCATTGTATGTACTTGTCCTCATAGCTCCCCACGGTATAATATTGTTCCTTTATGGCATCTCAGAAATAATTCCAAGTGGGTACGACCGAGAACAGGGAGAGTTCCTCCTCATCCTTTCTCTCACAGTAGGTTTCCCACCAGTCCTTGATATGGGGAGCAGCTTTGAGTAGTGAAAAAGTAATATTTTCCCGGTTGGAAAAGTCATGAACCGAGAAATATCCTTCTAATAGATTCAACCATATATCTACGGTGTCTGCATCTATTCGGCCATCAAATATGGGAATGTCAAAGTTTACTTGTACCTTAAAAGGGGTTGCACCTCCAGAGTGGCTGCTATATGCAGATGTGCCGCCAGTGGGAAGTCGTTGAAGGATCTGGGTGAAGTTATCCATCATCATGTTCCTTTGTTTTTCAAGGGCCTCCTCGAGCAACATTTTGATAGGATCTTCTGCACCCTCGTCTTTCTTTTGGTGGCCGTCGGGGTTTGCGAGGTTGATCTTGCAAAGGTTCAACCAGATCAAGCCCTAACTCCTTATACCCCACCCTTGTTGGGGACATGCAAAGAAGGATCGAAAAAAGAGCATATTGCTCTGATATCACTGATCCGGATTTATGCAAGAATGCAATAGAATACATAAATACCCATAAAAACAAAGATGCAGCGGAAATAACACTTCATTTCATTCCTCAAAGAACTGAAACTTGTTTACATACAAGATGGAAATAAACTAGCTAGAGTGTTGGTAGCTTATCTCTGAGAAGAGATGTGGCAGCTACATGCCTCTAAACTCTGTGTTACAATGAGGCTCGAAGGCTAATATATTATTGAGAAACAAGGGAAACTCTACACATCCAAAAACCTAACCCTAGGAGGTGAAACGCCATAATATGGGCCCCATTGGGTAACTTGGTACATCAATTTCCCGGGGTCATAACTTTGGCATACTACCTCCGTTTGATGCACATGATACATCGTTAGAAAGATCTATTCAAGGACTACATCCGCAATTGGAAAATGTAAAGTTCAAACTAGACTCATATCCACTCGACCATCAAATGCTGAAAAAACGTCGTTTAGGGCCTCAAAACGGCTCCGAAAGTTTAGGACCCAAAAACTGCCAAAAATAGTAAATTGTGCTACAATTAGGGAAACTGAAAAACTGAAGAAACAATGGTGGGGGTCCAAGTGGAATATTCGGGTGGCCACCAATATCCTCCTCGATCACTGAAATACTGTTCTGCACAATAGATCCATCTAGTCGGATCAGTACCATTGAAGCGAGGAAAATCAAGCTTCGGACCACGAAAATTGCTGGAAGAAGAGAACACATTGTCTGATGAAGAATCAGACTGTCATTTGTTGTTCATCGCTGAATGCTCAAGATGGAGGTCGAGAAATTTTTCATCAAGATCCTAGGGTTTGGTTTGGATGGGTGCAAGTGCTTCCTCCATGGTTTTTGCTCCTGTGTGGGTAACAACCATAACTAGAAGTTTTTTTTTTGGGGGTGGGTAGAAAAACAAAAACAGAAACTATTTCAGTAAAGGAAAATATGGATTTGGGAAAAAATCTGATGGGTAATTTGGGTTTCACTAGGTTTTGGACACTTTCGAATGGACAACGAAGCATAAAAGGAGGATTTCAGAAGCGGGGTGAAATAATGAGAAAATTTGGCAGAGAGGGGCAAAGAAGCATAAATAGGAAAGGAACTCTGTAGTAAAATTTGAAGGCAATTGGGTGAAAGTTGAAGAAGTTATGGAAAACCCTAAAAATAGACAAATGTGGGATTTCTAGCTTTGGGAAGTGGAATTTGGGATAGGGTCCTCATAAATGAAATATGCAGAATGGGATTACAGGGGTGTCAAGGAAGTTTCTGGGAAACAAAGTTAAAACAAGGGAGATATGGCGAAAAAATAGAAGAGATCAGAAATAGATGGATCTGCAACAGACGGATCTGCAACAACGCAGAAGTGATTGACAACAGTTCTGGACAGAGGAAGTCTGCAATTTATCAACTGAAAATAGATATGGACCCCAGGTATGCTTGGATTCCTAATGGTTCAGGGGATTCACTCGGCCACCAATGCTTTCTAACAGCTTGCGTATTGGGGAAGTACCCCTCACTCCATGACTCAGGTAAAACTGATAACCGCTTTGCCACAAATGACAGCTCTTGGTTTACCTCACGGGTGGGAACTAGTCAATCAAGTATGGTTTGTTTCCCTTTTTCCTGGCAGGTCCTCTAAATGGGCCAGCTACTTCGGGGTTACTGTGGTACTCCTCACAATGAGTTTTAGGAATTATTCCCAAGTACTTCCCACAGTTAAGCGGATAGGGATTATTCCTAGATCCGAACCTGCAACAGATGCGAAAAAAAAAATTGGCAGAAATTTCACCCAACGAGCCCAAGAAAGTATTATGATACCAGAAGTGAAGAACTTGCAACAATTAATTGATGAAATACATGATATATTAGATCACAAAATATTTTTATTAATCGCAGGCCACTTCGAGGGGGCAACCTCCTTTGATCAAGCTCAATACAAAATAACTTCACGGTGCCTTCATTGGACTCAACACAAACTTATATACTAAGTCTAGGCGCCAATACTATGGGTCAAAACCATGGGCCAGTACAAACTATGAATCAACAAATACTACGAGATGACTTACAAAGCATATGCGTCCAACACCAATAATACAAACTATGGATCAACAAATACTACGGGACGATTTACAAAGCATATGCGTCCAACAAAAATATACTAACAAAGTAAAGAGAAGGGTTGACATGGGTTCCTAACAAAATGGATCTCCAAATGATATGGGAACCTCTCAAATTTATGAACAAAATCAACTAATATCTAGGGGACCTCAATATGGTCTCATATGTAGCACCATTCAGTTTATTAATTCTGATACAACCCTCTCAAATCAGATACAACAAGACTAGTTTCGACCTTGGGGGAAATGATAGGCAATCTTCTCCAAATGCTATGAAATTGAACAATACAACCCCAAAAGCTTAAGAACTGAACATGAAAATTGTATAAAACATTATTAACAATCCATGCATTATAAAATCATCAGTGGTTCACTTGTCCATTCGAAAATAACATCATGTCATTGCCATACATCAACCTAGTGGGGAAATTGGCACCATTTGCTCATTAATGATCAGATTTACATAGTTCCACTTGGAATTTTGACCTAAAGCTATTCTGAATATGAATAAAAGATAATTTATATTAGAGTATAATAAAATGGGGCATTATAAGCTCCCCCAAAGAGAACAACAGCTCACCAAGTGCACAATTCCTCAAGGATCATGAATATGTTGAGAAAACTTGAAATGGTTGGAGAAAGAAGCTGAAATAGAAGTGACCAAGGAATTCCTTGTAGCTTTTACCTGCAACATATGAATCCATTAAATCTCCAAATTAAAGTTCTGAATGGCCTCTCCAATTACCAACTAGGATGGGAATATTTCACCCTTGAAATTGGTGCTAAGGCAAATAGAGTAGCACTCCACTAGCTCTCCTCTCAAATGAAAATTCTAAAAATGATCAAAATCCCCTCTCTTACTTGATCTATGTATTTTATAAACATCCTTAGCCTTATAAGGTTCCAATTCCATCCATTAACTCCAAGTCAATTCGAATTAGGGAGGGATTCAAGATTTGCCACTTGTCTCCCACTTCCTAGCCTTCCACCTTCCACCAATTCGAGTAGGAACCTCTTGAGCTTATCTAACTCACATGATCACTTGCTTGGATGCTATTTTTAGGCCTGGCATGTCATATTGGTCAGATGTCAGCAATCAGGTCTGAAATTTGTCATAGGTGTCATAGCATCTTCATCATTGTTGTCATAGAGATTAGGGAATCTAGCCCAAGTGTCCAAGAACCTCTCATTTGTCTCTTCCTCTTCCATGGGAGTTACACTTCCATCCCAATTCGACCTATGATGCATATTTCCAATTGTATGAGCCTTCCAACTCATCCCAAGAATGTTTGGCTTCTTATGGATTCAAATTGACAAGAGGAGGTTGCCATGTGGCATAGAAAATCTAGCTTGTGTGGGTCCCACACTCTCCATGTGTCTTCATGATCAATTGCCACTTTGATTTTCCCTTGTATTTATTTATTTAGCTCCTTTATTAAATATTTATGTCATTCTAATGTCTAAACATCATTTTTTAGTTCTCTTATTGCAAATCCCAATGTCTCCATCCAACCTAGGGAACTAGTAGGATTGATGGAATTTTCCTGTCATGAATTTATTTGAATGGGGACTTTACAGTCCTCCCCACCCAATGTTGCTTGTCCTAAAGCAATTTTAGATTTGGATGCTACACAATTTGTTTATCTTCCCATGTGGCATCTTCACTTGAGAGATCCTTCCATTGTACCAAGTACTCTTTGATAGTTCTGCTCCTTAAGCCTTCAAATTTTTTTTTGGAACAAGTATGAGCTGACCTTCATCATCCAAAGGAGGAATTTTTTCTAAAATGACAATTTGCTGACCAACAACCTTCTTGAGACATGAAACATGAAATACATTGTGGATTTAACTTCCTTCTGGAATTTCTAACTCATTTGCTACCTCCCCAACCTTCCGAACTACCTTGTATGGGCCATAGTATCTTGGTTTTAGATTCTATGCTCCCTTCTTTTTCAGAGATGTTTTTTTATATGGCTACAACCTCAAATATACCAAATCATTGATTTGAAAGGTCCTTTGTTCCCTATGTTGATCTGCAAATTGTTTTTGTTGATTTTGGGCAACCTGCAAGTTGTCTTTCAACAGCTTTAAAATTTCTTGGCTCTCTTCCACCCAATCTTTAGCTTTTAAGGCTCTACTATCACCAAAGATATGCTCAACAAAGGTGAGTGCTTTATAACCATATAATTCTTTGAAAGGAGACATTCCTATT
Source organism: Larix kaempferi (assembly GCA_027924585.1). Classification (NCBI taxonomy): domain Eukaryota; kingdom Viridiplantae; phylum Streptophyta; class Pinopsida; order Pinales; family Pinaceae; genus Larix; species Larix kaempferi. Next base: position 8,798,243 of record BSBM01000173.1, on the reverse strand, counting down.
GACATATGAAAAGTGGTGTTGTAGCAAAACTCACCCAAGTGTAGCCATTTTACCCATGCTTTTTGCTGCTCTCCCACATAGTTCCGTAGGTACCCTTCCAACCATTGATTCACTCTCTCTATTTGGCAATCAATTTGTGGATGATAGCTTGTTCTTGGAGTCAATTTTTTTTCCACCAATATGAAAAGTTCTTGCCAAAAAGCACCCATGAATCTACTATCTCTATCTGTTGGTCGCCAGATTTGTTTGACGGACAATCAACTCGAGCGGACGCGAGCCAGATCTCCCTAGATCAATGTGAGTCTAGAACAAATAGTAAAGACTACAAACTACTTTCCTAGATCTGACTAAGGATAAAGTAACTAGATGTCTTACCTTAACTTCACAATCCTTTCTCCTGGATGTTGCTCCATGTCTCGCGGTCGCCAGATCTCAGCTGCAAGACCTGTCAAGACACATAGAACAACGCAACGAGTAAAGAGCATCTATACAATAAGAGATCTAAGTAAACAGTTAAGCAGGTAAAATACACAATATCATTACACATAAAAAATATTGGTGGAAAGCATTTATATTACTGTAAATATAGGGAAAGTACATAGGTAAGAATGACTACAACCAAATCTTAATGCAGTAGCCCTTCTCCATCCAAGCCAATTGCCATATCCTCCCAAGGAAGTGTGAGTCTCTCAATGGATGAGTTATAGATATCTCTCCAATATGATTTCACCAGCATGTAGACACTATAGACTTCCTCCCTTTGGAGAGGGGTAGAGCTTCACTTATATAGGACTAAGTGGATAGGGTATGGATAGGGTAGGTTGAGATATGGTAGGAGAGAGATAGGGGATCCTTCCAAGAGGTTAGGAACAGAGTTCCAGCTCCCCCAAGAGGTTAGGGATAAGGACCGAAGTCAGCAGGCTTCGAGAATGAGCTCGAAGGACCTATTTTTGTCCATTAACTGACTTCGTCGCACTCTGCAGTAGAGCAAGCTGCGACGTCGCAGGTTGCATGAGTGCATCCTACGACGACCTCTCAAAACCTAGCATGAGTGCAATGGTATCTCTTCCAAGTAAATGACTTAGCCAATGAAACTTCAGGGATGTATACATTGAATCTCAGGATGGTAGGATTTTAGGTGTAACACTATTACTTACAATGCTCTTGGGGAGCCCATGCAATCTGAAGATTTCTTTAAAAAAAAACCATCCACTTGTTCAACACTAAAATATGATGTAACAACAAAGAAATGAGCAAATTTGGTCATCCTATCCAGTACCACATATATGCAATCATTTCCCAAAGATTTGGGCAAACCTGTGATGAAGTCCATTGAGATACTCTCCCATTTTTGTTCCTGAATGGGAAATGGTTGCAACAAACCAGATGGGCATGTGAGTTTAGATTTGTTTTGTTGACATACCTTATATTCATTTCCATATTTGAGAACATCTTCCCTCATCCCTCTCCAAAAAAACATTTTCCTTAATTGCCTATAAGTTTTGAAGATCCCCGGATGGCCAGCTAGTGGGGAATCATGTGCTTCTTGCAAAATATTGTACTTGAGTTTTGCATTTTGAACCAAATAAATTATGCTCTTATAATATATCATCCCATTCAAAATCCTGTAGTTATCATCCCCTTTGACCCCATCTAACACATCACAAGAAAAACTATCTTTGGCATATTCAACCATTAGCATGTTTTTCCAATCTTTTGCAATGGCCATGAGAGAAAAGGAAGGTCTTCTAGATAATGCATCTACTACAATGTTATTCTTCCCTTTTACATATTCAATATCAAAATCAAAATCTTGGATCTTGCTTACCCACTTTTGTTTCCTTTCATTAAGGTCCCTTTGGGTGAGGAAGTGCTTTAGACTATTGTGATCAGTTTTCACCACAAACTTGTTTCCCACCAAGTATTGTCTAAACTTGGCCAAGGCATGCATGATGGCCAAAATTTATTTGTCATATATGGAGTAAAGCTTCTAATGTGGCTGTAACTTTCTGCTCTCAAAGGCTATAGGGTGTTGATTTTTCTTTAGGACAACCCCTATCTCTTCACCTGAAGCATCACATTCCAAAACAAAAGGTTTAGTAAAATCAGGTAATGCAAGTACTGGAAAACTACTCATTACCTCTTTCATTTTTTGGATGGTCTTTTCAGCCTCTTCATCCCACTTGAAAGCATCTTTCTTTGTCAAATCAGTGAGTGGAGAATTCAATTTGGAGAACCCTTTCACAAACTTCCTATAATAGGTGCATATTCCAATGAAGCCTCTTAATTCTGTGATGTTTTTTGGTGTTGGCCATTCAAGGATAGCCCTTATTTTTTCCATGTGCACTTTCACTCCTTCTTGTCCAATAATGTACCCAAGATACTGTTAAGATTCAATATGCTAAGATAGATAACATCAGTATTCAATTCAATTTCAAAAAAATAGAATATACAGGATCATTGAAAGAATAACAAGCACAACATAAACACAAGAGACACAAATTTATCTTGGGAAACCCTCATGGGGTAGAAAACCCAGCAAAAATTCCTCAATATAGATGAATAAAAGGTTCAAAGATGAAGTCCCCAAACAAGAGCTCCTTCTCCTTCACAGATATCTCTCTCTCTCCTAATGCGAAATCCACAAGTGAGAGTGTGTGTTCAAATGAGGAACACAACACCTCTATTTATACTTTATCTTTCACTTGACTTTTTCCCTAACTAGGTCGGCCTCAACAACTTAACCACTCAACTTAATGCTGATTAGGCCGACTCCTCTAGGGGACTTAAACACCCCATTACAATTGACTCAAGGGGATCTATTTCCCTGACTTACATGGGAGGATTTACCTCATTGAATTTACATGATCAAATACAATAATGACATCCCAACGGGGGAATAAAACATCTACGAATAAATTACAATAATAAAATACAAATAGAATATTCTTCGAAGTTACAATATTTCAACACTCCCCCTTAACGAGAAGGGTATTCTAACAACATCTACAGGAGCAAGGAGAAGTCATCAACAACATCATAGTGATACATCTATAAATCATTGGAATTTTTCTTCAATCACCATCAGCAACTAGAACGGCTACTAGAACATCTTCAACATCTTCAGTACTGGAACATCAACATATACAGTACTGAGTCTTCATCTTTTGTAGCACTACAATCACTCGATCATCTACAGCATCATCATCTGGATCTCTCGATCAACAACATCATCTGGATCTCTCGATCAACAACATCATCTGGATCTCTCGATCAACAACATCATCTCGATCTCTTGATCAACAACATCATCTGGATCTCTCGCTCGATCAACAGCATCATCTGGATCTCTCGATCAACAACATCATCTGGATCTCTCGATCAATAGCATCATTTGTATCTCTCACTCGATCAACAGCATCATCTGTATCTCTCGATCAAAAGCATCATCTGGATCTCTCGATCAACAACATCATCTAGATCTCTTGATCAACGACATCATCAATATCTGCAATAAACATGATCCAATTACGGGATGATCAATCCCTCTCACTTTAGGACATAAGTCCAAGGATGATACAATCCTGATCCACTTACGGGATGATCAGTCCCTATCACTTTAGGACATAAAGCCAAGGATGATGCAATCCTCATCCACTTACGGGATGATCAATCCTGATCACTTTAGGACATAAAGCCAAGGATGATGCAATCTCGATCTACTTACAAGATGATCAATCCCGATCTTTAGGACATAAATCCAAGGATGATTGAATCCTGATCTACTTACGGGATGATCAATCCTGATCACTTTAGGACATAAATCCAAGGATGATGCAATCCTGATCCATTTACGGGATGATCAATCCTGATCACTTTAGGACATAAAGCCAAGGATGATGCAATCCTGTTCCACTTACAGGATGATCAATCCCGATCACTTTAGGACATAAATCCAAGGATGATGCAATCTTGATCCACTTACAAGATGATCAATCCCAATCACTTTAGGACATAAAGACAAGGATGATGCAATCCTGATCCAATTATGGGATGATCAATCCCTATCACTTTAAGACACCACACCATGTCTAGGGACGATGCAATCCCCTCGTCAACTTAGACAAAGTCTGAGGACCACTCACGAAGACACAAGTCTCCGGATTCATTTAGGACTAGAGTCCAGGGATGATGCAATCCACTCGTCAACTTAGACCAAGTCTAAGGACCACTCACGAAGCCACAAGTATCTGGATTCATTTAGGACTCGATTCCAGGGATGATGCAATCCACTTGTCAACTTAGACCAAGTCTAAGGACCACTCATGAAGACACAAGTCTCCGGATTCATTTAGGACTAGAGTCCAGGGATGATGCAATCCACTCGTCTACTTAGACAAAGTCTAAGGACCACTTCATAGACCTCATCGTCGGTACAGTCATCCTCATCATTGAACTCATCGTCGGTACAGGCATCCTCATCATCGACCTCATCGTCGGCACATGCATCCTCATCATCAAACTTATCATCAGTACAAGCATCCTCATCATCGACCTCATCATCGGTACATGCATCCCCATCATCGACCTCATCGTCAGTACAAGCATCCTCATCATCAACCTCATCGTCGATATAAGCATCCTCATCATCGACCTCATCGTCGGTACAAGCATCCTCATCATCGACCTCATCATTGGTATAGGCATCCTCAACATTGACCTTATCGTCAGTATAGGTATCCTCATCATCGACCTTATCGTCGGTACATGCGTCCTCATCATCGACCTCATCACTCCCCCTTTCGAGGAGGGTACTTTTGAACTACACCAAGCTTGTCTCAGAAATACTAAAACTTTACTCGAGACAAAGGTTTGGTCAATACATCAGCAACTTTCTCATCAATGCTCACATACTCAAGCTTTATAGCTCCCTTCTGCACCATATCCCATATATAGAAATATTGGATCTCTATGTGCTTTGAATTATCATGGAACACTGAATTCTCCGTTATCTTGATACAACTCTGGTTGTCACACAGGATCACAGTGGAGTCCATCTCTAAGTCAAATAGTCATGACAACAACTTCTAAAGTCATATGGCTTCACAACTAGTAGAGCAAGCTGCTATATATTCTGCTTTAGTTGTGCTGAGAGCCACACTGGACTGCTTCCTGCTAAACCATGAGATCATATTAGATCCCAGACAATAAAATCCACCCGATATGCTCTTTCTATCTGAGACACTTCCGGCCCAATCTGCATCTATATAACCATACAATCTATAGTCATGATCTCCAACACACTATAGACCAAAGTCTATCGTACCTTTTAGGTACCTCATCACATGCTTTGCAGCTACTAGATGAACACATCTAGGCTCAACTAGATATTGACTCAGTGTGTTCACATCAAAGCATATATCTGGCCTGGTATTCGTCAATTACATCAACGAACCAACCATCTGTCTCTAAATTGTAGAAACCACTGTCCATCATTCCATATCTCTACTTCACATTTTCCTTGGCTAAGGAAAAATATCATCTCATCTCAACCACATATCTAATCACAAGAATCATGCCAAGATTCTTTAACTCTAAGATCTACTCCCTCTAAAGTGGATTTTTCTACATCTGAGTATTGTCCTCCCTCTGTGACTGAACATCATTCACATTCTGCATTGAGTGATATTCTGCATATCTATCCATGCCATATCCCATCAGATGGGTCTACTGATATGAGCCTCAAGATCACTCGAACTCTATGGTGAGTTCCTTCTTGCATCCATCTGTATATAGAAACCATCCTCAACCTTATAGAAAAGGTTGAAATCCGCATCACCCATGGTGATCATCAAGCTCATCAAATGACTATCGATCCTAGGTACCCGTTGAACCCATACAAAGCCTTCTTCAATCATGTGATTCTCTATCTAATCCTGGGAGTTTGCTAGATATGCACTTCTTCTTCAATTACACCATTCAAGAGAACAGTCTTGTCATCCATGGGTGTAATATATCTCTGGAAGTGTGTCTAGCCACTGGAGCAAACATCTCATCATGATCCTCTCCCTCTTTCTAAGAGAATCCTCTAGCCACGAGCCTTGCTTTGTACTTCTATAGTATGTTTGATTTGTAAGTCTTCTTGTTGAACAGTCATCACTTATTCTCCGAAATAATTGTTCATCATCCTTCTTTTGTAGATCAAAGCACACGATCTTTTCTACAAATCAAATTCAATTATATGATTGGTAGCACTTTATAATTATCAAATCACAGGGTACTCCCAAGTTGGCTAGCCAACAATTCGAATCCTTTCATCATATTTTTGGTCATGTCTTCAAAAAGAGGTTTCATGAGTTTCCTAAACTCCTCACTATCATCTGAGGTTCCCTTCTCATTAGCCATGGTTTCCTCAAAATGCACTTCTTTTCCTACTTCCTCTTCTTTAACAAAAGCACTTTTGGTTTCAATATCTAATGGTGGTCCCTGAATTCTATTCCTCATGAATATCAAACCACATCAGGTGCCAAGATCATGCTTTGATACCACTTGTAATGTCCCTTTTTAGAAATTTATTAAAATGGTAAAAATTTCAATTTTTCCACTAGTTCGACCCTTGACTAGTATTGGTTTCTTGGTCTCCAAATGACCAAATGCTCCCAAATTGTTACATAAGGTGTATGGATGATATTAGGACATGATTATTAGGTTCATGGATGATTTAGAGTCTTTAAAAGGATTCTAAAACTCTCCTTTGTATTCTGGTCAAGGTAGGGAATTAGACTAGCAATTTGGGGTTCAATTCCCCTATGGGTAGATGCTGGAAATGGCTCTCCAAATGCTATGGGACCCTATAAAATTTATGAATATAAGTAGGGTATATATAGGTGACATCAATATGGTATCATATGCAGAACCATTCAGTTTATTAAGTCTGATACAACTCTTTCAAATCAGATACAAAAAGACTAGTTTCAACCTTGGGGGAAATGATAGGAAATCTTCTCCAAATGCTATGAAACTGAACAATATGACTCCAAAAGCTTAATAAATGAACATGAAACTTGCATAACACATTATCAACATTCCATACATCATAAAATCATTAGTGTTTCACTTTTCCATTCGAAAATAACATCATACATCAACCTAATGGGGAAATTGGCACCATTTGCTCATTAATGATCAGTTTAACATAATTCCACTTGGAATTTAGAGCTGAAGATATTATGAATATGAATAAAAGATAATTTACATCATATGATAATAAAATGGGGCATTATAATCTCCCCCAAAGAGAACAACATCTCACCAAGTGCGCAATTCCTCAAGGATCATGAATATGCTGAGAAAACGTGAAATGGTTGGAGAAACAAGCTGAACTAGAAGTGACCACGAGCTGCCCTGTAGCTTGTAACTGCAACATATGACTCCATTAAATCTCCAAATTAAAGTTCTGAATGGCTTCTCTAATTACCAACTAGGATGGGAATCTTTCACCCTCGAAATTGGTGCTGAGGCAAGTAGAGTAGCACTCCACTAGCTCTCCTCTCAAATGCAAATTATGAAAATGATAAAAATCCCCTCCCTTACTTGATATATGTATTTTATAAACATCCTTATCCTTCTAAGGTTCCAATTCTATCCATTAACTCCAAGCCAATTCGAATTAGGGAGGGATTCAAGATTTGCCACTTGTCTCCCACTTCCTAGCCTTCCACCTTCCACCAATTCGAGTAGGAAACTCTTGAGCTTATCTAACTGAAATGAGAGATCACTTGGATTCTATTTTTAGGCCTGACATGTCATATTGGTTAGATGTCAGCAATCAAGTCTGAAATTTGTCATAGGTGTCATAGCATCTTCATCATTGTTGTCATAGAGGTTAGGGAATCTAGTCCAAGTGTCCAAGAACCTTTAATTTGGCTCTTCTTTTTCCATGGGAGTTACACTTCCATCCCAATTCAAACTATGATGCATATTTCCAAGAGTATGAGCCTTCCAACTCATCCCAATAACGTTGGGATTCTTATGGATTTGAATTGACAAAAGGAGGTTGCCATGTGGCATAGAAAATCTAGCTTGTGTGGGTCCCACACTCTCCATGTGTCTTCATGATTAATTGCCACTTTAATTTTCCCTTGTATGTATTTATTTAGATCCTTCATTAAATATTTATGCCATTCTAATGTCTAAACATTATTTATTAGTTCCCTTATTGCAAATCCCAATGTCTCCATCCAACCTAGGGAACTAGTAGGATTGATGGAATTTTCCTGTCATGAATTTATTTGAATGGGGACATTAAATCTTATGAGTAATGGTATGGATTCAAACCTATTATTAAGCATCATAGAGTTTTTGTTTCATTTTGTTATGCCCTTGTTCCCCCCAAAAAGTGAACAAAGTTAGATTCTAGAAATATGAAATGCATTCTAATTGGGTATTTTGAAAAAAAAGGGGTATAGACTTTTATCAGATGGAAAATTTATTTTCAGCAGAGATTTTCTTGATGAAACACAATGTCCAAGTGCAGAATAAATTGAAAAACAACCTAGTCACTTAGAGAAAAAAGTAACTAAGGAACAACAATGGATGCAACACTTAAACAAATCAAGGGATGATCAGTGGTTTGACATGACTTGGACTTCAAACAAACAAGTAGAAGATGAAGGAAGTGAACAAGTTAAATTAGAAGATTCATCTCAAGTCAACATTGATAACAATTCTATGGAAGGTACTTCATCATCGTCACAATTTTCACACAAGACACCAAAGTGGGAAAGTAAGTTACTTAAGGAGGTTATGTCTGATGAGAAACATAAAATAGGTACAAGTTCTTCTAAAATGAATCAATGGAATTTGGGTACACAAAATTTTGCTATTTCTGCTATTGAGACAATCACTTTTGCAGAGGCAGTTGAACATGATGAATGGAAGGAAGTGATGGAATGTGAATATGATGTAGTAATACAAAATTATACTTGGAAAATTGTTGAGTGTCCAAAGGATGTAAAACTCATTGGTTGTAAGTGAGTTTACAGAATTAAATACAAGGAAAATGGTGAAGTTGATAAGTACAAAGCAAGATTGGTGGCAAAGGGGTTTGCTCATAAATAAGGGATTAATTATGAAGAAACCTTTGCTCCAACAGCTAAGCGGAATACTATAAGGGTTGTGTTAGGTTTAGCTGCACAAAATGGATGTGAAGAGTGCATTTCTAAATGGTGATTTGTATGAAGATGCATATATGACTCAGCCTCCTAGTTTTGAGGTCTTAGGAAAACAAAGAAAGGTATGCAAATTGAATAAGGCGTTTTATGGGTTAAAACAAGCTCCTAGCGCTTGGCATGCTAAAATGGATACCTATTTACAGAAAGATGGTTTTCTCCACAGTGAGTTAGATGACACTTTGTATGTTCGAATCTAGGAAAGTAACTTAATCATTTTGGTTATGTAAGTTGATAATCTGTTGATAGAAGGTAATAATGGTGATCATATTTTTCAGATGAAACAAGAAATTCAAACATCTTTCAAATAACAGACTTGGGGGCCTACTTCAATACTATCTTGGAATTTAAGTTATTCAAAGAGAAAGAAGCGTATTTACTTCTCAAACAAAGTATATTTCCAAATTATTAAAGAATTTTGGAATGGAGGAGTTCAATCCATCCATCACCCCCATGAAACAAAACTGAAAATTTTCTAATTTTGAGGGGGTGGGACTTGTCAGCAGTACCAGGTATCGGTAGTTAATTTGAAGTTTGATCTACCTGACTAATACTCGATCAGACTTATATTTTCTTTGAAAAGGAATATGCTTCATTATTAATCAATAATCATTCAACCATCAAGTAAGCCAAAAATCCAATTTTTCATTCAAAGAAAAAACATGTTGATACTAATTATCATTACATTCATACTCTTTTTATCAAGGAAATCATCAAGCCAAAGTATTGTCCATCACAAGATCAAACTGTGGATATCTTCACCAAATCTCTTGGAAGGATTAAATTCACTAAGTTCAAAAATAAACTTGGTATCTACTGTAAAGAAATTTTGGATCAAAGGGGGGATTGTTAGAAACTATGATCTAGAATTTTAAGTTTAGGACTTTAGCTTAATAAATGTTTTAGTAAACATTGTTGTAAAATGACACCTACCCACTCACTTGATTATGTGAGGTGTCCAAGGTAGTTTTGGTAACCATATTTTAAGTTATTAGTTTTGGGTTATTTAAACCCATTTTGTATTTCATGTGAGGTAGATTTTGGTGTCTAGCCCTCACGTGTGTGTTGTAATTATTTTCCTCGTTATTAATAAAACTTGTGTGACCGAGGAAACTTTGTCAGGTGATAGCCCTTTCTTAACCTCTTTATTTATTTATTTTGTGTTTTTCATTGGTAGCTCTAGTGGTGGATTCAACCATCGACCTTCTCTTTTAAGATCTCAAATCACAACTCTTCTTTTGGAGTGGTTCATCTCTTATCTTTTCTCTTCTATCTTTGAATAAGATTCCTCTTTCTCTCCATATTTCAGAAGAGACTCAAATAATATCATGTGAAAATCATGATATCTACCTGTGAGCTAACTAATTAATGAGAGTAATTACTATCTTTCAACATGATTTATAATGTAAACACACCAACAACATTATGTATCATTAGAAAACTAAAAGAAAGGTGAAAAACACCAAGGGTTTCCATTACACCTTTCATCTATTAGTGCTAGTTAATATAAACACATGTTCCCAATTAAGTGGCCATGATTCACCATGGACCATATCAGCTATAGACACCGAATATGTTGGAGAATAATATTTATAAGAATTGAAGAGGAGTTTTATTTAATATATAGTTCATATTTACCTCTATAGACATTTTTATTTTGAATTTGGATGGAAGGTGTCAATCAAACAACAAAACTTCATGGAAGTATTAAAATTTATTGATAGTATATGCCCACTAAATGGATGAATATGATTTAATTCATTAATTCTCATTCCTATTTACCACAAAGGTGAATAGGATTTAATCCATTAACATTAAAAAATGTATAAGTTTGTTATTAATGAATAGGATTGATGGATTAAATTAGCATAGATTTATCTTAAATCTAGATCAAATTTTACATATTAAGAAAATGTTTATAAGTTAAGAAATTGATCCCCTATTTAATAGATCCATGTTTAAGATTGATCCACCTAGCGGTTAGCATTATTGTTGGATGCCAACATCAACTTCGACAAATTCAGCAACTTCGACAAGTACATCGACTTCGACATGGATCGTCGACATTTGCGACTGACGAACTACGACAGATTGTTTCTTTGTCTTCCAATTGGCCATAACAGTTGAACTTTTGAAACCATTCTAACTTCTTTTGTAACTGAACGTAACCGGCAGACAACCCAAACGTTCTCAACACTCTATTTAAGCATGTAAAATATTGTAATATAGAGGAGAAGAATCAAGAAGTAACATAGTGAAAATAAAGAAAAGATTAGTTTCGTGCATATTGTCTCTATGTGTGTGTTTATGTGCACAGTGTATTTCTTACTTTACTTATTATTATGCTTCCACCATAACACAGTACCGATTCATTCAATCAAACTGTTGTCCCCATTGTGCACCTCGACGCTATAAACTAACATAATAAAGTTATTTAAAATGACAATTACGACAACATTCTCCATACTTGAGTGTAAGCATCTGGCCACTCAGTTCAAAACAACTTTCACTGAATTATTATCCATCATTTTACGACCGCAACCGACGAATAAGCAGATTGTAAGCATCTGGCCACTCTTAGTGCAAAACAAGTTTCACTGGATTATTATCCATCATTTTACGACCGCAACAGACGAATAGTCCAGGTATGTGATGTTAGAATAATTTTCGTAATTAATCTATAATTTGGGCCATACATGTAAATAATTAAAATGTGTGTGCTATCATTTAATTAAGCCTAAATATAGTGATCTAATTAATAACTGATTAATTGGCTTAAGGGTATAATTGTCATGAGATTATTGTGTAGATACCAGATAATTATTATTTCTATGAAAGGCGGAAATATAATTATGATGAAGTTAAAACTGCCCTAGCGGTTATTGTGAACTGCCCTAGCGGTTTATAAATAAGGTTATGGTCCCCATTCTACCACGACGCATTCCAATTTCTGAAAATCCTCTCAAGAGAAGTTGACGCAGAATCTAGTGGCTAGAATTGGAAGATCATCTCAAAGGGTTCTCTTCCTGTAAGGTTTCTCCTTCAATGGATTCAGGTATGCTTCCGCTATTAATTTTCTACTCATTGTTTTAATCAGAAGATTCCAGTATATATTAACAAGTGGTATCAGAGCTTACTTCTTGATTAATTCTTTGAGTTATTAATTTAATATATATATATATTTGTCAATGGATTCTCTTCAGAAATATTTTTTTTTAGAGTCTCAGAGAAAGTAAAATATTATTAGTGTTTTGAATAGCGATCCGTTTTTTATTAAATATATCTGCAAAGCAACTGTATTTGCATCTCCTGCAAGACCAAATCTGAGACATCTGAATCCATTTTATAGAATAATCTGGGCCCAATTCATTCTAAAAAAAAAAAAAACCTGTTGAGTGCTGTACGAACTCTATAACTGTCCAGTATACTTATTACGGCCGCTGAGGATTTCTGAGATCGGGCTCCTCTAATCTCTTCTCTTTGTAGAACTTTATATCTACAGGATATATGAATCTTTTCTTGACCACTATGCATTCCCGGCGATCCTTCTCTGTGCAAACTAGCCACCAGAATGTACGAATCCCAACCACCTTGCATTTGTATTCACCCTTCTCGGTACAAGTAGTCTCTCTCAATTTATGGTCAACTATTCTACAGTTCAACCCTTTCAAGCTAAATATCAGAATTATAAAATACCTGCCATCTTCGAGTAAGACCTGTAGTCGAACAATCTGCCTTGACTATACCAACTACTCGATGCCAGTTGAGCAAATTCTTTTAGCTATCTTCGTGCATTTATAGAATAGACATTATATATGGTTTTGTTGCGTTATTTAATAAAATATTGAATAATGTATGATACGAAAAGAGTTGGCATCGTAAAGGAATGAGTTCGTAGTGAATCAGTGCGGGTAGGAATAAATATATGATGTTAATTGTATAGGATATCATGTTAGTGAACATTCGCAACAGAACTATTTATATCATGTGATTTAATGAATGTATATATTAGAATTAAATGTGTAACGTTAATATTCAGGTGCAAAAGAATTAAATATGTTATATGAGTTGCACAGTTTTTTTTTTTTTTGGCAGTTATGCCTGCTGATTGTGAGTTTTTTAGCAGGAATGTAGAGTTATTTACCGTGAATATTCAAATTTTACTATAGGAATCCTCGTTTGATGATGTATAGTCATTCCAGCGGGAAGATATCCGTTTGTTTTGTACTCAGAAATATAATTTTTTTTATGCTTAATGGATATAAGTATATCAAATGCATTTTCTTCTAATAAAATTCAATACTTATTGCTGTTTATAACTCAATCGATATGCAGAATAAGATGTTAATACCCCCAAACCGATTGATCTATCAAACAGTTTCTATACAGTTATTACGTGATTCCTCTGTCATAGGGTTTTATTTTTATTTTGGTTTTGAAAATTAAAATTTATCTTTCAGCCGGATACATTATCAAAATAATATATTTACTTTAGTGAAAGATTTTGTCATATGTATCATTCATTTAACTATCCTGAGCATGTTTTGTATGAAGTCATTTTTTCTGAAGCAATGAAAATATATTTCCTGTCATTTCTATTTTATTTCATTTAAAGTTTACTATTTAACCATGCGTATTTATTTTATATCATCAAATAATGAAGCAAGTAAATACTTTTAGAATTTTTTCCAAACCTGTGAATTTGAATTTTAATAGCATTTTATGATATTTAAGTTATTGATCTCGCATTTTAAATAAGCTAATTAAAGCGGAAAATCACCAAAGTGACATCTTTCGTGTAGATTAGTCTGTTCAAGATGTTAGATTTTTTGTGTGTATGTGATTCATGCGGGTATTGACTGGCCCAAAGGAAAGTTAATATTTGGTCAAATTGCATACATACCTGTGGTGATAAATATGTGACGGTTATAAAGGTAACTTAATGTGAATAATAACTCAATCCAAAGATAGACTTATTATTTGACATAACTTATCATCAATGTTTGATCACTACAACAAGAGTACCACTTACAGTTAATATTACTGTCCAAAGACTTGATATTAATGTTGTGCCAGGTATCTTGAAATGTCATAATTTGTTTTTTAAATTTAAAGATTATGCGTTTAATTGCTTATTTTATGTGAACATGATGGTTTATTTAATTCATTTTATTTTGTTCTCTATTTTCAGCTTTTATGTCTACTACTTCTATATCTGCCAACATCAATAATGTCCCTATGTTAAATGGGACTAATTTTAAGGACTGGAAAGAGAATATGATGATTCTCTTAGGCTGCATGGATATAGATTTAGCCTTGAGAATGCCCAAACCCGATGTACTCAATGAGGATAGTACTCAAGAGGATGAGGTTTATTGGGATAAGTGGGAACGTTCAAATAGGCTAAGTCTTATGATCATGAAGCGCGGCATTCCAGAAGCTTTCAGAGGTGCGGTAACCAATGAGGTTACTAATGCCAGTGACTTCCTTGCAGAAATTCAGAAACGTTTTGCCAAAAACGATAAGGCTGAAACAAGCACGCTTTTAGCAAGCTTGATTTCAATGAAGTACAAAAGCAAGGGTAATGTTCGGGAGTACATCATGGAGATGTCTCATCTTGCTTCAAAACTTAAGGCTTTGAAACTCGAGTTATCTGATGATTTCCTCGTGCATTTGGTTCTCATCTCTCTTCCTTCACAATTTAATCAATTCAAGGTCAGTTATAACTGTCAAAAGGATAAATGGACTCTTAATGAGCTCATTTCATTTTGTGTGCAAGAGGAAGAGAGATTGAAGCAAGACAAGACCGAAAGTGCTCATCTGGCTAGCACTTCCAGGGATAAGGGCAAACGAAAGAATAAGGATAATAAGGTTGCTGCTTATAAGGGTCCAGAACAAAAGAAACAGAAAGTTGAGATAACATGTTTCTTCTGTAATAAGCCTGGACATACTAAGAAGGAATGTACCAAGTATGCTGCTTGGCGTGTTAAGAAAGGTATATTTCTTATTTTGGTCTGTTCTGAAGTTAATTTAGCTTCAGTATCTAGAAATACATGGTGGTTAGACTCTGGTGCTACTACTCACATTTGTGTTTCTATGCAGGGTTGCCTGAGTTACCGAAAACCAAGTGATGCTGAAAGATGCATCTATGTCGGAGATGGTCAGTCGGTAGAAGTAGAGGCAATAGGGCACTTTAGATTATTATTGAAATCCGGTTATTTTTTGGACTTAATAGATACTTTTGTTGTACCGTCTTTCAGACGGAATTTAATTTCAGTTTCTGTTTTGGACAAATCAGGTTATTGTTGTTCATTTGGAAATAATAAATTTACATTATCTATTAATTCAAATGTTGTTGGAACCGGTTTACTTAATGTTTATGATAATCTATATTTGTTGGAAACTGTTCCGTCCTATAATGAAACCTTGCATGTGGAATCACGAGGTACAAAGCGTAAATTGAATAAAGATAATTCGGCCTCATTGTGGCACAAACGCCTAGGTCATATCTCTAAATCTAGAGTTGAGCGACTTGTGTCCGATGGGATTTTGGAATCACTTGACTTTTCAGATTTTGATATTTGTGTTGAGTGTATTAAAGGAAAACAGACCAAAACAAAGAAATTAGGTGCCAATAGAGCTACAGACGTCTTAGAATTAATTCATACAGATATCTGTGGACCATACCCTACGGCATCTTGGAATGGTCAACAGTACTTTATAACATTCATAGATGACTATTCAAGATATGGCTACCTATTTCTTATACATGAGAAATCACAATCATTGGACGTGTTCAAAACATTTAAAGCAGAAGTTGAGTTACAACTCAACAAAAGAATAAAGATCGTCAGATCTGACCGTGGTGGTGAATACTATGGTAGATATGACGGATCAGGTGAACAATGTCCAGGACCATTTGCTAAATACCTAGAGGAATGTGGGATCGTCCCTCAATACACCATGCCAGGATCACCTAGCATGAATGGTGTAGCAGAAAGACGAAACCGAACTCTTAAGGACATGGTAAGGAGTATGATTAGTCATTCTACTTTACCTGAAAAACTCTGGGGTGAAGCACTCAAAACGGCAGCTTATATCCTAAATCGGGTGCCAACTAAAGCGGCTGCTAAAACGCCTTATGAGCTTTGGACAGGTCGAAAGCCCAGTTTAAAGCATTTTCATATTTGGGGATGTCCAGCTGAAGCGAGACCTTATAAGCCTCATTAAAAGAAACTGGACTCTAAAACAGTTAGCAGCTACTTTATTGGCTATGCAGAACGATCAAGGGGTTTTAAATTTTATGATCCTACTATTAGGTCAATTTTTGAGACGGGAACTGCAACATTTTTTGAGGATGTTGAGTTTGGGGGGAGAAATCAGGCTAGGAATATTGTCTTTGAGGAGGAAGAGGGATCTACTATTGCTTTTGATAATGTACAGGTTTCACTACCTATCATTGATCAAGAAGTAAACTTGGATCCTCAACCAACAGACAATATTGTTCAACCCATTGCAAATGAGGACATTGCTCCTGAAGAACAAACTCAACAACCTCAAGAAAATATGCCATTAAGGAGATCCACTAGAGAGAGGAGAAGTGCAATTTCGGACGATTATATCGTATATCTCCAGGAACATGAGGTAGAAAGTGGAATGATGGAAGATGATCCAATCAACTTCCAGCAAGCCATGAAAAGTTCCAACTCTCAGAAATGGATTGAAGCCATGAATGAAGAGTACAAATCTATGCAAGACAATAAAGTTTGGGAACTTGTCCCATTACCAGTTGGTACGAAGCCCATTGGTTGTAAATGGATATTTAAAACCAAGCGGGATTCAAATGGTAATGTAGAAAGATATAAAGCACGTCTTGTAGCTAAAGGCTTTACTCAAAAAGAAGGAATTGACTTCAAAGAGACCTTCTCTCTAGTTTCTACGAAGGACTCTTTCAGGATAATCATGGCACTAGTTGCACAGTATGATCTTGAGTTACATCAAATGGATGTTAAAACAGCGTTTCTCAATGGTGACATTGATGAAACAATTTATATGGTACAACCAGAAAATTTTGTGTCCGAAGACTCAAAGAATATGGTTTGTAAATTAACTAAATCCATTTATGGGCTCAAGCAAGCTTCTCGTCAGTGGTACTTCAAGTTTCATCAAATTATTGTCTCATGTGGTTTTGAGGCAAATCTTATGGATGAATGTGTGTATCACAAATTCAGTGGGAGTAAGTATATTTTCCTGGTTTTATATGTCGATGACATATTGCTAGCCACAAATGATAGTAACATATTACACGACACCAAGAGATTTTTATCAAAACATTTTGAGATGAAAGATCTTGGTGATGCCTCCTTTGTCTTAGGAATCCAGATACTCCGAGATCGTTCTAGGGGTATTTTAGGATTGTCACAAAGGACCTATATTGATAAAGTTCTCAAAAGGTATGGCATGCAAAATTGCAAACTAGGTGATACCCCTGTCGCTAAAGGAGACAAATTCAGTCTTAATCAATGCCCTAAAAATAGTTTAGAAAGTCAAGAAATGCAGAAGATTCCTTACGCTTCGGCTGTGGGGAGTCTAATGTATGCTCAGGTATGTACACGTCCGGATATTGCGTACATTGTTGGTATGTTAGGCAGATATCTAAGTAACCCTGGAATGGATCATTGGAGAGCAGCCAAGAGGGTTATGAGTTATTTACAGAGAACAAAAGAGTACATGCTTACATATAGGAGATCGGATCAGTTAGAGATCATTGGGTATTCCGACTCCGACTTTGCTGGATGCCAAGACAGCAGAAGATCCACATCAGGCTATATTTATCTGTTGGCTGGTGGAGCAATTTCATGGAGGTCTGCCAAACAGACACTCATAACTTCATCCACCATGGAAGCAGAGTTTGTAGCATGTTATGGGGCATCCAATCAAGGAATATGGCTACGAAATTTTGTCACTGGGCTACGTGTTCTGGATGGTATTGAAAGACCACTGAAGATATTTTGTGACAATAAATCAGCAGTTTTATATTCCAATAACAACAGGAGTTCTACAAAATCAAAATACATTGATATCAAGTTCCTAGTTGTAAAAGAAAAAGTACAGAGTGGACAGATATCCATAGAGCATATTGGAACAAACTCCATGATAGCGGATCCGCTTACAAAGGGATTACCACCCAAGGTCTTTCATGAGCACACTGCTCATATGGGTGTTGTCTCATTTGAGGATATTCAGATTTAGTGGGAGTTTATATTATTCATTGTATATTGCTCTATGTTATGTTTAGACTTTATCTATACATTTGGATTGTGTTCTGCAGAAATAAAGTATTCATTTTATTACACTCTGTTAAATTATGATAAAAATTTGATCTTAATAAAGTTAAGTAGGACCAGTTGGAAATAGGCATGAATAGATCACATTGCATGTAATTTCCATGCTATGCACTCATGATTGATCTATGTCATTTAGCTATGCAGATATATGTGACCATTGATTGGTCTAGTAACGATTGATGTAACAAAGGCCACCTTGATCCTATATCAGTATAGTTAATGGACCAGATTGTTCGGATATACCCTAAGGACATGATAGCAAATTTTGAGCTCATAAGGTTAAGCACATTTATTTGATTACATATGCATGTGGCCCAGTGGGAGATTGTTAGAATAATTTTCGTAATTAATCTATAATTTGGGCCATACATGTAAATAATTAAAATGTGTGTGCTATCATTTAATTAAGCCTAAATATAGTGATCTAATTAATAACTGATTAATTGGCTTAAGGGTATAATTGTCATGAGATTATTGTGTAGATACCAGATAATTATTATTTCTATGAGAGGCGGAAATATAATTATGATGAAGTTAAAACTGCCCTAGCGGTTATTGTGAACTGCCCTAGCGGTTTATAAATAAGGTTATGGTCCCCATTCTACCACGACGCATTCCAATTTCTGAAAATCCTCTCAAGAGAAGTTGACGCAGAATCTAGTGGCTAGAATTGGAAGATCATCTCAAAGGGTTCTCTTCCTGTAAGGTTTCTCCTTCAATGGATTCAGGTATGCTTCCGCTATTAATTTTCTACTCATTGTTTTAATCAGAAGATTCCAGTATATATTAACATGTGAAGTATATGATAGATGTGACATAAATGTCTGTTTGGCTGTGGGTGCAACTTTCATGTTGCAGGTATATCAGCGTCCAATCAATATCATCGTGGACCTCGCTTTGCATTGGTCTGGACGAAACATGTATTTGATCTCGAATTTTACAAGTGATCTGTTTGGTTTTGAAGGTTAGTTGTTTAGATCCACCTTCTCTGCGATATGTTTAAGGATTGGCGTTTTTAATGTTGTACACGTGTTACACTAACATTTACTGAATCTGTCTGGTGTCTCATGTTTACGGTCTACGTCGATCTCCTCTGCAATATGTCTCATCGAGCTGTGGCTTGTAATTATATCAGCCTCCAATCAATCACGTTTAATGTGGTGTTTTCTTTGTAATTTTTAAAAAAAAGAATTGAAGCAAGTTTTGATATTCCACTCCAGGATCAAGGACGGCTCTACAGGTATCCCCGAAATAGATGCCAGTGGGAATAGATCCCAGCACATGCAGGGCCTCAGCCAGCACCCAATTTTATTAAAGCACACTCACACACCTACTCCCTTTGCAATTGTCTGTAACATGTGTTTTCACGTGGAATTTTGCAAAACAATGAAGTTCCACCAACATTTAGCAAGTCTGTCTGATGGTTACGGTTCGTCGTCTCGGTGCATCTCTTCTGCAAAATGTGTTGTGCTGTGGCTTCTTATCTCCAGCTAATAATTCTCTAATGACAACAAATTCAAAGTGTGGCTTTTCATCCCATTCAAGGCTAATCAATTAATTAATTCATAATACTCTTTTCTTTTCTTAGAGTTATTGAACACAAAATAATTCTCTTATGGCAACAAATTCGAACAGTGTGGCTTTTCGTTCCATTCTAGACTAATCAATTAATTCATTCATAATAATCTTTTTCGTACAGTTATTGAACACAAAAGAGGCTATTTCTCCTAAATTATGTTATGATGAAAACCTGAAGTGCTTAGTCTTAGTGCTTCGTCTTGCTTGACTACTGGAACTTTTGTCCGGTTTGACTATTGGAACTCTCACGTGTAGGCTTAGGCTATGTGGGTGGTTGTCATACTCAAAGTTCACTTGTAAAATGAAAATTTGTTGGAGAAATGATTATGAATATTTATGTCTATAGTATTTTTTCAACTTTTGGGGGTGGGTGGGCTGTGGGTGATTTATTGTATTTTAAATATTCAATAGTTAGATTTTAATGAAAAGAGAATATGCTTCGTCTGGTGTATTGATGAAGCACTCAGATTTGCTGTCTTAACTCACTCGCAGCTTTAAATTCAAACGACGCAGAATTAACTTTAAAGTAATTTTAATTATTAAACGCACGCAGTCTTGGCTGGAACGTGGCTGGAACTGGAACTGTAACGTGGCTGGCAGGCTGAAATATCAGGAACTGGAACGTTACTCCACCGCAACCTGGTTGGAGCATGGATTACAAATACCACATAATGGTCGGCAAGTTTGTTGGTGTGAATGAAGCATTGCAGTAGCAACGGAAGAATCCATCTTCACAATGAAAATTTCCATAAATTATTTTTGGTAACGCAGCTGAGAAGTTTGATCGAATAGCTGCGCACAGGTCGAGGAGGACCTTTTGATTTGGCTGTGTTAAGAGTATTACCCCGGGGGCTGCTGCGTTGAGAGATCCCTGGCGAAGTGCCTCATCCCCGTCGCTTTTCTTGTTGATTCATTTTCTTTAATGCATTTTTTTTTATCCACGCTGACTGGTTGATTGAAGGTGCATGCTGATGCCAATGCACAGAGAGAAATAGTGGGAAGTCTCCCCGTTAATGTCTGAATGCTGCATTTATATCCACACTGTTTGGTTGATTGAAGGCGCATGTTGATGCCAATGCACATAGAGAAATCGTGGGCAGTCTCCCCATGGATTTCTATAGTATGCAAGCATGTGTTTAATTTCATCTTTTTAATTTCTGATATGCTTTCCGGAAGGGAAGGCTTGAAAGCCAGATCCCAAAGCTTAGTTTTTTTTTTTTTTAAGTATAGATTTAAGGGTTTGTCTTTTGTTTCTAAAGTTGCTGCATGGAATAGGAGGGGATGGCCCATCAAGAGCCCCGATCTCATTCTTCCGGATAGATCTAGTTCTAATTAATTTGGAATGTGCACAGAACCCTGGGGAAGGGGATTCTCATTTACATTTACGCTATCCTATCACTGGACTATGCATTTGGTTTTATTCCTGTTGATGCCAGAATGGTAGGCGTTAATAGTTATTTTGCTGAAAGTATATGGATCTGTGTCTTTTGTTGCTTGCACCCTTGATTGCTTTCGCAGAGGGGATGCCATCGAATCCCTCTTCATATGTTGACACATATAATGTATTTACTGTTGTGCTCTAACTTCTGCGTACCCGATGTTGGGGAAAGATCCCTGTAAGGCCTCGGGTAACTTTAATCATATTCATTTTGCATATTGGATGCATGTGCACCAATATACCTGTTCATTTCAGAGATTATTCATATTTAATCATATAGCAGTTGCATGCGCAGAGAGTTTTGCTTATGGTTTGCATGCAGAGTGATTATGCTCAAATATATATATTTAAATATTCCAAGTTAAATGCTTCTTTATGAAAATCACAGAGCTTGGGAAGTTTGACCCCGTATACCTCCCTTTCATATATTATGTGTTTATATGTGTATGCTCTAATGTCGCTATGCAAGTGCTAAGGAAGGGATGGCCGATGGGATCCAATCCTTGTATACATTTCTTTGATATATTATATTTATATGATTGCTTATGGTATGCATTGTATAGTTTATAAGATATATATTAAGGTTGGTCATATACCCATGCTCCTCTTTGTAGGATGGCCAAGAGATTTGGGAAATCTTCATTGTTAAGTTTATGCTTCAACTTGTTTAAGCTATATATATATTTCATAGGCGATAGGATACATATTCATGCTGGAACCGCATGCATGTGTTAGTGTCGGTATATTGTATTTGTTACGGTTTTGTATATAAATAAGGTTTCGAACCATATTGGACCTTTCATTTGGGTTTTTTTTTCATTATTTAATTTTTATTTTTGATTGAAAACCATTTCAATTTTCTCAGTACCTTACCAAGTTGCACTATTTAGATTTCAATCCATAATTACATGATAAAGAATTCAAACCATCGAAATACATAATCGATAATTTGTAAAATGATAAATCGAAATACATGATCACTACTTTGTCAAAGAACAATCTGAATGAGTTGATCTTTGGGCAAATATTTACGCAAAAGGCACCTTTTATTCACACATTTTCCTCCATAGGATTGACATTCTAACTAGAAATTGCAATATCCATTCATTGCCTTCGAGTTCATCTCATGCTACCCAAATTGCTTGGGCAAATTCCAACGAGGTTTTACAGAAAATGACTTATTTTACATAAACTAAACAACCAATTTATAATGTAAAATATGTTCAATGTTTTTTAATATTAATGTTCAAACTTCAATATTCAATAACTACTTTAATAAAATACATGAAGTTGATATAAGATTAATATTAATGTTCAAACTTCAATATTCAATAACTATTTTTAATAAAATACATGAAGTTGATATTATTGTTTAAAGTGTCTCAGAGATTATTGTTTAATAAATTTAGCATAAAAATCATTTGTTTAAATATAATTTAAATAAACAGCTTAATTTCTTTAAATTTATTTGATTAGGCCTATAATATGCAGATTTATTATATTTATGTAAGTTTATGATATGAATAACATAGAATACCAACTTTACACTTCTAACTTAAAGAAATATAATTATTCATATGTCATTTAAGAGTAAAAGGTGAGCCTTCCTAATTTATTCTCACTTTAAATATGTATTTACAAAGCATCATTTTAAATATGTATTTACAAAGCATCATACATAAACCTTTTGATTGAATAGGTTAACCAGTGTAAAACGTGTAATCAGAAAACCATAGTGCTTTTATAAATTCATATCAAAATTATATTAGTTTAATATTTGTTTAACTTCTTTTCAAATATTCGGTAAATGTTTTATGAGTGTCTCTCTATGCAGGGAATATTAACATTATTATATATTGTTTTAGTATTTGTTTAAAGTCTTTTTAAGTATTGTGTAAATTGTTTTATGAGTGCTTCTCTATGCACGGAATATTAATATTATCAAAGATTTGCAATATCCAGGCTTAACTCCCATCACTTTCTACTGTTTCTTAGAATATATGTAATTCAAATTTAGAAAATCGCAGCATAACCATTAGCCAGTAACACAACGATAATACTTATTTTCAATTTAAAAAAAAATCAATTTAAATAAAAAAATATTAATTACCAGAATTCACGATCCATAGTGGACTTAAGAATCGAACAGCTTCTATTGAATGTGCAACCTCATTTTAATGGACAGGTCCTCCCAATCGAATGGATCTTGCTGTGATGCTTAAAGCCTTGACGTTGCAGTCTGCAATGGGATACCTCTTGCTTTCTCTCTATGATTGTTCTTATTGTTATTGTTGATGCTGCAAATCTTATTATTGTGATTTGTAATTCGATGGCTCTTTATTGTTCCAATGGAGACTTGAGTAAGGGTCAAGCAAACCAAATTTTCTAATTTGTCAATCGAGTAAACAATTTTCTTCTTACTCGACACTGAATCATCCTCCTGCTCAATAGTGAGGAATATAAAATTACTTTCAATTTATGTTTTATTTTATAAATATTTTGTTTTATTTTATTTTAAATTAAAATAAAAATATTAATTATAAATTATATTTTTATTTTGATATAAATATTTTAAAATAGGTTTTAATTTAAATAACATAACTTTCTCCTACAAGCAAATTCGCTTATTAATCTTTACACTCATGGTAAGAGTAGTTTGAAAAAAACCAATAAAAATACTCGATAAATATATTATATATGGAATTGTAAAGATTAATATTAATATTAAGAGTAAAAATTAATAATATTAATTTTTATGTTTATAATATTAATAATATTAATATACATGTAATTAATAATAAAAATTGATAATAACATTAAGATTATGATGATTTATATATTAACATTATTTTTATTGATAACATTGATATTTAGATTAATAATATTCATAAAAGATACTATTCTCAATAAAATTGAAGAAAATAAAAATATTAAGAAACATTAATAAATTAATATTAACATTAACAATTATGTTACACTATTAATAATATTAAAATCTATAATATTAATAAAAAAAGGTTAACAAAATTATTATTTATTATTATTAATGATAAGAATAATAATTAATTATTATTATAGTATTAATACTATTATTATTCATATATCACACCATCTTTATTAATAATGTTAATACTTAGATTAATAATATTAATATTAATATGACATACTATTTTAAAAATATTAATATTACCATTAATAACATTAATCAAATTAATATTAATATTGATATTATCAACATTAATGTTAGTAAACATTAACATTAATATTAATATTAATAATAATAGTAATGCTTATCTTTATTTTAGCTAATGCATTACCTAATTAATATGATTGTATTAATTAAGTCAATCATATTCAATCACTATATATTGATGTCAATCTTGCTTCAAATTTAACTATAGATTTAAGTCAACCTTGTGTTGACATTAATAAGATTAATGTTAAAATTATTATTAATATTACAAAACAATAATATTAATATTAATTATGTTGTTAATAATAATATTAATTATGGTGTTAATAATACTAACATTAACATTGTTGTTATTAATAATAATATTAACTTTAATATTATGAAGAAAAAAATATCAACTTGAAACATGAAATATCTTTAGAAAAAAATTTCATAAAACATAAATTTATAAAATTATTATAATTTGACTTCCGCAATTTCAAATTGAAACATGATTTAGCCAAAGTCATCCATGGTTAACCAAACATTCACCATGATCAACCAAACAGTAACCAAAAGTCAACCATAGTCAATCAAAGCCAAAGTGAACCATGGCCAACCAAGGTCAACCATGAACAACCATGGTCAATCATGGTCAACCATAGTCAACCGTGGTCAACCAAGGTCTACCTTGCTCAACCATAGTTAATTAAAGAGAGCCAAAAGTCAAACAAAGTTAACCATGGTCAACCATAGTCAACCAAAAGTAAACCAAACTCAACCATGTTTAACCAAAAGTCATCCAAGCTCAACCAAAGCTAACCATGGTCATCCAAAGTCAAACATGGTCAACCAGAAGTCAACCATGGATTAAAAAGGTCAACCATCTTCAACAAAAGTAAACCATGGTCAACCAAAGTAAACCATGATCAACCAAAATCAACCATTATGAACCAAAATTTAACCATGGTTAACCATAGTCAAGCAAAATCAACCAAAGTCAACCATGGCCAACTAAAGTCAACCATGGTCAACCAAAGTTAACCATGGTCAACCAAAAGTCAACCATGGCCAATCCTTGTCAACCATGTAGTCAATCATTAACAATAAAAAATAAGCCAAAGTAAACCAAATTCAACCAGGGTCAACCAAAATCCATCAAATGTCAACCATAGTTAGCTAATGTCAACTATGGTTAAGAAAAAGTCAAACAAAAGTTAACCATGGTCAACCAATGTGAATCGATGTCAACCATGTAGTAAACCAAAGTCAACCGTGGTCAACCATAGTCAAGCAAAATTAGCCAAAGTTAACCAAAAGTCAACCATGGTCAAACAAAGTCAACCATGGTTAACCATGTTAATCGATAGTCAACCATCGTCAACCAAAGTTAAACATGGTCAACCAAAAGTCAAGCATGGTCAAGCATTGTCAATAAAATTCAACCATGGTCAATCATGGTCAACCATAGTAAACCATTATCAACAAAAAATAAACCTAAGTAAACTAAATTCAACCATGGTCAACCAAAATCCATCCATTGTCAACTAATGCCAACTATGGTTAAGCAAAATTCAACCAAAATTTAACCATGGTCATCCAATGTGAATTGATGTCAACCATATAGAACCAAAGTTAAGCAAAGTCAACTATGGTCAACCATGGTCAACCAAAGTCAACCGCGATCAGTTATGTTCAACTAAAGTCAACCATAGTCAGTCATATTAAGCCAAATTCAATAAGAGTCAATTAACCATATGATTTTAAAGGCAACCTTTGTGTCACACATGATCAAGCAAATAAATCAACCATAGGCAACGATATGATATTAAAATCAACCAAATTCAACCATGGTCAACCATAGTCAACCATGGTCTGCCACTATTAACCATAGTCAACGAAATCCAGCCTAAGTCAACCATAGTGAACCAAAGTCAAAATTCAAACAAGGTCAGCCAATAGTAATCTATAGCCAAACAAAGTCATCCATGGTCAATCATAGTCAACCATGATTAAAGTTAAACAAAGTCAACCAATAGTAAATTACGGCCAAACACAGTTACCCATAGCCAACCACAACCAACCATAGAAAACCATAGTCAATTACTCAACCAAAGTCAACCATAATAAACCAAGGTTAACCACAATTAACCAAAGTCAATTATGGCCAACCAAATTCACCCATAGTGAACCATGGTGAACCATAGTCAACCATAATCAATTAGTCAACCAAAGTGAACCATAGTCAAACAAATTAAACTATAGTCAACCGTAGTCGACCATGGTGAACCTAAGTCAACCATATTCAACTACGGATTGAAGTCAACCTTTCTTAAAAGTTTACATTGCTTAAAATTCAACTATAGATTGAGGTCAATCTTGCTTGGAAGTCAACCTTACTTAAAAGTCAACTGTGAATTGAAATTATCAAACCTTCGATTCAAGTTAGCTTTGTATTGATATCAATTATGGATTGAACCATGGATTGAAGTCAAACTTGCTTAAAGTTCAACTATGAATTGAAGTCAACTATGGATTCAACTCGACATTTAATTGAAGTCAACTTTGCTTAAAAGTCAACTATGGATTGAGGTTACCCTTGCTTAGAAGTCAACTATGGATTGAATTCAACCTTCAAATCAACTATAAATTAAAGGATGGTTATTATTATTATCAAGATATAAACATTTATTATTCTTTTAGTTGAATACTATTATTATATATTTTTATTTATATATTTTATAATTATTAGTAATTGTATATTATTATATTAATTTTTTTCAGAGTCATTATATTTTTTTTGGTTTAAAAATAGAATGAATATAATTTTATAAAAATAAAAACAAGGGAAAAAAATAATGACTTTAATATTATATTAAATAAATAAATATATAAAATATTAAAATATTTTATTAAATTATTATAATTATAATTATTATAGTTATTAGTAATAGTTTATATTATTATATTATTTTATAATAACATTATTCTTCTATATGTAAAAAAAAGGAATGAATATTATTTCAATAAAGGAAGTCAATCTTTCTTAAAAGTTTACATTGCTTAAAAGTTAATTATAGATTGAGGTCAACCTTGTATTGAAGTCAACCTTACTTAAAAGTCAACTGTGAATTGAAATTATCAAACCTTTGATTCAAGTCAGCCTTGTATTGATATCAATTATGGATTGAACCATGGATTGAAGTCAAACTTGCTTAAAGTTCAATAATGAATTGAAGTCAACTATGGATTCAACTCAACATTTAATTGAAGTCAACTTTACTAAAAAGTCAACTATGGATTGAGGTTACCCTTACTTAGAAGTCAACTATGGATTGAATTCAACCTTCAAGTCAACTATGATTTAAAAGATGGTTATTATTGTTATTAATATAAACATTTATTATTCTTTTAGTTGAATACTATTATTATATATTTTTATTTATGTATTTTATAATTATTCATTATGACTTTAATATTATATTAAAATATTTGATTAAATTATTATAATTATAATTATTATAGTTATTAGTAATAGTTTACATTATTATATTATTTTCTTTTATAATAACATTATTCTTTTATATGTAAAAAAAGGAATGAATATTATTTCATTAAAGGAAGTCAATCTTACTTAAAAGCTTACATTGCTTAAAAGTCAAATATAGATTGAGGTCAACCTTGCTTGAAAGTCAACCTTACTTAAAATTCAAGTGTGAATTGAAATTATCAAACCTTCGATTCAAGTCAGCCTTGTATTGATATGAATTATGGATTGAACCACGGATTGAAGTCAAACTTGCTTAAAGTTCAACTATGAATTGAAGTCAACTATGGATTCAACTCAACATTTAATTGAAGTCAACCTTACTTAAAAGTCAACTGTGAATTGAAATTATCAAACCTTCGATTCAAGTCAGCCTTGTATTGATATCAATTATGGATTGAACCATGGATTGAAGTCAAACTTGCTTAAAGTTTAACTATGAATTGAAGTCAACTATGGATTCAACTCAACATTTAATTGAAGTCAACTTTGCTTAAAAGTTAACTATGAATTGAGGTTACCCTTGCTTAGAAGTCAAGTATGGATTAAAAGATGGTTATTGTTATTATTGATATAAACATTTATTATTCTTTTAGTTGAATACTATTATTATATATTTTTATTTATGTATTTTATAATTATTAGTAATTGTATATTATTTTTTTTTAGAGTTATTATATTTTTTGGTTTAAAAATAGAATGAATATATTTTTATAAAAACAAAAACAAGGGAAAAAAATAATGACTTTGATATTATATTAAATAAATAAATATATAAAATATTAAAATATTTTATTAAATTATTATAATTATAATTATTATAGTTATTAGTAATAGTTTATATTATTATATTCTTTTCTTTTATAATAACATTATTATTAACATTATTTTAATTGTATAATATTAATAGAAAAATTATATATAATGATTAAAATATAATAAAAATAAAAATAAATGATTACTTTAATTTGATATATATATATAAAGTATTTCAATGATATATATTCATATATTTCAAATAATTAAAATTAAAATGTATATATATATATATATATATATATATATTATAAAATATTTGAAATTATTTTATTTTATTTTATAAAATAATAATAATAGTAATTATTATTATAAACAATAATTATAAAGAATAATTTAATAAAGAATAATATGGCTTATTATTATTATAAAGAATTATTATTATTATTATTATACATTTTCATTATTATTGTCAATCTTTATTACAAATTTCCTTACCTATCATTGATGGGTAATACAAGTCATAAATTGTCTCAACTGAATTAAACCTGGGTGAATGGAATGAAATCCATGTAACCTCACCATCAACGGACCACCATATCCTTCACCTATTATTATTTTATTATTATTATCTTATTATTATATTTTCTTCTTATCATCTTTTATTATTATTATTTTAATTGTAATTACCAATCCTCATTATAAATTATTATCTGTTATTATTATTATTATTACCAATCCTCTTATAAATTATTATCTTTTATAATTATTATTTTTATTATAATGAAATATTTCAATATTTGTTATTTTATAATAATAATAATGATTATTTTTATTATAATTAAATCATTTTTATTAAAATATTTAATTAGTACTCTAAATTATTTATGTTTTATTAAACATAATTACAAATTAATTATTTTTTTAACATAATTAAAATAATATTTGTTATTAAATAATTATTTAATATTTTCATAACCATAATATTAATATTAAAACTCACGAAATATTCTTCACCGGTCGACCATTAACTAGCAAGCCATATTAATATTAATAATATGGCATATATAGGCCACACATTTAAATGTGGTTGATATACGCCGATCTGCGTATATAAGCCATATTATTAATATTAATATGGCTTGCTAGTTATCTAGAATCTAGGATTTGTGGAGATTTACCAAAAAATATATTAAATATTTTAAAATTTAAAATTGTAGAAACAAGATTTATGAGGTGGTAATGTCCCTACACAATTGTAAATATGTTATTTTAGAATTTTTAAGAACATTTTAATCTATTGCTAAAATGTCATGTCCCCTTACATCCATCGACTCAAGGAAGGAAACATGACTAAAAATCAGGGCTTTCACAAAAATCTAGCCCCATTATCATTAACAAATTCATACAAGTAAAACACATGTGTGCAAATGCATAATCAAAATAAACACAGCAGAAATAAACTCTACACACATCTAACATGCATTTATCAACATAATCACAATAGTCAATAATTAAAAACATCGCATAATTGAAATACAAGAGAATACTTTTCTTGATATGAAGCTGTCGCGAGCAATTGGCTATGCAACTGCAACGTTCCACCTAGCCATAGGCCAACTGTACTCATCAATCTCTCAGCACAGCTTCCACCCCCAAGCTGGGCTAAATTCAAAATTTAATCCACTTAAAATTTAAATTGAAGGATAGCAATTGATTTACCTGATGCCTTTCACGCTGACAAGCCATGGTTACCATGTATAGGAAAAATGAAAAAAATTGTCTTGTTTGCAAATTCCAAAATGAACACAAATGCACACTAATCGACAAATATGATGGTATGGGAACACTGTGACATAGGGTTCTTATGTAGATACATGAGCACCAGTACTTGTATGGATCTATAGAATCACTACAAGAATGTAAAAAATGATTTTACAATATGTTATATTTTTTTGTTCCACCCGAATGCGGTGCACAGACGAATTCCACTATGCACTAATGCATTTGAAGCAACAAAGAGTGTCGAAAAAGTATATGTTATATTTTAATGTTTTAATCATTTCAATGATGTTCAGTGCATTTTGATAAAATGCACATGTGCTTATATTGAAGTGCATTTTTACAAAACATATAAGCTTTATGGTGCATTTTTTGAAATGTAATGGTGTGCTTATAGTTACAAAGTGCATTGTATAATGTAAAGATTACATTATAAAATTTTAAATCATTTCAATGATATTCGGTGCATTTTGCTAAAATGCATTGGCGTGTATGTATAAAATAAAATGCACCAGTGCATTTATTTAGCTAAAGCACACCATAAAATTCTGAAATATTTTTATTTTTTGGGGGGATAAAATTATAAGCTTTCTGGTGCGTTGTTCGTAAACACAAAGGTGCGTGTGTCTGTTTTTGGAGCACTAGTATATATAGATAGATAGATAGAGAGAGAGAGAGAGAGAGAGAGAGAGAGAGAGAGAGAGAGAAATCAGTAAGTCATTTGAACTATCCAATGCATTCATAACAATAAAGTGCGCTGGCGCAATTATATATCAAAAGCACATTGGAGACAAAGCATTTGCAAAAACCTCTAGCCACCTGCCTCTGCTATAAATGGATAAAGCATTTTTTTATTGGAGTTTCTACCAAAACCTCCATTAGAAGGTCTTTTTCTTGCAGTGATAGGGGATAGAGTTGAAACAAGAACAAAGGGGTGATCTAGAAAGGGTAAGGTTGGATGAGTGATAGGAATGGAGGGTTAGCGAAGGTGAGGAGGGGTGCTAATGGATATAATATGGGTTTAGAGGGTGTAATAAGGAGGGGAAGGAATACAGAGTATGCAAGAGTGAGTGGGAGTGGGTGGATGAATGAGAGCATGTGTAGTGTGTGAGAAAGGGTAGGGTGGGGAAGTAGCATGATCATATTATAGAGGGATGATGTTGGGAAGGGGTGGATAGGTTGAAAGAATGAGGGAATGGGGAGGGGAATAGAGGGTTGGGGTGAGGATTATGGACCAAGAGGGGGAGGGGGGTACGAGGTGGGGTATGGATAGAATGGATGAAAAATGTAATGGGTAGGAGGTGAAGGGGCGTTGAAAACTATGGAAAAGTAGCAATGTGGAGTAGAGTAATATGGGTGGAGGGGTAATTAGATCAAAGGGGCATGTCATGAGGATTTAGAATAGACTAGTTGCAAAATGGATAATTAAGGATGTGTAGGGGGTAGATAGGTGATGAGAGAAAATTTTATATAGAGATGGTAGTAGGAGTTAAGGGGGGAGCAAGGAGGCGTAGGGGAGTAGAGGTGTCAATAGAATAGAGGCATGCATGGGTAGATAGGTTCCAATGGTGGATAGTTATTATAGAGTGAATGGATTGGTAGATGTTAAGAGTATGGGGGGACATAGAGGCTTGGAAATGAGGAAGCAATGGGAGTGGGAGGGATGGGGTTGGAGAGGGTAGAGGGAATCAAATGTGGGTAAGGAGGGTTGATGATGAACAAGTGAATTTTATGCAACCAAGTCTGAAAAAGAGCATGAAAAGAGAATAAATAGACCAAAAAAACTAATCCATGCCTTAATAATGAAGAAAAGAGATGAATAGAAAGCATCTTCGAGGGGAAAACCTCCTTATACAATGTGCTAAGTACACAAGACAAGACAAGATTATTCAAATGAAAAGGTCTCCTTCCTATATATAGGAGACAAATAGGTATAGTTATAACTAATGGATCCAAGCTGACATAAATAATATAGTAATGCTAATGACAATTACCAATAATAGACCCAAGCTGACATCAATAATATGTAATGAACCACAATATAGGGGATAATGTGCCAACATTTAGGGCTTAAGATGCCCCTCCCCTTCATACAATTTTTGTCCTCAACGTTTGATTATTTGTGGATGCTTATGTATCAAGGGCTCATCTCCCCATTTCAAATCTTCAACTAGTAAGTTCTTCCACTTGATGACATACTCAGTAATAGCCAAATTTCATAGTTGTTTGGTCCTTGTTTTAGTGATTTGTTCAAGTTCCAATATGACTTTTCCTTCTTCGTCAAGCTCCAACAAGATAGTTTGAATTGGTATCTTGTTTCCTATTACCTTCTTTAAGTAAGAAACATGGAAAACTAGGTGTACCCTTGAAGATGACGGGAGATCCAATTTGCAAGTCATATTACCAATTTTCCGCAACACTTTATAAAGACCATAGTACTTGAGTGCTAATTTATTGTATTTATTTGCGGTGAACGAATCCGTTCACTAAGTTAATAGTCGAATCTGACTCTCATATTGGATAAGATATATATTATTGAATTGATAAGATAAAAGATGATGTCTTTTACAAGATAGACTTTCCCGTATTTATAATTGTTTAAAGGGTGTCTAATGCAACTCTTCATAAAGAGTTAAACCATTTCACTAATTAATTATATTATTCTTGTTTGTTGTTATTATATATATATATATATATATATATATATATATATGTTGATGTTTATTTTATTATTATTTTATTCATAGCATTGCCACTCTCTTAGAAAGGATTTGTCCTCAAAGCCTTATAATTTTGTCGCACCTGTTCCTTATGACGTCGTAGCTGACGAAACATGTCGGTACGAACTTCTAAGTGTACAACATAACTTTCGATATGTTGACGGATCAATCCAACCAAAATTGATTTGTTGCCGACTGTTGGGATTCTCTATTGATCTGTTGTCAGGTGCTTTGAGCACATTAGTACCATTATCTTTCAACAATTCCCACTTTTTAGGATACTGGTTTATATGGTTGGGGTGTCGATAGGGAGTTATTGTTGTTTGTTTTTTTACAAGATTGTCTTCTTTCTGAACTGTGACGAGGACTGAATTTGCATTTGCTTATTTTTTCTCAACGTAGATTTTTGAGTCCAATGGCTTTGATGTCCTCTTCTGAGTTTGCTCCAACTTATTGTCTAACGAGTCTTTTTCTTTTTTAAGATTTCGAGTCCTTTATTCTTGCGCTTTCTTATCATCTTTAAGCTTCTGAATTTGATCCATTAGATCTTGTTTGTGCTTGTTGAGGTGACCATTTTCGTCAATGTATTCTAATAGTTTCTTCTGAAGATCTCGATTCTCCTCTTCTAGCTTTTGATTCTGTTGTGCTTTATCCTTCGTCTTTTTTATTTGAAGAAGCAATTTCTGATTATGATCTCTTAAACGAGAGATCTCTTCTTCTTTATCTATGACAATTTTGTCGAATTCTGACTGCATCTTTTCATCTGACTTCTGATTACCCTGTGAAATCATCTTTGATATATCTTTGAAGTATTTAGATGTTGGAGTTTCTAAATCTGACTTAGAAGTTCGTACCGACATGTTTCGTTAGCTACGACGTCATAAGGAACAGGTGCGACAAAATTATAAGGCTTTGAGGACAAAGCCTTTCTAAGAGAGTGGCAATGCTATGAATAAAATAATAATAAAATAAACATCAACATATATATATATATATGTTGATGTTTATTTTATTATTATTTTATTCATAGCATTATTTAGTTGAATGAGGGACATCTATTTGCAAGGTTGAATCATTATAAATACCCAATCCCCTTATTCAAAACTCATTTCATTGCAATGTTGATTTGCTTGTTTCATCCTATTTTTGGACATAGCTAGGTTGTCCTTCAGTAACTAGAGAACTTCTTGTTGGTGCTCTAGGTGATCTTCCACAACTTGAATTTTAGATTTTCCTTTTAAGGGAAATGTGATAGATGGAGGATGGTATCCATAAATTTCCATAAATGGGGACATTTTTTATGACGTGTGGAAGGAAGTATTGTACCACCATTCTTCCAAAGATAACCATTTCACCCACTGTGTTTGTTTATTAGATGCAAAGCAACGAAGACAACCTTCCAAAAATTTGTTCACTATCTCATGTTCCCCATATGATTGAGGATTATAGGAAGAACTATCAACCAACTAGGTACCCAAACAAGAAAATAATTTAGTCCAAAGTTTTTCTAGTGAAAAATGGATCTCTATCACTTACAATAATCTTCGAGTTTCCATGTAACTTCTGAACTATTTCCATGAAGGCTGTAGCAACTGCACTTGCATTAAAAGGGTGAGAGAGTGCACAAACGTGTGCATACTTTGTGATTATATCAACAACCACCATAATTTAACATTCGTCCCTTCTGACTTGGCTAGACCTATGATAAAATCCATTGAGACTTCATCCCATTGATGACAAGGTATTCTAATGGTTGTAAAAGACCTAGGGTATTAACTGTTTCAACCTTATTTTGTTGGCAAACCAAACATTCTGCCATGAACCTGCGAACATCAAATTTAAAACCTTACCAAAAGAATTTCTTCTTTACCTTGTGGTACGTTTTTAGGAATCATGAGTTCCCACCTATAGGAGGGGGGTGTAATTCCAAAAGGATCTTTTGTTTGAGTTGAGAGTTACAATAGTGATTCATTTTTCCACACAAAAGTATATGATACACTGTGATCCTTTTGTATCTTTTGAATGAGTGTCCACATAGATATGTCATTATTCAATTCTTCCCTTGCTACTACTACCCAATCAGGTTATATAATCGAAATCACACAAAGTAATGCCTCAACATCCTCATCTTTTCAGGAGAGTGCACCTACCACCACATTCTGGTCCCCTTTTTAAAGATTATTTCAAAGTCATATCCCAACATCTTGGTTACCCACTTTTGTCTCTCTTCTAAATATAATCTTTGTTCCAAGAATTATTTAGACTATCATGATATGTTTTGACCTTGAAGTGCCTACCTATTAGGTAGGGACATTATTGCTTAAGTGCATGTAGTATTTCCATTGTTTCCTTCTCATAAATGGGTTTTTGTAAGTTATTTCCCTTGATTGGTTGAATTTCTAAAGCAAGGGGCCATTCTTTCCTTCTTGCATTAGAACAACACCGATTCCTTTTCCTGAGGCATTACATTTCACAATGATGTTTTTTGTGAATTCAGGTGTGGTCAAAATAGGAGATTTGCACATTTCCTCTTTAATTTGTTCAAATGCTTGAGTTGCCTCTGGAGTCCACAAAAATGTTTCCTTCTTCAATAATGTTGTTAGAGGTATTTCTATTCTTCCAAACAAACTTGTGGCAGTACCCTGTCAAACCTAAGAATACTCTAATATTCTTCAAGGTTTTGGGAATCGTCCAGTCCATCATGGTTTTAATTTTGTTAGGGTCTACTTTGACACCTTCATGAGATACAATATGACCCAAATAATCTACCTCATTTACCCCAAAGAAACATTTGGAAGGTTTTGCATACAATTGTTGCTCCTTTAGTAGTTGTAGCACCCTATCAACATGTTGAACATGTTCTTCCCAAGACTTGCTATAGAATAGTATATCATCAAAAAATACTAACACAAATTTTCCAAGGAAGGGCTTGAAAATGGAATTCATGAAACCTTGAAATGTGGAAGGTGCATTCATAAGTCCAAAAGACATGACCATAAATTCATAATGAAATTCATGATTTCTTCTTCCTTCATTATAATTTGATGATACCCTAAAAAGAGATCCAACTTTGTGAAGTAAACTGCTCCATGTAGTTCATCTAACAATTCATAAATGATAGGAATGGGCAACTTATGTTTAATGGTGATATTGTTGAGCTTTCTATAATCTAGACACATACGCCATGATCCCTTCTTCTTATGTACCATTACCAATGGTGCAGAGGAAGAACTTTTTCTAGGCCTAATTATGCCAACCTCTAACATTTCTTCAACCATATGCTCAATTTCACTCTTCTGACCATAGGGGTATCTATAAGGTATGATGTTAGGAGGAACACTTCCACGAATTAAGTGAATGTCATGATCAAAATTTTTAGTAGGTGGAAGACCTTTCGGAATATCTTCAAATACCTTGGAGTGATTATCAATGACCCTTTGGAGATCCAAGAGAATAGGAGGCTTAGATTTTTGAACATCTAATTATCATAATTGTGAAATTACACCTTGATGTCCCTTTTCAAAAAAAAATTCATACCATTAGAGATTATCACCTTTCTTGGATTCCCTTTGATACCCCTTAATTCAAATTATTTTACTTCCCAAGAAAAATTGATGAAAAGTTCTTGAAAAATAAAATCTATTGTTCCCAATGATGGTAACAATTGAACCCCTAAGACAACATCAACACAACCCATCAGGATAGAAATCATAGGACTATTCAATACATATTCCCCCATAGTAAGGTTGATATTATGGAATTTCCCTGAGCAATTGATAGTTCATCCATCTACAATCATTACTTGAAACTCTGGTGCTAGATATCAAAAGAAATTGAGAACTTTGGCTTAATTTCCAATGAATGAAATTATGAGTACTAACAGAATCAATCAACACTGTTGCCTTTTTATTTTTGATATATTCTTCTATATTGAGAGTTTGAGGAGTGCTAATTCCATCCACTGCATGACAAGTTATGGTGGAATTAATCTCTTTATCAATAATCTCTTATATTTCTTCAGCTAGAGATGGTTCATGTTCTTTTGCTTCTTCCTCTTCACAATCTATGAGGAATAATTTCTTCCCACCACACTTGCATCCCTTACTATACCTGTTGTCATTGTTGGAATCGATTTAATATTGAGAGGGGGGGGTGAATTAGTATTAGCGCAATTATTAGCGATTTTTATCTACTTTAACAGATTAGATTTTACTTAATATTTATCTTCTGTCATGCATTAGTAAATAAATACACACATATATGCACCACATAAAAAACACATAACACACAGGATTTTTATGTGGAAACCCAAACGGGAGAAAATCACTGAATGCTTCTTTATAATGAGAAAGAATGCATTCAAGGAAGGACCAGATTCTCGTGTTTACTAGCACCAACTAGAAGAAGGCACCAACCCCCTGGTTTTACAGGCACCGACCTGGAGGAAGCTTTGGCTCCTTGTATTTATCTAGCACCAAATGGAAGGAGGCGCTGACCCCCTGTCTTCTTTATTTTACAGGAACCAACCTGAAGGAATCTCTAACTCCCTGTCTCCTTTCCCCGTCTGAACGCCCTAATGTCTTATGTGTGTTGTTGTATTACCGAACTTCAACTCTACTCACTTCTTCATATCTTCTGATGACAATTCTAATGCGTGCCACCTTCGTATGCAGACTATACTTTGTCATTGCATTGCATACATCACTTGACATCTTATTCCTCTCAAATCAGATATCTCATTCCTCTCAAATCATACTTCTGCTGATGACTTAATTCATATACGTTGTGCTCTGATGATACTATAATCTGTGTCACTGTTATCTCAACATTCTTATATGTGTGACTGCAATGGTCAACTGATACTATGCTTTCAATTCATAGTTTGATGTTATGAAATGAAGCACTAGTAACAGATGGAACTGCGCACTTTCTTATGTGTTTGTTCTATTTAAGTGCCGCAATCTCTTAGATAATATGCGATTTCTTGTGCATCAAATTATTCGTCCGTTCTGCTTAATGCACTTGTATTAGATCATCTACATCATGATGTTCCTATCGGATCCTGTTGTTGTTCTATCATTGCATATCAGATGGACTTCTCAACATCGCACACTTTCACTTCTTCTCATATGCATCAGCTAGACATCTGCGCAATATATGATAAACTTTGGTTCTATCTTGGTGCTTTTGTATATACAACATCTGTGACTATCGATGTGTTGATTGTAATGCTATCCTTCAAAAATATCAATCACTTGCGCATACTTCAATATTTATTCATTTCAGTATTTACGCATCTGTCACAGATCTATCGCATCATTTTTCACACCATCAAAACTTCATTCTATTGTATGTGCACATTCGGCTCTTCACTAGATCATTATGTTATGTCCATGAGCCCCTTGATGCCCCCCCCCCAAAAAAAAAATGAAACTTGCACTCAAAGCTCTTAAGTTATCGCCATCAAGCTTAATTTCAATCTCCAACTTGCATCTCTATCTATACATGTCCAACACAGATTGTATCTTCACAAGTTGGTCATGGCATCGCTTCTTCCATACTTCACGGATTATGTATATGCCACGCGTCTTCTTCTGCGCTATTGATGTGTCATATGATATGTGTCTTGCGCCCTCAAGTTCCACAACTTAGTGGGACTTTACACCTTGGTGGTGTACCTTTGCGATCTTAGTGTATCATTGCCTTATGGTATGTGCGCAATCTTATACTTCATATTGATGCGTCTATGACTTGTGCTTCATCATCTCTTGTGGGTAATGCACCCTTGGTGCATTGATACTTTGCGGATTCTGCGCATACTTCAACGTCTTCTAAGTGGGTCTTTGTCCTTTTCCTTTTCATCCTTTGTGGGACTTGTGCACCTGCTATACTGCCGGCTATGGAATTTGCTCATATATGATCTTCAACCAATGTACCCTTCTAGGAATTTGCGTGTGTTCCACTTACTGAAAGCATCTTCTGATTAGCTATGCTTGAGCGCTTTCAGGATTGTCCAACCATTAACTACTTGCACACTTCCAACTTATAAACCAAGCAATTCTCAATCTTTCTTGCGTACTCATACCATTTGTTCAACCAACTCCTTGGTTGCTTGAGCACATGTACCATTGTCCAAACAACTCCTTAGCTTCTACCATGTGAATGTATGACTTGGTGGACTTGATTTTTGCGCAAGGACCAAATGATGTAGGATACATTACTTGTGTTCTTTCTTGAACTGTATTTGCATGATGTATCCTTAACACACATCTTCAGATTGAATCCACTTCTAGATATACTCCAAAGTTGCATACATGTATGTCACCTTCACTATTTGTGCATATACTTATGGTATTCATGTTCTTCTTCATCTTGCACATATACTGCTTCAAAGTGGCTTCCAACTTCTGCATACTTATGCAGGAATACTGTATCCACTTTGACTTAAGTTGATATCAATGACTCAGACTGGATCAGTTGACATCCTCTTTGACATTAGTTGACAGTCAAACAACTGAAATTATCTTTAATTGACATCAATGAGAACAAATGCTCAACAATATCCCCCTTTGGCATTGATTTCAAAACCTTATGAAGTTGTACTTGATCTTCTTTGAACTGTATGCTTCATCTATACGTTGTCGCAGTGCTTCCCCTGTGTATATGCTACCCCTAAGTTATTTGGGCTTATGGCTTCTAATTTTTCTGTTGTCAATACTTATGTTACCAATTCTCTATGTGAACCATTCTGATTTCTGTTACATATGCGAAGACCATATTTATCTTCACACTCTAAGTTTGCGTATGCTAGGGCTTCATGCTCCTTCACATCTACTAGGTCTTCATGCTATTCCTTTTTTATGTCTGCAATTCTCCCCATTTTGTGTTATCTTGTTGACTTAATGGATCGCTTCTATCATCACATATATAACAACTCCATGCATCTCTCCTTTCATTCTATCATGCTGATGTCATCTTCTGATGTGCATCAGCTTCATGCATTTCCCCCCCTTTGACATCAATGGCAAAGGTTTTCCATTCTTTTGCACTATATGAGTTCCTCTTGTTTGTTTTGCACTGGCGTTCATCACAATTGTATCCAGGGATAACTCCCCCTGTTATCATGCTTTGTTACTTTGCACGGATTCTGTACTGAAATCCTTTCATAATTACCTTTGATTTATTTTCTGATAAAGATGTTACATTACTCCTTTACCCTAATCTATTATTCTTGTCATAATACTTTGTTATTCCTTGCGAAGTGATCATGTTGTCGTCCTTACTTTCCAACTTCGCAGTGCCTAAGTCAGTCTTTTACTGATTTTGCATTATATTTCATGTGTTTCACCACTTCACCTGTTGCATTTACTGCACTATCACAAGGCCTTGTCGCATTTAATTTTGTCTCATATTTTTCCAATACAACCAAATATATGGCACATTTTTCATTTATCAGCCAACTCGGCGTAAAGGTGGACATGACAGTCAGTTCGTGTGGAAATTATGATGTGTCGCTTCCATACTCAATCATGTTGAGGCAACATTCTTCATCGTATGGTGCACTGAATTGAAGTTCCACCTTTTTGTACTATTTCCAAAAAATCATTAAGTCAAGCATTTAATTTTGGCGACTCCACTACCTTCTTCGACGTTGTGCGACATTGAATTCCTATCTCATCAACTGAATGAATGCATGCGAACCTCCTTCAATGGATTCTATAAGATCTTTGTGAGCAATGCCTGGTTCATCACCTCTTGCATCCTTATATTTCCTTATCACATTGTCATCTTTCATTTGTCATTTGACCAACCTATGGTTCTCTATATTCCTTCCAATGGATTCCTTTTATCACAGAGTAAACAAATCTGTTGAGAATATGCATCTTGTCATTCAGACTCAGTAGACTAAGTTTTCATGCTTGAGAACTAACATGGGTTCCTGGAAGCAACAGGTGCAGGACAACCAAATTATTCATCAATATTCTCAATATCAGATAAATCATAGACATTCCGAGCAATTGAATCTTCTCAATCATCGGGTTGATAATATGGACCGTCAACAACAACAGATTATGGATTAGTTGTCTCGTCTTTAGCCTCATCATGTTGGAATATCGTCGTCTTCCACTTTGCAAGTTCTTCCTCTGCACCCTGCTTTTGAATGCACAGCCTTGGTTCCAGTTGATTTGGAGTTACGTCTTGCAAACTGACCAGAATCTAAACTCGACCTCGAACTGCGACTGTAGAATGCTCCAACATTTTCTTAATTTTTCCTCTTCTTGTATATGTCATTCTTGGCCTCGGTATGGAGTCTTTAACTCGTGCAATTTTTGTAATCATGCCCAAATATAATGAAAAGACCCATTTTGTGCATACTCATATGTTTAATTATTCATGTAAATATTTTCTACTTGAACTTCAAATGTTATGCTTCTTTGTGCAGTGTAAATCTATAACCACTTAATGTATGCACGCAATTTTCCCTTTCTGTAAAGTAATCAACTTAACATACAATCATGTGTGAACATATTCTAATTTCAGACATATTCTAATAACACATTATGATCATGCATTCTTAACCACACTCCTAACTAACATCCCTTGAATTCCTTAATATGCATCGTGTTGAACTCAAGGGTTTCTCATAGTCCTTATGGGACTAACCAGAGAGGCAGCAATTGCTTGCTACGCCTGGATTGTTTGTATC
Source organism: Larix kaempferi (assembly GCA_027924585.1). NCBI lineage: Eukaryota > Viridiplantae > Streptophyta > Pinopsida > Pinales > Pinaceae > Larix > Larix kaempferi. The sequence continues at coordinate 8,755,966 of BSBM01000173.1, read as the reverse complement.
TTCAACGCACTTTTGAGGATATTTTCTGAACCAAATTTTGTTGTGTGCACTTCTGTTTTGAATTTGTTCTGGATATTTTACACTAAAGTCTCTTTGAGTGTAATAGCCTTTGTGCGACAAATCGTCACCCAGACAGTTTACTTCACTTCGATAGTACATAGCTTTGTGTCCAAAATAGTCGCATGCATAATATCTAATCGTTTTAAAATATTTTTCAATATGGCCAAAACGATTGCATCTTGGACATTTCACCCTATTGATCCTTCTTTGAACAAAGTTATAGCTGAAGGAACCATCATACCTGAATCCTTATCCTGATTTGAGCAACGTTCTTTGTCGTGGATCTTCTTAGGTGTCTTTACATAACCTAGACCACTTTTTTCCTCTGGTGGTCTCTGATCTTTCAGAATCCTATTCAATATTGACTGGTATCTTTCAACTTGTTCTACACTTCATCTTCAGATTCTGTCTTCTCACTTCCTGATTGTGCGCAGATGTGAACTTGTCTCTTTCCCTTTATCTCAATCAGCTTGTCTTCTAGACAAGATATCTCTTTATCCTTTTCTTTAATTTGACTTTTCATCATCTTGATTTTCTGTGCCAATTCCTCTAGTGAAGCTCTCAATGCATATTTCTCATTCTCAAGTACTAGAACCTTTTATTGTGCGCAACTCAGTTGATTCTTCTTAGACTTCTTTAACACATCTAAGGCACTTATTGATTCACCTTCCTAGTCAATGTCTGCAGTGTCTTCATCATCGGATTGGCTATCAGTATTAACCTCTTCAACATGTTTTGGAGGTGTGATTGGATATCGAGGTGTTTTGAATGAACAACTGAAGAAATACATATCTAGTGATCCTAGCTTACTTTGTGCAACTATAGTATTCTTCGAACTACTCTTTTTCTTCCACTACATGGGACATGAAGAGTAATTCCTTAGGCTCTTCGTCGCAGCCACTTCCTTTATATTCATTGATTCCATCTTCGGTGTATAGACTCTTCCTCTATTTTGGAATCCTCCTTTTGTTCTCAAGTATGTGTTGTGAGCGCGCAATCTTTCGATTGTATGAGATAGATTCCTCATCATTGTCGTTGTCTCCATTTTCCATGTAAGGACACGTTGAGGCATAATGACCTACTCCTCCACATATGAAACATTTACAGGGAAAATTGTTCTTGTACTTTCCTCGTCCTCTTTTCATCTTCTTGACAAAGTTTGATTCTTCATCATCTGATTCATCACTGCAGTCTTTGTCATGATCATGCTTGTCCTTTTCTGTGGCTTTAAAGGAATATTCCTTTATAATGGGAGTCTCTTTCTCAGTTCTCATCTCATATGCATTGAGAATCCCCTGAAGCTCATCCTTTGTTAGTTCTTCAATATTAGCTTGATCTTCTAACACAGATACCTTTGCAATGAATCTTTGAGGCAAAGTTCTCAATATCTTCTGTATAACTGATTCTTCATCCAAAGTGACCCCAAGACTCTTGATAGCATTAACTATCTCATATACTCTTAAGAAGTAGGATGTTATGTTCTCTTCATATTTCATTCTCAGATATTCAAACTACCCAGAGTAGTTTTGCATATTTACTCTCTTTGCTTTTTCATCTCCTTCGTATATACCTTTGAGTTTGTCCCAAACCTCCTTGGTTGATGCACAATTCATAACCTTGATGAATTTGTCACCTGTCAAACCACATAGCAGAGCATTTCTGGCTCTAGCATTTTTTTCACAGAGTCTCCTTTGCACCAGATTGATTGGTACAACTGCTGGGACATCATAACCATTGATGATGGATTTCCAAACATTTTATCCCAATGATTGCAAATAAAATTCCATACGTAACTTCCAGAAAATGTAATTGGTATGGTCGAATCTTGGTGCTCTGTTTGTAGAAAGGCCTTCCTACTTATCCATTTCTGCATAATGATCTATCTTCTAGATGTTAATATGTTACTAAAGACACCCGCTCTGATACCAGTTGTTTGAATCAATTTAATACTGAGAGGGGGGGTGAATCAGTATTACCACAACTATTAGCGATTTTTACCCTCTTAACATATTAGCCTTTACTTAATATTTATATTCTGTTATGCGTCAGTAAATAAACATCCACACATATATGCACCACATAAAAAACACATAACACACAAGATTTTTATGTGGAAATCAAAATGGGAGAAAACCATTGAATGCTTCTTTATAATGAGAAACAATACATTCAAGGAAGCTCTGAATTCCTATGTTTACCAGCATCAATTGGAAGGAGGAACCAACCCCCTAGTTTTATAGGCACCGACCTGAAGGAATATTTCACCCCTTGTGTTTCTCTAGCACCAACTGGAAGGAAGCACTGACCCCCTGTCTTCTTTGTTTTATAGGAACCAAACTACAGGAATATTTGACTCCCTATCTCCTTGCCCCATCCAACCACCTTGATATCTTATGTGTGTTGTTGTCTTACCGAACTTCAACTCTGTGCACTTCTTCGGATCTTCTTATGACAATTCTACTGTGTGCCACCTTCATATGCAGACTATATTCTATCACTGCATTGCATACATCATTTGACATCTCATTCCTCTCAAATCATACTTATGTTGATGAATTACTTCATATACTTTGTGATCTATTGCTACTGTAATCTGCGTCACTTTTATCTCAATATTATGCTCTGCGTGGCTGCAATGGTCAACTGATACTGTGCTTCCAATTGATAATTTTCTATTCTGAAATGAAGCACTAGTAATAGATATGGAACTACTTGCTTTCTGATGTGTCCATTCTATTTAAGTGCTGCAGTCTCTAAGATAATCTGCGACATCTTGTGCATCAAATTATTCGTTCATCCTGTTTAATGTACTTGTCTTAGATCATCTGCATCATGATGCGCCTATCAGATCCTGCTGTTTTTCTGTTTTTGCACATCAGATGGATTTCTCAACATCGCACACTTTCACTTATGATCATATGCATCATCTAGACATATGTGCGATATCTTATAAAATTTGGTTGTCTCTATGCTTATGTATCTACAACATCTGTGATTATCAGTGTGATGATTGTAATATTGTCCTTCAAAAACATCAAGCACTTGCGCATACTTCAATATTTCTTCTTTTTCAGTATTTGCGCATCTATCACAGATCTATCGCATCATTCTGTGCACCATAAAAACTTCATTCTATTGTATGTGTGCATTTGGCTCTTCGCTAGATCATTATGTTCTATCCACGATCCCCTTGATGCCCCGAAAAATAAATTGAAACTTGAACTCAAATCTCTTATGCTCTCACCATCAAGCTTTCTTTCAATCTCCAACTTGCATCTCTATTTATACATGTCCTGCATGGATTTTATCTTCACAAGTTTTTTGTGGCATCCCTTCTTCCAAACTTCACGGATTATGTATATTCCACACGTCATCTTTTGCACTATTGATGTGTCATCTGATATGTTTCTTGTGCCCTCAAGGTCCAAAACTTAGTGGGACTTTACACCTTGGTGGTGTACCTTTGCACTCCTAGTGTATCATTTCCTTATGGTATGTGCGTAATATTATACTTCATCTTGATGCGTCTATGACTAGTGTTGCATCATCTCTTGTGGGTAATTCAACCTTGGTGCATTAATGCTTTGCGGATTCTGCACATACTCCAACTTCTTCTAAGTGGGTCTTTGTCCTTTTCCTTGTCATCCTTTATGGGACTTGTGCACCTGTTGTACTTTCAACTGTGTAATTTTGTCATAGATGGTCTTCAACCGCTATAACCTTCTAGGAACTTGTGTGTGTTCCACTTACTGAAAGCATATTTTGATTGGCTATGCTTGCGCGCTTTCAAGATTGTCCAACCATTAACTGCTTGTACACTTCCAACTTTTAACCAAGCAATGCTCATGCTTTCTTGCGTACTGGCACCATTTTTTCAACCAACTCCTTGGTTGTTGTAGCACTTGTACCATTGTCCAACCAACTCCTTGACTGCTTGAGCACATGTACAATTTTCCAACCAACTCTTTGGACGCTACCATGTGAATGTATGACTTGGTGGACTTGATTTCTATGCAAGGACCAAATGTTGTTAGATACATTACTTGTGTTCTTTCTTGAACTAGATTGCATGATGTACCCTTGACACACATCTTCAGACTGAATGCACTTCTATATATAATCCAAAGTTGCATACATGTATGTCACCTTCACTGTTTGTGCATATACTTCTTGTATTCATGTTCTTCTTCATCTTGCGCATAAATTGCTTCAAAGTGGATTCCAGCTTCTGCATACTTCTGCAGGACTACTATATCCACTTTGACTTCAGTTGATATCAATGAATTAGACTGAATAAGTTGAAATCCTCTTTGAAATTAGTTGACAGTCAAACACCTGACATCATATTTTGTTGACATCAATGACAAAAAATGCCCAATAGTCACAATTAAAGCGTAGAACATGTTCTCTTCTTTCATCCATTTGTTAAGGTGTCAACCTTTGGGGTGGGTTAGAAGAAGGAACATTATTCTCTCTATATGTGTTGGAGGTGGTTCTTCTAGTATCCATCGCCATATTTTTACTTTCAACCTTCGTTTCCAAGATGAAATCCCTCTCTAAGGATGTTGGTTCAAAGAGGCGTACCTCATGTTGGATGTTATCCTTCAAGGTTCCAATAAAAAATCCAACAAATCATCATCTGGTATTCCCTCCACTCTGAGACTCAACTTTTGAAGCTGTTGAATGTGCTCGCTTACTAGACCCTTTTATATTAGATTTATCAATTGGTTAAAGAAGGAATTGGTATTAACATCATCATGATATGATATCAAATCTTCTGTAAAAATGGACCAAGAGGTAACAGAGTTATTTTTGCATTCACAAATACATTGGTACCACACAAAATGCTCAGGTTCTAAATATAAATATTCAATATGTACCTTTTGGAGATTTGGCACCTGGTGTATATCAAAGAATTGCTCTGTCCGAGATATCCATGTTATGGGTCCCTTGCCATCAAACTTCCTCATGTCAATCTTGGGGAGTTGGATACCCCTTGGGGACCATATGTGGTTACTTCCATTACTAGAATCAATTCCTCTTGGAATATTCTTATTAATGGAAGGTTTCTCAACATGGAAATTATCTTTTTCTTCCTGAGTACCTTGGAACACATGATCCCCTATAGGGGGGTTATCCTTTGAATTATGTATGAGATTAGCAATATTTTCCATATTTTCCTTCATATTATTATCATATGTCCCATCATATTTTCCTCTAAATTAATAAATCGATCATTTTCGTAGACACTTTAATCATATCTTCCAACTTGGACACTTGAAAAGATAGGTCTTCACTTTCATCGTAAGCTAGGAATGAATCCTCGGGTGGTTTGATTGGAGTGTGATTTTTCCACTACCTTTTGGTGGAATTTCAAACAATATAAATAGATATCACACCTTGGTTTCCCCACAAATAGATCCTTGTACTAAAAGTTAATCAAATTTAAAATGGAGTACCTTTTACAAACCTTGATTTGAAGACTGATTTTCTATATGATCTTCCAATTGAGGAACCCTGAAATTTCGGCCCCTATGAGTTTGAAATATTGGCCTATGGTATCTTGATATGTCCTCTTTCCAATTTTGCAGGTTTTGTTGAATTTGGATGTGCCAATTTTCCCAACACTTGTTTTTTTTACCTTTTCAGAAGAGAAAGAGTGTACGTCATTCCACGTGTCCAATATTTTGTGTCCAATTTTGAAATTTCTACCCAATATAGTGTGGTATGTCTTATTTTTGGTGAAACATGTATCACTCAATTTGGATCTTTCATGCTCCAGATATAACCATTTTGTTCAAAACGCCTTTTTTAGATTAGTTTTTGGACTAGTCAAAAACCCTAAATTCCAAAGGGTATATCTACGAATCTGTAATGAATCGGGATTTAAAACTTGTACCATAGATTTGATTTGTCCTCTATGTCTCCTACGAGTTTCACTATCTTAAACTTCGTAGAAAAAAATTATAGTGAAAACTCCAAGATGACCTATTTTGAAAGTGTCTGAGCTATGATACCAAATGGTATGCAACCAATTCCGAGAAAGAGCATGAAATTAATAGCATAAACATACCAGAAAGAGAAATCCATGCCTTAATAATAAATAAAAGAGATGAATATAAAACCTCTTCGAGGGGGAAACCTCCTTGTATAATGTGCTAAGTACACAAGACAAGACAAGACAAGATGATTCAAATGAAATTTTATCCTTCATATATATAGGAGACAAATAGGTACAATTGTAACTAATGGACCCAAGCTGACATAATTAATACAATAATACTAACGACAATTACCACCAATAGACCCAAGATGACATCAATAATATGTAATGAACCACAATATAGGGGATAATGTGCCAACATTTAGGGCTTAACAGTTAAAGAGGGAGAATGGGTTATCATGGACATAGTGGATGGGAAGAGAGGAGGGGTATGGGTTGAGGGGAGGGAAGGGAGATTTTTGTGTGCTAGAAATTGTATTCGAGGTCTAAACATGGTTAAGGGGGGAGAAACGGGCTTAAGAAAAAAATGAAGGTCTTTAAAATCTCTAGAACCATGGTTAAAAGAGGAAAACACTTGGGCCTTAAGACCTAAATGTCACTTCTCAACCTTAGTTTCCATGAAAAACACCTACAAACTACAATGCAAATCTCTTTAGAGGTCTTTAGAGGGTCTCGCGCATCAAGGTTTGATATGGATGGCATTAGGAGATTTTAACAACTTAGAATGAGTCACAAGGCCATGAGCATGGTTGAGGAAGAAAAACATGTGCCTTAGGATATGATTAAATATTCCCAGGCTCAAGAGCCTTGGATGAGTCTTCATACCAACAAATTAGTTATTTTTTAGGGGTTCTATGTAGGCCTTCAAGTGGGATACAAGTTTCATGGGTAGTTTTGCACTAGAAATAGGTTTGGACCTTGTTACATGGTCAATAGAGTAAACAAGGGATTTAATCCCTAATTGAACCTTCTCAAGCTCAAGTGCCATGAAAAAACCCTATACATAATAGCAAAATCCCTCAATAGGGTGGATTTTTCCTATGAGTTGGGTATGGGTTCCATTAAAATGTTTCATGCACCATGGATAGTCTCGAGGCCTTAACCGTAGTCATGGTAGGGATACAACATCCTCAATCCATAAACATTAGGTGGGGGAGGGAATCATTATCATCAATCCCTAAATAGGGTTTCTAGAACAATTGACAAGCCCTAAGACCTCCAAATGTGACCTATGTTGGTTAACAATCACCTCCAAGGGTGATATGCATGCCATCAATAGGTTAGTTGTGCACCATGAATGTGTCTATATGTCTATCCAATGTCACGAGAGGATAATAATGGACCTTATGTCGTAAACATCATCTATTATGCTCAATCACCATGAAAAACACCTGCAAACCACAAAATAAACCCTCTCTTGAGGGTATTTGGCATCAAGGTTGGATATAGATGCCATTAAGATATTTTTCACACCACGGATAGGTTGTAAGGCCTTGAACATGGTCAAGAAACAAAAACAATCTCCTCAGGGATATTGTTGAATCTTCTCAGACTCAAGATCCTTGAATGAGTCCTCGTTCCAACACCTGAGTCCCTTGTAGGGGTTCTTTGAAGGAATTTGAGTGGGATACATGTGTCGTAGGTAGGTTTTGTGCTTTGAAAGTGGGTATGGACCATGCCACATGGTCAAGGGTGTAAACAAGGGAGTTGATCCCTAATTGAACCTTCTTGAGCTCAAGCACCATGAAAAAACCTTAGATACAATGACACCAACCCTCACTAGGGGTTCTCTGGCCTAGGAGTTTGATATCAGTGACATTAATATCTTTCATTCATAGTTGATGTGTCTCAAGGCCTTGATCACAATCATGGTATAGAAACGCGACCCTTAAGGCCCTTAGAACTAGTTGGAAGAGAGATATAACATCCTCAAGTATTTCTAAGCAAATCTCTCTAGGCTCAAGCACTATGAACACATGTCATAAAACCACCACACGAGAGATGGATTGTTTGTAGGGCCTTAATGATCATCAAATATTTAAAACTGGTGTGCTAGGATATTATCAAATATTCTTGAATAAATATTAATAAGAATATGGAAGAGGATTGCATGTGTTTTTTTTAGTGCATGTGTACTCTTGTAAATTCAAAAAAACTTGGTGGGACTATCTCTTTTCATCTATGTATTGGATGAATTGTTTGCTTTGGTTTTAGCTTCGAAATGATAAACCTAGTGGTTTGGGATGTATAAACAAAAACAATTCCATTTTCCCATCTCCCTATTCTCAAGGTAGTTTTCAACCACGCTTTTAGTTATGAACCCATATTCATTGTTGATGAAACTGCACACATTGATAGAGTTTTGCATGAGAGTTTAAATAAATATTCTTTTTAAGGAAAAAAATATTGTTTTCTATTTTTTATTGAATTTATTTGTACATATATCATATTTCTAAAATATATAGGTTTTTTTTTTTTAATTTCTTGTCTAAATTTTAATTTCCCTGCCCATTTGGAAAAAAAATCGTATGGTGCACAAGTAGGCCTACACATTAAAATAAATAAATTTAATGGTTAAGTTAAGACCCTCAAACACAATCTTAATGTTTGTTTGACCTTGTAGTTTCAAGGATTCACTAACTATATTAATTTTAAAAATATAAAATTAACATTAAAAAATATAGAAAAATAGCGACACACAAGGACCCACCAAGTATACAAATGCTTTTCAAGAAATCTCATCATTTTGACACAAAACCAATGTCTTAATGTGAACATATGCATTATATTTTAAAGGAAAAATAACATAGCAATTTAAGAAAGTGAACTTATATGGATTATACCATTTTTCCATAAATAAAAATTATATATTCCTTAAGTTTATTAGATTTCCTAGATTTCATATTAAGTTGTGCATGTACCTTTAATAATTCTTCCTCATAAATTTATTGTTATTTATTTACATTACAACTAATATATCATAAAAGAAGCACTAACTTACACCAGTCCATATATAGTTTGGTTATTATTCACAGAATGCAAAGGTAACTGAGAAATTACATTCATAAACTCTTGTATCTTCAGATTGTTTCTCTATGGGTTTTATAGGTTTCATCTTGCTCATGTTAGAAATCAATTAGAGAGAAGCGTTTACTTTCAGTAAGCGACCTTTCCTCTCAGCAAACCTCTTTATGTCGAAGTTATAGCGACTCTCCTTGACCCTACCGATACTTATTAATGAAGCTTCCCATCTTATTATATTTTAGCAATTCATTTTCATATCCTAGTGGAGAGGATGTTCCCTTTCCACACTTAGATTATTTTTTGTTGTTCAAATTTATTCGTCGAGTAACAATACCCTTAAATTTTACTTAGCATCAGCTTTTGAATTCTAAGCACAATATACATTATGTAAAGATAACTTGGGAGAAGGAGAGGAGCATGTCCTAAATCCCTATAGTTTATGGCCTTCATAAATCCCATCACATCTTACTAAAATGGAGTGTGTTCCCAATAGTATCCTAATAACCTCATATATAAACACACACACTCTCTATATAACCTTCATAATATAATAAAAAACACTAGATTTTTATCATTAAATCCAACTCTTTTAATCACACTTATTTATACAACTCAATTTTCATCATTGAATGCAACCTTTTTAAACACAAAAAATTACAATTATAATTTGATAACATAACTTCTCTCGCCATTAACTATACACTTTATATTACACCACAACAAGAGTATTTTATAAAACCTTTTAGACATGAAGATTACATTAATTATTAAGACAATTTTGTAAATATTTTGACATTATAAATTCAAATAATAACAATTCAAATGGAGATGAACTTTTTGTTGTTTGATTCAGAGTTATTTGAGCACAATATATTATGGAAAAGGAAAAAAAATGTTAGATATGAGTTTCTTATAATTCATCAAGAAAATGATCCTCTATGTTTTTTTAAACAAAGTTTATGGACCAATTGAGTGTTAAGTCATACATCAATAGCGATTATATGAACCATCAGATCACTCTATGTCTGGAACATATCAAGACCATTAGGTTACATAAGTACAAATGCATACTAAAGATATAGTGAGAGTCGGATTACATAAATACAAATGCATACTAAAAAAACACATTAATACAATTTCTTTTTATATGGATTTTTTTTAAAGATTTCCAAAAATACATTATTTCTTTTATGAATAACTTTTATATATTAAAATTGCCAAAAAAATATTACTCAAAAATTGATGATGAAAAAACAAATATTTTTATAATTATGTAAAAATTTCCAAAATATCACAGCCCATAGATAACTATCATTATAATAAAATAACTTCCAATATCATATAGATAACAGCTACAAATAAAAAATGATACAAATAAAAATTGACCCACAAAACATAGTATTTTTAAACTAAATTATTCATATTTTGTTTACATTGTTTCATATCAATTTCAAAGTCATGTGTTCAAATATTTAAATTTTTTATATTTGATACAACTCATTTTAAAATCAATTTCCTAAATTTATCATTTAAAAAATTAATTTTTGATATAGTGAATTTTTCTTTTTCATAAATATAAAGTTCTATCTTAATTTACTTATTTAAAAAAATAAAAAATTGAATTTATTTACTGATTAAATTAGTTCATTTTTCTAATTACTAAACAACAACAAAGAAATTTTATCTCTTTCACATCAACCAAACCTAATATCTTGGCCAATTAAATTATACCAATCAAATTATCTTGTAAAAATATCTCCCTATGATAAATAAATATTTAATTAATTAAGTAATAAAAATGAGTAGATTGCACATGGACATTTTGGGGTTATTATAAAAGTTGTAATTTAGTTTTTTTGGTTTTCTATTAAGAATCTTAATTATTTTTTGATTTGTTAAGAGTTTGTTTTAAGGATAATTATTATTTTTAACTATTTTTATTAAAAAATTAACAACTAAATTATAATAAATTTTATTTATTTATCTTAAAAAATATTATTAATAATTTATTTAAGGTTAACTTTCAATTTATTTACCACCCTTACCGTGAGGAAATATAATATTGCAAAAATATTATTAGTAATTTATTTATTGTTAACCTTGAATTTTGACAATCAGGAAATATTGAAAAGTGAGGTCATATCCTCCTATGGTATTTATTTAAAAACAAATTCTACACGTATTGTCTTGTTAAAAGAAAATGTAACCACGTGACACTTAATTGATTATCATTAATAATACTGGGAGGACACAGACAAAACATAACCCTGGAGGATGAATGGAGGTCCGGAGTTCGATTGCGAGCCTGTCCAACTTTCATTTTGGACTGATACGAAGGACCGGTACTGGAATTAAATAAAGATAGAGAAACTTTCCAGATCATACCATACCATATGGTTGGAATTTCAAATTCTAAGTATTTATTAATTGAAAATTTGGTGACGATTATACATTCTTAATACCTGTCATTTTAAAGTTTTATGCAAATTTACAAAATGTCGATTTAAACGTGGGTCCTGTGATGTAGAGGAACAGAGCTCAGAGTAACTAGCCAGACATTTGCTGAGCAGTTCCCAGGATAAGGAAGGCCATTTAATTAACCATACCTCTAGCTTTGCATTAAAAATATTGGAATTAAACAATTAATTACTAACACTCGCAGTAATGTCATAGATATATTAACGTCGCAGTAATCTCATAGATGTATTAAAGTCTTTGAAGAAAAGTTGAACAGTCCGTCAAATTCCAGGCCTACCATGTTGATTGGTCGTTAACGTCTGTCCACACGCTCAATTTTCATTTTACCCGTGGAACAGATCCGTAGTCGACTCCGACCACAGCCTATCTACGTAATTTTAATATCATGGTAATAGTAATTTCCGTTGCCTGCGACTGGTCCAGAAAATAATGAACCACGACCCGAATTCCTGTGCCGCTCGGTTAGATTTGAAGCTTTTCTGGAGGTTAAATTGGGTTGATGGTTTGATTATAAATAGGCATTGGTAGCAGTAGAAGCAACAACGGAAGGTGACAGAAAAAAATGGCGAAGGATTTCGAGGAAGTTGCCGGGCCATACGTTGGGCTCTCGGATAATGTTAACAAGAAGAATGGGATTTATAGGTATGCAATGCTTTGTGTTTTTCTCATCGCTATTGTAGGGCTCTGCGGGAAGACGATATTCAACAGCCCAAACGATGGCGAAAGTGGGGAAGAATGGCCGCGGGCGGCTGGGTATGTGATTTCGAGGGGACGAATCGAAGGTGTCTCGGAAAAGAGCGTTGGGGTATCGATTGAGCCGTATCCATGGACGGATGCTCAGCTCTCATGGCAGCGAACGGGGTTCCATTTTCAACCTGAGAAGAATTGGATGAATGGTACTCATGTGTACTTCAAGAAATTTTAATATCTTCCGGATTGGATTGCTGTTACTTTTATTTTATTTCTTCTGCTCATTCTAATGGTTGTCTATTGCTCCGTGTGTGGCATTGGCGCTGGGGTTTGTGGCTGAATTGAACGTATGCAGATCCAGACGGTAAGATTGTTATTTCATAGACTTGGGATTGATTTTTTTTTTCAGCTTTTACAAATGAGAAAAAGTAGCATATAACATCCGGTATAGGGGAAGCCAGGCCTCGAATTTTAGTGAGAACCTTATCCGTTAAGAGTAATATTCTAATAAAGTTAAAGAATAAATTTTGAAATTTGAAACAAATTAAAAATACTTAATACATATTCTACATATATGTCAAATTATCTAATTTAAAAACCAAATATCCTTAATTTACCCGACTATCTAAGTATTTCAATTTAAATATATCTCAAAGTTACAAGAACGGTCTTTTCACTGGAAATTTATGTGTAACCATATATATCCAGTGCGGCAGTGTAATTTAATGTACCGGTAATATGTTACTAAAGAGCTTGTCATTTTTTTTTTAAGTCAATCAATATCTAGGTTTAATTAAACCACTGGTCTTGAATTTTGATTGTATTTGACATTTTGACAAGCAATCTGTCCGTCAAATTCCGTCCCTCGCTACCATCTAGTCTTAACGTTATACTTACTACCCAATATTATCAATTACTATCCAGAATTATAGGTAACATCTCTTCCCAAAAATATGAATTGTTATCAGGATGAAAAGCAGTGATCAGTGAACAGTGAAGGTTGGAGGCAAAAATAAACACAAAGATTTTGCAGAATGAGCTATATTTCTTAGGTCTTTATGGTCTTTATTGATAAACTGAAGATCAACCAATGCATTACAAACCAAATTTGTGTATTTAAACACTTATGGAAACCCTAAAAAGTCTAACCTAACTTTTGCATACTATTGCATGTTTTATTAACGGAATATCTAAATAAAAACTAAAGCTAAAGCTAACAAAAGTAATTACTATTTCTAACACACAATATATCTCAACCGACACAAAATAATTTGAAATATAAAAAAGTTCAAAACTTTATCTGTTATTGTAAATTTTGACCAATGTCTGTGATTTAAAAATCCTACCCTGATGGAAAGTGTTGTAGATTGGAGTGAATTTATAATTTTCTTGCATCAGGGCCGTTGGTGTACATGGGATGGTATCATCTGTTCTATCAATATAATCCGGACTCGGCTATATGGGGCAACATAACATGGGGTCACACTGTGTCGAAGGATCTGGTGCACTGGCTTTACCTTGATTTGGCCATGGTGCCCGACCAATGGTATGACATCAATGGCGTCTGGACGGGCTCCGCTACGTTTTTGGCAAACGGGAGCATTGTGATGCTCTACACGGGATCCACGAACGAATCCGTTCAAGTCCAGAACATGGCCTTTCCAGAAAATGCCTCCGATCCGCTTCTGCTGAAATGGGTGAAGTCGGAGGCGAATCCCGTCCTAGTTCCTCCCAAGGGCATCGGGCTCACGGATTTCAGGGATCCGACTACGGGATGGATTGGCGAAGACGGGGCGTGGCATATCACGATTGGATCGAAGCTCGAAAAGACGGGCATGGCTCTGCTTTTCAAGACGGAAGACTTCGTAAAGTATGAAGAAGAGGATATTTTGCATTCCGTTAACGACACCGGCATGTGGGAGTGCGTGGATTTCTATCCGGTGGCCGCCTCTGGATCAGTGTCGGGTTTGGACACTTCAGAAAATGGGGCGGGCGTTAAGCATGTGCTCAAAGCTAGCTTCGATGACGATAAGCACGACTATTACGCCATTGGAACCTACAACGCCACGAGCCAGAAATTTGTCCCCGATGATCCTGAACTCGACGTCGGGCTTGGGCCACGGTATGATTATGGAAAATATTATGCTTCCAAGACATTTTACGATTCGTTGAAGGAGAGAAGAATTCTGTGGGGATGGGTAGGGGAAACCGATAGCGAGGAGGCGGATCTCAAAAAAGAATGGGCTTCCTTGCAGGTCATTATCTTTATCTTGAACCCTGATTCACTCGCTTTTTTTCTTTAAATTTTTAATGCCCCGGGGTTTCGATCCTGAGACCGCTGGTTTGTTTTGCAGATCTTGAACCCTAATCCCCTTGCTTTTTTTCTTTAAATCTTTAATGCCCCGGGGTTTCGATCCTGAGACCGCTGGTTTCTTTTGCAGGCAATTCCCAGACATATTTGGTTTGATAACAAGACGAAGACCAATATTATCCAATGGCCGGTCGAAGAAATCGACCAGCTACGGTCGGCAGAGCTTGTAATCGAGAACGTGGTGCTCCAGCCGGGCTCTGTTGTGGAAGTCGATACAACCGAGGCTGATCAAGTACGGTTACAAAGGCTGGTCAAATCTTGAGATTCTTTTGTCAAATTTTGACCTTACTAGTTTCGATCCCATGACATGCTGCCGTGTTGTTGCTATAACAGTTGGATATTGAGCTCATTCTTGAATTCCCGGAGGTCGCCGCTGCCATTGACGCGACCGAAGATGATGCGGTCTACAACTGCAGCACTAGCGGAGGAGCTGCCGGAAGAGGCGTGCTAGGACCGTTTGGATTGCTGGTTATAGCTGAGAAAAATCTGACGGAACAGACGGCCGTCTATTTCTATGTCGCGAAATCTACCGACGGCAAATTGCAGACGTTTTTCTGCCATGACGAGTCCAGGTAATTAAGCAGCCGCAGCAAAGCCCTAAAATATCTTCCCGGTCAAAAGTTCTGTTAGGGCTCGAATCTTTATGCTATAAACATGGACCTGTTGGGAAATCGAAAACTGACACGTCTATGCCCTTGAGTTAATTGAAATATATACGGCAACTTGCAGGTCCTCACTGGCGACTGATCTCACCCTCGGAGTCCACGGGAGCTCCGTCCCGGTTCTTGCAAACGAAACCATCTCGCTTCGAACCCTGGTAAGTCCATGTTTAGAAGAAAAAAAATCCCAGTTTTTTCCAGGATACGATGAATTAAAGGGAAATGGGAGCGATCTCGTTTTTTGTTTTTATTTTTGTTCAGGTCGACCATTCGATCGTGGAGAGCTATGCTCAAGGTGGGAGGCGATGCATAACGTCGAGGGTGTATCCGACACAGGCATTCGGTGGAGCTGCGAAACTGTTTCTGTTCAACAACGCCACCACAGCAGTGAAAGTAGAGAGTCTGAATGTATGGCAGATGGAGACTGTGATCTTGCATCCTTACCAGGAGCTTGAACAGGGTCGTGCGATTGAATGATGTAGAAATAGAGTGCAGGAGGGGTTCAATATGAGCATTTGGGAGATAAGTTGTCTGGTTCATGAAGCTTTTACAATTAGATATATAATCATTATAGTGGGTTATGTAATGTTCTTGTTACACCACCAATACGTGTTTAGATATTATTTTAGATTTTGCACTTCCTTGAGTGGATCAACAATAAGTGTACAATGAAAATGTATTTAGTGGTCGTCGTTTCTTGTTATGCTCAAATACATCTTGATTAAGATTTAAACTAACCTAGATCCAAATCCTAGGCTCTATCAAGCACCGAGAGGGATCAAATCTCCCGAGGTGCAAACCTCTCCTTGAATAGCTCGTTGATTGCAATACCTCAGCCACCTAATCCTAAGCTCTATGGTCTCTAGTTTAAGTCTCATACCTATTTTTTACTTTATATTTTTTTTTTGCTTATGACAGACATAATATTTATTACTTTTAACTTTGTATTATTCTTTTTTGCAAACACTGGACAAACACTCAACAAATACTCTAAAGTCTCATATTTACTTTTTACTTTGTATTAAAAGTAAAAAGTAAAGTCTCTAGTTTAAGTCTCATATTTACTTTTTACTTTGTATTATTCTTTTTTGTTTGTGGCCGACATAATATTTACCACCTAATCCTAAACTCTAAAGTCTCTAGTTTAAGTTTCATATTTACTTTGTATTATTCTTTTTTGTTTATGGCCGACATAATATTTATTACTTTTTACTTTGTATTATTATTTTTTTGTTTACTTTGTATTATTTTGTTACTCGACAAACTCAACAAACACTCGACTCACAAGATCTCCCCCATACTCGGCTGTAACTTAAGTGGTGGTTAAAAAATGGGGTACTTTTATTAAATAGTATTTGTTTTTATGTTTATATTAATTAGCTTAATGTTTATGTTAGTTTAATGTTCACTCTTTGTTTAACAACCAACTATCTCCATAAAATTAAGTGGTTGGCTCCGCCTATATGTGTTCAGAGACCACTTTACTTGTGGCTATGCTAGTTTTAATCTGTATTGATGTAGTATTTGTTAGACTTGTGGATTTTAAACCTGGACTAAATAGCATCCATGAAGTGGACCTACATGACTATGAAGCATGTGAATGAGTTGGCATGCACCTGGAATCATTGATGTATGAGTTAAGTGCATCATGAACCGTGAGTGCCAAGTCTACGCTAAATACAGAAAGGATGCCGACTTGTTGAATTGAGATCGTTGTTGACATTGTTGTTGAAGAGAGGAAGTCTGTTCGTTGTGATCACTGCATGAGTCTTTGTGTAGAAGTTAAGACCACAAAGGAAATCACAACGATTCACGTGGGAAGAAGTTGCCACCACTGCAACAAAGAGGTAACAGTGTTTCTCTAAACATGGAGTTTGTATCTTTAGAGAAATTTAATGGCATCAATTTTCGTACATAGAAAGTTAAAATACAAATGCACTTGATGAATAAGGGTTTGTGGGGCATGATAAAAGGAACTGAAAAAGCACCTATTAACACCAATTTATTAAGTGAATGGAAGAAGAGGGAAGACAAGGATAAGGCTATTATTGGATTGGTCCTTTCAGACACTCAGTTGCATTTGGTTGATTTAGCAAAATCATCTAAATAAATTTGGGAGCAATTGAGTAAGTTATTTGGGGAAAAGGATATAAACATAAAGTTCTCTCTAAAATTGCAACTCTTTAGTCTTAAAATGCATGATGAGACACTTATGCCGAATCATAAATGATTTAATGTCTCTTTTAAGACAATTAGTTGAAATTAGTGCCAAGGTAGACGCAGAAGATGTTAAAGCAATTCTATTAAATAGTCTATCTTCTAAGTATAACAATATTGCATTTGCATTAAGTCAAATGTCCTCTAAATCATTTAAAGGACTGATAGCATTGATTTTAGCTGAAGAAAAAAGGAAAAATATAGAAGTCACAGATGTTCAACATGGAATTGCACTATTCTCCAAAGGCTAGATGAGAAAAACTAAGGTTTCAAGTGAATGCTTCTACTGTCACAAATATGACATACTGCATGGAATTGCAAAATCCGTGCAAAGGATCTTCTAAATGGAAAAGGAACTGCAAATGTTTCCAACTTGGGGGCTGGTGCAAGCTAATGCTGGCCACTCATGACACGTTAGTCGCAATGGACTCCTGGAAAAACATAAATCTTAATGTCAAAAAGAAATATTAGAGCTACCTACACAACTTTTTGGAATATGGCGCAAGAAGATGAAACGTAGACAATCAGATTACCTTCCGGAATATATAAATATTATTTATGGAAATTAAGTGTAACTCCCCCAAAATGGGGTTCTCCTAAGGTTGGTATGTTATTTTTTTACGAAAACATAATGAATATGTTTGCGTTAGTCCCCTAGTTTGGTATGCAAATGGTGGAATTTTGTGAAAAAAATTATATACAGTCTTAGATAACAGTCCGTTCTATTGCAACGCTATTTTTCCATATTTATTTATGTTAATTTTATTTTATTTTTAATTA
Organism: Larix kaempferi; assembly: GCA_027924585.1. Lineage (NCBI taxonomy): Eukaryota > Viridiplantae > Streptophyta > Pinopsida > Pinales > Pinaceae > Larix > Larix kaempferi. The sequence goes on along the minus strand of BSBM01000173.1, from coordinate 8,737,683 downwards.
AGGAAGCCAGCCAAGCCCTAAAATGAGTAGGTCGAGCATTAGTCCCCGACATCATGGTCTTAACATAATCAATGAACTTTGTTTTTTTTAGGATGTAGGTCTTTGTGTGTACTTGTGCGGGTTCTTTTCCATTTTCAAAATAGGTGAGCCAATCAAAAGTTATAGACGAAAGAAATAACTTGCTTTTTGTGTAAGATTGACGTTAGTGCAATTAAAATTAATTAAAAAATAGAAACAAATAATAGATTTAATAAAAATTACATATTCGGAATATGCACACATAGTTCTACAAGTGTGTCCAATTTCATTAGCAGTGGGCAAGTGTAGCATACGCAGAATCATGCTCGAAACAGAAGAAGTTATAGAATAAGATGTATTTTGTTATAACACAGTCCAAGCCACTTGGTTTGGCAAGCCGAACTTAAAACCATAGTGGTCAAGTCATCCACCACGTTGGTGGGAAAGGAATTTCCCGCCAAAACTTAAAAATTTAAATGGCGCGTGCGCGTTATTTTAAATGCGTGTACGCATAAATAGCGCGTACGCACTATTTAGTAAAATTAGACCAAACCATAGCTCAAGCACATATGCATCCATACAAAAATCCTATTGAATGAATGAAAACATAGGCATAAGAGTGATTGTAGTGTATGCATTTATTAGCATTCACATACACCTACCTACTTAGAGGTACTAGGGTGTTTCCTACTTCCATTTCCTTGATATACATGACCTACCCATTATTAACATTGATATTTTTCTTTCTTCATACAACGATTGTTATGTGCTAGAGATAAATATCTATTGAGTCACTTTACCTTACCCTATATGCATGAATTCCTTGTGATGTCTAGTGCTTAAGTAGGGTTTGATATTACCTCCTCTTCAATATTATAACTTTAATCATTAGTTTGACTCTACTAGACCCTTTGGGGAACCCTCCTACTCACTAAGTTTTGTCTTGGGATCCAACCTTGTGATTTGGCCCATAGTTAGTTGGAGTGCTTAATTTTGGTTCATCAACAACATAACTCTAGGAATGATTAAAAGGGGTCACTCTAGATCAAACCTTGATTCCGCCTTCTTGATGATGACGATGATGACGATGATGATGATGTTGATGATGAAGATGATGATGAAGATGATGACCAAGATGATGATGATGAGGATGACGATGAGGAAGTGGGTGATAACGATGATGACGATGATGAAGATGATGAGGATGATGAGGATGATGATGATGATCATATTCGTCATCATCTTCATATTCGTACTCATCTTTATCATCATCCATCATCTTCATCATCATCATCATCATAATCATCTTCGTCATCATCATCATTATAATTTATAATGATGATGATGACGAAGATGATGATGATGATGATGATGATGAGGATGATGATGAGGATGATGATGATGATGATGTTGATGATGACGATGACAAATATGATGATGATGAAGATAATGATGGTGACGATGATGATGATGATGACGATGATGACGATGACGATGATGTTGAGAATGATGATGAGGATGAGGAGGAGGAGGAGGAGGAGGAGGAAGAGGGTGATGACGATGACAATGATGACGATGACGACGATGACGACGACGACGATGATGATGATGATGATGAGGATGATGATGATGAGGAAGAGGGTGATGACGATGATGAGGATGATGATGATGATGATGATGATGTTGATGATGACGATAATGATGATGAATCATGTTGATGATGAAGAATATGATGATGATGATGATGAAGATGATGATGATGATGTTGATGATGAATATGATGACCAAGATGATGATGATGATGATAATGATGATGATGAGGATGATAATGAGGAAGAGGGTGATGACGATGATGAGGATGATGATGATGACGAGGATGATGAGGATGATGATGATGATGATGATGATGATGATGATGACGAAGATGATTATGATGATGAGGAGGAGGAGGAGGAGGAGGAGGATGAGGATGATGATCATGATCGTATTCGTCATCGTCATCATCATCATCATCATCTTCATCTTCGTACTCATCTTTATCATCATCATCATCATCATCGTCGTCATCATCATCTTCTTCGTCGATGATGATGAATGATGATGATGAAGATGATGATGACGAAGATGATGATGAAGATGATGATGAAGATGATGATGATGATGATGATGTTGATGACAAATATGATGACGAAGATGTTGATGATGATGATGATGATGATGATGATGATGAGGATGAGGATGATGATAATGATGATGATGATGATGATGATGACGAATATGATGTTGATGATGAAGAAGATGATGATGATGATGCTAGTGATGATGGTAACGATGATTACGATGATGATGATGACAATGATGATGATGAAAACAACAACAATGATGATGATGATGAGGATGAGGATGATGATGACGATATTAGTCATGATCATGATCATCATCTTCATCATCATCATCGTCATCATCATATTCATCATCGTCATCTTGTTTAAGGCATGCAATGTAGCCTAATCATGGTATATGTATCCCTCTACATTTGCTAGAGATACCCCACAAGGGTTATGTGTGGTGGTTTGAAGATGCATTCACCATCGTATCCTAAGAAGCTTCTTGAGTTGTAGGTGTTGTCCATGGTGCTTCAGCCTTAGAAGCTTCATTTAAGGCATGCGGAGCTTCTTGTTTTCCATATACCTTGGTCAAACCTCGAGACCCATTTTTGGTTCACAACTAACCTAGTCATGGCACACATAACACACTTGAAGTTGACTAATACCCTATGGATTTCATATGTGGTGGTCCAGGGACTCATTCATGGTGTTTCTTCCTAAGAAGAAAGAGTTAGTGTTGGAGGCTCTTGTTTCCCTCCACTAGCCATGGTTAAGGAGCCAAGATAAATTCTTGATGCCCAAGACATTATAATGGAAGCAATATTCAATTCATATGAAAAAGACTTCTTGTAGAGGGATAGTGTCATGGACTCTATGTGTTATTGGTGGCGCTTGAGGTCTAGAATTTTCAATTAAGGCTCAAGTGGAATTCAATTGAGCTCAAGCTACTTCAATAAGATCTCGAGGAACCTGTTTTCATTCTTCGATGATGTTTAATGATTTGCAACATATCCATGGTCTTGCATGGTAGTCTGAGGATGAATTCATGGCATTTGATCTTTACAAAAAATGTTTTTTGTCAAAATGAAATTCAAATTGCCTCTTTTATGAGTCCTCCTTTACAAGACTTCATTTATTGCATGAATGTCACAGACTCACGAAAAATCTAAACAACACTAAATGGTATGCAACTACAAATAATGGCATGCAACTATAACCGCAAACCAAGCAGAGGTTGATTTATGCATTGATATAGAGAGGTGGTAGTAGGCACACAATATGGAGAAAAAATGAGTTAGAAAAAACATTTGGACCAAAGTACCACAATAGTTATTAATAAAATTTAAAAAAACAATTTTTGGCTCAGGAATTGTCTTCAATTTGATGGGCGGCATGATCATGATCATGTAATCTCCCTCCGTCCTTCCAAACATATGTGGTTTATCAGCACATTTGTCTTCGACACTCGCCACCAAAATACGTATAAAAATAACATGTCTTTACATCCTCTTCCATTTAAATCCTCATCGTATAGTCATAAATAAGGATTATTATGCATGCACATCCTCACCTTACAATATCAATTGGGTCAAGGCGCATTGACAACCATAAATTATCAAATGTGTCAAGACGCAAAGAGTAAGCTCCCGAGACAACTATAAGTAAGTCTTATATTAAATTTACCATATAAGTCTTTAATTGACACTATCATCTGAGATTTGACATGTTGGATTGTTGTGATCTTCTTATCTTTCCTTACCAATGTGATTGTAAGGCTTCTTTGATGGTGAAGTCCATAATTTTAAGTCTTATTCCTCATTCTCATGCCTTTTGGTAAGACAACGAGGGAAGTGGCCCGCATCAACATGGAAAACAATCTCGACATAGAGGTAGATACATTAATTCTTTCATTAAATAACTTAAATTTCATGCCAATGACTATGAATTCACCGAATCGTGGATTGGTAAGAAAACACATTGAATTTTAGAGCCTCGAGCTCTTAATTACTCACGTATCTAGAATTTTCGCAAATCAAGCCATTAACAAACTTCTTTTGTTATTCTGGTTCAATTTAAAAGGTAGATTGTCGAGACTCAAACATGTAGCGAGTTGCAAGGCTCCAGTTGACTTAGGCTTGATTCAATTTCCCCTCCATCCCATACCTGTATGTTGTCATGACAAGTCTTGAAGAAAAAAATTTGATGCCAATGCCCCTATGATGCTAGCGTTTCTAACTTGCTTGGTATGGAGGATTTTTTTTTAATGATATTTTGAGCTATGTATTATTTTTTCTTAGGCCCTTAATGTCCATCATTATTACATCTCTCAAGCTTGGATGGTTTCCCTCTCTTCGGTTTGAATTAAGGTTTTGGTTGGTTTTAGATGTATATTTTGGTTGTAGGTATATTATAGCCTCGTTTTGCTTAGTGGCTTGTTTTTGTACATAGTTAACAATAAGTAATTTTCTCATGGTTCTAGTTTTATTTTAAGACTATATCTAGTTACAAAGGCTTTCACTATGCATAAGATCATGCAGATGACACAATATGGTTATTGCATAGTCTAAGTAGTTTTCTATACAATGAAGTGTGGTCTAACCCAAAAAAATACAACAAAACAATTGTTAATTTAATGAACTGTAAAATTAATGTTACATATATGTCAAATTAATGTGTTCAAATTCGGTTTTATTGAAAAGATACCATTTTATCATGTAGATATTAAGGAGCGCTCAATTATTTAAGATTGTAAAAATTTGGATGGGCAATATTTGTTTTTTGCATTTTTTTTTTGGGGGGGGTTAGTTAATTTATACTTGTCAATTGAAGTACAATTATTTAAATTGCCCTTCATCTTTGAAGGACTCCAAGAACAAATTCCCTTCCAATAAAAATTAAGAACCACCCTTCAAATTTCATCATCGAGTCCAATTTATGCAAATATTTTTGAAGTGGGGGAAGGTTTGGCATTAAATGGTGTAAACGTTGGGTAATAAATGGTGTAAACATTATGCAGGGGCACGTGCACATGTTTTAGCGTGTACGTGCTAGTGACATGTACGCAATACAAAAACGCATATTTGTATTTAAGCACGCGTGCGCATGCCTGCTGCTAGTTAAAAAAAACAAAGTTCTCTGTTCTCGGGAATTCTACCAAAAAACATGGGTTTTCTTTCTTTCGCGGGTTTCAAGCTCTTACAGGTTGCTTATTGGCTCACACTCATTGATATTTTGGACACTTGTTGATATTTTGGACACTCATTGATCTATTGGACACAAAATCACCCTTGGAATCTAAAAAACATCTTCAGTGGTCTTGGAATCTAGTGGATACATTCAAGCTACCAATTTCCATTACAAGTGGAGATAATTTCTATAGGTATGGTGGATTGTAAATAATTCTTTTCATTCACAAGATTTGAGATTCTCCCATGCCTTTTTGTTTTTATCATATTCCTACAGAAATATCCATGCATAGACAACAATGAATTTAACAAGAAGAATTCCCAAGTTCACAACTAAACAAACTCATATGAACACTAGAAAAGATGAAGTATGCAATGTAAATAAATAATTATTACCATGAATATATTTTGATTTCATACAAGGATGGTATGGATGAGGTTCTCTCTTGAGCCTCTTCAATTTGAATAAAATCCTATGAAGCAATCATGAGAGAGGGTCCATATTGATTAGTTCATGAAATTTTGTCCATGCTCTCATCTTCATGCTATGTTTATTTGATGTAGAAAAAATATCAAAATATTCCCCAAGGCATCTCTAGCATAAACTCTTTTTCATTTGAAAAAAATACAAATAAATGGTTTTATAAACCTCCATCTTTTACACATTGTACACCATAGCAAAACCTATAGCATAAACTATCAAACTATTCCTCCCCCACACATTCCCATCTATGATGAGGTTCTCTGTTGAGCCTCTTCAATTTGAATAAAATCCTAAGAAGCAATCATGGGAGAGGTTACATATTGATTAGCTCATGCAATTTTGTCCATTCTCTCATCTTCATGCTATGTTTATTTGATGTAGAAAAACTATCAAACTATTCCCAAGGCATCTCTAGCATAAACTCTTTTTCATTTGAAAAAAATACAAATAAATGGTTTAATAAACCTCCATCTTTTACACATTGTGTACACCATAGCAAAACCTATAGCATAAACTATCAAAATATTCGTCCCCCACACATTCACATCTATGATGAGGTTCTCTCTTGAGCCTCTTCAATTTGAATAAAATCATAAGAATCAATCATGGGAGAGGGTCCATATTGATTAGTTCATGAAATTTTGTCCATGCTATCATCTTCATGCTATGTTTATCATAATGTTTCTTTAATATCGTGCTTTTGAGCTTGACTACTTGCCTCTACCTCATTGAATTCTCCTTCCTTGGGGGAATTTGCAACCTCCTCATTGTGTAATTAGTAAACTTATTCTCTTTACCTTATTTGATGTAGAAAAGCTATCAAACTATTCCCAAGGCATCTCTAGCCATATCTGTTGTAGGGTGTTACTACCATAATTTTTATGAATTCATGGCTAGGCAAGACACCAGTTTCTCCACTCTACACTTAACCAACCATCATCTATATTTATTGGAATTGTAATGGATAATGATGTTTATTCAAACACAAATAAACCAACATAGTCTATAGTTGTATGTGTTAATTTGTAAAGTGGTAAGTTATGTTGGAATGTGTTAAGTTCATTGTATAATGGAACTAATATCTTATTTTTGTTTCTTTTGTAGGGGTAGGCTTGATAGTTTTGTTAAAGAGACTTTTGCAGATGGGAAACTCACGCAACAGAACAAGAAAATATAGAAGGGATCTTCCCATTGAAAAGGTCAATGAATTAAGAGAAAAGGCCGGGTTGGGAATGGAAAGAGTGAGACATGATCCTGTTATTGCCCCAGATCCTGCCGCTGATCCTAACACAGTTGTTGACATGACAACCTCTTGTTCAAAACCACCGGTAAAGAGGTCGCATCCAATGGCCCAACTCAAATTCCAACATCAACACAATCTCCAACCAACAATCCATCAACGAGTCATGTTGAAGTTCCTCACGACATAGGAATATTGGGAGATGTTGTATGTGTAGAGATGGAAATACAAGCCTTGCTTAATTTGTAATCTCCCCAAGAAGACCATAACCATGTCGACCACACTCCCATTATGGCCCAATCTGTGAACGAAGCACCACAATAAACAAGCTCTGGTATTCATGTCCCATGTCCACCCTCCTTGTTGATGTATTTGTAACTTCGGAAGATATTCACTTGTGTATTATATGTATTACATTTGTACTTTATTGTATCCCCAACGGAGATATATTATTCCTCCGATTGGAAGTGTCGTCATTTGTATTTGCAAGTGTCACAAGTTACATTGTAAGTGTCGTAACTTATATTTGATGGGTTATTAGACCACCTTGGTGGGGTCGGCCCTATATGAATCATGTGTATGGGTTATTAGGATTCCTTAGGAATTCAGCCTAGTTAGGGTTAAAGGCAAGTCAAGTCATTGTATAAATAAAGAGTGTGACTCTCTCATTCTATTCATTCACTCACTCATCCAACTCGCATAGTTGAGAGAGAAAAGTGTGCACAAGTGGAGGAGAAGTAGCTGCTAGAGACATTTATATTTTGGGTTTGATCTTTGTGATCTTTGTATTGGTGCTCATTCTATCTCTAAGGAAGTTGCGGTGTTTTTCACCTTCTTGGTTTTCCTCGGTGAAATGCTTTGTGTCTCTTGTCTCTTGTGTTTGATATGCTATACATGTTGTTCTCTCAATTAAGATCCTATATAATATTGAATTAAATGATGAAAAACTAAAATGGTATCAGAGATATCCTGAAGGAAGGCATTGCATGGCATTTATGAAACTTGTTTCACTTGCGACAAATTGGAAGCTAGGGTTTGATATAGTGAAAACTAGTCATCGTAGCACTTTCGCTATAAAATAGTTTTGGCGAAGGTTCAGGATCTTAAACTTTTACAGGCCGAAGATGAAAGGTTCATGTACCTTGTGTCCGAAGATCAACCTCAGATTCGTTTTACTTTGTGAGATATGATCCGTACAAGTTAGGGTTTCTACCTCTTCCAGAATGCAACCCTAAACAGGTGACCTAGGTACAAAGGTCATATCTCAGGCTAGGAAGATCCAAATGGAGTTCTGTAAAAAGTGTCAGTTAGGGAACGGACTTTAGTTTTACAGGTCCGCTTTTCAGAGGATGAAGTTGAAACAGTGACACGTGGCACTCCGTACAAGTTCGCTATACTGTTTCATCCCATAAACATGTCATGTTGCGACACTTAGCATATCTCTGTCATAGAGAATCCATTTGAGTTCAAGTATATGGGGTTGGAAAGATGACAGGTCATTATACCATAGGCCAAAGTTTCAGACCCTAAGGATTCAAAATTTCAGAGATACATCAAAAACAATATGGCATATATTTCTTTCAAAACAGAATTGGATTCTGAGCACTTTCATTGTTGGCTTGTCACTGCTATAGGAAATTAGGGTTTCTGCAAAAGTTGGAATTTTTGGAATCTGAGACCATGGCTAGATGCTCCTAATCAAAATCGAAATTTAGAGATCAAGATCAAAGTTTTTGGTTGGGTATAACCCTAGGCTCTATCAAACCCTAGTTAGAGATTTTGACCAGAAAACCAGAATTTAATAGAAGCTACAGATCCAAAACTCCTAGGTCAATTTTGAGGGGTCAATTTTTGGAGTTTTCAAAATTTGAGCACACCAGCTTGCTCTCCTTAGTCATCTACATCTCCCTTTCTAGACAGAAGTTTGAAATTCCAAGTTTGGATTTTTTTAGGGTTTCTCTGTCAAACCCTAGACAACTCAGAGTGGATTGGGTTAATCCTAGAAGAGGATGAATTGGACACCTACATAAGTGAAGAGATTCTAGTTCCAGAGGGAGATGAGGCTAAGGCCTTACATAACAAGACTACAAGCAATCCCGACAAGTATTACTTGAGGAGATACAGGTATGTTTTGAAATATGTTCATGATTGAGTTTATGATATGTTTGTCTTCATATTATTAAGGTTAGTACAATCTTGATTAATTTTAGACTTGTCTTATCACCTTAGTAAAAGTTTGAATGCATGTGAATGATAGAAGACATTCATTGATTAGGGTTATGACACTTATGATTGTACTAATGCACTGTGGTGTTGTATGAGGATGATGTTGTCTTCTAACATGAAAGGTACATCATGAAAGACAAATCAAATTTCTAGATCAAGAACATATGACCATGGTGACATGAAGACAAAGACTCATCCATAGCCATTGATCACACAGAAGCTCTACTTACGAGGTATGTTTTTCCTATATCAAGTTAGAATCCTACCTTATGTTAGGGTCTCATATAAGTATACTTTTGTATGATTGATAATTCATGAAGTTATAAGTTTGAGTAATCATGGGATTATGCATATTATGCTTCTTACTTTGAATAATGATATGACAAACCAAAAGAGTCCTATGGTCAAATAAGAATATGCATGAGTAAAAGAAGTCCTCCCTGAAACCTTGAAATACTAATGCTTGTGATAAATTACCTGTGTATGAAATGATCATGAACATACATATTTAGAATCATAATGTTTTGAGATTATACTAATGCATGTATGATTATGTATGAGATCTTGAGGATGACACAATGATGACACTAGTGCACACTTAAGCATGCATAATGGTCCAGGATGGATATAAGTTGAAAGACAGATAATCTAGGAAGCAAATATCAAGAGGGAGCACACTTTAGTAGTTCCTGCAAGGAAGCAAAGATCAAGAGGGAGCACACTCCAGTAGTTCCTGCAAGGAAGCAAAGATCAAGAGGGAGCACACTCCAGTAATTCATGTAAGGAAGAAAAGATTGAGAGGGAGTCCACCCAATAAGAAAACAAATATAAGTATTTGAATTGTCATTTCTTATTACTTAAATGATGTTGTTCATTCATGTACATACTTATGTTCCTAGACTTAGGATGCACATTATGCATTTTAGAAAAGTTGCATTAATGAACAAGATACTACTAATATAGTAATCAGTAAGTGGCCTATGGTACTGTAAAATAATCCATTGCTACTTATCTAGAATCAAACCTCTTTGCTGACATGTTGGAGTAGTGTACACTCTTAACAATGTTCTGGTAGAGATGGAAGGCATCTAGAAAGTTACGAGATATGGATAAATGTTGTATTGAAGCATTGGCTAAAATAATTGCATGACTGTATGACATATGTCTTTATGTAAGAATTTGTTCTGAAATCTATGAGATGTTTCTAATCATGCAATTGAATCTAACTTGTAGGAAAAATCGTGTACAATCACCTACAAAAGAATAACAACAACATTTTTTCCAGCGACGAAGTTGAAGAAAACTACCTATTGAAGATATTGAAGAATCTGAAGTTCCCAGGATCAAGGATACAGTAATGGAAGGATGCCATGGTCAAGGAATACTAGTCGATCATGAAGAATGATGTTTGGGATGTGGTCCCAAGACTAGAAGGGAATTCTATTGTGACTTCCAAGTGGATCTACAAGATCAAGCATGCTGCAGATGGCAGCATAGAGAAATACAAGGCAAGGTTTGTGGCTCATGGCTTCTCCCAGAAATAAGGGATAGATTATGAAGAGACCTTTGCACCTGTAGCCAGATACACTTCCATCAGAATAGTACTTGCTCTGGCTGCAGTGATGAAGTGGAAGATACACTAGATGGATGTCAAGACAACTTTCTTGAATGGTGTAGTTGAAGAGGAAGTGTATGTGGAGAAGCCACTCGGTTTTGAGCAACATGACAGGGAGTCATATGTGTGCAAGTTAAAGAAAGCCTTGTATGGCTTGAAAAAAGCACCTAGGACATGGTACAGCAGGATAGATAGATTCCTGACCAATTTCGGCTTTACCAAGAGTAAAGCGGATTCCAACCTTTACTGCAAGGTTGAGGAACGAAATCCAGTGATACTCCTACTATATGTAGATGACCTGTTTGTGATAGGTGAGATTGGGTTGATTGCTAATACAAAGAGGAAGCTTGTTGTCGAGTTCGAGATGAAGGACTTGGGTATGATGAATTACCTTCTAAGTATGGAGGTGTGGTAGAGTGCAGATGGAATCTTCCTTGGACAAGGAAAGTATGTAGTAGAGATCCTGAAGCGGTTCAGGATGATGGACTGCAAAGCCATGGCCACACCTATGGAATCGAACCTAAAGCTATTGAGTGATACTTCATCAGATTTGATTGATGCCACGATGTATCGTTAGATGATTGGGTCCTTGATGTACCTGACGAACATGAGACCAGATATTTGCTTTGCTGTAAACACTTTGAGCCAATTCCTGATGGATCCTAGACATGTTCACTTGATTGCTGTAAAGCATATTCTAAGGTACCTGAAGGGTACGATTGATTATGGGCTCAAGTATGATGCGAATCAAAAGGTTAACCTGGAGGGTTAGGTTGATTCAGATTGGGTAGGCAGTGATGTAGATAGGAAGAACACTTCGGGCTGCTGCTTCAGTATGGGATCAGGTGTGATCTCTTGGTTTAGCAGGAATAAATCTTGCGTAGCACTGAGTATAGCCGAAGAAGAGTATGCCGCAGCTTGTTCGGCTAGTTGCGAGGTAGTATGGATAAGGAAGCTACTGTCTGATTTGTTTGATCTCTAGTTGGATGCTACTTGTATCTTTTGTGACAACCAGATTTGTGTGAAGTTGTCTGAGAACTCGATGTTCCATGACAAGTCAAAGCACATCGAGATCAAATTTCACTATATCAGGTATATGGTACAGAGAGGAGCAGTGAAGCTCCAGTATGTTGTGACAGATGAGCATATTGCAGATGTGTTGACCAAACCACTAGCCAGAGTAAAGTTCAAGTACTTCAGAGACAGGCTTGGTGTTCTTTAGATAGAAGATACTTTGAGGAGGAAGTGATGGGACACATTTGCAGGAGCCATTCGAAGCATGGTGTTAGGAGGATCCTTCCCATGACTATGGACGTAAGTGTTGTGTGATGAGCATCAGGACGATGCTCCGGATGATGTTTTGTATGATGATGATCAAGATGATCATGTGTGATGATATGTATCAGGATGATGCTATGATGATGATCAAGATGATCTTGTGATGATGATATGCATCAGGATGATGCTATGATGATGATCAGGATGATCATGTGATGATGATGTGCATCAGGATGATGCACTATATGATGATGATCAATATGATCACGAGCATCAGGATGATGCTCCGTGCGAGGATGATCAGTATGATCATGAGCATCAGGATGATGCTCCGTGCGAGGATGATCGGGTTGATCATGAGTATCAGGATGATACTTTGAGGCCGTGGATATGTGGCAAGTTGTGCAGTAGCATATAATATCTCCCTGGGAGATCCAATAGATTGAGCAGTAAGCTCGTAATCAGTCCTGGGATGCTCTTTCGAGGTTTTGCTAGGTAGGCAAGTAATCAGTCCTAGAGATCCAATATGTTGTGCTAGGCACGTAAAAGTCCTGGGATGCTCTTTAGAGATATTGCAGGTCGCAAGATTCTCTTTTAAGGTTTTTTTTGTTCACATGTAACCAGTCCTGGAGATCCGATAGGTTGAGCAGTAAGCTCGTAATCAGTCCTGGGATGCTCTTTAGAGATCTTGCTGGTCATGCTAGGCACATAACGGATCCTGAGATGCTCTTTTAAGGTTTTGTGAAGTTCACATGTAATTAGTCCTGGAGATACGATAGGTTGAGTAGTAAGCTCGTAATCAGTCCCGGGATTCTCTTTAGAGATCTTGCCGGTCATGCTAGGCACATAAAGGATCCTGAGATGCTCTTTAAAGGTTTTGTGAAGGCTGCATGTAATCAGTCCTGGGAGATCTTTCCGGTCATGCTAAGGAACATAAAGGATCCTGGGATTCTCTTGTCAGGTTTTGTAGAGGCACATAATCAGTCCTGAGATTCCACCTCTATCAGGTAGCTTGCAGAGATGATGAAGACCTACAGGAGGCTAGGCCTACATACAGCATGAAAAAGTGTTGGATCTGTAGAACTTCCTATGACGAGAAGAATTGAGAGATAGCACCAGTGATCAAGATGACAAGTATAGCAGTAGTGATGATGATGCTCTATGATCTAGTGATGATGATCCATCTCCAAAATTGAAGACTTGTGCCTTTATGTATTGATGACCTGTGTCAAGAGAATACCTTCCTAGTTAAGAGGGAGTGTTGATGTATTTGTAACTTCGGAAGATATTCACTTGTATATTATATGTATTACATTTGTACTTTATTGTATCCCCAACGGAGATGTATTATTCCTCCGATTGGAAGTGTTGTCATTTCTATTTGCAAGTGTCGCAAGTTACATTGTAAGTGTCATAACTTATATTTGATGGGTTATTAGACCACCTTGGTGGGGTCGGACCTGTATGAGTCATGTGGATGGGTTATTAGGCTTCCTTAGGAAGTCATCCCAGTTAGGGTTAAAGGAAAGTTAAGTCATTGTATAAATAGAGAGTGTGACTCTCTCATTCTATTCATTCACTCACTCATCCAACTCGCATATTTGAGAGAGAGGAGTGCGCACAAGTGGAGGAGGATTAGCTGCTGGAGACATCTATATTTTGGTTTTGATCTTTGTGATCTTTGTATTGGTGCTCATTCTATCTCTGAGGAAGTTGCAGGGTTTTTCACCTTCTTGGTTTTCCCTAGTGAAATGCTTTGTGTCTCTTGTTTCTTGTGTTTGATATGTTGTACATGTTGTTCTCTCAGTTAAGATCCTAGATCATATTGAATTAAATGATGAAAAACTAACACTCCCTACCTCGACTGTCCAGTGCAAGAAGAAGAACTCCTAGACATATTCATGTGGATGAAAGTGCTATGTCAGGGCTTGAAGGTAAGTTGCCAAAATGCACTATCGAATGGCAATGCAACAAAATTGTCAAGGAATATTTTGAATCCAAAGGTGATGTAGATAAATGCCAATTATGGCTATGTTTTTCAAAGTCACATTATTTAGCTATTGTTAGGATAATTTTGGGCATAAAGATAGTTAAAAGTTCAAAGGCTAGCAATCATATTGTTAGAAATCTCCAATCTGCATTTAATGCGATTGGGAAGACATCTCGTACAAAAGATCTTTGTGCGGCTCGTCGTGTTTTAGTGGAATTAGTTGTAAGCAAGTCCAAAAGAAAACGTCGCCTGCTATCACACACTTCTCACATACTCAAATTAAATAGAAAAACTATTAAAAAGTACTCTATTATAAGAGAAAATATTCACACTCCGGGTGGAAACGATTGTTGGGATTTTGATGGTAGGTTGCCTCATGCAGATAGGAATCTAATTGATGTTGTTAAGGAGTTAGTACAAAATTTTTGGCATGATCATACTAGACCTTCATCAAACCAAAGAGACGTGCTAAAGATGAGAAAAGGTTCTACTGAACATGAACCCCGTGTTAAACACTTCCTTGACACTGTTAGGAACCCATGTCAACCCTTCTATTTACTTTGTTTGTATATTGTTGTTGGATGCATATGCTTTGTAAGTCGTCCCATAGTATTTGTTGATCCATAGTTTGTCTTATTGTTTTTGGACGCATATGCTTTGTAAGTCGTCCCATAGTAATTGTTGATCCATAGTTTTTATTGGCCTATGGTTTGTATTGACACATGGTATTGACCCATGGTATTGGTGCCTAGAATTAGTATATAAGTTTGTGTTGAGACCAATGAAGGTACCATGAAGTTATTTGTATTGAGCTTGCTCAAAGGAGGTTTCCCCCTCAAAGTGGCCTGCGATCAATAAAAGTGATTTTGAATTCTGTTATTTCTACTATCTCGCATATTCTCATTATCTAATTGTTGCATGTTCTTCACATCTGGTATCAGAGCACTTTCTTGGGCTCGCTGGGTGAAATTTCTGCCAATTTTTTTTTTTGCACCTGTTGCAGCTTCGGATCTGGGAATAATCCCTATCCGTTTAACTGTGGGAAGTACTTAGGCATAAGCCCTAAAAATCATTGTGAGGAGTACCACAGGAACCCCAAAGTAGCTGGCCCATTGAGAGGACCTGCCAGCGAAAAGGGAAACGACCCCTACCTGATTGACTAGTTCCCATCCGTGAGGTAAACCAAGAGCTGTCATTTGTGGCAAAGCAGTTATCAGTTTTACCTGAGACATGGAGTGAGGGGTACTGCCCCAATACGCAAGCCATCAAACAACATTGGTGGCGAGTGAATCCCCTGAACCAATAAGAAGTTGAACATACCTAGGGTCCATATCTATTTTCAGCTGAAGTGTTGATGATCACTTCCACGCCCTTGCAGATCCATTTGTTTCCGATCACTTCTGCGTCGTTGCATATCCATTCTGAAAGCCAATTCAGATCCATTCTAGAAGTCGTTTCAGATCCAACCGTTTCCGATCCATTCTGAGCCGTTCTAGATCCCGCCGTTTTCAATCCATTCCGAAAGCCGTTTCAGATCCATTCCATTTTGGATAAAAAAATTATGTTTTTTTGCCATATCTCCCTTGTTTTAACTCTATTTTCCCTGAAACTTCTCTGACACCCCTGCAATCCCATTCTGCATATTTCATTCCTAAGGACCATATCCCAAATTCCACTTCCCAAAGACAAAAATTCCACATTTGTTTATTTTTAGGGTTTTCCATAACTTCAATTTTCACCCACTCGCCTCCAAATTTTGCCACCATGTTCATTCCCTATTTCTGCTTCTTTGTCCCTCTTTGACGAATTTTCTCATTCTTTCACCCTGCTTCTGAAATCCCCATTTTTTGCTTTCTTATCCATCAGAAAGTGTCCAAAACCTAGTCAAACCCCAATTACCCCTCCAAGTTTTTCCCAAATCCAAATTTCCCTTTACTAAATAAGCTTTTGTTTGTGTTTTTCTATCCATTCCCCTTAAAAAAAAAAAACTCCTGGTTATGGTTGTCACCCGCGCAAGAGCAAAAACCATGGAGGAAGCACTTGCAGCCATTCGAACCAAACTCCAAGATCTGGATGAAAAATTTCTCAGCCTCCATCTTCAGCATTCAGCCATGAACAATCACCGACAACAAGAATCATCTGCAGCCAATGGGTTCTCTTCTTCCAGCAATTTCTATGGTTTGAAGCTTGAATTTCCTTGCTTCAATGGTACTGATCCGACTGGATGGATCTATCGTGTAGAACAGTATTTCAGTCTACATAATACTTTTGATGTCAACAAAGTTCCACTTGCATCCTTTCATTTGGAACAGGAAGCTCTTCAAGGGTACGTTGGTACATCAAGGCTCATGAAGAGCCAAAATGGATAGAGTTTTTCCAACTCCTTTTGCAACGATTTGGTCCTAGTGCTTTTGATGACTTCACAGGAGCCCTAACTAAACTTCACCAAATTGGCACTGTGAGAGAGTATCAAACCAAATTTGAGAAACTAGCCAACCACACCGAAGGATTGCCTGATGACTTCTACCGGAGTTGTCTTATCAGTGGTCTAAAGGATGCAATCCACTCTGAGGTCAAAATGTTCTCTCCCAAGAAAATGATGGAAGAGTTGGGGTTGGATAAGTTGGCAGAAGGCAAGATTGCATCCCGACAGCGCTCCAAACCCACTTTTGTTCCCTTCCAAAATATGGGTTCTCAATGACCTCCCATCTCGTCAGCTCCTCGACCAACTCCTTTCAAGCATGTTTTATGAAACAGAGATGTAGGCACACATAGAAAAAGGGCTTTGTTATAATTGTGATGAGAAATTCACTCGGGGCCATAGATGTGTTCAACAAAATCTCTATCTCTTGGATGTGGATTCTTTGCCTACCTCTGAAATTGGTGAAGAAGCTCCAGATACAATGGATGATTAGGTTGACATTCAGGATCTGCTTATTGACCCATCTCAGGATGAACAACTAGAGATATCTCTCCATGTTTTATCTGGTGTCACCACCCCCCAAACAATGCGGGCCAGGGGTTACTTCAAGAAGCTTCCTCTTACAATATTCATTGATTCTGGTAGCACTCATAACTTCATTGACCCTCAGATCACCAAACATGCTAATTATTTTGTCCATCCTCGTCCAACTTTGAAGTCATGGTTTCCAATGGGAACACCTTACCTTGCAAGGGGAAGTGTCACAATGTGCATATCTCTCTGGAAGATTATAACATGCGCTCTGACATTGTTGCCTTGTCCCTAGGAGGATGTGATGTGGTTTTGGGCGTTCAATGGTTACGCATACTTGGCCGCATTTTATGGGATTTTGATGAACTTTGGATGCAGTTTTCAGTCAGTGGGAAACAACACAAATTTAAGGGCTTACAAAAAGGGTCTCTCTACATCATCAGTTCACATCACCTGGAAAAGATCCTTAAGAAGAATTCACATGGTTTCATTGCTCAATTCTATTCCATTCAGATGCACCCATCAACAGTCTCCCCTCCTTCCTTGGATAGATATGCAGGTGTCCTTGCTGAACCAATGGGCTTGTCGCCTTCAAGAGACCTTTTCGGTAAGAATTTATCCGCATCTACATCTCAACAAGAAATGATGGCTATTTTGCATGCAGTATAGAAGTGGCAGCCATACCTATTAGGGAATTATTTCTGCATCAAGACTGATCTCCAGAGTCTGGAAAATTTCCTGGAACAATGGGTCTCCTCCCCAGCACACCTGAAATGGGTTATCCAACTCATGGGTTATGCCTATGTGATCACTTACAACAAGGGTAAGGACAATATGGTGGCAGATGCTCATTCTCACACATTTGATGACCTAGTTTCTCTTATAGCTATTTCTCTGCTTGTTCCAAATTGGTTGCAATCTATTCAACAGGGCCATCTCTTCTATGAACTCCATGCTTCTTCATTAGCAGGGCACTCTGGGTTCCTCAAAATGTATGACCGGGAACAATGTAACTTATTTTGGTAGGGACTAAAAATGACAATTCAACAGATGGTGGCTGGCTGTGATACTTTCCAGGTCAATAAGGGTGAAATGACACTCCTTTCGGGACTTCTTGAACTCTTGCCCATCCCTACACAAAGTTGGAAAACTATTTCTATGGATTTCCTAGAAGCGCTCCAGTGGTACAATACCACATCTAAAAGGACACCATATGCAGCAGTCTATGGACAGGCACCACCAATTCTTCTTCCATACACCCTTAGTAGCTCCCCAGTTCAGGCAATTGACTCGGTTCTTCGAAACCGCAATCAGATTCTTCTCATTCTGCAGGACAATCTTCACATGGCAAGAATTCTACTGAAACAACAAGCTGATCAGCACCGTTCTGAGCGCACTTTTCATGCAGCTGATATGGTTCTTCTTCATCTACAGCCTTCCAAGCAACCCTCCCTGAAACTCACAAGGCGTTAGTGGCCCAGAATGCAACCCGAGGATGCTACAGGGGAACCACTCCTTCAGATTCTGCATCAATTTCCACATCTAAAGCTTTGAGGACAAATCTTTTTCTAAGGGAGAGGGGATGTTAGGAACCAATGCCAACCCTTCTATTTACTTTGTTAGTATATTGTTGTTGGATGCATGTGCTTTGTAATTTGTCTTGTAGTATTTGTTGATCCATAGTTTGTCTTATTGTTGTTGGACGCATATGCTTTGTAAGTCGTCCCGTAGTAATTGTTGATCCATAGTTTGTATTGGCCCATGGTTTGTATTGACACATGGTATTGACCCATGGTATTGGTGCCTAGACTTAGTATATAAGTTTGTGTTGAGACCAATGAAGGTACCGTGAATTTATTTGTATTGAGCTTTCTCAAAGGAGGTTGCCCCCTCGAAGTGGCCTGCGATCAATAAAAGCAATTCTGAGTTCTGTTATTTCTAGTATCTTGCATATTCTCATTAATTAATTGTTGCAGGTTCTTCACAGACACCACACAGACTAAAATTTATGAGAGATTCAGGAATGAGCACACACAATTGAACTCAGGCCAAAGGTTCTTTGAGAAATGCAAACCATGGTACGTTCGTATATGCATTGATCGGAACACATATTGTTGTAGATACCACGTAGAATATGAATATTATTATGACACATATAAACATATATTTTGTGATTTGCATACTAACATTGTGCAGGGATGCAATGAATCCATACTACCACCGAATGCATCAAGAGACTTTATCCACAACATCATGTGTCCAAGGCCTGAAGGACAAAAATATTATGAACAATCGTGTCTATATGGGACATGTTATAGGTGTAGTGGGTTTTCTCTTTTGAATCGTTGCATTCATGAAAGCAAGGAGCATGAATTTGGCAGGATGGGCGTGGAGATGCAGAGCTTCAAGTACATAACATATCAATTAGACAGTACCAGGGAAAGTAAAAGGATTGCATTAGTGAATTCACAGGTACAAATGAATATTGCATATTTTTGATAATACACGTTCAATTTATGACATATACATTTTTCCAAAGTCCACATTGTAATATTTCCCTTGTTTTCATGGTAACAGGTACTGGTTGTAAAATTAGTCACAACAGATCTAATGAACAAGTAAATCAATCACAATAGATGAAACTCATAAAATATGGTGTAAAACTGTGCAAAAGCATGCATCAGTGCTCTATCTCCCAATAAGGGTGAAAATACAATACAATACTGTCACAATGAGTGAGCAATTCGAATTAACCAAGGAGTTCATTCGAATATACTGAATGGCATAGCTTGGCTCCAACTAGGATTCCATCTCATCAATCAATGGTGGTCATCAATGCATAAGTAACTGTGAGCTAGGTGTCAAACTGAGTCTAACTTAGTCTAACTGAGTGTAATAAGTGTAATTGATGGTAAGTGGCACTAAAATAGGGATGGAGGCTCAGTGGAGGGCGCATGAGGTATTACCTGCACTAAGAACTGTCAGTCATGTCTCGTCGGAGGTCAATCGGAGTGATAAAATCAGTTATGGGTCAATCGGAGTTAAATCAGAGTGATAACTGAATTGTAACCGGACTGGTAGGTGAGAAATGCGCCCTTCTGTAGTGGAAGGTGAGAAGTGGGCGCATGACAGGCTAGGAGGGCTAAATATGAGTGTTAAGTAGCTCCCGAGTGCTGGGAGACTAGGGACTAGGTGCTAGAGGTACCATACTGATGACTGGGCAGCATGCGGATGCATGAAATGCATGCAGAATGCATGCATGCATGCAAAGTACATAAGTGAATGATGAGATATCCTAATAGTGGTATGTGAATTCTTGACAGAGTTCTACAAGAAAATAGAGCAGTATGTTCAACATGTGCATGTAGCGCGATGGCAATATGAGCAATACAGAAAATGCAGGGACACATTTCATGTTGGAACCATAGTGTCAATTGTGGATTTTGCAGAAAATTACACCCTTCAGCCACAAAATGGAATCCAGAGTCAATACTACCATTCAGACCAAGTCAACATCATGGTACATATTATGTATAGGCATGGGCCAGCGAGTAGAAATGATGAGGATAATACTGAAGGATACAAACTTTTACCTAAGTGATGATAGAACCCACGATCTGCATTATGTGCAATATTGTTTTCGAATTTTCTATGATCAGTTTAAGGAGAGAGATATACAAATGGATCAGCATTGGATATGGTCGGATGGTTGTGCGGGCTAGTTCAAAAATGCCCGAGTATTCCAATGGATGAGTATTTTGCATAAGACTTATAATGTGCCACATATCTGGAACTATTTTGAGACCGAGCAAGGAAAAGGCAAGTATGATGGGGTCGGTGCATGCATCAAGACCGCACTACGAAGGGAAGAGATGAGGTTTGACATGGAACCTCATATCCGAGATGCAAAATCCATAGTTCAATGGTGCTCTGCAACAATGTCAGACTGAGCAAGAGATAAAAAAAATCATCAATGGCAGGACGTGTGGTAAGAAATTTTTGGCGAGTGGTTGACATAGATCAATCGCATTCATAAAGTTACAACACAGTACAAGGAACACGTGGATTTCATTCAGTCCAAAGCTCAAACAACCCTTTATTTGAAATATGGATGTGAATGCGAATGCATGGACTGGGTTGATGAATGGGATCGTGTGTCACTTTTAGTAGACCAACGTGTAATTGTTGAAACAACCCAGTTAGAGGAGGGTCACTCAACGATTTCGACAGACTACGACCATATCTCAAATCTTGTACAACCAGGACACATATATGCAGTTGTTTCCCTGAAAGACAATGATGGGGCACAGATTATTGGTTGGCATGGTGCATCCAAGGTAAGAAAACCCTCTACGGATCATTAATCGATGATGAAGGCATTGAATTTCCTATTGGCTCAATGGTGGTTAAGGGGGAATATCTTACACTAGATGGGAAGTTAAGAAAGACTAGTGGGCATGTATTCATGGATTACAGACCAAGTTCAGTGGTGTATCACTTCACAAACTTGATCGTTGGCACAAACATCCATCTACAGACAATGTCAAGCAAGAGCTCAACCAAGGTATGCTACAACTTGCCTCATTCAGAGCATGAGAGATTGATGGAGACAATTAGCAACAGAGAGGATCCAAATGGATTTATTGAATGATGCCAGTCAGCTTTACATAAGAGAAAGAATTGCATCAAAGAATGTTATGTTCTACATCGAGGTATGTGTAGTTTTATGTTATTTTGTTGGTACATGCATTTTTTGTTGATACATACATACATACATGTCTTTTCCATACATACATGCATACATACATACATACATACATACATACATAGAGATACATAGAGATACATACATACATACATACATAGAGAGACATAGAGATACATACATACATACATACATAGTTACATGTCACTAACACTTGTCATGCTTGCCAAATTCACTTTGCTTGTTTTCCTAGTCCACAACATTTGTCATGCTTCCTCCATGTCAACAAGTCATCCTCATCATGCATGTCAACAACATTTGTCATGCTTGTTTGACATGATCTCATGCTTGCTTGATCTTTGCATCATCATATTGTTGTCCTTGTCATACTTGGCAATCTTTGCATCATCGTATTTTTGTCCTTGTCATACTTGGCCACTTGTCATACTCCTTTGCCATCCTATCAATCTTGCTTACCTTGGCATGCTCCTTTGTCGAGTCATCAACACTTTGTCATTAATTTGTTGTCCATTTGTTGTCCTTCATGTCATCTTGTTCATCTACCATGTCATCATTTCACCCTTTGTCATTAATGTTTAGAAACCTAATCTATCCCTAGAAACCCAGTCTAGCCCTAGAAGCACTAATATAACCCTACAAACCTAATCTAGCCCTAGAAATCCTAGAAAGCTAAACTAACCCTAGAAACACTAATTTAACACTAGAAAACTAAGCTAGAATACTATAAACCTAATCTAGTTCTAGAAACCTAAACTATCCCTAGAAACACTAATCTAACACTAATCTCTAGGAATCCCTCATTGGCTTCAACAAAAGGCTTATGTTAATCAATGTCTCCCCACTAGCATGATTATATTTATTAGGGTTTAAAAACCCTATCCATGTCACGTCACACAAGTACACCACTAGAGAACTCAACTTATAGAATCCAAGTCTACATGTCCATGTTGTTATTTCAATCCTCAAACCCTAGGTCTTATACTCTAGCATAAAACCCTAATATGCATTTGGTTGGTGATAAGAATGAGATGCTTTATGTTGGGATTGAATTATTTCAATATTTAGGCCTCTAACACCTATGGAACTTCTTCCACTACCATGATCTCATATTTCAATGATTTCAATGACTTGTGATTATATAAATATAAATATTTCTTTTTCTTGGAATGTTGGGATACGTACAAGAGCACATGGACATGTTAATATGAGATATCTCATGCAAACCCTAGCCATGTCACATCACACAAGTACTCTAGAATAGCACAAGAGAAATCTCTACAAGAACATCCAACACATTATCTTTCCCTTATCTTCTCCACTGGTTATATCTTCATGAAACATAAAATCTAACTCCTAGGGTTTACTCATTAACCCGATAATCTCCGTGATAGATAAGAAGTCCCCGTCAATCAAGCTCATTAACCCTATGTCAATCAAGCTCTCGCCACTAGCATGATTCTCTTTCTTAGGGTTTACAAACAATAGCCATGTCACATTACACAAGTACATGGAAAGACAACGCTATTGATAGCACCCAAAATCATGTTAGGCATTAGCTCCACTCTGCATGTCTTCTATTAGGGAAATGACCTTAGTGTTAGAACAAGATGATCAACTTTTGACCTAATTTGTCACTTTCTCAAAATTACTTGGAATTTCCCTTTGTGAGACCTTTTACTTGGGGCTCCCAATTATCTCACATACTCTTAGACCCTCAACCATGGGCACACAAAAAACTCAACTCTACTCTCTGTCAATGGATATCACACACATCTAATGTAAATCAATCCTATGTCACAATCAATTTTGTGCTTTAGTGAATTTGCATGGAGCCTCACAAAAATATCCTAGTTCTGATATTAGATTTAGTTGCATTGAAAAATTATCATGTATAAAAAAAATCCTAAAACTCACTCTTGCAACAATTATAGCAATAGTAAAACAACCCTTAACTTATTCAATGATGATTTCAAATCACTCAACAAAATTATCTCTTACTTGTGATAAATTAGCAATACATATATAACTATAAATTACAATTCAAGAACATGCATGAGAGCCTTATCACAAGGCTAGTATGATTCACTAGCTCTCCAAAACACTAGCTAGGGAAAATAGTGAAAGCCCTAGCTGAACCAAGGAGATATAAAATGCATGAATCACTAAAACAAGTCGTCCAATGCAATACATCTGCTTCTCTTCTTCTTATTTAGAAAAAGCACCTAGGTTTTCATCACAAAACCCTAATCATAAACCTACAAGGGATGTAACCCTATAATCTCAGAAGGATCAAGCTCAAGCCAAGTTGCCCTCCCTAGACTTCATATATCCTCCTAGGGGTGTTTTCATGAACCATAGTTAATTCCTCCATGAAGCTAATTACAAATAAAAGAGCGTGATATTGATGGTCTGAGAAGGAATAACTCCTTATACTATATATCATTGCAATTGGTGGTCTCCTCTAGTGTTGACTTCCAAAATCATGTTAGGTGTTACCTCCACTATCCATGCGTTCTACTAGGGAAATGGCCTTAGTGTTAGATCAAGATATTAGTAACCTTAGTGATCACAGGTCTTCACAAATGTGAAAGAGAGGTGATCCAATTTCGCTCAAGGGGGTCATTTCTTGTCCGAAGACTCTTGGGCATGCATGGTCACTGTGGACACGTCCACAATGGCCACTTGCACCTGTGGGAGCCAACGGAATCCAATTCTGCTTGCCAGTTTGGGTTCCATGCCCCTGGAGCAATTCCTCAAAGTGTCCCTAAATGGCCTCAGGGTGCCAGACCAAGATGCCCGAAAAACCCAAACTATGGCTCGGATCATGAATATTTCGATTCTGGTGGATCCAGGACTCCGGGTTTCAACTAGGGGACCCCCCACAACATTCCTTGAAGTCCCGGAAATAGTGCCAATGTGCCATCTTTGGAGCTAGGGTTTTACTCAGTGAAGGCCATGCCAATCTTGCTCAAGGGGGCCATTTCTCATCTGAAGGCTCTCGGGCATGCGTGGCCACTGTGGACACGTCCGCAATGGCCATACGCACCTGTGGGAGCTGACGAAACCCAGGTCCACTCGTCAGTTGGGTTCCGTGCCCCTAGAGCAAATCCTCGAAGTCTCCCTAAATGGCCCCAAGGTGCCGGACCAAGATGCCCCCAGCACCCAAGTTGTGGCTCGGATCGCGAATCTGTCGAGTCCAGTGGATCCAAGACGTCAGGTTTTAGCTAGGGGACCCCCCACAACGTGCCTTGAAGTCTAAAAAATGGTGCCAATGTGACATCTCCGGAGCTAGGGTTTTGCTCAGTGAAGGCCATGCCAATCTTGCTCAAGGGGGGCATTTCTCGTCCGAAGGCTCCCGAGCATGCATGGACACCATGGAAACGTCCACAATGGCCATACGCACCTGTGGGAGCTGACAGAATCCAAGTCCGCTTTCCAGTTTGGGTTTTGTGCCCCCGGAGCAAATCCTCAAAGTGTCCTTGAATGGCCCCGGGGTGCCGGACCAAGATTCCCACAAGACCCAAACCGTGGATTGGAGCGCGAATCCATCGATTCCGGTGGATCCGGGACGCTGATTTTCAGCTAGGTTACCCCCCACAGCGTACCGTCAACCCCCGAAAATAGTTCCAATGTGCCATCTCCGGAGCTAGGGTTTTGCTCAGTGAACCCTAGCTCCTTCATTGAGGAAAACCCTAGCTACGGAGATGGCACTTTGGCACCATTTTTGGGGGTTGGCGGCACGCTGTGGGGGGGACCCTAGTTGAAACCCGGGGTCCCGGATCCACCAGAATCGATGGATTCACGACCAGAGCCATGGTTTAGGTGCTGCGGGAATCTTGGTCCGGCACCCCAGGGTCATTCGGGGACACTTTGAGGATTTGCTCAGGGGGCACGAAACCCAAACCGGCAAGCGAAACGGGGTTCTGCCAGCTCCCACAAGTGCACGTGGCCATTTTTTAGGCGTCCACAGTGGCCACGCATGCCCAGGAGCCTTCGGATGAGAAATTCCCCCCTTGAGTGAAATTGGAATGACCCTCACTAAGCAAAACCCTAGCTCCAGAGATGGCACATTGGAACCATTTTCGGGGGTTGGCGGTACGCTATGGGGGGGACCCTAGCTGAAACCCAGCGTCCGAGATCCATTAGAATCAAGGGTTTTGCACCTGGAGCCATGCTTTGGGTGCTATCGGCATCTTGGTACGACACCCTGGGGCCATTAGGGGACACTTTGAGGATTTGCTCTAGGGGCACGGAACCCAAACCGGTGAGAAAACTTGGGTTCCGTCAGCTCCCACATGTGCACGTGGCCATTGTGGATGTGTCCACGGTGGCCACGCATGCCCGGGAGCCTTCGGATGAGAAATTCCCCCCTTGAGCAAGTTCGGCATGGCCTTCACTTAGCAAAACCCTAGCTCCGGATATGGCACATTCGCACTATTTTTTGGAGTTGGAGGCACACTGTGGGGTGTCCCCTAGCTGAAACTCGCCATCCCGGATCCACTAGAATTGATAGATTCACGATCCGAGCCACAGTTTGGGTGCTACGGGAATCTTGGTCCGACACCCCTGGGCCATTCGAGGACACTTTGAGGATTTGCTCCGGGGGCATGGAACCAAAACCGACGAGCGGACTTGGATTTCGTCGGCTCCCACAGGTGGAAGTGGCCATTTGTGGAGGCCACGCCTGAGAGTCTTCGGACGAGAAATGACCCCCTTGAGCAAGATTGGTGTGGCCTTCACTGAGCAAAACCCTATCTCTAGAGATGGCACAATAGCATCGTTTTCAGGGGTTGGCAGTATGCTGTGGGGGTCCCCTAGATGAAACCCGGGATCCCGGATCCATTGGAATTGACGAATTTGCGATCTGAGCCATGGTTTGGGTGCTGCGTGCATCTTGGTCCGGCACCCCGAGACCATTCAGGGACACTTTAAGGAATTGCTCCGGGGGCACGGAACCCAAACCGGTGAGCGGACTTGGATTCCGTCGGTCCCACAGGTGCAAGTGGCCATTAGGGACATGTCCATAGTGGCCGCGCATGCCCGTGAGTCTTCGGACGAGAAATGATCCCCTTGAGCAAGATTGGCATGGCCTTCACTGAGCCACGTTAGTCATTCTATGAGAAACCTAGGGGTGCTAGGGGATCATTTCTCATCAACTTCAGGATAGTGCTAGGGGTGCCCCTCTCCTCCGGTCCTATGGCCCAAGTGTCATCTTGTAGGTCCAATTTGGAAACTAGGGTTTTGCTTAGTAAGGGAGTGTTCAATTTATGCACATTGGGGTCAAATTTGCAAAATCGTCAACCGGGCACTTATGGATAGCGTTCCTAGTTGGAACCTTCCTAAACACACTTGTAGGACTCCTTGGAACCTGGTTTTGTTGCACGGTTGGAATTCTATGCCCCCTGTAGGTGTCCAGCAAGTGTCCCTGAAGACCTTTTGGATGCGAGACGGAAGGAGCCATAGAATGTCGACCGTGGCTCGGATCGACAAACCATCGACTCCGTTAGATTCAGGACATTGGGATAGTGATAGGGGTTCCCCTCTACTCTGGTCCCATGGCCCAGGTGTCATCTTGTAGGTCCAATTTGGAAACTAGGTTTTTGATCAGTAATGGAGTGTGCAATTTTTATACATTAGGGTCAAATTTGCAAAATCATCGACTGAACACTTATGGCTAGCCTTCCCAGCTGGAACCTTCCTAGACACACTTGCAGGACTCCCCGGAACCCGGTTTTGTTGCACGATTGGAATTCTATGCCCCTGGTAGGTATCCAACAGGTGTCCCTGAAGGCCTTTTGGATACGAGACGGAACGAGCCATAGAATGACGACCGTGGCTCGGATCGACAATTTGTCGACTCCGTTAGATTCAGGACTTCAGGATAGTGCTAGGGGTTCCCCTCTCATCCGGTACCATGGCCCGGGTGTCATCTTATAGGTCCAATTTGTAAACTAGGGTTTTGATCAGTAAGGGAGTGTGCAATTCTTGCACAATGGGGTCAAATTTGCAAAATCGTCAACCGGGCACTTATGGCTAGCGTTCCCAGTTGGAACCTTCCTAGACACACTTGCAGGACTCCCCGGAAACCAGTTTTGTTGCACGGTTGGAATTCTATGCCCCCGGTAGGTATCCAACAGGTGTCCCTGACGACCTTTTGGATGCGAGACAGAACGCGCCATAGAATGACGACCGTGGCTCGGATAGACAAACCGTCGATTCCGTTGGATTTAGGACGTCGGGATAGTGCTAGGAGTGCCCCTCCCCTCTGGTCCCATGGCCCAGGTGTCATCTTGTAGGTCCATTTTGGAAACTAGGGTTTTGCTCAGTAAGGAAGTGTGCAATTTGGTGATGATGATGGTGATGGTGATGGTGATGAAGATGATGATGAGCGAAGAAGATGATGATGATGGAGATTTTAATGAGGAACCTAGAGATGACAATGATGATGAAGATGTTAATGATGATGATGATGGTGTTGATGATGAAGACGTTGATGGTGATGGTGATGGTGATGGTGATGGTGATGGTGATGAAGATGATGATGATGAAGAAGATGATGATGAAGAATATGATGATGATGGAGATGTTGATGAGGAACCTAGAGATGACAATGATGATGAAGATGTTGATGATGATGAAGACATTGATGATGATGGTGATGGTGATGGTGATGGTGATGGTGATGGTGATGAAGATGATGATGAGCGAAGAAGATGACGATGATGGAGATGTTGATGAGAAACCTAGAGATGAAAATGATGATGAAGATGTTGATGATGATGATGAAGACGTTGATGGTGATGGTGATAGTGATGGTGATGGTGATGAAGATGATGATGAGCGAAGATGATGATGATGATGATGGAGATGTTGATGAGGAACCTAGAGATGACAATGATGATGAAGATGTTGATGATGATGATGATGGTGATGATGATGAAGAGGTTGATGGTGATGGTTATGGTGATGGTGATGGTGATGAAGATGATGATGATGAAGAAGATGATGATGATGGAGATGTTGATGAGGAACCTAGAGATGACAA
This sequence comes from Larix kaempferi, assembly GCA_027924585.1. Taxonomy (NCBI): domain Eukaryota; kingdom Viridiplantae; phylum Streptophyta; class Pinopsida; order Pinales; family Pinaceae; genus Larix; species Larix kaempferi. Next base: position 8,708,815 of record BSBM01000173.1, on the reverse strand, counting down.
TGATGATGAAGATGTTGATGATGATGATGATGGTGATGATGATGAAGACGTTGATGATGATGGTGATGGTGATGGTGATGGAGATGATGATGAGCGAACAAGATGATGATGATGGAGATGTTGATGAGGAACCTAGAGATGACAATGATGATGAAGATGTTGATGATGATGAAGACGTTGACGGTGATGGTGATGGTGATGATGAAGACATTGATGGTGATGGTGATGGTGATGGTAATGGTGATGGTGATGAAGATGATGATAATGATGATGAAGAAGATGATGATGATGGAGATGTTGATGAGGAACCTAGAAATGACAATGATGATGAAGATGTTGATGATGATGGAGATGTTGATGAGGAACCTAGAAATGACAATGATGATGAAGATGTTGATGATGATGGTGATGGTGATGATGATGAAGATGTTGATGGTGATGGCGATGGTGATGGTGATGAAGATGATGATGAAGAAGAAGATGATGATGATGGAGATGCTGATGAGGAACCTAGAGATGAAAATGATGATGAAGATGTTGATGATGATGATGATGGTGATGATGGTGATGATGATGAAGACGTTGATGATGATGATGGTGGTGATGGTGATGATGGAGATGGTGATGAGGAACCTAGAGATGACAATGATGATGAAGATGTTGATGATGATGATGAAGGTGATGATGATGAAGACGTTGATGGTGATGGTGATGGTGATGATGAACCTAGAGATGACAATGATGATGAAGATGTTGATGATGATGATGATGGTGATGATGATAAAGATGTTGATGGTGATCGTGATGGTGATGGTGATGGTGATGGTGATGAAGATGATGATGAAGACGAATACGATGATGATGGAGATGTTGATGAGGAACCTAGAGATGACAATGATGATGAAGATGTTGATGATGATGATGATGATGATGATGAACATTAGAGAGATTTTGAGGTCAAAAAATGGACTTCTAAGAGATGTACTACAAAAATATGAGATATATTAAAATATTATGAATTGGGGGTTTTATGGGGTAGGCATATATGACAAGTCACCTCCCACACTATTTTCTATGCACAATATAAATAACCATAGTTGAGTTACATTTCAAAATTCACTAAAAATAAAATTAATAAAATAAGTCTACATTGATGTGACTAAGATTCATTGTAAATTCCCAAAAATTTATTATTCTTTAGCATTTATTTGTCTTGAACTTGCAAATGAAATTAAATAATAAAAAACATTTTTAAGAGCTATTTTTTTAATTTTATGTTGACTTTTTATATTTAGTACTTTTCTTATGAATTTAATAATATAATTTAATTGAGAATTTATTTACATGTAAAATGTCAATAATATTATTATAATCCACATTGCATTATTATTATTATTTATTAAATCTATTATTATTTTTATTAGTTTGACATTATATTATTAAATAGAATGGAGTGAATATATAATTTAAAATTAAAAACATAAAAATGATAATACATTATTTTATAAAAAAATGTGAAAAGACTTTCTTTATGAATTAAGAGTACTTCACTTGAAAATGACAATAATATTATTTTATGAGAAAGTGTGAAAAGACATTCATTATGAGTACTTTACTTGAAAATGACAATAATATTATTTTATGAAAAGACTATCATTATGAGTACTTTACTTTATGACTTAAAAGTACTTACACCACTACCTTGGTTAACTATGTGTTTTCATCCACCATAGAAAATTTGACAAATAAGCATTCTTAACTCATGCAATGCCACCTCACCAAGGGGGATGATGTCATCTACTAGAATGTGATTGGTTGTATTTTATAGTACATTTTCTTTGTTTTGAGGCCATTTTTTGACCTCAAAATTTCTCTAATGAGATGGTGATGGTGATGGTGATGGTGATGGTGATGAAGGTGATGATGATGACGAACATGATGATGATGGAGATGTTGATGAGGAACCTAGAGATGAAAATGATGATGAAGATGTTGTTGATGATGATGATGAAGATGTTTATCAAGCTTTTGAGTTTCATGATAGCGACACCATTGTGGAGAGGGTGAAGAGGTAGTGTTACTTGTAGGGAGATTAGGACATATTTGAAGAAGTATCTAAAGGGTACAGAGGGTTTAGTGCTAGGGTTTGGGTGAGGGTTAGGGTTAGAGTTATAGAAGGAAATTGAATTAGGTCATTTCTCTAATGTTCATTTTATATTAATGGTATGGCTTGGTCTAAGGTGGTTCTCTCAAATAGCTATTTCATTATGAAATATTTAACAAGACATGAATTAAATTTAAGATAAGTGTATTGTTAAATATAGTGAGCATTGAGCATGTGGAACCAAATCTATGAATATGTGTATTGTTAAATATAATTTTGTTGGGTGAAGCCAATAACCAACATAATCAACATAATATAAGAGTTTTTGGGGTTGGGGATATACCTCAAGGTACCTAAAGCATGAAAAAAGTTTAGGTGGGCACAAAACCAAGAGAACAAAAAATGTTGAAGAGGACATGTGGAGTGGGAGGTCGGCCTCCAAAAACTAAAGCATAGACATGAGTGAGGTAGGTCTAAAGCAAGTTCCCTCATACCAAATGAGAGAAGTGGCAGGTAGGTCTCTAGGTCTCTAAAGCAGCTTCTCTCATACCGAATGAGGTAGGTCTAAAGAAACTTCTTGTGTGGAGTGGTGTTGCATTTTGAAGTTCCCTTGGTCAGTGTGTTCTAGTTGCATTGTTGGTTTTGGCTATTTGTTCCCAATGTTAGGAGTTTTTCTTTTTTTTTTCTTTAACTTCTGTGTAGAGCTCTAGGCATCAATGGTTGCTAGGTGTCTCCATCCGCATAAATAATCCAGATTATCTATGTAATGATCCCATTACAAAACACATGCGTATGCAATCAAACACATTGAGAGGCAAATGCAACGCATACTCTTTCTAATTATGCAACTTGAAGGACTGAGCATTTACTGTTTCGAAACGTATAGTCTGGAGTTGTGAGCCTCCATCAAGGCCATAAGGGGTGAGCTTCCAAAAGAGGTTGGTTCCAATTTTTTTTCTGAGATACACTGTAAATAAAAACTTCAATTGAGCATGAGACGAGACAAGTGCAAGCAAGGTTTCTACAAACCTAGTGAAGAGTTGTAAAAGGAAAACCTTGCACCCATACCAACTATTACTAGGACATATTGTGGTTGGATTGAAGTTGTATGTTTTGCATTTTGAGCAATTCTTTGAGGACGTATTCTCTTCATAAGTTTCTTTATCATTTATTATTTCATATTTCAAAATTGTTGTTATTTAGATCTTTGTTAAGACCATTGTTGTTTCTATGCTCATTTATGAAAACATTTGGAAGACATTCATGTTAATGCAGACTCACATGTACATGTTATCAGCTTTGGTTATCTATAGTTTGAGTTTACTTTTAATGCAGACTCACATGTAGATCCATGTGCTTGATGTGTGAAAAAGTGTAAGATGCTAGTCATTCTATGAGAAACCTAGGGGTGCTAGGGGATCATTTCTCATCAACTTCAGGATAGTGCTAGGGGTGCCCCTCTCCTCCGGTCCTATGGCCCAAGTGTCATCTTGTAGGTCCAATTTGGAAACTAGGGTTTTGCTTAGTAAGGGAGTGTTCAATTTATGCACATTGGGGTCAAATTTGCAAAATCGTCAACCGGGCACTTATGGATAGCGTTCCTAGTTGGAACCTTCCTAAACACACTTGTAGGACTCCTTGGAACCTGGTTTTGTTGCACGGTTGGAATTCTATGCCCCCTGTAGGTGTCCAGCAAGTGTCCCTGAAGACCTTTTGGATGCGAGACGGAAGGAGCCATAGAATGTCGACCGTGGCTCGGATCGACAAACATCATCACCATCATCATCATCATCAACATCTTCATCATCATTGTCATCTCTAGGTTCCTCATCAACATCTCCATCATCATCATCATCATCTTCGCTCATCATCATCTTCATCACCATCACCATCACTATCACCATCACCATCAACGTCTTCATCATCATCATCGACATCTTCATCATCATTTTCATCTCTAGGTTTCTCATCAACATCTCCATCATCGTGATCATTTCTCAAGGGGATCATTTCTCGTCAACTTCAGGATAGTGCTAGGGGTGCCCCTCTCCTCCGGTCCTATGGCCCAAGTGTCATCTTGTAGGTCCAATTTGGAAACTAGGGTTTTGCTTAGTAAGGGAGTGTTCAATTTATGCACATTGGGGTCAAATTTGCAAAATCGTCAACCGGGCACTTATGGATAGCGTTCCTAGTTGGAACCTTCCTAAACACACTTGTAGGACTCCTTGGAACCTGGTTTTGTTGCACGGTTGGAATTCTATGCCCCCTGTAGGTGTCCAGCAAGTGTCCCTGAAGACCTTTTGGATGCGAGACGGAAGGAGCCATAGAATGTCGACCGTGGCTCGGATCGACAAACCATCGACTCCGTTAGATTCAGGACATTGGGATAGTGATAGGGGTTCCCCTCTACTCTGGTCCCATGGCCCAGGTGTCATCTTGTAGGTCCAATTTGGAAACTAGGTTTTTGATCAGTAATGGAGTGTGCAATTTTTGTACATTAGGGTCAAATTTGCAAAATCATCGACTGAACACTTATGGCTAGCCTTCCCAGCTGGAACCTTCCTAGACACACTTGCAGGACTCCCCGGAACCCGGTTTTGTTGCACGATTGGAATTCTATGCCCCTGGTAGGTATCCAACAGGTGTCCCTGAAGGCCTTTTGGATACGAGACGGAACGAGCCATAGAATGACGACCGTGGCTCGGATCGACAATTTGTCGACTCCGTTAGATTCAGGACTTCAGGATAGTGCTAGGGGTTCCCCTCTCATCCGGTACCATGGCCCGGGTGTCATCTTATAGGTCCAATTTGTAAACTAGGGTTTTGATCAGTAAGGGAGTGTGCAATTCTTGCACAATGGGGTCAAATTTGCAAAATCGTCAACCGGGCACTTATGGCTAGCGTTCCCAGTTGGAACCTTCCTAGACACACTTGCAGGACTCCCCGGAAACCAGTTTTGTTGCACGGTTGGAATTCTATGCCCCCGGTAGGTATCCAATAGGTGTCCCTGACGACCTTTTGGATGCGAGACAGAACGCGCCATAGAATGACGACCGTGGCTCGGATAGACAAACCGTCGATTCCGTTGGATTTAGGACGTCGGGATAGTGCTAGGAGTGCCCCTCCCCTCTGGTCCCATGGCCCAGGTGTCATCTTGTAGGTCCATTTTGGAAACTAGGGTTTTGCTCAGTAAGGAAGTGTGCAATTTGGTGATGATGATGGTGATGGTGATGGTGATGAAGATGATGATGAGCGAAGAAGATGATGATGATGGAGATTTTAATGAGGAACCTAGAGATGACAATGATGATGAAGATGTTAATGATGATGATGATGGTGTTGATGATGAAGACGTTGATGGTGATGGTGATGGTGATGGTGATGGTGATGGTGATGAAGATGATGATGATGAAGAAGATGATGATGAAGAATATGATGATGATGGAGATGTTGATGAGGAACCTAGAGATGACAATGATGATGAAGATGTTGATGATGATGAAGACATTGATGATGATGGTGATGGTGATGGTGATGGTGATGGTGATGGTGATGAAGATGATGATGAGCGAAGAAGATGACGATGATGGAGATGTTGATGAGAAACCTAGAGATGAAAATGATGATGAAGATGTTGATGATGATGATGAAGACGTTGATGGTGATGGCGATAGTGATGGTGATGGTGATGAAGATGATGATGAGCGAAGATGATGATGATGATGATGATGATGATGGAGATGTTGATGAGGAACCTAGAGATGACAATGATGATGAAGATGTTGATGATGATGATGATGGTGATGATGATGAAGAGGTTGATGGTGATGGTTATGGTGATGGTGATGGTGATGAAGATGATGATGATGAAGAAGATGATGATGATGGAGATGTTGATGAGGAACCTAGAGATGACAATGATGATGAAGATGTTGATGATGATGATGATGGTGATGATGATGAAGACGTTGATGATGATGGTGATGGTGATGGTGATGGAGATGATGATGAGCGAACAAGATGATGATGATGGAGATGTTGATGAGGAACCTAGAGATGACAATGATGATGAAGATGTTGATGATGATGAAGACGTTGACGGTGATGGTGATGGTGATGATGAAGACATTGATGGTGATGGTGATGGTGATGGTAATGGTGATGGTGATGAAGATGATGATAATGATGATGAAGAAGATGATGATGATGGAGATGTTGATGAGGAACCTAGAAATGACAATGATGATGAAGATGTTGATGATGATGGAGATGTTGATGAGGAACCTAGAAATGACAATGATGATGAAGATGTTGATGATGATGGTGATGGTGATGATGATGAAGATGTTGATGGTGATGGCGATGGTGATGGTGATGAAGATGATGATGAAGAAGAAGATGATGATGATGGAGATGCTGATGAGGAACCTAGAGATGAAAATGATGATGAAGATGTTGATGATGATGATGATGGTGATGATGGTGATGATGATGAAGACGTTGATGATGATGATGGTGGTGATGGTGATGATGGAGATGGTGATGAGGAACCTAGAGATGACAATGATGATGAAGATGTTGATGATGATGATGAAGGTGATGATGATGAAGACGTTGATGGTGATGGTGATGGTGATGATGAACCTAGAGATGACAATGATGATGAAGATGTTGATGATGATGATGATGGTGATGATGATAAAGATGTTGATGGTGATCGTGATGGTGATGGTGATGGTGATGGTGATGAAGATGATGATGAAGACGAATACGATGATGATGGAGATGTTGATGAGGAACCTAGAGATGACAATGATGATGAAGATGTTGATGATGATGATGATGATGATGATGAACATTAGAGAGATTTTGAGGTCAAAAAATGGACTTCTAAGAGATGTACTACAAAAATATGAGATATATTAAAATATTATGAATTGGGGGTTTTATGGGGTAGGCATATATGACAAGTCACCTCCCACACTATTTTCTATGCACAATATAAATAACCATAGTTGAGTTACATTTCAAAATTCACTAAAAATAAAATTAATAAAATAAGTCTACATTGATGTGACTAAGATTCATTGTAAATTCCCAAAAATTTATTATTCTTTAGCATTTATTTGTCTTGAACTTGCAAATGAAATTAAATAATAAAAAACATTTTTAAGAGCTATTTTTTTAATTTTATGTTGACTTTTTATATTTAGTACTTTTCTTATGAATTTAATAATATAATTTAATTGAGAATTTATTTACATGTAAAATGTCAATAATATTATTATAATCCACATTGCATTATTATTATTATTTATTAAATCTATTATTATTTTTATTAGTTTGACATTATATTATTAAATAGAATGGAGTGAATATATAATTTAAAATTAAAAACATAAAAATGATAATACATTATTTTATAAAAAAATGTGAAAAGACTTTCTTTATGAATTAAGAGTACTTCACTTGAAAATGACAATAATATTATTTTATGAGAAAGTGTGAAAAGACATTCATTATGAGTACTTTACTTGAAAATGACAATAATATTATTTTATGAAAAGACTATCATTATGAGTACTTTACTTTATGACTTAAAAGTACTTACACCACTACCTTGGTTAACTATGTGTTTTCATCCACCATAGAAAATTTGACAAATAAGCATTCTTAACTCATGCAATGCCACCTCACCAAGGGGGATGATGTCATCTACTAGAATGTGATTGGTTGTATTTTATAGTACATTTTCTTTGTTTTGAGGCCATTTTTTGACCTCAAAATTTCTCTAATGAGATGGTGATGGTGATGGTGATGGTGATGGTGATGAAGGTGATGATGATGACGAACATGATGATGATGGAGATGTTGATGAGGAACCTAGAGATGAAAATGATGATGAAGATGTTGTTGATGATGATGATGAAGATGTTTATCAAGCTTTTGAGTTTCATGATAGCGACACCATTGTGGAGAGGGTGAAGAGGTAGTGTTACTTGTAGGGAGATTAGGACATATTTGAAGAAGTATCTAAAGGGTACAGAGGGTTTAGTGCTAGGGTTTGGGTGAGGGTTAGGGTTAGAGTTATAGAAGGAAATTGAATTAGGTCATTTCTCTAATGTTCATTTTATATTAATGGTATGGCTTGGTCTAAGGTGGTTCTCTCAAATAGCTATTTCATTATGAAATATTTAACAAGACATGAATTAAATTTAAGATAAGTGTATTGTTAAATATAGTGAGCATTGAGCATGTGGAACCAAATCTATGAATATGTGTATTGTTAAATATAATTTTGTTGGGTGAAGCCAATAACCAACATAATCAACATAATATAAGAGTTTTTGGGGTTGGGGATATACCTCAAGGTACCTAAAGCATGAAAAAAGTTTAGGTGGGCACAAAACCAAGAGAACAAAAAATGTTGAAGAGGACATGTGGAGTGGGAGGTCGGCCTCCAAAAACTAAAGCATAGACATGAGTGAGGTAGGTCTAAAGCAAGTTCCCTCATACCAAATGAGAGAAGTGGCAGGTAGGTCTCTAGGTCTCTAAAGCAGCTTCTCTCATACCGAATGAGGTAGGTCTAAAGAAACTTCTTGTGTGGAGTGGTGTTGCATTTTGAAGTTCCCTTGGTCAGTGTGTTCTAGTTGCATTGTTGGTTTTGGCTATTTGTTCCCAATGTTAGGAGTTTTTCTTTTTTTTTTCTTTAACTTCTGTGTAGAGCTCTAGGCATCAATGGTTGCTAGGTGTCTCCATCCGCATAAATAATCCAGATTATCTATGTAATGATCCCATTACAAAACACATGCGTATGCAATCAAACACATTGAGAGGCAAATGCAACGCATACTCTTTCTAATTATGCAACTTGAAGGACTGAGCATTTACTGTTTCGAAACGTATAGTCTGGAGTTGTGAGCCTCCATCAAGGCCATAAGGGGTGAGCTTCCAAAAGAGGTTGGTTCCAATTTTTTTTCTGAGATACACTGTAAATAAAAACTTCAATTGAGCATGAGACGAGACAAGTGCAAGCAAGGTTTCTACAAACCTAGTGAAGAGTTGTAAAAGGAAAACCTTGCACCCATACCAACTATTACTAGGACATATTGTGGTTGGATTGAAGTTGTATGTTTTGCATTTTGAGCAATTCTTTGAGGACGTATTCTCTTCATAAGTTTCTTTATCATTTATTATTTCATATTTCAAAATTGTTGTTATTTAGATCTTTGTTAAGACCATTGTTGTTTCTATGCTCATTTATGAAAACATTTGGAAGACATTCATGTTAATGCAGACTCACATGTACATGTTATCAGCTTTGGTTATCTATAGTTTGAGTTTACTTTTAATGCAGACTCACATGTAGATCCATGTGCTTGATGTGTGAAAAAGTGTAAGATGCAAGACCCATTAAAATACAAGGGACTCATATTGAGGTCACTTGGTGTCTAGAAATAACATCTATATGTATGTGAAAACTTTTCCATAACATTGTTATTGAAGACAAAATCATGTATGCAAAAATGTAATCAAAGGCAAAGTCATATAGACAAGTGCAAATCCATCTATTAATATGAAAAAAATGATCCAATCATGTACACTTTTTTGGAAAAATGGAACAACGTTCCCAACGTCTATATAATGGCAACTCGTTCCCTATACAAAATATGGAAACTCGTGCCCTATACAAAATATGGCCCATGGTGCCCTATACAAAATATGGCGACTAGTGCCCAAAATGCCACATTGTGGCTAATGTACATAGGAGGGTCTCTCAATCCACCTACCCACCCTTGGAGCTCCTAGGTGCATCTCCAAAATCGATCTTCGTCTTCTTTGTGCTATAGGAAGCTGGGTCCTTCGGGAGACTTGGACCACGTCCCCCTAAGCCCTGAAACGACAACAATAGCATGTCAACTTTTCCTGGCAATTATACAAGTATGAAACATAATTTAAAAATAAAAATAGTTTTCAAATCTTAGATAACTCACCACATGTGAGACTGTAAGTCGTGAGGGGGTCTCCCTCCTCTGTGCTCCTAGTCTCTCAGCAATGCCACCCTGCAACATTTAGAACAATTAGATAAATGATGAAATTAGATGCATATAGTAACTTTCGTTAAAATTGAACGAGATTTTCATAAACTAGTCAATCTCACCATGAACACAACCGGTTGGTATTTAGGGCTGGTGGATGGAGCAGTTGGTTGGACAACTTGCTGCGATGCTAGGGTGGATGGTATAGGGGAGGATGTAGCCACATCAACGGTGGCTACACCACTGGGGGGAACCGTGGAAGAAGGAAAGGTGGAAGAAGGAGGCATGGACAAAGTGGAGATGCATGTCTAGGGCGATAAAGCCCAACTGGTTGTAGTATGGATGGGGGCACCATTGACTTGGAAGCGAGTGTGGTGGGGGGAGAGGTCTATGTTGCGGTGGAGGGATGGGTGAATTTGGATGGGTGGTGTGTCGTGGTCGGATGGGGGAGGGTGGGAACATGGGAAACTGATACGGAGGTGGTGGAAAGGTTGGGATGGGGTGATGGGACGCAGGATATGAAACGAAAGGGGGAGATGGATGGAACTGTGGTGCTAGATAGGAGGGGGGTGCTGGATGGAAGGGGGTGGGGAGGGATGCATGTATTCCAGGGGATACAACTGGCATATACGGTGGCCGAAAGGCTGGGGAGGGAGGAAAAACAACACTGCTAGGCCGAGGTGCTCGCACCTGCATACACATTTATAACCTCATAGTTTAATATATAAAATATAAATATACATAGACAAGTCATCATATTTGAAATTAAATTTATGTTTTAATATACACGATACTTGCACACGTGGAGATTTGCTGATCCACGGGGGCAATGGCTAGTCGTTGGAGCCTGCAGACACCTATGCGAACACTACAATTTTTAGATTGAATTTATAAAAACAATATTAACAATATTAAACACAATGCCAATGAGAATGACAATGATAGTAAAGTTTTTATTGTATTGGTGCAGTCCATTTGTTCAAGACTTGGTAAAGAACATGGTTGTGGGGATTGTGTCCTTTGACCCACAATGGATTGGGCCCATGATAGGAACAAATGACCCATTCTGTGGTCATTCATTGAAGATAATGTGTCAAAAAAGGTTGACAATTTATGCTTGAAGTGTTTGATGGATAAAGTTGTCATTGATGACAACACGTTAATGACAAAGGTCAAAGTGATGACATGGCAAAGACTTGACTAGAAAAATGGTAAACATGGCAAGATTTGATGACTTGACAAGTGGCAAGCAAGCATGACAAGTGTAGAAGACTTGAAAAAGTGGAGACATGACAAAGGATTGATGACAGGGACTTGAAAATGACATTGATAACAATACATTAATTACAAAGACATGGAAGAGTTAAGAACATGGAGCATACACATTATGGCAAGCACAATGGAGATGGTGACATGGCTTGAGGAATGACAAAGGTGACAGGTATGACAAACATGGCAAGCATGACAAGTGTTTATGACAAGCATGGAAGAAGGACATGGAAAGCTAAGGACAAGACAAAAACAAGTGACAAGCAAGCAAGCTTGATGACTTGTCAAGCATGGTGTTTGATGACATGGAACATGACAAGGAGGACATGCTTGATGACAAGAAGGATTGATAGCTTGGTGACATGGAGGACGATGAATTGGAAAACATAATATTAGAGGATAAAGACAAGATGATGAGGTGGACAAGGAATATGTGCGGGCATTTGGAAGGCCCCTTGTAGGCATTTCAAAGCACATGTTTCTAGTTTTCTTAGGTTTTCATGTTTTATATAGTTTCGTTTTTGCTTGGTTGGATTATATGAATTTATAGCTCTCAAATAATTTAGACAATATGATAAAAAAAATTGTAAAATCCGATGATAATATGGTAATTACTCATTGCTAATTAATTTGTAATTACTGAACACAAATTAATCGTAATTGGATCTAATTATTCAAAGTAAAAAAGTTACCTGTGTGTATGGTGCCGCAATATCCTCTGCTGCTTCCATGGCTCGGTCTAGGTCAAAGGAACCGATGTCCTCCCACCTAGAGGATGGAGACTCGGCCCTGAATAACTGTACATTAAAACAAATAAAGTTAACAATGTTTAATTCAAAGTTAAATATATTAAACAATACAATATCAAATAAAATACAACAAATACTTGAACATTAAATAAAACAATAGCTAACCTACTCCATGTATCTCTCTATGGCATGCTGCTGCATAGGACCATGGCAAGAATGACCACAGTGAGAGCAACTATGTGCTGTTGTTCCAGTAGAACTAGATGGCCTCGCCTGGGTTCCACCTATACCTGGAATGTCCCAGCCACCACCCATAGACCGTGTAGCTATGTGTGTCTCATCAATGTCCTCCCGGATCTGTGAAGACATAGCCACAAATGTGGTATGTATAAGCAAATGACGTGTGGCACGTCTAACTGAGTCATCAATCTCATCTAGGCCGTTACCAAACCCGGATGGCTGAGGAGGGGGTTTGGCTCTCTCCTGGGTGCAGGAGGTCCTCTAAGTGGGTTGCGGTGGTCTTGAGGTCGATCTTGGGCAGAGCCAAGACCGACACCCTGAAGTTCAGTGATGTCAAAATAGTTGACATGGTAGCCTAGCTCAAACTCAGCCCAAAATTTCTGAAGGAAATATTGTGGGACCTCCAAATTATTGCATGGGGGCCTGTAAAACACCATAAACCATCTCTTTCTCCAGTTATCTCTCCATGGCTGGTAAATACACCAGTTCATGCAAACTCGTCTCTTCCTCACATCTGGAGGCTGTCCTGCTGAGGGAACTATGAATTTGCTATACAACTGGGCTTTGGTGATGTTGAGGTCTTTAATTTGTTCTTTGGACAACCCAGTGGAGTAGTGTTCCCTCATTCGAGCCCTGTATTAGCTCAAATTTTTGGTCTCACTGTGGGAAATGTTGATGGATTTAATGATGTTTTGCAATGATGAAGCCAAGGAAACCCGAGAGGGTTCCTTGGTGCTCTTCAATTCATTGCTTAATACCCCTAATTCATTTAAATCTTGGTGTAATTGATCTTCGAGGTTTTCATTCAGTTCATTGTCTGTTCCAATGTTGTCTTCTGATGGTCTGGTTTCATTGGTTTCCTCTAATGGTTCAGGTGTGTTTGTCATCTTGTTAGGTTTAGTTAATCTGCAATGAATTTTTTTGGTTTTTTAATGGATTGTAATTTTTTTTTAAAATTAAAATTGAAATGGAAAACAAAAAAACAAAACAAAATAACAACAAATACATCGTTCATTGAGCACCTACCTGGAGGCAACGTCGGCAAGGTGGTGGAGGTTCGAATTGGTGGCATTGAGGATGCCTTTGGGTGCTCCACGACGCACTCGTGGTGTGCTTGTTTGGCCTCTGTGCGCTCACGGGTTTGTTGAAAATGACAAACCCGTGCTCTGTTTTTTTTATAAAAAAAACAGGGGTACGCACGCGTCATTAATGTGTGCGCTCACTTTTGTGTGTACGCGTTAATAACGCATGCGTGCAACTTTTTTCCACATCGACTCAACGACGTGGATGTTCGGCATTGCCGAAGGAGGGACGTGTGCGCATGTTTGGACGCGCGTGCGCGCCACTGTTTTTTTTCCGCTCACGCGCTCCAATTGCGCCCTTTTTGGGTACCAGCTTCATGCAGGTACCCTTGGATGACTCATGTCAGAATCACATAGTGATGAGGAACCAACGGAACCACCTCTCAAACTATTCTAAAAGTAAAGGGACTTAATTCTTTGTTTGTTCGTGTGTCTCTGTTGTGGGTTTTCTATTTATGTTGTAGTTTGCTATTGCTCAAGTGTGGTGTATGAAAAAAAAAATGATGAAAAACCACAAAGAATAGGCCAATTAAGTTTTTTATATGCTGACGTGACCCATCATGCTCCAAGAGCATTAATTATAGGTTGTTCTTATATAAGGTCAAGCTGATGTGACTCATCGTGCTCCGAGAGCATTAGTTACAAGTTATTCTTATGTAAGGTAAAGAAGCGTCAATTCTACAAGTACATCAATGATGGTTGGAAGTGGTTACGTCTTAAATGAATCAAGTACAAAGATTGAAAGTGTGGTGAATAAAATAGTAGGAATCGGGAGATTCAGAGTGGGTGTAAGTGTCGATCAAAATCATATCTGTCAAAAATATCAAACAAAGTACAATATCGTAATCAGTGCTGTAATGTGTGTTTTTAATTGTCATGTAAGCATTAAGGGAGGGTGTTGGAAGTAATGTTTCCATAAGTGTTAGAGATAATGCTTATAGTTTTGCTACAACTAGCTGTGTGAGTTCCTAGATATGCTATTATTATTATGCCAGATCCACTTTATGCGGATCTAGTCGATGATGTATCCTATATGTGTAACCCTTGTTTGATTAATAAAAGAGTGTGTATGAATTGTGTGTTGTGTGCAATATGCCTTCTCTCCTAATATATATTTCATCCAAAGAGAACTGAAGCCCCACTCATTTACTTTTTTCCAAGCTATTTAGCATATTGTGAATTTATTTAAAAGGTATCCTTGGTAAACAAAATCCCTTCAGTGACAAACTTGATAACACTAAGCTCATCCATGTATCTTTCTTTGTGTATTTCATCAAGATGTTTATATCATCCTCATCATGACGTGCAAATTGGATTTTGTTGTTGTTTTGTCGTTGCACATTTGATGGACTTCTCTACTTTCCACACTTCACTTCAACCTTCGTGCATCATCCAACCTTCTGCACATATTATGATATGATTCGGTTCTATCTTTGCGCTTCTCTATTAACACATATGTGACTGTCTGCGTGCTGCTAGCGATCTTGTCATTCGGTCCTCACACACTTTCACATACTTCTATAATTCTGTCTTTCAGTGTTTGCACTTCTATCACAGATCTACAACATCATTCTGCACACCATACGAATTTCATTCTTCTGCATGTGCACACTCAGCTCCTCTCTAGATCATGTTGTTCTATCCTTGAGCCCTTGATGCCCCGAATATAAATATGTATCTTCCACTTGAAGCCCTATGATCTCTCCATCAAGCTTGCTTCAAATCTCCAACTTGCATCTCTATTTATACATGTCCTACATTGATTGTATGTCCACAAGTTGGTTGTGGCATCCCTTCTTCCTTGCTTCACAGATTGTTCTTTTTCCACATGTCATCTTCTGTGCTGCTAATGTGTCATCCTTTATGAGTCTTGCGCATCCATGGTCCATGACTTGGTGGTACTTACACCTTAGTAGTGTAGCATTTCTCTCTTCAATGTATCATTACTTCTTCAACTTGGTGGGATGTTGACCCTTGATGTACCATCACTTGATGTAATATCCCCATTTTTTACCCTTGTAATATTTGGGCTGTAATGTAAATATTGTATGCATATTATGTATGATTCCTAGCGTGGAGCTCAAGGCCAAGGCCCCGCTAGTGAATGCTCGACCTAGAAGAGGCAAGTATTTGAAATTACGCTACCCATGTGCTACTGAACCATGGGAATTGTAAATATGCATCTTAATATAAATGCCCACAACTAGCTATGCAATGCAACAAGAGATGGGGGCATGATATTAGAAGGATTTGGGAGGGAAATATTCAAACCCTTGAGCCAATCAAGTCAATCCAAGTGTCAATGAGAGAACCCATCAAACCCTTAATTACCCATGTTGACTTTTGTACCCAATCATTGATTTCTCCCAAGAGTTGGTTGAGGAAGTTAATGCCTTGGGGAAAGGGAGGTATGGCTGTCCAAATTTGGGTATGGGAAAGCCACCCTGCATGGAAAATCACGTTTTGCTTCTTGGGCAAGAAAAGAGCCATGAAGTTTCCTCCCAAGCCATTACCCATCAAGCATTTGGGTCTTCCTCACGTTTTTAGGCTACCTGGGCGTTTTTCTACAGGGATTTCAAGTGTTTCCATCATCTTCCAAGCTGGAAATGGTGTTTTTGCTTTGGTTACCAGTGGGGAAGTGAGCAGAACGATTTTGGACTGTGATGGAGGTTGTTTTCTCCCTCTCTCACGTAGCTCTAGCTTGTTGGGCGTTTTCCCCTCCCCATTCTTCCTGTGCATCCTTGCTTCCTAGCTGGGGAAGGGTGTTTTTGTGTAGTGTGACTGTGGGGAAGAAGGGAAATGGATTTTGAGTCTTCCTAGAGACTGTTTGGGCCATTGGAAGGGATCATAACCAGTGGGAGAAATCGTTTTTTCTCCCTGGGGTTGAAGTCTAAATCCCACAGTTCGTTGGGTGAGCCACGAGTTGGGAGAGCCAATGTGGACCCTGTATTGTGAACACTTCTGTTGTAAATGTGTAACCCTGCCCAATGATCATTTTTGTTGTATGTAGAAAGAGTATGTTGGGGTATGGGTAATGGTTAATCCATTGTTTTGGCTTGAGCTTGAGAGTAAGCATCTAGGGTTCAAATGTAGCCTGATAAACCCAGCTATGGACTCGCTTGGCTAAGATGAAATGAGTAATTGGTTGTGTATGAGCTGAATGTCCCCTTTCCTTGTAAGAATCATACCCAGCTCGGGGGTGGCCTTTGGACAGAATGAGTATACGCTGTCGAAGAGCCTATGGTTGGGTGGAACGTTGCAGCAACATAGCTGCTTGGGACAATTGCACAATGAAGATAAGTGTTTTCTGTTTATGTATTTACTTCTGCAATGCATTAATTTGATGACTATTTTGATATGCTGGATGGGCAAGAATTGTGTGTGGATTAGTTTCAATTCCGCTGTGCATATTGCTTAACTTGTATTTGCACACCAATGTTTTTATTCATATGATGCTAATGACTGGGCTGAGTTTTATGAAAATCCCCACAGATTATTATCATGTTTCCTCCCTTGCCTTGGATGGATGGGTGGGGATGTGAAAGTTGGTATCAGAGCTGCTGGTTGCAGCATTGGGCCTTCATGGGATGCCTATCACGATGGCAGAGGTAAGTATGCTTCCTGCCCAACTATAGTCATTAAGAAAATTTGAAATTTTTCTAAGTATTTTTGAGCTTTCTGCTAAGTCTGTATTGCCGGAGAGACTCGGCGAGCTCATCTGAACGGCAGAAGGAACTTGCGAGTGTTTGCCGAAACTGCGGAAAGGTTGGCGAGTTTCCCGCAACAGCGGAAAGACTCAGAGAGTTCGGTCGCAACGTCGGAAGAAATCGACAAGCTAGTCCGCGATGGTGGAAGAAACTTGCGAGTTTTCACGGAAGTTGGCAGAAGAACTTGCCGAGTTGCTCTGCAACGACTCGGCAGAAAATCGATAAGTTCGCCGAAAAAAGGGGAAAGAAAAATTATGGCAGAAAAGTTTTGAGTCTTGCTCTGAAACGGCGGAAAAGTTAAGATTTTTTTTCCGCAACGGTGGAAGAGATGGGCGAGTTTGCGCCGCGACGATGAAAAAATTTGGCAAGTTTGCGTTGAAATGACGGAGGACGCTGATGAGTTGTTCTGAAGTTGGCAGCGAAACTTGGTGAGTGGCTCTGCGATAATTTAGCAGAAAATCATTAAGTTCGCTGGAAGAGGAAGGAAGAATTTCGACAGAGGAGTTGGTGAAAGCTTTCCGGAACAACGGAAGAGTTGGCGAAAGTTTTTCGGAATGGCGGAAAGAACTGTCGAATTGCGCCAAAGTTGTCGGAAAGAAAAGCTGAGTTTCCACCGGAAGAAACTCAGCAAGTTCGTCCGCTACACTGGAAGAACTCAGCGATTTCATTCGCAATGGTCGGAAGAGAATTGCCAAGTCTGTCGAAACAAGAAATTTCAGTGGCTTTCCAGGGTGAAATTTAGGCGCTAAAAGCTGAAAATGACCATGAAATTATGCGCCAGATTACACGAAATTGAAGAATTAAAAAAAAAAAAAATAGGGCGCTGCCCTCGACCCGCCCTGCAGTGGAAAGGGGGCAAGCCCCCTTGACCCCCATCGTCCCCTTGAGACATCGTCAATGGTGAGAAAGATTCTATGGGAGCTAATTAAGACAATGCTGATAAAAAGGGAAATTCCTCACCTTAAAACTAATTCTGTTTGTACCATAAGAATTGCATATTTGGAAAATAGCAAGAATAAATGATTACACATATGTATATGTTGAATTGCTAATTCATGATAATATCTTAGCTAATGATTGCTTGTATGCTTGGTAGGGAAGCCAAGGAAAGGATTAGCTATGATGTTGATGAGGAACTCCATGTCAGAATGAGGAATTGGGAAGAATTCCTTAACTCCTCTCTTGCTATTGTATTTATATACTGAAAATTATGGCATAAGGATGCTGGAAATACAAGAGAATAATGCATATGAATTAGTGGGCATGATTAGAGAGTCACGATGTTTCAGATTGATAAAATAGTGAAGTTACACATGCAATAGCTCATTAATGGTATTTAATGTTGTTGGCAATGGTTGTGTGAATCAGACCATAAAAGCACAATAGAAAACACAAGAAAATTAGATTGATGAAGTGAATATGCATTAGTTGGAATACTAATTGCCATTGCACAATGCATGTGAAAATGTTTATGCATATATAATATTGCATCTTGGTAAAATAGTGAGGTTTTACATATGCAATGAGCCACTTGATATAATCATTGCGGCTGCTAATAAGTAGCTTTGTTCACATTGGTTGTAGGATCAAATACAACCAAAGCATGGCTGAAGATGTGGGTGATGATTGTTGCATATGACCAACAACCTTATGAGGAAAAGATGGTGCAACAAACTTGTGATCATGATGATTGGAAAAAGGACCGTGTAGCCTTGGTAAGAGCCCAACTGATCAGGTAACATCAATCGATGTTAATGACGACCATGCAGGTAATGGTTATTTGTGCTTAAAGTGCATGGATGCTGAAAGAGGATTTGGTAAGATCCCTTCAACTATGATTAAACTATGTTGATTTGGTTTGCATGTGGTATTGAGTGCCTGAATGTGAATGTCAACCTACCAAGTATGGTTAGGTGTGGGTAAGTGAAGGCAGTGAGCCTTACACCATATAATTGCTTAGAAATCTCAATGCATTCATATGAAATCGTACCATGCCATTTGTGGATGTTGGTTGTGAAGTTTAACAACCCAAGCAAGTGATGACTTATCGTCCTGTTATAATGTATGCCATATGAGAGAGGCATGGTTAGGCCATAATATGTTTGAATGCATAAGTACTCATAAATTAATGCAGGGTTGCATTGAGGAGATGTGCATTAAAATATTAAGTACAATCTTGTGATTATATTATGTAAATGTTGTGAATGTGCATGCATATGTGTAAGTGCACATGTTGAGATGCATTGTGTGAATGCATGATGGCGATATATGTTCGATGCAATTAGATAATCGATGAAATGGTGAACCAATGTTAATCCTGATACCATTTCATGAGCTGCTGTGAATACAAAAGACTGATTGCATGAAGAAGGTAGACATGATGATGGGCTACCAGAATGATCTATGGAAGGACAAAGATTGCATGGAATGTGAAATAATGAGTATTTACAGTTTATTTAAATTGCATGAATAGTGTACCCATGTCTTGCAATTTTATTTATGATAACGATGCATATATAGAAATGTATATATTTCATTGCATTTCAAATGTTAACAGCTGAAGGTGTTTGAATTATTGAGTGTTATAATTCTGAGATCACTTCAGTGACTGTTGTAGCAATGAAAGGATTATATGCATAGATACTCACAACATGTTTGGCTGTTTGAAGTTCAGTTCTCAGGTAGAAAAGTCTTGCGTATGGCAACGAGGATAAGTCCATAGTAAGGACCGAGATATACCATGTGTAGAAGCCAAAGGTTATGAGAAGGTTCTCATGGTTGTAATTTATGCATGAAACAAATCTGAAAAGTGTTTGGTTTAAGTTTATGAGAATAGTCTCATGGTTGCAAATTTAATTTCTGTAGGAAAACCGATTTACAAATTTCAGATTTGAGAATTTGCTTATAATTGCTAATGACTGTTTGGCTTATATAGAATTGTGTCAGGAGGACATATTGTAGGTGGATGTTCATGTATGGTACCAAGGGTGAAACCCTAATGAGCAGAGTGATACCAATTACAAGAGCCAAACAATATGAGGAGGGCCTCATTGCTAAGCAAATCAATTTCTTTAGGAGGCAAAATTGTAAATTCATGTTGAATTTAATTACTAATTCTATTGATTGGTTATGAAACAATCATATTTGAAGCTTATTGTTAAATGTTGCTGACTGTTTGGCTATTTGATAAAGTGTGCCAGGATGACACATTGCAGGAAGACCATGTGTGATGGCCTACAAAAGCCAAACTAGATGGGAAGGATCCCATGCTTTGGGAATGGGTTTCGGGTGAAACACCATTGATAATGTCTCATCCAAATCGCATGTCGAGAAACCATGAAAGTGAGATGGTAAAGCTATGCCCAGAAGGCATGTGAGACACACCTACAAAATGAATGAGTATTCTGTGACCCTAGACAAGAACATGCATGTCTAAATTATTAGGGTTAATATGCAGAACATGCTCTATCTTATTTATATCATTGCAGACTGCTTGAGTATGATTAGGGCCTACATGGCACACATCGGAAAGGGGTTGCACACCTTTTATGGTGCTGGGTCATGATAGGGTTTTCAATATTGATTACACTCTAAGGGAATGGATGCATTCCTGGTGTTTCAATACTTGATAGTGAATGATATGAAATGTGGTTAAGAATTTGAACAACAATGCTGATGAGCTTGCTTATCCTTCTTGTGTTGTCAGCGTACACAGATGCAGATTGATACTACACATTAAGAGGCAAAGTAAAGAAGGGTACGCAAAAGGACTGTATAGGAATTGGAAACCTTTCCATTCTCACGTGAAATATTACCAGAAGGGATGGATAGGCCCAAAGAGCTGTGTAATAAGAAGAGGTATCATCCTTATGTGAGTGAGGTCATGCTAACCTGCAGTCAAGAAAGTCACCTATAAAGTTCCAAAAAGGAATCACCGATTTGCACAATAAAAGGAGTGGTATCCTTGTATGAATGAAGAGATGATGTGTGTGTGAAGGGTTATGGTGCAAGAAGGTGTGGTGACATTGGTAAAGGCATAAAATCTCTACTAGGACAGCAGTGGGAGGGCGGGCGCCGAACACTAACTGAAAACCCTGAGATGCCTATGGCTCCATAGTAGAGCCTTGACCTATAATGGTCAAGTGGCGTAGTTTCCTTCCATTGGTCGATGACCCAGACAAATGTGCTAGCTTGGCACTAGAGAGGACCAACCAGGTATGGGACTGGTTGGGCACCTCCAATGCTTGGTAAATCCAGTTGGTGTGAAGGTGTACTGGTGAAGCATTAACTACATCAAAGTCCATAGGCGATCCCAAGGCTTGCAAAGTGAAGCAGGATCCTGTGGACTAGAGGGGAAATGCATAATACAAATAAGTATTCGTTTTCATTTATGTCTTGTTTTGAATAATGAAGATTTTAGGTATAAATCTTTTAAGAGATAAGCTGATACACTATTGTTTTCCTTGTTGGAAACCTTGGTCATTGCAGGAAGGAAAGACCCTAAAAGACTATAAATTGCTGGTAAATCCAAAGAGTAAATGAGCGGGCGATATAAATTACTGAGAAATCCAGGGAGTAGCTGGATGAATGCTATAAAGTTCTTGATAAATCTAGATATTAACTGGTTGGGCATTCACTACTTAATATTGTGAAATGGTGTGTATGTTGGCCCAATACCCCTTAAACAATTGATAAAATCAGTCAGCGTACTGGCCTGGCATTTCCTATTCGAATGATTGTGGAGTAGCCTAGATGTTGGCCCAACATTCATAATTATGTCCACGAGAAATCCAAGGCTCGTAAGGCGAAGAAGGATCCCGTGGAATAAAGTGAAGACATCCAATACAGATAAGTATTTGGTTATCTTGCAACTTCTTGCTTATGAATATACGTGTGTATATGATTTGGTTATGATTTCTCAAACTCTTGTTTAGAGAAAAACCTTATGAAGTAAACTAAACATGTGAAATGATTCAATGTTTGAGTGTAGGTATTGTTGGAAGCAAAGACTAGGAAGGCATCATAGGGATGCATATGGACATGTGACTGTCCCAAAAGAGCTCAATATGAGCAGTAACAAAATATGGTGCTAGTGAACATGAGTGGGTCCTAGCAACCAGAGGTTCTGTAAGCAGGATGGGAAGGGGTACCCAAGTTGAAAAGCTTTAAACAGACCTTAGACACTAAGTGTCATAGCCAATAAAGGGCAATTCAAGCATTCACATTAAAGTGAAAGAGACTGAAGAGCATGAAACCACAGTGATGGCATAGCTCCGTGATAAAACAAGACTAAGAGGGAGAAAACTCTTACTCTTCTCTTTCCTTTTTATTGATGCATTTATAAAACAAAGAATTTTTGAATGCATGTCATGACTAGAAGAAGAATGTGTTTTTTTGCTTGAATTAAATTGTGAATGCTAAAATAGTTATTTCACTGTGAAAGGATGAACATGAAAGAGATCATGTGTATGTTGGGAAAGCATGAAAAATTTGGAAGTTGCATGTGTGAAGCATGGATGTTCCATGTCAATTGGGAAATAATTGACTAATTTTAATGTTTATATTATGCTTTTCCTAATAAAGAGTTTCCATGATAAATTTTACAGGAAGAAATTGAAACAATTGGTTGCAACCGCCAATGAAATGTTGGGGATGTGGAGGAAATCATTTCCTCCGTGAATTCCCAACAAGAGAACATCAAGTGGGTATCAACCGTAAATTCTCCAGGTTCGTGGACCAGTTGGAAGGAAAAGAAAAGGAAGGAATTGTTTTGGAACAATGTCCTCATGCAGAGCTAGAATGTTCTAGCCAACAAGAGCAGTTTGTGAAGACCAAAGGACTTGGTTCTAAAAACCCAAGTAAAGGGCGAGATGCAGGACATACCTGCCATATTTTGTGAATTTTGGACATGTATATAGCGTGTATGTATTCCTAGGTATTGGAACACCGAGGACGGTGTTATTCCAAGGGGGAGGGGAATGTAATATCCCCATTTTTTACCCTTGGAATATTTGGGCTGTAATGTAAATATTGTATGCATATTATGTATGATTCCTAGCGTGGAGCTCAAGGCCAAGGCCCCGCTAGTGAACGCTCGACCTAGAAGAGGAAAGTATTTGAAATTATGCTACCCATGTGCTAGTGAACCATGGGAATTGTAAATATGCATCTTAATATAAATGCCCACAACTAGCTATGCAATGCAACAAGAGATGGGGGCATGATATTACAAGGAATTGGGAGGGAAATATTCAAACCCTTGAGCCAATCAAGTCAAGCTAAGTGTCAATGAGAGAACCCATGAAACCCTCAATTACCCATGTTGACTTTTGTACCCAATCATTGATTTCTCCCAAGAGTTGGTTGAGGAAGTTAATGCCTTGGGGAAAGGGAGGTATGGCTGTCCAAATTCGGGTATGGGCAAGCTACCCTGCATGGGAAATCACATTTTTCTTCTTGGGCAAGAAAAGAGCCATGAATTTGCCTCCCAAGCCATTACCCATCAAGCATTTGGGTCTCCCTCACGTTTTTAGGCTACCTGGGCATTTTTCTGCAGGGATTCCCGGTGTTTCCGTCATCTTCCAAGCTGAAAATGGAATTTTTGCTTTGGTTACTAGTGGGGAAGAGAGCATAATGATTTTGGACTGTGATGGAGGTCATTTTTACCCTCTCTCACATAGCTCTAGCTTGCTGGGCGTTTTCCCCTCCTCATTCTTCCTGTGCATCCTTGCTTCCTAGATGGGGAAGGGTGTTTTTATGTAGTGTGACTATGGGGAAGAAGGGAAATGGATTTTGAGTCTTCCTAGAGACCGTTTGGGCCATTGGAAGGGATCATAACCAATGGGAGAAATCAGTTTTTCTCCCTGGGGTTGAA
The DNA here is from genome assembly GCA_027924585.1 of Larix kaempferi. Classification (NCBI taxonomy): domain Eukaryota; kingdom Viridiplantae; phylum Streptophyta; class Pinopsida; order Pinales; family Pinaceae; genus Larix; species Larix kaempferi. Next base: position 8,684,751 of record BSBM01000173.1, on the reverse strand, counting down.
GTCTAAATCCCACAGTTCGTTGGATGAGCCACGAGTTGGGAGAGCCAATGTGGACCCTGTATTGTGAACACCTCTGTTGTAAATGTGTAACCCTGCCCAATGATCATTTTTGCTGTATGTAGAAAGAGTATGTTGGGGTATGGGTAATGGGTAATCCAATGTTTTGGCTTGAGCTTGAGAGTAAGCATCTAGGGTTCAAATGTAGCCTGATAAACCCAGCTGTGGACTGGCTTGGCTGAGATGAAATGAGTAATTAGCTGTGTATGAGCTGAATGTCCCATTTCCTTGTAAGAATCATGCCTAGCTCGGGGGTGGCCTTTGGACGGACTGAGTATACACCGTCGAAGAGCCTATGGTTGGGTCGAACGTTGCAGCGACATAGCTAGTTGCTTGGGACAATTGCACAATGAAGACAAGTGTTTTCTGTCTATGCATTTACTTCTGCAATGCTTAAATTTGATGAATGTTTTGATATACTGAATGGGCAAGAATTGTGTGTGGATTAGTTTCAATTCCGTTGTGCATATTGCTTAACTCGTATTTGCACACCAATGTTTTTATTCATATGATGCTAATGACTGGGCTGCGTTTTATGAAAATCCCCACAGATTGTTATCATGTTTCCTCCCTTGCCTTGGATGGATGGGTGGGGATGTGACACTTGAGGGTATTGCACACTTGTTGTGTTATCGACCATGGAATTTGTGCATACACTAACATCAACCGTTGCACTCTTCTTGGAACTTGTACATGCTTCACTAACTGAATTCATCTTCTAATTGGTAACACTTGCGCACTTTCAAGACTGTTTACCCATAAGCCATTACTTGTTGCTTGCGCACTCCCGATATTTGACCTTACAATGTTTAGGCTTGCTTGCACATTCCACAATATTCTCACGACATGCTTGAACACTTGTACCTTTACTTGGTCAACTCCTTGGTTGCATGTGCACATGTACCTTTGCCAATTCTTTGGCTTCTACCTTGAGAGAGTATGACTTAGTGGTCTTGATATTTGCGCAGGTACCACATGTATTATGATACATTACTTATGTACTTCTTTGAACCGGATTTGCATGATGTATCTTCCTTATGTGCTTCTTCATACTGGTCATGCATGGTGTATCCTTGGATGCACATCTTTAGACTGGATGCAAATTCTAGATATACTTCTTTAGACTAACATCCATATCCTTCACCATATTGCACATATACTTCTTCAAAGTGGCTTCCATATACTTCTTCAAGTTGTTGTAGGAATACTATATCCACATTGACATTAGTTTCATCGATGACTCAAACTGAATCAATTGACATCCTCTTTGACATTAATTGACATCAATGAAAAAAAAAGTTCAACAATATCCCCCTTTGGCATTGATGTGAACACCTTATGAAGCTGTGTATAATATTCTTGAACTGTATGCTTCATCTGTACTTGTCAGAATGCTCCCCCTGTGTATATTCTCCCCCTGAGTTCTTTGGGATTTTAACTTCCGCGCATTATGCTGTCAATACATCCTTTGATTTTTGTTACTTCTACGTAGACCACATGTATTTAATCATCTTCACGCTCTTTCACGTCTTCTGCATCTTTACGTTGTCTTTCAGTAATCTGCTTCACGTTCTTTCACGTCTGCATTTGCTTCATGCTTCTTCTACAATCGGCTTTGCACTTATGCTTTTCTCCATGCTGGTTCTTTTTGGCTTCATTCAGCTTCATTTAATGTGTGCAACCAATGTACAATCAACTTCATTCTTTTCTCAGCTTCATGCTTTTCTCCCCCTTTGACATCAATGGAAAAGAGGTTCCATTACACACGCAATTACTGGTTCATCGTGTATTTTTTTTTGTGCAAGCCTCTACCTCAAATGGTTTCCCTTAATGACTCCCCCTATCTTCATGCTTCATTTCTTTGTTGTAATTCTGCACTGATATTTTATCATCTGCATGTTCCTTTCATATTTATCTTTTATTTCTTTCTTGATACATATGTTGCATTACTCCTTCATATTGCTCTCCTATTCCTGTCACAACACTTCATCATTTATTTGCGTTGTGATTTATACAAACATCCTTTCATGCCAACTGCATAATGCCAAAGAATTTCTTTTTTTTGCATTGTATTTTCATTTGCTTCATTTATGTGCCTGGCTGCTTCATCTGTCGCATTTAATACGTTGTTTCCTTGCCTCGTCGCATTTATTATTATCACATCCCTTGCCATGACAACCAAATATTTGGCACGTTTATTCAGTAGTTCAAAATTAAAGTAGATATGATACTCAGTTCGTGTGGGAACAATTACATGTCATCATCGTACTCTGGATTTTGGGGCAACATCATTCCATTGCACAAAGCAATATATTATATTTCTTCTTTTCGTACACATTTTCAAAGATAATTAAATTTGGCATTCAATTTTTATGACTCCACCACCTTATTCAACTTGCGCAATATTGAATACAAATCTCTTCAAATTAATTTAATGCGCACGAATGTCTTCTATTCAATTCTATAAGAGTTCCATGAACAATGCTTGGTTCATCACCATTAGCACTTCTGCATTTCCGTGTCGCATTACCTTCTGGTTCTCATCCTTTCTTCCAATGGCCTTCTTCTATCAAATATTGAATAGCTCCCTTGAGAATGTCGAACTCGCAGTTTAGACACAACAGTCTAAATTCTCGTGCCCAAGAGTTGATATGGGAATCTGGAAATGGAAGATGGAGGAAATCGAGTTCCTTCATCAATACGCTAAGTAATAGGTGTACCTCAAACATTCCAAACAACTGACTCACTTGTCCTGTCGGGTTGAAAATATAGAGCACCATAAACATCATATTTTGAATGAATTGTCCTCACTTCGGCCTTAGTAAACTAAACCATCATCTCCTGCCACTCTGCAACTTATTCTTTTGCACCCTTCTTCAGAGTGTAGTGCACTAGTTCTAGCAGACCTGGAGCTTCATCTTGCAAACTAGTCAGACATAGAAATTGACCTCGAGCTACGAATGTCAATTTATTCATAATTTCTCAATTTCTCCACCTTTACCCGTCTTCTTGTATACACCCTTTTTTGCATCATCATGGATTCTCGACCCATGCAATTTTGTAAACAAACTAATTTTGAATATAATAAAAAGTTATATTTTGCATCGACTCATATCTATATTTCAACAATGTTTGCACCTTTTCTTCATTCACATATATGCAATAAATCTTCTTCTATGTCATAACACTTAATTCAATAATTAATATGTTCTGCACTCTATTGTATGCAAGATAACTTAGCAAAAACTAAATGTGTGCATGCATCTAAACTTCCTTTTCTACGACATTTGTAGCTAGGGTTTTCACCCTAGCTTGTGCAAATGAGCACCTACTAAGGAGAAGGGACTCCTTAGTAGCAGTTCAATAAACAGTAATTAAAAGACAAGATATCAAAATGAAAGATTATACTAAGCTAGTGCATGAAACATAAAAAGACAAGAGATAATGTAAATAGTTTTTTGTATTAAAGCTTTACCTCCAATGTGAAGGTTGGTGAAGTTCTTGCAATGATCCAAGAGGGTTGCTCCAAACTCCAGCTTTGCTCCTTCTCTTTCTCCAATGGTGGAAATGGTCCAAAAGGGGCTCTCAATGGTGAAAGTAGCTCAAGGGTGAGCTAGGGTTTCAATAGAGATTTTGGCAGAGTAAGGGTATACTTGATTGTGGATATGAAATGAGGGGTCTCCATCACCTATTTATAGTTTTTTGGTGGTGGAGTGCTGGCCCATGGTTTTGGGAACCAAATGGTTTAGGTCAGCTGTATAGGGTTTTTTCCTCCTTTTTCCTCATTATTTTATATTTTTTATTCCCTCTTTAGAGGGTTTTTGCTATTTTGGAGGAATTTTGGATATTTTTGGAGGGAAAAGGGGTTTTTTAGCCTTTTTGAGGCTTTTTGATGGTTTTGTGGCCTTTTGGATATTTTTGGAGGGAAAAGGGGTTTTTTAGCCTTTTTGAGGCTTTTTGATGGTTTTGTGGCCTTTTGGAGGCTTTTTAGTGGGATTTTCAGGGTTTTTAAGGGAAATATGGTAGGAAAATGGACAAATGAGTCATGTAATGGGGTAGATGAGGTAGTGAACACTTTTTGGGTGTTAACAGATTGCCCCCTGATGTGTGAGGGCAGGAGCTCATCGTATGGCCGATAGACATCATAAGTCGTGTATGGTTTTCCTAGGGTGTGGAGAAGAGAAGAAACAAAATGGAGCCCGGAACAACGATCCCAAACAACTGCAAAAACTAAAAGTACATAGCCTCAATAATGGATGAGGAATAATCTGATCATATGGACGAGGCGGGCATTCCCATGCTCGTATCAAGATAATAACAATGTGGTCCAAAAGAGGGGGACCTAACATATACATGACCTCAAATACTAAATGAGGAAGAATCTCAATATATGGACGAGGCGGGCATACCCATGCTCGTATCAAGATACATAAAATAACTGTAAGGCCCGAAAAAGGGGGACCTGTAGGATACATAGAGAACCACTATGTACATCATAAGGGTCCAGAGAGGACACAAATCTAGGACATACTGCTGGGCTGACCATGTCTGAGTTGAAGTACTGATACACTGGAATGACAACAGTGCTACTGAGTGTGGTACCGAAGGAACTGATGAGCTGCTGGATCAGAGCGACAAGGGGTCATACTCTCAATGGTATATTGAACTGGGACGGAACTGGGACTGAATTGGGTACTCAAGGAAGCATATAACTGGATGGATTCCGAATACAATTGCCAACGCAACCCGGACATCCACAGGAACATATAACTAGGCGTTCTGAAGTGACTCACCAATGTGGTAGAGTCGGGGAGATCCGGGGTCTTCGACCAAAAATGGAAGGGATATAAACCCTGCGCGATTCTCAATGATGCGATCAAGGTGCTGAAGTCGAGCATGTGAGAAACAACCATTCAGAGAGGCAATGATGACTCCTCTCAAAATGATCCGTAGGCACTCACCACAAATTATGATGGGTCCAAGGCGCAGGGACCTTTGGGTCTATCCTCTGGAATAGAGGGGCTGTCGTCGACAGAGGGAGACCTGCAACTAGCAAGGCAATGATGTTTCCTTGATAGGAGTGCGAGATAGAGAACCGAAGTGTGATAGTACTGATGGTAGGACTGACAAACTGTGGGGGATAACTGGGCAAGTGGAGTGGGGGGACTCAAACTTCCTTTGTTCAGAGTATGATGGCGGGGATGATCGGGAAGCATATGAAACTGACTGATGGGAAAGGGATCATAGCTGTAATGGATCAAGGATAGTGACTGGGATGAGGGAGACTCAAGCTGGTGTAAAATGGCAGGAGACTGCATACTACTCTGAACAAAGGCGACCTGAGTGGGGGTGCTGCCGAGATGATCGATCATAGTGCCAGGAGGCACGGGGGGACTTCTTCATGGGTTAAGGAACTAGAAGAAGTGTGTGAAAAAATGGTACTGTCGTGTGGATTTAGACGAGCCCAGGACAGTTCATGCTCGTGATTGCTTTCAATTTTAAGGAGTCTGAAAGTGATAAGAAGACTCTGAAATGATGGAATGGTACTGTCGTGTGGATTTTACGAGCCCAGGACAGTTCATGCTCGTGGGTGCTTTCAATTTTAGAGAGTCTGGAAGCGATAAAAAGACTCCAGGGGGTTGCATTTTCGTGTGTTAGTCTCCAAGGCCCAAAGAAGCATAAAAGGATGCAATGAAGAACTCTTCTAGCCGGTGTGACTAGAGTATTACTTTTTCGTAATTAGTCTACCAGGTCCGGAAAAGGGGTAAACTTATACCAGATAGACGCCCTTTCAGGTACTTTAACGAGCATGAAAGGAAGCAAGATTGCTCGGTGATATTTTCATTGTTTTAGGAGTCAGAAAAGAGCTTAACAGAAACTCCCTAAGTGCCTTTTTCGTAAAGGACTTGTCCGGCCTGAAAAAGTGATAAAATTATACTGAACAAAAGGAATGGCCAGGCAAGGAGGAAGTGTGCAATCAAGGGACACTTATGATGACCAAGAACGAGGGTAGGGGGGGAACACTCGTGGGCCTCCTTGCGGGGAAATGAATGGTGGAAAAATAACGAAATATTTGCAGTATGACAGGAGTGAATGGCTCATGTAAAAATGTGGAACAATCTGATGGCGGCCGATGTGGCGCGCAAACCAAGGCAGCAAGGTGTCGGGACACAATGTTGAAACTGTACCAAGTGAGAGCGAGAAATGATCTCAAGCATCATCACGAGCTCGGAAAAATGAATCCGACGATATAAAGAGTGTCAAAAACGGATAACGACCGATGTGCCACGCAAACCGAGGCGATAGGGGACGTTTTGGAAAAATACCCAAAAACTATGGGGGTGAGAGCGATAAATTATCTCAAGCATCCTCACCGGCTCGGAAAAATGAATCCGATGATATAAAATATGCGAAAAACGGAGAGCAGCCGAAGTGGCACGCAAACCAAGGTGACTAGTGGTGTCTAAAAAATGTGCAAAAAATGACATAAAAAAATAACGCAACGAGTTGACCATCATGACAGTCTCGTCGTGCTGATTCCAGTGGTGGAAACGGTTCGAAAAATGGACTCCGTATGGGTTCAGAATGGCCAAAACAAGAAAAAGTCAACGGACTATAAATAGTGAGTGGGTCCAACATGACAAGTGTCATTTGTGGGTCCAACATAACACATAACTATGATGAATATTGTGACAAACACTTTCTAATCACACACCTAACTAGCATACCCTTTGAATTCCTAAAATGCATCATGTTGAACTCAAGGGCCTTACTTAATCCTTTCGAGATTAGTAAGAGGGGAAGCAATGGCTTGTTGCATTAGATGAACCTGGATTGTCTATATATTCAGTGCACTTCTAAGGAGATTTCCTTACCCAAGATTTCTTGTGTGCACTATTGTCTTGATTCTGCATCAAAGAGTTTTCACTATAGAACCTTTGAATATGATTTCCTTTGCACAATAAATCTTCATCTGGATAGTTCACTACTCTTCGACGGTACATAACCTTATGTTCAAAACCATCACATGCATAACATCTCATAATTTGACAATATTTTGCAATACGACTAAAACGATTGCATCTTGTGCACTTCTTCCTATTGATCCTTCTTTGGTTAGTATATTGAACATAGTTGTAGTTGTTGAAGAAACCATCAATATATCTTAAGGACTTAACAAGATTGGGGCAATGTTCTTTGTCGCAGACCTTCTTTGATGTTTTTTCATAACCAAGGCATGTTTTGTATTCTAGTGATCTCTAATTGTCCAAGATTTTGTTCAAGATTGATGTGTTGTATTTGAACTTTTCTTTTACCTCATCATCAATACTGGCCTTGTTGTTTTCTTGATGTGCAAATCACTGTGGGATCTTGGACTTGTTTCTTTCCCTTCATCTCAATCAATTTGTCTTCTAGATGAGATATCTTCCAAAGAACCTTTCAATGCAGCTTTCTCTTCCTCGAGCACTTTAACCTTGTCTTGTGCACAAATCAGTTGGATCTCATAATTGGTTACTTTTTCATGAATTTATTTGTCAAGGGACTCTTGAAATGGATTGTCCTGTTTTTCATACTTCAACAACTGTTCCTGCAAAAAATTATTCTTTTTCTTGACTTCTTTAAGTCATCCAGGGCACTAATCAATTTTCCTTCCCAGTCAATATATGTAGCATATTCTTCTTCAAATTGATTATCAATCTTGACCTCTACAACATGATTTGGAAGTGTAATTGTCTTTGGAGGTGTTTTGAACGATCCACTAAAGAAGTATTTGTCTAGTAATCCTGGTTTGCTTTGCGCAACTGGATTATTCTTCGAACTTCTCTTATTCTTTTCATCTCTGCTTTCTTCTTCCACATGAGCCATGAAAAGTACTTATTTTGGTTCTTCGATGAAATCGCTTCCTTCAGATACATTGCTATCTTCTTCAATGTACATACTCTTCTTCTACTTTGGAATTCTCCTTTTATTCGTAGGTCTGTGTCGAGTGTGCGCATTTCTACGTTCATGAGAACTAGATTCTTCCTCGCTATCACTGTCTTCATTTTCTCTATAAGGACACTTAGAGGTATAATGACCTATTCCTCCATATCTGAAACATTTGAAGGGAAGCTTGTTCTTGTACTTACCTCTTCCTCTTTTCAGATTTCTAACAAATTTTGATTCCTCATCATCTGACTCATTGCAGCAATTCTTGTCATGATCATTCTTGTCCTTCCCAATAAATTTAAAAGCAACTTACTTTCTGATGGGAGTCTCTTTCTCAGTTCTCATCTCATATACAATTAAAGTCCCCTGAATCTCGTCCTTTGTCAGATCTTCAAGCTTATCTTTGTCTTCTAATACATACACCTTTGCATCAAACCTTGAGGGAAGAGTTCTTATTATCTTTTGTACCACGGATTCTTGTTCCAAGGTGACCCCAAGGATTTTGATAGAATTAACTATCTCATCAACTATTAAGAAGTAAGAGGTAATATTCTCTTCAGCTTTCATTCTCAAAGATTCAAATAACCCAGAGTAGTTCTGCATCTTTTCTTTCTTTACCTTTTCGTTGCCTTCATAGACACCTTTGAGTTTGTCCCAAACCTCCTAGGCTGAGGCGCAATGCATAACCTTGATGAATTCATTATCTACAAAACCACATAGCAGTGCGTGTCTAGCTTTTGCATTTCTTTCATAGATTCTCCTTTATGCTGGATTAACTAGAACGCTTGCTGGGACATTGTAACAATTAATAATGGACTACTAGAAATATGCTCCTAGTGATTGCAAATATACTTCCATCCTAACCTTCCAAAAGGTATAATTGATGTCATCAAACCTTGGTTCTCTATTGGTAGAAATTCCTTCCTCCTTGTCCATATCTACATAAGGATCTATATTCCAGATGTTAATCTATTACTGAAGACACTCGCTCTGATACCAATTGTTGGAATTGATTTAATACTGAGAAGGGGGGTGAATCAATATTAGCGCAGTTATGAACAGATTGTACTTCTTTAACAGATTTTCCTTAACTTAATTATTGATCTTCAATTAGGAATCCATCATAAGTAAACATCATTCACATATGAACCAAATCAAAGAATGCATAACACACTGAATTTTTACGTGGAAACCCAAACGGGAGTAAAACACAGAATGCTCTTTTGCAATGAAAATATTACATTCAAGGAAGCACTGACTTCTTGTGTTACCAACACCAATTGGAAGGATGCACCGACCCTCTAGTTTTACAAGCACCAACCTGAAGGAAGCACCAACTCCCCATGTTCTCCAGCACCAACTAAAAGGAGGTTCCAACCCCTTTCTCCTTGCCCCGTCATGGTGCCCAAATATCCAAAATAAGATTTTGTCTTACTGATCTTCCAACTCGCACACACTTCTGATCTTTTGTTTTTAATTTCAATGTGTGATACCTTCGTATGCAGATGATTCTCTGCCACTGTGTTGCATACATCACTTGAATTCTCATTCCACTCAATTCTTCACTTCTGTTGATGACTTGTTTCACATACTGTGTGCTTCTAATCCTGTATTCTGTGCCAAGGTTCACTTTGTCTATCTGCTACTACGTAACTGCAATCACCAACTAACTTTGTGCTTTCAATTGATAGTTTGTTGTTATGCAAATATGCATCAATATCAAATGGAACTATGCACTAACTTGGTTGTGTCTATTCTATTTAAGTGCCAGAGTCTTTTAGACAATCTGTAACATGTTGTGAATCATATGATTCGTCCTTTCGGTTTAACGCACTTGTCTCATATCATCGCGGCAAAACCATTAATAAATGTACCATGGAGGAATGTTGCAATCCAACATAAGCCTCGATAAATGTCACAATTCAACACAAGCCTTTATGAATATAAAAATGTGACATAACCATGGGGGAATGTCACAACCAAACAGGACACTTGATAAACACCATCATGTGACAAAAACCTCACAAAACCTTATAATATATCTCAGAATGTGACAAAACCCTCACAAAACCTTATAATAAATCTCATAATGTGACAAAAGTATTAAGGAACAGAACCATAATGCAACATAATCATGGAGGAATGTGGTAATCCAAAATAATCCTCGATGAATATCATAATCCAACTAAACCCTTTTGAAAGATTACAAATAATATCATTTAATTACAATATTATATGGTGTAATGTTATTGAAAACGATGGCCATTGTCAACGTTACGACATTTATAAAGCGTTGTATCACATTGAGATATAATATAGTTATATTTGTTGTGATGTATGTCTTTGTTGAATTATGTACACAATATCAGTCCATATACACATGAGTTGACCATGGTTAATTTTTGTTAACCATGTTTTACTATACTTTGAGAGATAAAGAGATTGTGACATTCATTTCGCTTGGTTATGTGGAACTGGTACATTTCTCAATGGTTATGTATCATTACAATGTTATCATCAAGAAGGATCATGTGATGTTCATTAACTTTAGAAAATTGACTAATTCTAATAAAATGTAAATAAAATTAAAATTATTTTAAATTGATGATTATAGAAATTTGACTAATTCTAATGAAATATAGAACAATTTTTTTTTGTAGGTAAGTACCCACACGAATTTAAACTTGTGACCTTTCATTTACAACTTCACATCTCAATTACACATTACCAATTGTTCTACCCCATGTAGGCGAAATATAGAACAAAATTAAAAATTATTTATTTATCTAAATAATGTAAAATAATATTATGTTAAAAAATAGTTTACATATGTAAAAAAATTTACATGTTATGGATTTAAATTTTAAAAAAAACTACATTGCTAATCTTTATAATATATATAACATAATACTAATTAATTTTAATATTTACATATAATAAAACTATTAAGATTAAACTAATTTTAATATTTACATATAATAAAAATATTAAAAGTAAACTAATTTTAATATTTATATATAATAAAATTATTAAGATTTTACTCTTCTTTTATTCAAAATAATTTTAGAAAATAATATAAAATTATTTAGCAACAACTACATTAATATTTTAAAAATATTCACATTATTATTATGTAAGAAAGCATAAAATAGAGTTAATAGTTTCTTAAATTCTGATATTATTATTTTATCCAAGGTAGTTTTAAAAAACAGTATAAAGTTATTTAATAACAACTACATTAATATTTTAAAAATATCAATGTAAGAAAGTATCAAATATAATTAATTTGGTTATAATATCATAGTTATTTAATAACTTCAAAATTAAAATAAATTTAATAATTTTATTTAGTAATTGTTTTATTTTTTCATATTATTTAATAATTCTTTTATATTTTATTAAATATATGTTAGTATATGTTTACTCTTTTCATAATTAAATTAATATTTCATATAGTATTAAGATAATGTTAAGAAATATTAATGTTTATGAAAATAAAGTTGCAATATTTTAAATTTAATAATATTATTTAATATTTTCAATATATATTTATATTAATATAATAGTTTAGCATTTTGTTGAAATTTAAATAAAAGAAGAGACTATGATGACAGTTTTAATTTACTATATTACTTTCATCAAAATCAAAGCGGTACATGCTAAAAGATAATTGTTTTTATTTTAACAAATAGGTTTTCGAGGATGAAAAAGTGTTTCGGGGAGGGTCTTAGGTAACACTACAATGCCCATCACTCGTAGCTTATTTCTTGAAGAAACGGTTTATATATGTTCATCAAGGCATTCTCCACAAAATACCCAAAAACCCACAGATACAAACCCCATTGTAAATTTAAAAAGAAGGTTAAATAATGTATATTGAAAAGAGTGGAGCTACCTACAATAATTTTCTGTAATATGGGGCATATCTTCAAGTTCCAGCTGTCAAACAAAATTAAATTTTAATGTGCAAAAAAATCAAGTTAAAAATTTCACAACTCAATAAATTTAATACAATATAAATATAAATATTAAATTTATTTTATTCTAAATTTATGTTTTAAAAGATAAAAATATAAAACAAATTTCCATACTACTAACCATTTATAATTTTATTTACACCAATAAATATTTATTCAGAACCACAAAAAAATTAATACGAAAGGCATCACAGTCTTAATGTCCAACCAATGCGATCAAGACCAATAAAACGATTACAATTTTATTATCCAGTTAGCATTTTCAATCTCACAGAGCTAGAAGTATGCCAGGAGGCCGTTTTATTTAGGGTAACTAACTCAAAGTTAGCAATTCCGAATCTGCAAATGTCTCATTAAATGGTCCTCACACTTAATGATCCAGGTGGATATCGGTGGCCACCCACTTTTCCAACTGGCTCAAAACAGTTTTCTGGCAATTTTGGTAATTTACTATTTTTAGTAATTTTTTCGGGTCCTGAACTTCTAGGGCCATTTTGAGGCCCTAAACGACATTTTTTGGTGATTTGGGGAGCCAAATGGTTGCCAACAACATGCAATTGGCCCCAATAAAAAATTGTAAATCTTAGATAAACCTTTCCAACGAGCTACCGAGCACCCCAAATGGAGATCGTATGCAAACGTTATGACCCCGAGAAGTTGACTGTTCAACTAACCACCTTGGGGCCGCAAACTTTATGACGGTTCATCTTCTAGGGTTAGGTTTTTGGATGTTTAGGATTCTTTCCCTCATGCTTATGATAAATAGGCCCTTTGGGCCTCTCTTTGTATTCATCTTCTTGCGAATGAGCGCAACCGTCACATCTATTCTCATAGATAAGCCACCACCATTCCAGCAAGCTTGTTTTCCGCTGCATTTTACAGTTTTAGCTTTTCCCTTATTGAATAGAAAACCAGTTTGACTATATCTCTGTTATTTTGTGTTAAGCATCTGATAATAATCTGTATTCATTTCATTCTGCTCATAAAATACGGATCAATGGTATCAGAGCAGTCTACTCCTTGTCGTTTTAATGCATGTCCCCAACGAGGTTAGGGTACGAAGAATTGGGTCTCGAGCTTGTTTCTCTTGAGGACAAAAGCTCTCGCACGCCCAAGCGACCTCTCATGGCAGGAGAAAAGAAAGATGACGGGATAGGAGATCCTTTCAAAATGTTGCTTGAGGAAGTCCTCACGCAATAGAGGAACGAGATGATGGATAGTTTCGAGCAAATCCTTCGACGGCTACCAACAAGTGACACATCTTCCTCAAGCGGAGGCACCGCCCCCTTCAAGGTTCAAATCAACTTCGATATTCCTATATTTGAAGGTCAGATAGACACAGATGGTGTAGATAAGTGGTTGAATCTACTAGAAGGGTATTTTTCTGTCCATAACTTTTCGAATAGAGAAAAGATTACTTTTGCACTCCTCAAAGCCATTCCCCATGTCAAAGATTAGTGGGAAACTTTCTGTGAGCAAAAGGACATAGAGGAAACCTCATTATTTTCAGTCACGGCCACCTGGGAATCCATCAGGGATGCTATTAAGGAACAATACTACCATGTTGGAAGTTATGACGACTTGTATACCAAATGGACCACACTGCGACAAGAAAGAGACCAAACAGTGCCAGTGTTCACAAATACCTTCCATACCTTGCGCACCAAGCTGGGTATCAAAGATTTAAAGTGACATTTGGTGCTCAAGTATTGCGGTGGTCTGCATAGATACATCTAGACCAAAATGGAATTTCTGGACATCTCTTCTTTGGGCGCGGCCTACCGATATGTCGTCAAAATCAAGCAGAAGCTCAAACAAAAGACGCGGCAATTTGGGCCTGGGAACCCCTCACAGCAAAAGACAGGAAAGGGCCGCCCCAACCCACAGAATAAAGGACAGAGCAAAGATGGATAGTATCAGGACAACTAGTCCAAGCCGCAAGCAAAGAAGGACACCGAAAAGACAATGAAAGATACCGGGAAGTGGTACGACTTCCACAAGAGCCCTTGGCATAACACTGCTGACTACCGCTCAAAGCAGTCACTGGTGGCCAAAGTGAAAGCATCTGAATCAGATGCGGATTCTGACTTTGAGTCCGAACCAGAAAGGGGAAGACGGATCATCGACGCGGAACCCAGTGCCACCATTGCTAACACCAAGCTCCATCCTGATGAACCAGACGAGCCAGAAGAAGGAGAACGCCTCTTCCATTCATAGATGTGGGTAAAAGGCACCCCACTGCACTTCATCATTGATAGCGGTAGCCAGAAGAACCTCATCTCAGCAGAGGTCATCAAGCGCTTGTCCCTGCCGACAACGCCGCACCCACAACCCTACACCATTGGATGGCTCCGCAAAGGAAGCGATCTCCGCGTCAGCCAATAGTGCCGACTGTCGTACGACATCAATCCCTTCAAGGATGAGGTATTGTGTGATGTTGCTCCTCTCAAAGTTTCAGATGTTCTTTTGGGCCAACCTTATTTATGGAAACGTCATGCTGTATATGAGTCCAAGCCTCGTAGTGTTATTATTTCTTTGAATAGGAAATCATACAGGATACCCGAGGCAGTCCCTGGATAAGGTGGTGGAAGAATACTTAGATATCTTATCCTCTCCTACCGGGGTACCTCTGCACTTCCAGGTCAAGCATCCCATCGATCTGACCCCAGGCGCACCGCTACCCAATGGGCCAGTCTATTGCCGATCTCTGTTGGAAAATGAGGAGATCAAGAGGCAAATCCAAGAATTGCTCCACAAGGGGCACATCCGTCCCAGCTCATCACCTTGTGGGAGCCCAATCGTGCTGGTGCAGAAGAAAGATGGGATCTAGCGACTCTGCATTGATTACCGGGCCCTGAATAAAATCACAGTTCGCAACCAGTACCCGATTCCCCGAATCGATGACCTCCTTGATCAGCTCACGAGGGCCAAATACTTTAGTAAGATTGATCTGAAGTCTGGCTACCACCAGGTCCCAATAGAACAGACAGATGTATGGAAGACTGCCTTCAAGTAAAAAGAAGGTCTTTTTGAAGGCTGGTCATGCCCTTTGGTTTGACAAATGCTCCAACAACTTTTATGAGGATGATGGACGATATCCTACAACCTTTCACCAATAATTTTGTAGTG
Organism: Larix kaempferi; assembly: GCA_027924585.1. Classification (NCBI taxonomy): domain Eukaryota; kingdom Viridiplantae; phylum Streptophyta; class Pinopsida; order Pinales; family Pinaceae; genus Larix; species Larix kaempferi. The sequence continues at coordinate 8,669,659 of BSBM01000173.1, read as the reverse complement.
GTGTATATGGATGACATCCTCATATATAGCAAGACTTAGGAAGAACACTTGCAACATATTCAGCAGGTTCTGCACACCCTACGGTAGCACAAACTATATGCAAACTTGGAAAAATGCTCCTTCGGCATGGACAGGGTCCATTACTTAGGCTACATCGTTGATCGACATGGTGTGCATGTGGATCCAGCCAAGATCTAGGTCATCCGTGACTGGCCCACCACAACCACACTCATTGAACTTCAGAGCTTCTTGGGCCTCACCAATTTCTATCGTCGGTTTGTGCTGGGATTCTCTCATATTGCATGGGCCCTCAGCCAAGTAACCAAGGGTGGCGGTAAGGCAAAATTTGTGTGGGGCCTGTCCCAACAACAAGCCTTTGATGACTTGAAGAAGCATTTGTGCTCATCGTCGATACTCTCATTATTGGACCTGCAACATCCCTTTGAGATTGAGACAAATGCTTTAGATTATGCTTTGGGCACCGTTCTCACTCAACACGGCCACCTCGTGGCATATCATAGTGAGACACTATCAGATGATGTCCATAAGTACCCTACTTACGACAAAGAAATGTACTCCATTGTGCAAGCCTGCCTCCAGTGGAGACATTACATTCTTGGGAAGGAGACAATCATCCACACTGATCACAAGCCACTACAGTTCATGCAGATGCAAGGAAATTTGCAGAATGACCGCCATCAGAAGTGGTCCACATACTTACAACAGTTCCACCTCAACATCAAATATAAAATAGGGAGTACCAACCAAGTTTCTAACTACCTCAGTCGACCTCCAGTCGCGGCACTCACCACGGTGATAGACTCTTGCGGCCACGAGACCTTCGGATGGCCCCACCTCTATGAGACAAACCCTGACTTCTCCACCACCTACCAAATGTTGGGCACCAACTCAGTGGTCGCTAATTTCCATCTTCAGGATGGGTTGTTGTGTTGTCTGGGCCATCTCTGCATTCCATCAAGCAAGCATGCGAAGCTGATTTGGGAAGCTCACTACAGTCGGATGGCAGGACACTTTGGCTTCGAAAAGACAGTGGCAGTGCTCTAGAAACATTTCTACTGGCCGAAACTTCGACAGGATGTCGGCAAGTATATCAGGTCCTGCACCGCTTGCACTATTTCCAAACCAACCACTAAGAAACAGGGCTTGTACACCCCTCTGCCTACTCTTGACAGGCCGTGGGAATCCATCTCAATGGACTACATGTCAGGCTTTCCCATCCACCAAGAGGGGAAATGACTGCGTTTTTGTGGTTGTTGATCGCTTTTCCAAGATGGCGATTCTAGCCTCCTGTAAGAAGAACATCACAGCAGAAGCCACTGCCAAGGTCTTCTTTGAACGAGTATGGGTACATTTTGGGATCCCACAGACCATTATCTCAGACCGTGGTAGTCGGTTCCTCAACTCATTCTGGTCAAGCCTCTGGTCACTGCTGGATACCAAGCTCACCAAATCCACTGCCTTCCACCCCCAGAAAAACGGCCAAACCGAGGTTGTCAACCGGATGGTCATACATATCCTACGCATGTACAATTCAACACACCCCCGCACATGGGATGAGAGTCTTCCCTATGTCTAGCATAGCTACAACCGAGCCCTACATAGCTCAACTGGCCACATCCCCTTTCAAGTGGGGTTGGGATTCCAACCATTGGGCCCCATGGATGTTGTACTTCCCTTGGCGACCACCTCGGCCGACTCATCCCCATAAGTTGACAAAGCCAACCGGTTCATTGAACGGATCCATCATATCCGCCAACAGGTTCAGGATATTCTACAGAATTCTAATGCCAAGTACAAGCAGCGCCATGATCAATATCGGGTGCCACATAAGTTTCAGGTGGGCGACAAAGTTTGGTTGCATTTGCAGAAAGAACGCCTTACAGGGCCCCATCGGAAGCTTCGCCCACTCCGTTATCAGTCGTACAACATCACCAAGGCGGTGGGTGACAATGCTTTTGAGCTCAACATTCCCCCCTTCCTTGGTCTGCATCCAGTCTTCAACGTGGCTCTCCTTCGGCCATATTTCCCACCATTATTGGACACCTTAGAGATAGCAGAGCGGTCAACAGAGCTCAGCCCTAACTGCCTGCAACAGACATCCAGTGATCATATTGCAGACACATAGATCAAGGGCACTTGACATCAAAGGATCCAACTTTATCGAGTTGTCAAAGAAGGGAAGCTCCTGCACCAAGGCAAGTGGCTCACTCAGGGCCAAATTCAGCAGAAATTTCCTCATCTGATGGGGGAACTCAACGCAATGGAGACCATTTCTTCCTAAGGAGGGAGGATTGATCCAGGTGGATATCGGTGGCCACCCACCTTTCCAACTGGCTCAAAATAGTTTTCTGGCAATTCTGGTAATTTACTAATTTTAGCAGTTTTTCCCGGACCTGAACTTCCGGGGCCGTTTTGAGACCCTAAATGACCTTTTTTGGCAATTTGGGGGGCCAAATGGCTGCCAATAAGAGAATAGTTGGTTCTAGTCAAAAGTTGTAAATCTTGGATAGACCTTTCCAATGGGCTACCGAGCACCCCAAATGGAGATCATATGCAAAAGTTATGACCCCAGGAAGTTGACTGTTCAACTAACCACCTTGGGGCCACAAAATTTATGACGGTTCATCTTCTAGGGTTAGGTTTTTGGATGTTTGGGATTCTTTCCCTCATGCTTATGATAAATAGGCCCTTTGGGCCTCTCTTTGTATTCATCTTCTTGTGAATGAGTGCAACCATCACATCTCTTATCAGAGATAAGCCGCCACCATTCCAGCAAGCTTGTTTTCCGCTGCATTTTACAGTTTTAGCTTTTCCCTTATTGAATAGAAAACCAGTTTTACTATATCTCTGTTATTTTGTGTTAAGCATCTGATAATAATCTGTATTCATTTCATTATGCTCATAAAATCCGGATCACTTAACCACTCATAATGCTTCTCCATGGAAGGAGTTCGGTTAAATGTACTTCCACATCTTTGATGTGATGATGCCGCTTTGAACTCAATAAAATAGCTTCAAGTCATCCCTTCATAAACAAATGGGAAAATAGGTTAATTGTAGTTGTAGGTTAATATTAAACTATTAATTAAAGATTAACTATCCTTAACTAAAATAGTACGACCATTGAAACAATCTTGATGCTACAAGTGTCATATGGCACCTTAAATCTAGCAAATCTATACTTCGTCCTCCATCTCCAAAAAAATCTAAGATTTAAACGCCTATCGACATATTTATTATTCTTTTATTTTGTAGATATGCATCTTAAATTATTTTGGACGATGTTATTGTGGTAAAAAATAAAGATAAATAATTAATTAATTCATTGTCAAATCTTCAACTATGGTCAAACATACTAAATTATAAGATATTATGGCCTAACCCAACGAATCTTTTGTGAAACATTAAAAATATTGTCGATTTATTTGGCGAATTTTCCCATCTAGTGAAATTGTTGAAATAATAGTTTTTAGTTGTTGGAATTGCATAATAGGGGTGCCCCACGGGTAATTGAGGGAGCTAAATCCATTTATGCAGTCAAAATTAAAATTTCAACAACAAATCGTGTTTTATTATCTCACATTTAATATACCACTTGAATTAAACTCACTATAATTTTATTACTCAACTTTATGCTTAAGATGATTTTTCCTTTAAAAAACTATACACTCCCGTCCTCACCTTCAAACACAAATTTCATTATTTTACATTTAGGATTCCTCTATTAAATTAAATTTGCATCTAATTTATTACTATTAAAAATTTAAAATGATTGTACTTAACAAAGATGCTCATCTTTATGGCCGCACATCTTGAGAGTGGAGCTAGGTTTTCGTTCTCTCTATGAAACCTCTCGTAGAATTGCCTCCAGGAGAGAGTGGGGCTCCCTCCTATCATGATGTTTTTGTCTTGCATGCATCTTCTGCAAAACTTTCTTCTCCTAAATATTCAAAAGTTTCCAATTCACAAAGAGAAAAACAACCATGGGCCACCAAAGATTCATACCTGGAGAATTCTGTAGATGTAGAAGAAGCTCAAATCCACAACAATCCCAAGTTTCTCATTAAGCCTTCGTCACAAGGATGCTTACCCAAAGTAGACTTGATATTGCATCTGGGATTCACCTCAAGTAAGCTGAGTACTATCGACAACATATGTAATATCATGCCCTCATATGTAAGTTTTGCGGATTTTTTCCCAATGAGAAAGCTCTAATAAGTTGGATCGCAAATAAATGGCAACCAAAAGGAGATATTGAACTAAATCTAGGATCGAAAGGTTTTTTCATAGCCATGTTTTTCTAAACTAGAATATCGATAACATGTTGTGGATCAGGTTCCATACTTCTTCAACAATGTAGGCCTATTCATGTGCTATTGGAAAGACAACTTCAGTTCAAAGAAAGAATATTTCTCTGAAGTTTCAGTATTGGTTAATGTGTGACATTCAGAGCCAGAAAATTAGGAAGCTCTATAATATTCTTACCAATCGAAGTCCAGAAGATTCTAAAACGTTGATGGAAAAGTTGCAGAGAGATGAATCAGGTGATTAAAAAAAAGTCAATATGAATTATTTCTTCAAAATTTGAGTAGTAATGTACTTAAGAATATTCAGTAATATGTTTCAAATAATCTAATTTACATATGTTCAATGTTATGCACGGACTGACAACAAGAAAATTCGATGTCATCATGATATTTTTTTTATGGAAGATCCAAATGATGATAAATTGGTCCTTATCTCATATAGAGTAGTGTTGGAACTTAATAGAAGGGGCAAAGAACTCTATAATACTATGAGGGATATAGTGGAAAGAATGTACAAACATAATTTTCACTTACAATATAGAAACCAATCAAATGATTCAAAGAATCAAGTCATATGTAAACTACAAGAGTCGTTCCTATAGCAATGGTCAATGAGACCTATCAGACTTGCAATAACAAAAACATACAACAACAAAAAAAAGAATCATTCAAAAAGTAATATTCCTAAACATGTTTATGTAGAATATGTATCTATAACTACTACAAAGCATCATTCCTTCAATAATTTTAATTCTGCTATATTTATTTTCCATATCAACAAAAAAATAGTTTAATGTCATTTTACATTTCCAACAAGATTATGAAAATCCCAAAGGATGAATAAGGTGATATACAAAATGTGCCAGTAGGGATGTCCAACAAAATGTACAAGGAGAAGGTCAAGGAAATGGACATAATTGCATCATATGAGGAGCCATATCAACAACAACGTGTTTCAAATGTATGAAATCATTGATTTTTAGGATTATGTACATCCCATTAATTAATTCAACATTAAATATTATTTTTCAATTGTTTAATTTGTTGCAGAAAAGAAAACAAAATGGAACCCAATCAACACACAAGACAAGACCATAAGGAAAAAATGGGTTGATAGCAAACTTTGTGAGTAAATTTGTTATTTACTTACAAGAAATCAAGATTTCGTAGTGGTTGTGATTTGTATATTTTATTTTATTTTTTTCACTAGAAATCTTTGGATGTATTGAAATATGTGTCAACATACAAAGAAGAGGAATCAGAAGAATTAATTGACCTCGGGTTAAGCAAGGGTTGCGAGTATATGTTGGTGTATGAAAAATTAATTGTGGATTTTGTAAGTATCTATATTGTTTTACTTCTCTCATTTTATAATTAATAAAATAACAAAAATCCTTTATATTTAAAAGTCTATTATTTGTGACGGGGAATAAAACTTGCAAGAAACAAAGTATGGAGTGGAGCCAATAGAAGATAGCTTGTTGATAGAAGGAATGAGATTTGGTTTTGAAAGAATGTGTATCATTCATGAATCAATTATTTCTATGGCACGTCACCTTTCAATTTACATTCATGTATACTATCTATTTTATTTTTCATTATTCCCGACAATGTAGATACACTCCATACACTTTATTTTTATGTTTGCAGATGGAAATTCAAGAAGAGGAAAAAACTCCATACGGCCAAATAACCCAAATGATGCAAGTGACTCGAGCACCAATAATAGTTCCACCGAAGAATGTTTATCTATATTTAATTTTGATATAACACAAGCTATTGTAGCTGCTTGTGTATTTTGGAATAATTGTCTATGAAAATCATACATTTTGTATAAAATGTACTGGACATAGTGTCTGAATTGAAAAACAATGGGTTACAAATAAGTGTAACAATTACATGCATGTTGACATTTTGATTATTTTTATCTCTATGTTTTTCTATTTTGTATGACAAAGGAACTCTTATTGATATATAAGAAAATAATTTTTTTTATTCTATTGCATTCTTCAATGTTACATGTGAAATGGTACATTGGTAATTAAATGTATGGATGACTAAATATTACAATAGATGCTTGCATCTATGATATAAGAAATTAATTCAAACGAATGGAATAATTAAAATTTAAATGAATAGTACTATACAAAAATATTTCAATTTCAAATGAATAATGGAATAAAAATAAATAATTTATATATTTAAATCCAATGTCAGTAACCATTGTTCAAAGAATCATATCCGGTTCTTTTGATAATTGATGTTGCACCGGTGTTCCTACCTGAACTATATGCACTGGTGCATTTATGTCAATTAGAGGACCGACACTCCAATGTAAATTAAACACACCGTTAAATTTTAAAAAAAGGAATGTCCATGTGTTGGACGGCTTCTCTGGTGTGTTTTAGTTTTTTATAGCACCGGTGCATGTCAATGATTTATAAGCATCGAGAACTATCAAAGCTTATATGAACCATTGTTTTTGTTTTGTTTAAGCATTCTGGTGCATTTTAGTTATTTAAATGCACCAGGTTATTTTGATAGTTTGTATCCACCGGTGCGTTTAACAATGGAATGCACCAGTGAGTTCTTATAAATGGATAGGACTGGTAAAATTTTAAAATATCAAAAATTGCTCAGTGCATATGATGTAACATATCACATTAGTTTGTTTATTTTGTGTGTAAGCACTGGTGCATAAAATCTAAAAGCAAGCACAGGTGCAGCGTTGAAATTTGGTTCTTTCTTATGCTTGTTTTGTTTGAGTGCACCGGTGCATATGTTTACATTGTACAACACCGGTGTGTTGTGTTAATACACGCACCAGTGTGCATAATTTTAAAAAATGCACTACTAAACGAACATCTACTAAAACATATAGCCGTCGAGTTTTTTTAGTTATAAAATATATCTATAATAACCTCTGTTAAAACTTCTGCTACCATTAGTGGAGGTTGTAGAGGACGTTTTTTGACAATTTTTTCCAATCTTGTAACACTAAAACCCTCCTCTATGACCTCCGCTGCAGGGTATTTTCCTTGTAGTAATAATGGCCATTTATTTGGTCAACAACTGAGAGAGCCCCTCTAGTTTAGAAGCCAATATCTAGCTAGGAGCAACTTTGTTGATGGAAGATCCATTAAGAAGTATGGTGAGGATTTGGATCATTAATTTGGAGTCACCTTCCACAATGAGTTTTTATAACCCTCTTGAACTAAAATTTAGATATCTTGAGCCATTGCATAGAGATACACAAATTATTACTATCAATCCTAGGAGACTTGTAAAGATGCAAAGAATATTCCCTAAGTTAGGTTGGAAACCATTACTATAGCCCACGGGCTCTAGGTTTAGTTTTCTCTCCACATCAAAGTTGAGCTTGATAAAACCAGGGTATGGAGGAGACCAAGGAGTAGGAATCATCGAGGGTCGTATGAAAAAAAAGGGAGAGAGAGTAGTCAAAAGGGGTGAAAGGCCCTAGGACTGAAGGATGAGATTGTCCTTAGATTTGCCTTGCCAATTATATACTTGCATGGCATGAAGAGAATAGATTTATGAATGTCAGAGATGATATTTTCCAAACTTGAGAACACTAAAGGGAGGATTCATTGAATATTCTTTTAGTCTATTCCTTCCATGTTTCCCACATAAGGAATCTTAGGAATAGCTTCCAAATGGGGTTTACAATATTATTGTGACAAATATGAGTTCTCCAACTAGCAATGATTTATTTAATATTGATTTTGTTATGATCCCGTTGTCTGAAAATGATAGCTCCCTTGTCCCAAAGAGAATTAATGAAGCCACGAGAGTTGAAGATATGCTTAATATCTTCAGAGAAGTTTCCATAGAGAACACACTTGGAGGGACCCACAAAACCATGTTTGATGAGACGGTCCTAGGTGAGAATCTTTCCCCAAGCCACCAGCTAGAGAAAAGTTGATACTTTTGGCCACAAATTCTAGGTCCATATATGTTTCCATGTTTTTTCACCTATATCATTACTGTGATTGGAAAAAATGGAATAAGCTTATTTGTTGTTGAAAATCACTTCATTCTGATAGTTCCAGCGAAGAATATCCTACCCATTATGAATATAGATTCTTCAGGCTTGAATGTCCCTCTAGAATTTGTGCTAGGGGAAACTTGGGAGGGGGTTAGGAAAAAGGCATTTGTCCACCCAAGTGATCCATTGACTTCTATTCTCTAGAGGATTCCAAAAATGGGATACCAATGTGCCATTAGTGTTGTTAGTAGCTGATGCAGGAGCATCAACTAAGTTCTATTATTTTATGAATAAGCATCTAGTGTTAAATTGTTTTTTCTACTGCCATGTAATAGTTACTAGAAGTCTAGATTAGTTTTGATTAAATGTAATTGTTTAGGATAGACTTGGTTTGGTTGTAATAATGGAAATTTTCCACTGATTCCCTCATATCTTGCAATAGGTTACTCAAGGGTAGTGTTGTTATCTATTTGCTTTCTTTAGGAGTCTCAATCCTGCTTATCCGGATCTGACAGGTTTATGGACTCTTATTTAGTCCCTGAATGTAATTGATTGAATGTTGTTGATGAAATGAAGAACAGGGTACCTGAACATTGCAATTTAATTGTGTATTATTTTCCTTCTTTCAATAACCAGAATCTCGTGTTAAACCTGTGCGGATGAGTGGTTAGAGTGTCAATTTCCATAAGTGTTCAATGATCTAAGGCGTATTAAATCCACTCAAACGAAACCGGTGTGAAATTGATCGCTGCACTGATCGACTTACGAATTTGCAGTTTGATTCTGCAGGAGTGAAGATTGAACGGTATAGATCAAAAGAGAGAGGGAGATCAACGGACCAAGACGATTTCCGCAAGTTTAAGGTGCAAGCTTGTTAGAGCTACGAGAGATAGACTTCTGTGATTTCTAATTGAACGATTCCGCAATTGATCATAGATCAACAGATAGGAGAATCCCTGCAAAGATCAATGGTTCTGACAAATCTAACAATCCCTAGTGGTTGCGGAAGGATTTTTGAAAATACACCCACAATTGCGGAAATACGACATCCCCACAACTGCGGAAGGAAGCAGATCCGCAACTACGGAAGGAGTCCTGCAGAAAGTTATTTGCAGAAGGAAGGTGTGCCCGCAAATTGCAGAAAGGTGATTGTAGGAGGACTATTGCGGAAGGGAAAATGAAGAAGATATTTTCGGAAGGAAAATTTGTTTGACGCTCCACAATCGAGCGAACCTGCAACTCCTAAATTTCTGTGAAACCCTTCAAGGACTGTTGCAGATGAACGATTTAACTGTTTTTTCCAAATTTAGAGGTTCTTCTATACTTGGAACCTAATTCTTCCTGGGATTTGCGGATTGGATTGGGTTTTCCTATCCTCTTCTGCATCAATTGGTATCATAGCTCGTTTATAACAAGGATAAAGATTCCACCAAGATGAGGCCAAGTGCATGGAGTTCCATTTGGAGGTGGTAGAGGAAGACAAGATACAGATGAAGATGTAGACACGCAAAGAGAATTAAGATCACTCCAAGCTAGAATGGAAGCCATGGAGAGAATAAATCTCAGGCCTGTAGATGTCAGTGATGAAGAAGAATCTTCTAAAGAGGAACCAGAGGAGGTTGATGAAGAAGTGAAGGTATTGAGGATGCTGGTAAAGGTTGGTAGTAGGCCTAAAGTGGAAGTCCCCATGTATGAAGGTAACCTAAATGTTGAAGAGATCATGGACTGGATAAATGCTTTGGAAAAGTACTTTGACTTTGAAGAAGTTGAAGACCAAAATAAGATGAAGTATGGAGAAACCAAAGTGAAAGGACATGCAACCATTTGGTGGGATGAACTACAGATCTACAAAGAAAGAAAAGCTAAGTCCAAAATCAAAAGTTGGGATAAAATGTTGGGTAAAATTAAAATTCAATTTATGCCTACGGATTATCAGTTAACTCTCATTAGGTAGCTGCAAAATCTTAGACAAAAAGGTATGAGTGTTAAAAAATACACAGAAGAATTCTTTAGGCTGAGTATTAGAGATAGATAGACAAAAGGAGACATGGAGAGAGTGGTCAGGTCTCTAAATGGACTGAGGTATGACATACAAGATGAAATAAGCTTATTGAATTTCATGACTATTGAACATGCTTATCAGGCATCCATTAAGGTGGAAGAGAAGTTACTAAGAAAACAAAACCAAAATAATAGAGGAATTAGTATAGAAAGAGGGAAGGGATCCTCAAACAGAGGAGAAAGATTTCATACTTCTAGGAATGAAGGAGAAGGTTCCAGCAGCCAATCACCCCAAACAAGAGGATTTAGGGGAGGAATATTTGGTGCTAGAGGAATAGGCAGAGGTAGATAAGTGAAATGTTATGCATGTGGTGAGATGGGACACATGTCTTGGGAGTTCCCGAGGAACAAACCAGTAGCTCAGAGGAATTAAAACATTGTTGAAGCTAGAGAGGATCCCAATGAGAGACCATATATGGGAAATCCTCCTGAGGAATGAGAATCTCTTATTATGAAGATATTTTTGGTGAAAATAAAGAAAGAAGTGCATGAACCAGCATAGAGGAAGAGTCTATTTAGGACTAAGTGACAGTCAAAAGAGCAGTGTTGCAAGGTGATCATTGAAAGTGGTAGTACAGACAATTTGGTCTCCACTGAGATGGTAGAGAAGTTGGGATTGAAGAGGATGAAACATCCCATTCCTTATAAAGTGTCATGGTTGCAAAAAGGACATCAACTCTTGGTGAATGAGAAGTGCAAGGTGGAGTTACAAATTGGTAACTACAAAGATGTGGTATTATGTGATGTGATGCCTATGGATGTGTGCTATATACTCTTAGGAAGGCCATGGAAATATGACAGAAAGGATGTTCATGATGGAAGAATAAACACTTATTATCTAAAAAAAGATGGGAAGGAGCATGTGCTTCTACCTTTGAAGGATGAAACAATTCAAGAAGTTGCAGTACCTAGTATTTTTCTGATGACTGGGAAAGAGCTTGTAATATCCCGATTTTGACGTCGTTGCATTAAAATGTAAATGATGTAATATTGTTATAAAATCGTGGTGAAGAGCTCAAGGACAAGGCCCCTCCATCGATTTAGTGATGCATATGGTTTACGTGCTAGCTAGGTATAATGGAATTGCAAATATTATGTAATTACACATTTTAATGAAATACCCACAACTAGCTATGCAATGCAACAAGAGATGGGGGCATGATTTTACAAGGAATTGGGAGGGAAATATTCAAACCCTTGAGCCAATCAAGTCAAGCCAAGTGTCAATGAAAGAACCCATGAACCTTCAACTAACCATGTTGACTTTTGTACCCAATCATTCATTTATCCCAAGAGTTGGTTGAGGTAGTTAATGCCTTGGGGAATGGAGAGGTATGGTTGTCCAAATTCGAGTATGGGCAAGCCACCATTCATAGAAATTCTTGTTTGACTTCTTGGGAAAGAAAAGAAACATGGAATTGATCCCCAAGCCATTCTTCACCCACCATTTTTTCTCTCTCATGCGTTTGGAGCTACATAGGTGTTTTCTTCTACGTTTTTCCTGTGTTTTCCTTGTTTTCTAGGTGGGAAGAGGGCGTTTTTGGTGTTGCAGAGGTGCTAAGAGGAAGGGAGATTGATTTGGGGTTTCATTGAGGCCATTTTGTCCATTGGAATGCTCATAACCTATGGGTGAAATCGATTTTTATTCCTGTTGTTGAATTCCCCTTTCCACAGTTTGTTTTTGGTGTGCCCACGATTTGGGGAAATCCCATGGCCATCTTGTTTGTAAATCCCATTGTTAAAAATGTGTATCCATGCCCAATGATTGTGCTTGTTGTGTGTAGATAGAGTATGGTGGGGTATGGGTTATGGGTATCCATTACATTTTGGCTTGAGATTGAGTGCAAGCATCCATAAATGAAGAGGGTCCAGATTTATCCTAATAAACGTAGTTGCGGATTGGCTTGACTTAGACGTGATGTTTGCTTGGTATTGTTAGGATATTTAGACACTTAGGAGTTAGTTAAGATCAACTTGTGTAATATATCCGTTAGGGATAGTGTGTTTCTTTAGTATGCATTAGTATGCATTTGTAAATACTTAATCCTATGGTCACGATATGTTCCCGACATAGAGTGATCCGACGGCTCAACTTCTCTTAGATCAAACCTAACCTTGATCCGTGGCTTAACACCTGATTGGTCCATGATCTCTATTTAAAGAGCATGGAGGGTCATTGTTTAGTTGATCGATTATGAAAAGATCATTTGTAACTTTCTTTCTTTGCATAATAAATTGTCCCGAAGAAGCTATTTGGCTGGGGCCGTGGAGTGTTTCCCTCAAGAGGGTTTAAACCACGTCAAAACATCGGTGTGTTGATCTGTGATCTGTTTGTGTGAAGTGGTTTCTCTTGGTGTTTGGTCCTTTAGTAGTACCCTGTGTACCCGAACATGGTATCAGAGCTTTTATGAAGTGCCGCTTCCAGTTATGATCTAGATCTTGAACTACTGTTGCCGAAACTCGAAAGGGTTTCTAGTTTTAGTATTTCTATGCATTTCTAGGCTGTGGGAGGTGTTCCATTGCGTCCGGAGTGTCGTTTCCATTGGGAAATAGTTTTTGTTTGATCGAAAACGGCTCCCGGTTGCTCCAGAAACGCGTATTTCATTAGATCTGAAGGTATAATGTTACAGTGACGCATTTTTTTTTATTTCGTTTTTTAAAAAGAAAAAATCTCATATTTAATCTTTTTTTACGGTTAGATTTTTTTTGGGTTCGGATTGTTGCTTTCTCATCTGCGTATGCTCTTTGCCGTGCACCTTGAGCGATCTCGGCAAATCAGAAACAAAAAGGGAAAGGGTTTTTCTCGGTTGCGTATGCTTTTTGCCATGCACCTTGCGCGATCTCGGCAAATCAGAAACAGAGAGAAAACGTAGACTTTCTGAGCAAGCTAACAAGATCTAACTCCACAAGTGTGGAAATTTTTTTTTGTTTCGATTTGTGGTTTGTTTTGCAGGAAAAAGGGCAAGCACGTAAACCAAGCAAGAAGAGTAAAAATAAAAATAAAAACAAAAACCCCCTTTCTCATTCCCATATTTTACATACATTTTAATCTAGCTCACTTGGTTCAAAGTTGCTTTATTCCTTAATAGGTCTTGAGTTCAAGTCTTAGAAAGTTACTTTTAAAAGAAAAAGTGCATGCAATTTCTAATTTCAAGTTACTTTATTATAAAAGTGCATCTCACTTAAATAATAGAAAATAAAAATACAAGTGAGTCACTTAAGTTTTTTTTATTATTGCACTATTTAAAAGTAATATCATTGTAAAAGTGAAATCACTTATTTTACAAAAGTGGTTCACTTAAAGCAACTTTCTTGTAAAGTGATTGTCAAAAGGTTCATCTTGGGAAGAGGGGGGTTCTTTTTTTTTGCTGGACATTCTCTAGCTGCCATGTCACTATTGGGGACATCTTCAACAGTTTCTTTGTTCAAGCAGAACTTCATCATACAGAGTCAGTTTTCAGTGCCGTTTTTTTTTAAACCGCCTATTTTTACAAGCTTTTCACATCCAGACTATTGGTTTCTGCTTTTACAGCCATTAATTTACAAATATGGCCGCCCATTGTGATATTCTACTTAATAGTTCCAACTATTTCTCATGGAAATCTCGTATGGAGGATGTTCTACGAAGTAGGGGACTTTTCAGAATTACCACAGGGAAAGAAAAAGAACCCACTGATGATGATAAGAAAATAAAATGGGCAAATAGATGTGATGAAGCTCGTGGATTGATTGGGATGTCAATCTCTACTGATTTGCGATTCCACATATCTGGAATTGATGAACCTAATGCTGCTTGGGACAAGTTGGAATCTGTGTTTGGTAAACACAATGAAATTCGAGGTCAACAACTCGAAAATGAGTTGATTTCTTTAAATCCAAGTGACTTTTTATGCATTCAAGATTATTTATCTAAGTACAAAACTCTTAAACTCTTATGTGCAGAATGTAAGATTGAGAGGGAAGACAAACAATGCATTTATCATATTCTTTCCAAACTTGGACCTGCATATTCTGTTTTTGTATCTACATTTTACTCCATGAAAGCACCCTTGAATGCAGCTAGCTATCAAGAGCCTAGTATTGAATCCTTTTGTGATTCCTTGATTAGGGAACAAGATAAACTCATTCATCTTGGAATAATCAACCATGCAGATACATATGGGAAAGCCTTATTGTCCCAACAGAAAGAAAAGTCCAAGCCTCCCAAGAAACAAAATTTTCGCAATAATAAGTCAAACAAGGGTCCAAAACCCTCTCAGTCAACTCCTTCTTTAAAAAATGACAAAGGATCCAAGCCAAAAGGAAAGAAGACTGAGCGTCATTGCAACTATTGCGGGAAAGATAATCATGATGAATCTAAGTGTTTCAAGAAGATGGCAGCCTTGGAAGCAGCAATGAAGAAGCACCACATCAGCCTAGATTCGCCTTCAGAATCTGCCTCTCATAAACATGCACTTTGTGCTTCTGGTTATTCTTATAATGCATCTTCTTCTTCTACTTCAAATGAATGGCTCATTGATTCTGGAGCATCTTATCATATGGCTAAGGATCAAGCCATCTTTTCTACTATGCATGAATGTAACACCAAACAAATATTTCTTGGTGATGATAGATCTCTAAGTGTTGTAGGAGCTGGAATAGTTCCAGTAGATAATGGTCATTTTAGTGATGTACTATGTGTTCCAAGAATTTCCTGCAATTTGTTATCAGTCTATCAGATCACTCATTCTGGTGAAGGTAAAACTGTGACCTTTACACCTCACCAAGTTGTAATCAAGAATTTTAAAGATCCTCAACAGGTCCTAGCTACCGGAATTGTTGATGATATTACCAGGTTGTACAAGTTTAACAACTTTGGGTCATCACCTTTCCCTTCAGTTTTTGTTGCTCATAGTGATAACTTGAGCAAACTTTGGCATGAGCGATTTGGTCACTTAAATTATCGCTCATTGCAACAACTATGTAAAGAAAATATGGTGACATGTCTTCCGATGGTATCTTGCAGAAATGGTGTTTGCTCCGGTTGTGTACTCGGAAAACATCATCGGGACAGTTTTGACAAACATGCCTCTTGGCACGCCTCAGTTCCCTTAGAGCTTGTGCATAGTGACTTGCGTGGTCCTCTTCCATCTGCTTCCTTTTCTGGTTTCAAATATTTCTTAACTTTCATTGATGATTACACCAGATGCACTTGGGTTTATTTCCTAAAACTTAAGAGCGAAGTATTTAACATGTTCTTGGCCTACAAGGCCTTTGTTGAAAAACAATCTGGTCATCAAATTATTAAGTTAATATCTGACAATGGAGGAGAATATGTTAACAAACAGTTCACTACTTTCTGCACTGAACAAGGCATCCAACAACAACACACCGTTCCATATACACCACAACAAAATGGTGTAGCTGAGCGGAAGAACCACACTTTAAAAGAAATGGCTAATTGTATGATCCAATCTAAGGGACTAAGTCTTCAATTTTGGGCTGAAGCCATTAATTGTGCAAATTACATAGTTAATCGCACCCCCACTAAAGCATTACAAGGTATAACACCAGAAGAAGCATGGAGTAACTAAACCTGATGTAAGTCACTTCCGTGTGTTTGGTAGTGAAGCATGGGCTCACATTCCGGATGAAAAACGGAAAGCATTGCAGCCTAAAAGTGAAAAGTGCATATTTGTTGGATATTTTGAAGATGTAAAAGGTTATAGAATTCTTCAACCACATTCTCATGATATAATCATTAGCAGAGATGTTAAATTTGATGAAAATATCTTGGCCTGCGAGCCTAACTCGGCAATTGTGCCATCTTTGGCCTGCGAGCCTGATTCGGCGTTTGTGCCTTCTTCTTCTTCTTCCAACTTCCTTGACAGGTTTCCAACTCCAGTTTCTGATGGTGACAGTGAGGATGAAAATCCACCTCCATCTGCTCATGTTCCTCCAGTTGCACCAGCACAAGTGCTTCCTCGATGGGTCCGTTCAACATGTGAAGCAGCTGGTGATCTTGCCGATGATCCTAGAGATCAACGTCGAACACGTTCTCAATTTCAACGAGCCTCTTCTCTTTTGGCTCAAGTTTTCGAGAATCATGATCCAGAAACTTTTGCAGAAGCTTCAGGGAATCCAGATTGGGATGCAGCCATGGATGAAGAATATCGTTTTTTAATGGCGAACGATACTTGGGATCTTGTACCTCTTCCAAAAGGAAGAAAACTTGTCAGATGTAAATGGGTCTACAGAACTAAGTATGCATCAGATGGAAGTGTTGAAAGACTTAAGGCAAGGTTAGTTGCCAAATGATTTTCCCAAGTTGAAGGGCTTGACTACAATGAAACCTTTGCTCCCGTCGCAAAAATGAACTCCATCCGCCTTGTTCTTTCCCTTGCAGCCTTACACAACGGGGAAGTCCATCAAATGGATGTCAAGTCTGCCTTCTTACATGGTGATTTATAGGAGAAAATTTACATGGAACAACCTCCTGGCTATGTTCAAAATAACTCTAGCCTTGTCTTCCGCCTTAAGAAATCCTTATATGGCCTTAAGCAAGCTCCTAGAGCTTGGTATGCCAAAATGGATAACTTTCTCCTTGACACTGATTTTTCTAGATGCCATTCTGACTCCAACGTCTATACCAAGAAAGTAGGAAGCCATCTCATCATACTTGTTCTATATGTTGATGACCTTATTCTTACTGGTAGTGACCCTAAGCTTATAACCCATGTGAAATCCAGTCTTAAACAAAATTTTGAAATGTCAGACTTAGAACATTTGCATTATTTTCTTGGTCTCCAAGTCCTACAAACCAAAGAAGGAATCTTTCTTTCTCAGTCTAAGTATGCTTGTGACCTTCTTCGTCGCTTTCACATGGAAGATTGTACACCAGCCCCTTCTCCCTTCCAGTCTGGAGTCAAACTTTCAGCCACTTGTACTTCACCTGAAGTCGATGCCACCTTGTATTGTCATCTTGTTAGTAGTCTCTTATACTTGACTCCTTCCCATCCTGACCTTTCCTTTGCCATTGGTCGTGTTGCCCGTTATATGCTGACACCTCATGAAAGTCACTGGAAAGCAGCTAAAAGAATACTTCGATATATTCGAGGTACAGTTCAATTTGGGATTCATTACAGTACAGGGGGGAAACCTTTGTTGGTTGGTTTCACTGATTCAGATTGGGTCGACGATCCTGATGATCGAAAGTCTACTGCAGGTTATGTTTTCAGTCTGGGATCTGGACCTATTACTTGGGCTTGTAAGAAACAACAAGCTCTTGCTCTTTCTTTAGCAGAGGCAGAATATCGTGCAGCAGTTAATGCCAGTCAGAAGCTTTATGGCTTCGACAGATCCTTTCAGAGTTTGGATTCGAGTAGCAGCAACCTACTCCACTTTGGTGCGATAATCAAAGTGCCATCAAGCTTTCCAAAGATCCAGTTCTCCATCAACATAGCAAACACATTGAGCTACATATGCACTTCATCAGAAATCTTGTTCATGATCGTGTTCTTGAAGTGCTCTTTTGCCCTACAGATGATCAAGTTGCAGACATCTTCACCAAGTCTCTTACAGAAGTGAAGTTTTCTAAACTTCGATCTATGTTAGGAGTTCAGGAACTTGTCATTAAGGGGGGATAGGCTCTAATGCCTCCTTCCTTCTCCTAATAGTGTCACTTTTGTAAATCCTTCAATCTTATCCCAAGTTGTTCTTAAGGGGGGATGTTAGGATATTTAGACACTTAGGAGTTAGTTAAGATCAACTTGTGTAATATATCCGTTAGGGATAGTGTGTTTCTTTAGTATGCATTAGTATGCATTTGTAAATACTTAATCCGACGGTCACGATATGTTCCCGACATAGAGTGATCCGACGGCTCAACTTCTCTTAGATCAAACCTAACCTTGATCCATGGCTTAACACCCGATTGGTCCATGATCTCTATTTAAAGAGCATGGAGGGTCATTGTTTAGTTGATCGATTATGAGAAGCTCATTTGTAACTTTCTTTCTTTGCATAATAAATTGTCACGTAGAAGCTATTTGGCCGAGGCCGTGGAGTGTTTCCCTCAAGAGGGTTTAAACCACGTCAAAACATCGGTGTGTTGATCTGTGATCTGTTTGTGTGAAGTGGTTGCTCTTGGTGTTCGGTCCTTTGGTAGTACCCTGTGTACCCGAACAGGTATGTCCTGATATTGAGAGTCCCCTTTTACTTGTAGAAATCATGCCCATCTCGGGGGTGGTATCTGAGTGCTGAAAGAATATAGGATGGGAAGAGACCTATGGTTGGGTGGAATGTTGCAGTGACATAGCTAGTTGCTTGGGACAATTTCACAATGAAGATAAGTATTTTTCTATCTATGTGTTTTACTTCTGCAATGTTTCAATTGCTTGATGATTGTTATTGATATGTTGAATGCATATGAAATGTGTGTGGATGATGTTTTATTCCACTGTGCAAGTTTGCTTTGATTTGCATCTGCACACATATGCATTTTATTTGTAATGCCATGAACTTGTTCATGATGAATGGGGATAAGTTTTGTAAAAGCCCAGAATTTGGTATCATGTTCCCTTCCTTGCATTGGGTCGATGGGAGGGGACATGACAGAGCTACTGCAAGAAGTCAAGAAGGACGAGGAACTACATTTTTCCCTTATTGGAAAACCAGTAATTTTAACAACCACCAACTTAGATGATTTACCTATTGAAGTTAGAATTTTGCTTGATGATTATTCTGATATTATTGTGCATGAGTTACCAAATGCTTTACCTCCTGTGAGAAGTATTAGTCATCACATTGACTTAATACCTGGTGCAAGCTTACCAAATAAGGAAGCCTATAGATTGACACCTCAAGAGAATGAAGAAATTAAACATCAGGTACAGGAGTTACTGGATAAAGGTTTGGTGAAGCTTTTTTAACACCTCATCAATAGGCAAACGAATCCCCATTCTTCTTTATAACAAGCACAAAATTAGCAATCCATTCTAAGTACCTGATAGGGATGCAGGGTTTAAGTAAAGTATCTTAGGAAAATAGGCCATGAAAGAAATTTTGAGTCCCTGTGCAGTGCTTATAGTGCTGAGCCCGAAGAAAGATGGTGCATGGCGTATGTGTATTGAATCCCAAGCAATCAATAAGATCACTATCAGGTATAGATTTACCTTACCTCATATTGATGAATTGATGGATTGTTTCAGTGGGCCCAAGTATTTTTCAAAGATAGATTTGAAGAGTGGTTATCATCATATAAGAATTAGAGAAGGGGATGAATGGAAAACTGCATTCAAGACCAATAATGGATTGTATGAATGGTTAGTAATTCCTTTTAGGATTACTAATGCACCTAATACTTTTATGAGATTAATGAATGAAGTTTTGAAGGAATACATTGGGAAGTTTGTGATTATGTACCTATATGATATTCTGATCTTCAGTCAGAGTAAGGAAATACATCTAAGACATCTCAAATTAGTGGTGAGTACCCTACAGAAGGAGAAACTGTCGATCAATTTGAAAAAGTGTAGTTCCATGAAGAATGAGTTGATTTACTTGGGTTTTGTAGCCTCAGAAGAAGGGTTAAAAATGGATCCTGAAAAGATACAAGCAATTCTCAGTTGGCCAATTCTGAATAATCCTTTTGAGGTTAGAATTTTTCATGGTCTTTCATTTTTATATAGAAAATTCATCAGGAATTTTAGTCAAATTTATGCACCCATAATTGATATGAACCGTTACACCAAAACCCTAAGGTGTTAGTGAAGGCCTCCCACTAGGATATTAACATCCCACCACGCTCCACAGTCCAAACTCTGGGCTGGATATGTGCCCATACAATGGTGTCCCGTTTGATCCGTACGAGCCCTGGACGAACACTGCAATGTCAACGTTTCCACCCGCTCTGTGACTCGAACCTGGGTGGAGGCTTTGATACCAAATGATACAAACCGTTACACCAAAACCCCGAGGTGTTAGTGAAGGCCTCCCACTAGGATCTTAACAATAATAAACACCTTCAGGGAAAGTAGACAACATTTCAGGTGGACAGAAGCAACTGACAGAAATTTCAATTCATTGAAGAAGAAGATCACTGAGAAGCCTATTTTGGCTTTACCAAGTTTTGATAAAGTTTTTCAAGTGGAGACAGATGCCAGTGGGACAACAATTGGAGTTGTTCTATGCCAAGAACATAAACCAATAGCATATTTCAGTGAGAATTAAATGAATCCAAATATAAATATTCCTCATATGACAAAGAATTGTATGCTTTTTTGCAAGCTCTTAAGAAGTGGAGGCATTAATTGATGCCCAAAGAATTTATTTTATATTCAGATAATCATGCTTTTCAATTTATAAACAGTCAACCTAAATTGAATCAAAAACATGCTAAGTAGGTGGAATTTTTGCATAACTTTAATTTTGTGATCAAGCATACAAGTGGAAAATCTAATAAAGTAGTTGATGCCTTAAGCCTAGTGAATTTAATCCTACAAGAAATTAAGGTCAGTACTTTGGGATTTGAAAACTTGATTAATATGTATATAGAAGATGATGATTTCAAGGATATATATGCATCCTATGATAATCCAGTTTCCCATAACAAAATCTAATGGTTGGATTACATGCTACAAAAGGGACTGTTGTTCAAGAACAATAAATTTTGCATCCCTAAATGTTCTATGAGAGAAAATTTGATAAAGGAGAAGCATAGTGGAGGTTTGTCAGGTCACTTTGGACAGGACAAAACATTTGCTCAGGTAAGTACTTTTTATTTTTGGCTAGGCATACAACAGGATGTAAATAAGTTTGTTGAGACATGCAAGGTATGTCAACATGCCAAAGGAAGGAGCCAAAACACTGGACTGTATCAACCCCTACCTATTCCAACTAGGCCTTGGGATTCCATCAGTATGGATTTTGTTCTGGGATTGCCTAGAACTCAGAGGGGTAATGATTCTATTTATGTTGTAGTGGACCGATTTTAAAAAATGGCCCATTTCATTGTGATGCACCTGCAACAATTAATTAATAAGAATATGCGAAATAGCAGAAATGACAGAACTCAGAATCAATTTTATATTGATCACGGGCCACTTCGAGGGGGAAACCTCCTTTGAGCAAGCTCAATACAATTAACTTCACGGTGCCTTCAATGGCCTCAACACACACTTATATACTAAGTCTATGCCCAATACTATGAGTCAAAACCATGGGACATATAATACTACGGGACGACTTACAAAGCATATGCGTCCAATACTATGGGTCAATACTATGGACTAATATAAACTATGGATCAACAAATACTATGGGACGACTTACAAAGCATATGCGTCCAACAACAATATACTAACATAGTAAAGAGAAGGGTTGACATAGGTTCCTAACATCCCCTCTCCCTTAGAAAAAGCTTTGTCCTCAAAGCTTTGGTTGGAGAAATTGCTGCAGAATCTGAAGGAGTGGTTCCCCGGTAGCATCCTCGGGTTGCATTTCGGGCCACTGACACCTTTGGAGTGTCAAGGAGGATTGCTTGGAAGGTTCTAGATGAAGAAGAACCCTATCAGCTGTGTGGAAATTGCACCTAGAATGGTGCTGATCGGCTTGTTGTTTCAGGCGAATTCTGGCCATGTGAAGATTGTCCTGCAGAATGAGAAGAATCTGATCGCGGTTTCGAAGAACCGAGTCAATTTCCTGAACTGGGGAGCTGCTAAGGGTGTATGGAAGAAGAAATGGCGGTGTTTTTCCATAGACTGCTTCATATGGTGTCCTTTGAGATTTGGTATTGTACCACCAGAGCGCTGCTAGGAAATCCATAGAAATAGTTGGCCAAAGCTGTGTAGGGATGGGAAAGGGTTTGAGCAATCCCGAAAGGAGTGTCATTTCACCCTTGTTGACTTGGAAAGTATCATCGTTAGCCACCATCTGTAGAATTTTCATTTTTAGTCCCTGCCAAAAGAAGTTACATTGTTCCCGGTCACACATTTTGCAAAACCCAAAGTGCCTTGTTGATGAAGAAGCATGGAGTTCATAGAAGAGATAGCCCTGTTGAACATATTGCAACCAATTTGGAACAAGCAGAGAAAGAGCTGTAAGAGAAACTGGGTCATCAATTGTGCGAGAAGGAGCATCTTCCACCATATTGTCCTTACCCTTCTTGTAAGTGATCACATAGGGATAACCCAAGAGTTGGATAACCCATTTCAGGTGTGTTGGGGAGGAGACCCATTGTTCCAGAAAATTTTCCAGACTCTGGAGATCAGTCTTGATGTAGAAATAATTCCCTAATAGGTATGGCTGCCACTTCTGTACTGCATGAAAAATAGCCATCATTTCCTGTTGAGAGGTAGATGTGGCTAAATTCTTACCGGAAAGGTCTCTTGAAGGCAGCAAGCGCATTGGTTCAGCAAAGAGACCTGTATATCTATCCAAGGAAGTAGTGGAGACTGTTGATGGGTGCATCTGAATGGAATTGAGCTGAGCGATGACACCATGTGAATTCTTCTTAAGGATTTTTTCCAGGTGATGTGAACTGATGATGCAGAGAGACCCTGGTTGTAAGCCCATAAATTTGTGTTGTGCCCCATTGACTTTAAACTGCATCCAAAGTTCAACAAAATCCCATAAGATGGGGCCAAGTGTGAGTAACCATTGAACGCCCAAAACCACATCACATCCGCCTAAGGACAAGGCAAACATGTCAGAGCGTAGGTTATAATCTTCCATAGAGATACGCACATTGTGAAACTTCCCCTTGCAAGGTAAGGTGCCCCCATTGGCAACCATGACTTCAAAGTTGGAGCAAGGATGGACAAAACAATCAGCCTGTTTGGCAATCCGAGGGTCAATGAAGTTATGAGTGCTATCAGAATCAATGAGTATGGTAAGAGGGAGCTTCTTGAAGTATCCCTTGACCCGCATTGTTTGTGGGGTGGTGACGTCGGTTACAGCACGGAGAGAGATCTTGGGTGGGTCGTCCTCAGATGGGGTGTCAACAGGAGGGTGTTGAATGTCAACCTGATCATCTACTATATATGTAGCTTCTTCACCAAGTTCTAAGGCAGGCGGAGAATCCACATCCAAGAGATAGAGCTTTTGTTGAACACATCTATGTCCCCGAGTGAATTTCTCATCATAATTATAGCAAAGCCCTTTTTCTTGGCGTGCCTGCATTTCTATTTCAGACAAATGCTTGATACGATTTGGTTGAGGAGCAGGCGTGATGGGAGGTCGTTGGGAACCCATATTTCTAAAGGGAACAAAGGTGGGTTTGGAGTGTTGTTGAGCTGCAATCTTGTCCTCGTCCAACTTAGCCAACCCTAGGACTTCCATCATTGTGTTGGGACAAAACATTTTGACCTCGGAGCGGATTTCATCCTTGAGACCACTGATAAAACAACTCCTGTAGAATTCATCAGACAATCCTTCTGTGTGATTGGCCAATTTCTCAAATTCTGTTTGATACTCTCTCACTGTGCCAATTTGGTGAAGTTTAGTGAGTGCTCCTGTGAAATCATCAAAAGCACTAGGACCAAATCGTGGCAAAATGAGTTGGCAAAAATCTGTCCAGTTTGGCTCGGGATGAGCTTTGATGTACCAACGGTACCATTGAAGGGCTTCCTGTTCCAAATGAAAAGATGCAAGTGGAACTTTTTGGGCATCAGAAGTATTATGCAGACTGAAATATTGTTTTGCTCGATATATCTATCCAGTCGAATCAGTACCATTGAAGCGAGGAAAATCAAGCTTCAGCGCACGAAAATTGCTGGAAGAAGAGAACCCGGTGCCTGCAAAAGATTCTGGCTGTCTGGTATTGTTCATGGTTGAATGCTGAAGATGGAGGCTGAGAAATTTTTCATCCAGATCATGGAGTTTGGTTTGGATGGTTGCAAGTTCTTCCTCCATGGTGTGTGCTCCTGCACAGGTGACAACCATAACCAGGTTTTTTTTTTTGTTTGGTGGAATGGGTAGAAAAACACAAACATAAGCTAATTTAGTAAAGGGAAATTTGGATTGGGGAAACAATCTGATGGGTAATTGGGGTTTGACTAGATTTTGGACACTGTTGAAAGGACAAGAAAGCAAAAGGGGGATTTCAGAAGCGGGGTGATAGAATGAGAAAATTTGGCAGAGAGGGACAAAGAAGCAAAATTCAGAAAGGAACTCTGTGGTAAACTTTGAAGGTGATTGGGTGCAATCTGAGGAAGTTATGGCAAACCCTAAAAATAGACAAATGTGGGATTTTGGGATTTGGGAAGGGGAATTGGGGATAGGGTCCTTAGGAATGAAAGATGTAGAATGGGATGACAGGGGTTCCCCGAAAATTTCAAGGGAAACAGAGTGAAAACAAGAGAGATATGGAGAAAAAACTCCTTTTTTTATTTTTTTTTATTCAGAAATGGATCGGCAACAACAGTGCAATGGCACGGAAGGGATCGAAAACAAATGGATCTGAAATGGCGACTGGATCTGGAATGACTTTCAGAATAGATCTGAAACGGTTGGATCTGGAGCGGAAGTGGTCGACAATAGTTCAACTGGAAATAGATATGGACCCCAGGTATGTACGACTTCCTAACAGTTCAAGTGTTTCACTCGGCCACCAATGCTATCTGACGGCTTGCATATTGGGGCAGTACCCCTCACTCCACGGCTCAGGTAAAATAGATAACTGCTTTGCCACAAACGACAGCTCTTGATTTACCTCACAGGTGGGAACTAGTCAATCAAGTAGGGGTCGTTGCCCTTTTCGCTAGCAGGTCCTCTCAATGGGCCAGCTACTTTGGGGTTCCTGTGGTACTCCTCACAATGAGTTTTAGGGCTTTTGCCCAAGTACTTCCCACAGTTAAGCGGATAGGGATTATTCCCAAATCTAAAGTTGCAACAGATGCGAGAAAAAAAAAATTGGCAGAAATTCTACCCAACGAGCCCAAGAAAGTGCTCTGATACCAGATGTGATGCACCTGCAACAATTAATTAATAAGAATATGCGAAATAGCAGAAATGACAGAACTCAGAATCACTTTTATATTGATCACGGGCCACTTCGAGGGGGCAACCTCCTTTGAGCAAGCTCAATACAATTAACTTCACGGTGCCTTCAATGACCTCAACACACACTTATATACTAAGTCTATGCCCAATACTATGAGTCAAAACCATGGGACATATAATACTACGGAACGACTTACAAAGCATATGCGTCCAATACTATGGGTCAATATTATGGGCTAATATAAACTACGGATCAACAAATACTACGGGACGACTTACAAAGCATATGCGTCCAACAACAATATACTAACATAGTAAAGAGAAGGGTTGACATAGGTTCTTAACATTCATTGCTTGTAAAAAGACCAATGTTGCAACAAATATTGCTAATTTGTTTTTCTCGGAAGTTGTTAAGTTGCATGGTCTGCCTTTGAGCATTGTATTAGATAGAGACACTAAATTCACTGGTCATTTTTGGAGAACCTTATGGAAGAAATTGGGAACCAATATTAGTTTTATCTCTGCTTATCACCTTAGACTGATGGCCAAACTAAAGTGGTAAATAGAAGCTTGGGGGATATATTGAGAATTATTGTTTATGCAAATCCAAAAGCAGTGGGATTTAGCTCTTGATCAAGCTGAGTTTTCTTATAATGATTCACCCAACATAAGTACATGTATGATCCCATTTCAAATTGTGTATGGGATGCATCCAAGAGGGGTGTATGAACTAAAAAATATGGGAAAATTGGAAATGAGAAGTGAAGATGGTGAAGACTTTTCCTATAGTATGCAGGAGCTACAGGAAAAATTCAAGAAGAAATTGCAGGAGAGTGCTAACAAATACAAACAAAGATCATATTTGAAGAGAAGGGAAGTTGATCTTCAGGTTGGAGATTTAGTAATGGCATATCTTAGGAAGGAAAGGTTTCCTAAAGGAACCTACAATAAGCTGAAACTCATGAAAATTGGGCCTTGTAAAATTCTAAGGAAGTTTTTTGCAAATGCTTATGAAATTGAACTTCCTTTTTACTTTGGAATTTCCCCAATTTTTAATGTTTCAGATTTGTATCCTTTTAAATATTCAGGTGTTCAGATAGAATAAACAATTCCAGGTAAGGATGGTCAAGTGGTAGATTGGAAAAAACATTTACCTCGGAAGGAGCAACCACAAATTGAAGCTATATTGGACAAGAAGATTCCAAAGAAAACCAGAAACAAGGATTACTTCCAGTACTTGGTCAAATGGAAAGGATATCCATTTGAAGATGCAATGTGGATGACAATAATGGATATTTTTAATTTCAATGTGGACCCTGAAGACTTATTGAAGAATTATTTTTCTCCCTTGGAATATGATGCAGGAGCATCAACCTATGTTCTATTTTTTTTGAATAAGCATCCAATGTTTTTTTTTTTTGCTGCCATGTAATAGTTTCTAGAAGTCTAGATTATTTTTTATTAAATTTAATTGGTTAGGATAGACTTTGTTTGGTTGTAATAATTTCAATTTGCCTCTGATGCCCTCGGATCTTGCAAGAGGTTGCTCAAGGGTAGGGTTGTTATCTATTTTCTTTCTTTATGATTTCGGATCCTGCTTATCCGGATCTGACAAGTTTATGGACTCTTATTTAGTCCCTAAAAGTAATTGATTGAATGTTATTGATGAAATGAAGAACAAGGTTCCTGAAATATGCAATTTAATTGTGTATTATTTTCCTTCTTTCAATAAACAAAATATCGTGTTAAACCTCTGTGGATGAGTGGTTAGAGTGTCAATTTCCAGAAGTGTTCAGAGACCGAAGGAGTATTAAATCCCTTCAGACAAAACCAGTGTGAAATCGCGTTACACTGATCGAATTATGAATTTTCAAGTTGATTCTGCAGAAGTGAAGACTGAACGATCTAGATCAAAAGAGAGAGGGAGATCAATGGCCCAAGACGATTTTCGCAAGGCTAAGGTGCAATATTGTTAGAGCTGCAGGATATAGACTTCTGTGATTTCTAATTGAACGATTCTGCAATTGATCATAGATCAACGGATAAGAGAAGCCCCGTAGAGATCAACGGTTCAGACAGATTCAAAAATCCCAAGTGGTTGCGGAAGCCACTTTGCGGAAGGATTTTGTGGGAATCAATTGCAGAAGAAGTTTTGAAAATACACCCGCAATTGCAGAAATATGACATCGCTGCAACTATGGAAGGAAGCAAATCCACAACTGTGGAACGAGTCCTTCAAAAAGCTATTTGCAGAAGCAAATTGCAGAAAGGTGATTGTGGGAGGACTATCGTGGAAGAGATTTGTGGAAGGAAAAGTTGTTTGATGCTCCGCAATCAAGCGAACCCGCAACTCCACAATTTCTATGAAACCCTTCAAGGACTGCTACGGATGAAGGATTTAGCTTCTTATTCCAAGCTTAGAGGTTCTGCTATACTTGGAACCTAATTCTTCTTGGGATTTGCGGATTGGATTGGGTTTTCCGATCCTCTTCTGCATCAATAATCAGCTAAAGAGATCTCTATAGGGGTAATTGATGAGTTTGGGATATAGTTGTTAGGTGTCTTCCCATAAAAGAGTCATCTACCCATTTTGGATTTACCAAAAAGTGTGTTGTTGAATCAGAGATATATTTTTCCAGGATGCATTCCAAATGAGTGACCCTAGGATGCTTTATTGGAACCGAATGAGCTCTCTATGGTTTGTAATAGGGGTGTTATTGACACAGCGACTGTCGATAGGGGTTCACTTCACAGTGATGTCGGAAAACATCAACCAACTCCCTTAAACACCGGCTTAGAAAGGTTTTATCATTTCCAACAACACTCGCAGAGCGAGTGAAGTCTCACCCGAGATGATCAAGGGGGCTGCAAGAACCATATTTCCACAGTAGGGGGAGGACATGCATCAAATATCACATTACAACTACAGAAATGTAATGTCCCTTGTTAGGAATTTTATTAAAATTGCAATTTTCCACTTTTTTCCTTGGTTCGACCTTTGACTAGTTTCAATCTCTAGGTTCCAAATTTGCCCCAAATCATCCCAAATCTTCTGAAAAGGTATATGAATGATATTAGAACATAAATATGTGTTTTATGGATTCCTTTTTACCTTTAAAACACTTTTGCAAATACTCTTTCAATTCTGGTCAATGTAGGTAACTTTACTAGTGATTTCCCTTTGACTAGTATTGGTCTCTAGGTCTCAAATTGACTCCAAATGCCTTCAAATCTTCAAGGAAGGTGTATGAATGATATTAGGAATTGAATATGATGTTCAGGGATAACATATGGCCACCAAAAGACCTCTGCAAACTCTCTTAATATTCTGGACCAAGTATGCAATTTTACTAGTAATTTGGGGTTCAAATCCCCCTAAGGTAAGTACTGAAAATGGCTTCCCAAATGCCTCCAAACCCACTCAAATTTAAGAAAAGAGGTATGTAATGTGTTAAGTATGTTATTAAGGTCTCATATGCACCATTAATGGTTTATTACAACTGTTCTCACCCTCTCCCATTCAACTGCAAAAATCACCAATTCGACCCTTGGGGAAATGGCACTATTTCTTCTCCCAATGCAATTAAACAGAGTAAAAATACTTCAAATGCTCAAGTACAGTACATGAAACTTGTAAAATACATACATGGAAGTCCATTAATCACAAATGCATCATAGAATCATCCATTCATTCGAAATCATCATCAATACATTGGTTCACAACAAGGTAGTGGGGAAATGGCATTGTTCTTCCATTAAAAATAAGATTTATACACTTCTACTTGGAATTTCGACCTGAAAATTTCTGGAGATGAAGAACAGAGTATTTACGTCATATAAAAAAATAAATGGGGCATTATAAGCTCCCCCAAAGAGTACAATAGCTCACCAAAAACGCCCTCCCTCAAGGATCAAGAATATGCCATCAAAACTGGAAATGGTTGAAGAAGCGAGCTGCAATAGAAGAAACCATGAGCTGCCCTGTAGCTTACACCTGCAAATAAAGACTCCATTGAAGCTCCAAATGAAAGGTCTTAATGGCCTTTCCAATTTCCAACTTGGATGGGAATCTTTCATCCTCGAAATTGGCTAAGGCAAGAAACTAGTCATCCACTAGCTCTCCCTCTTCACAAATGCAATTGCAAATTCTACAAATGATCAAAATCTGGTTTCATTCTTTTTTATTGACATTTATAAACTTCTAATGTCCTCCATGGGTCGAATTCCTTCCAAGAGACTCATGCCAACTCAAGTTGGGAAGAGATTCCAAAGAACGCCACTTGTACAACAATTCCTAGTCTCCCACTTCCACCAAATCACATGTGGAAGCATCTTAGCTACCCTAACACCCTTGAGAGCCCTCTTGTAGTCTAATTTTAGCCCTGACATGTCATATATGTCATATGTCAGCCTTCAGGTCTGATTTGTGTCATAGGTGTCATAGCATCTTCATCATTGTTGTCATAGAGCTAGGGAATCTAGCCCAAGTGTCTCACTAGCTCCAAATTGCCTCTTCCTCTTCCATGGGAGTTACTCTTTCTCTATATTTCAACCTTGGATGAGTCATGCAATGAATAATACCTTTTGGACTCCCCCAAGTATGGTACCATTCACCTTGAATTCGAATTGGTGAGAGAATGATGCCAAGTGTAGTGGGGAAATCTAGCCATATGTGGGTCCCACTTCCTCCATGTGTCTTCATGATGAAATGCCACTTTGATTTTCACTTGTATATATTTATTTATCTCCTTTATTAAATATTTATGCCATTCTAATGTTCAAACATCATTTATTATCCCCATTATTCCAAATCCCAAATCTTCCACCCCAAACCTAGGAAACTGGTAATTTTTCTCCTTGCCAATTATTTGACCTTTAGCATCAATTTGACAAACTCTAATAAATAGGGCCAATGTGATTAGGCCATTTTGACCCAATACCAAATTTGGGACATGACAAATCCTCCCTTCCCAATATTGCTTGTCCTCAAGCAATTTTAAACATGGGTGTTGAAGAACCTGCTTTCTGTATAATTCTTTGAAGTTGCCATTGAATTGCCCAACCTTGAGTCTTTGAGTTTCCATGAAGATTTTAGAGAGGAACCAACATGCTTGCTTCTGCACTACTCTGATAAAAATCACTTTATTAAGTGGGGAAATCCATCTCCCTTACTGCTTGTTTCCCCAAAAAATTTGAAACCAATGAGATAAAAATTATTCCAGGGTCCCATTGCTTGTATTGCACCCGAACAATTAAGAGTGCTCTCCAACCCATACCATCATATAAGAGGATTCCTGGATCCCATTTTCTTGTATGCATTCTTCCAAACATCATGAGTACAAAATATATATCATCAAAGTAGATAACTACATAATGAAAATTAATATCAAGGAGGTGCTTCATCAAAGAATCATGAAAGTGCTTATACCTCCAAGCAAGTATACCACCGTTTTCCAAGTGCATACAAGCTTCAAGTGACCAATCAAATCTGCTCCAATGACATAGGTGAGGATCCCATGTCCTATAAAGCTGCTCCAAAAGGATGTGATTTGCATCAAAATATTCAGCCATGTATTCTTTCATCCAAGAAGTGAATGAAGAATCTCCACTAAAATCTGAACCAAATAATGAGCAGAAAAAACAAGGAGACTTCAACTGACTCAAAGAAGTCTCACCCATACATCCCTGAATGTGATCATCATAAAGATATAACAAAGTATGTGGCTTCCAACAAAAATGTTCTCCAATCATAAATCTATTCACCCAAGTGTTGGATGAAGTTCCTCCAACATCAAATGAATCAAGTGTTGAGCAAGAAGAACCATGAGTCTTCAAGTGACTCAAATGCATATCATAGGTGCATCCATGTAGATGTGCATCATCATAAAGTAATAAATTATGCTGCTGAAAATGTGAATAAGAATGTGCTCCAACCATATCATCATAAAAAGTAAATTTAGGAGTTCCATACTCCTCATGTGGCACCATCAAAAAGAACCCTTTCACCCATACTTCATTGAGACTAATGTTGCAAAACATGGAATTGTATGATGTAGGAGAATGAACCAAATCACCCAAATGATCAAAAAATACAAAAGTTTCATCATGGGGAGGATCCATATGGGTAGTATCATGCAGCTCCTTCAAAAGTGTGAACTCTTTGTCATAGTTTGGTTCCAATGTAGAGGAATCATGCTCTTCTTTAAAAATTGCACAACTTTCATCAAGAGGCAATTCAAATTCCTCTTCCACCACATCAAGTGTTTGGATCTCTTCAAGTTCATCTTCAAACACATCAAGAACATTCAAATTTTCACATTTCTCATGATCCACCATGTCATGAGAATCCTCCAAACAATCTACCATTTGACAATCTGAAACATAGGAGGAAAAACAAGTATCTTGCAACTTTTCAAGAAGTTGCTCATTTTGAATTGTGAGCTTATGAATATCCTCATTATTCTTCAAGTATGCACCATGTAACAATTCATTAAGCTCAAACAAATGGTTTCTATCAAAAAGCAAAGACATGAAATTACCTTTAATGTGGCACATTGCTCTTTGAATCTTCTCCATATCTTCAAGGAAGGATGTTTCCTCCAATGAAGTAGCTCTCCAACAAGAATTTGACACCAATGCTTGAGTGTCATGGAGAATGCTGAGGGACTCTTGGGTCTTCTTTTAATTCATCTTTAAGGACCCTTCAATAAAATGAGGCTCTTGCAAATGAACCTCCTCATCTTCTTCATTTTTGCTTGGACCAACTTCATGAATCTCAAGTGGTGATGGGGAAGTTGATCTTGGTTCTTCTTCAACTGCTACAAGGTCTTCATTATCATGCTTAATGGAACTTGGGCTTGCAGCAACACTTTCAAAAGTGATCTCTATGTCACCAACATAGAGGTGTGAGCACCCATCAGTAGGTACTCCTTCATAGTTTAAGCATCCATCAGTAGATGCTCTTTGGTTCTTGTCTAAGCTAGAAGGTGTCTCGAAATGATCTTCCATATTTTCAATAGAATCTTCTTCATGCTCTTGTGATGTCTCTTCATTTTTCTCCTTCAAGCAAGTTGATTCATTTTTCCCCTTGTTTTCCTTAGGATCGGTATATTTGGAATCCCTTCTTGAATAAATCTCAAAAGCTCTCCTCAAGGAGGACATCATTTCATGCACACATATATGATACTCGCTCCAAGGGTTCTTACAAGAAGGGCATAAACCTTTCTTCACTAACTCCACATCTTCATTTTTGGGCCTATTTTCAAAAACATGTTTAGCATAGTACTCAAAAGACATGGCATTTTGTGTATTTTTGCTCAAAGCAAGATATTCTTGATATTTTTGATATTGTTGGGGCAAGGTTTTATATTTTGCTCTCCATCTTTGGAACTCACTCATAGAATTATCCTTGGTTGGTGTGACACATTCATATTCATCAGATTTAAATTCATAAGAATAATCTTTATTTCTCTTGAAATTGTAAGAAGTGTTGCACGATGGCACCTCTTCCTCATACCATTCACATTCTGCTTCATATTGCTCATAAGCATCTGCATATTCATCATAAGAATTGTACTCATAGGATTCATCATAATAGTAAGACATAGCTGCCAATTATTCTTGAATGTATGTACCTAATACACAGGTGCAAGGACCATGCTCTGATACCACTGTAATGTCCCTTGTTAGGAATTTTATTAAAATTGCAATTTTCCACTTTTTTCCTTGGTTCGACCTTTGACTAGTTTCAATCTCTAGGTCCCAAATTTGCCCCAAATGATCCCAAATATTCTGAAAAGGTATATGAATGATATTAGAACATAAATATGTGTTTTAGGGATGCCTTTGTACCTTTAAAACACTTCTGCAAATACTCTTTCAATTCTGGTCAATGTAGGTAACTTTACTAGTGATTTCCCTTTTACTAGTATTGGTCTCTAGGTCTCAAATTGACTCCGAATTCCTTCAAATATTCAAGGAAGTTTTATGAATGATATTAGGAATTGAATATGATGTTCAGGGATAACATATGGCCACCAAAAGGCCTCTGCAAATTCTCTTAATATTCTGGACCAAGTATGCAATTTTACTAGTAATTTGGGGTTCAAATCCCCCTAAGGTAAGTACTGAAAATGGCTTCCCAAATGCCTCCAAACCCTCTCAAATTTATGAACATAGGTATGTAATGTGTTAATTATGTTATTAAGGTCTCATATGAACCATTAATGGTTTATTACAACTGTTCTCACCCTCTCCCATTCAACTGCAAAAATCACCAATTCGACCCTTGGGGAAATGGCACTATTTCTTCTCCCAATGCAATTAAACTAAGTAAAAATACTTCAAATGCTCAAGTACAGTACATGAAACTTGTAAAATACATCCATGGCATTCCATTAATCATAAATGCATCATAGAATCATCTATTCATTCGAAATCATCATCAATACATTGATTCACAACAAGGTAGTGGGGAAATGGCATTGTTCTTCCATTAAAAATGAGATTTATACACTTCTACTTGGAATTTCGACCTGAAACTTTCTGGAGATGAAGAACATAGTATTTACTTCATATTACAAAATAAATTGGGCATTAGAATCTCCCCCAAATAGTACAATATCTCACCAAAAACGCCCTCCCTCAAGGATCAAGAATATGCCATCAAAACTGGAAATGGTTGAAGGAGCGAGCTGCAATAGAAGAAACCATGAGCTGCCCTGTAGCTTACACCTGCAAGTAAAGACTCCATTGAAGCTCCAAATGAAAGGTTTGAATGTCCTTTCCAATTTCCAACTTGGATGGGAATCTTTCACCCTCGAAATTGGCTAAGGCAAGAAACTAGTCATCCACTAGCTCTCCCTCTTCACAAATGCAATTGCAAATTCTACAAATGATCAAAAGCTGGTTTTATTATTTGTTATTGACATTTATAAACTTCTAATATCCTCCATGGGTCGAATTCCTTCCAAGAGACTCATGCCAACTCAAGTTGGGAAGAGATTCCAAAGAACGCCACTTGTACAACAATTCCTAGTCTCCCACTTCCACCAAATCACATGTGGAAGCATCTTAGCTGCCCTAACACCATTGAGCGCCCTCTTGGAGTCTAATTTTAGCCCTAACATGTCATATATGTCATATGTCAGCCTTCAGGTCTGATTTATGTCATAGGTGTCATAGCATCTTCATCATTGTTGTCATAGAGCTAGGGAATCTAGCCCAAGTGTCTCACTAGCTCCAAATTGCCTCTTCCTCTTCCATGGGAGTTGCTCTTCCTCTATATTTCGACCTTGGATGATTCATGCAATGAATAATACCTTTTGGACTCCCCCAATTATGTTACCATTCACCTTGAATTCGAATTGGTGAGAGAATGATGCCAAGTGTAGTGGAGAAATCTAGCCATATGTGGGTCCCACTTCCTCCATGTGTCTTCATGATGAAATGCCACTTTGATTTTCACTTGTATATATTTATTTATCTCCTTTATTAAATATTTATGCCATTCTAATGTTCAAACATCATTTATTATCCCCATTATTCCAAATCCCAAAGCTTCCACCCCAAACCTAGGAAACTAGTAATTTTCCTCCTTGCCAATTATTTGACCTTTAGCATCAATTTGACAAACTCTAATGAATAGGGCCAATGTGATTAGGCCATTTTGACCCAATACCAAATTTGGGACATGACAAGAAACTAGACATTATCTCTTCGCATCATGCTAACAGTTCATGCATTCAATCATTCTTTCGCATATTCAGTGTATAATTAACATTCACATCAACATAGTGAAACTGATCATTCGCATCAACAACAATTACCAAACCAAAAATACTTAAGCATATCAAAAACACTTGTATTCCTCATTTAACAGAAGTAGATACAAAAGATATAACCATAACCAAACATCTTTATGCATTCGTCAAAACCATGGTACAACCTTCGCAAAAACAATTCAAAACATCTTATCGCGCATACAAAACAGTTCAAAACATCTCATTCTCTAATTCAACTATGCTGCCCTTAGGCTTACAATCATACTCCTATTTATATCAAACTAATTGGTTACAAAATGGTCCACATGACCTATTCTAACTAACTAAACCACTTTTTCACTTTCGTTGGCTCCTTGTTCTCCACGAATGGTCCTTTCTTCCGCGGATTATCCTTCTTTGCGGATGTCGGCTTCTGCACTTTATGCAGTCTAACCTCGTGGCAAAAGGCCCCCAACACAAACTTGTGGCTCTCCCGCTAGCCACCTCAGTTGGACACCTCTGGTGCATTTAGTTGATGCTTTAACCCGTCGTTTGCATTTTTTATTTGGGCAACCACTTCCTTCACTGATGCTCTAAGCTGTGTGCATTCCTCCAATTGTTGGTTTGTTGAGTGTTTGTAGTTTTTCTATTGCACCTCTTGCAATCGTTGCTGGACCTATTTCATTGCTTCCGTTACCTGTACTACAAGAACTTCTGCTTTTTTTTGGAGCTCGTCCAAATGTGTGGCCCTTCTTTGTTGCCTTTTGCGTGCCTTGGTTACACGCTGCTGCATGAATTTTAGCTCCACAGCCTTGTCATCCATATCAATGGGGGCATCACCTTGATCGATCCCTTCAAGGATTCAAATTGTGCTTCTACTTCACTGAGTTACACCTGTAGCTCTGTTAGCTGGTCATCGAGGACTACACTTCCCCAAAACTCTGTGACACCCTCGTTAACTGTCTGAACTGCATTTTCCATCTCTAGGATCTCTGTCACGGCTTCCTCTATCACAATCTGCTGATTCTGAATCTGTTCTGGCGGTGTGCTGGATATCGCTCTCTCTTGGAGCTCTGCATTTTATTTCCTTAATGTGGCGAGAGCCACTCCTAACATAAAAAATTTCACTTCTGGGGCACATCCTAATCTAGCTTTGCATTTTCACATGCCTTCGCAATTTCCCTTTCTAGGCGGCCTCGATCCTCTATAGCCTTCTCTTTCTCGACTAGTGTTGTGGCTTGCTCTTCTTGGAGACGCTCTGCCTCCAACTCACTGGTGCGTAACTTCTATTTATACTCCACCATCCTGTTATGTATCGTGAACTCGTAGTCGCGAATCTATGTACTTGCTGCGGCTTGAATCTGGTGTAATGTCAGCATTGGCAGTAAGGTGAAATTTACCATGATTAAGTCGGACTTCCGTAACTCAAAGTCCATGACCTCATCACCTATTTTCATGGCATGTAATTCCATTTGTACCATCCGTGGTTGTGTGCCGACCTCTACCTCGACTCTTGGTGCCAACAAATTTTGTTGAATGTCCCCGTGTGTTACGCTTGAGTTGATTACTGCATCTACTAGTGTAGATAGTAGTTTGCATATCTGCTGGAATTATTCAGTGGAGTGCTGTGTAGCCTTTGCATAGTTATCTTCCACAACTTCTGTGATTTTCTCGAGGAGTCAGTTAACCTACTCCGCAGTAAGACTACCCCATGTGCTTTCTTCACCACGGTCCATCCCGTGATTTGTCCTCGTCTGCGCGCACTGGGCCTCTAGGTTGAACTCCGTCGATGTGGATGTTGAGGCTCCATCATGACTAGACCTCGGCGATTGTTCGGTCACAGGATCATCTCCTTCTGCGTCCTTTTGTCGGCTGACTGAACCCGTATCTTTTTCTGACTGATTTTCCTGTGGGTCTTCCGCATGATTTTATAAATCCTTTTCTCAGTTGGGACTTTCCATTCTGTCAACCATGCTGCTATGATGGAGACTAGATCTGCATCAGTGAGATTATACCATGTTTGTAGCCAGTTCTTGAGTCTGTTTGCTCTCGCTTGAAGGAAAATAGTGTGAGACTCAAAGGATATTTTTGCAATCCATCGATACTTCTTTGCTGCTTCTGCTGTGATTCAAGGTACTGCTTTCGCATCTATCCTCATCACGTCTAAAAAAAAAAAATTGCACCACATTGTCTGCTTATCATTCTTTATCAGTCGTTTCCCACAAATTTTTGTACCTTGCACCCTCTCATACGCTGGCCTCTACGGTCTCCATGCCCTGATAATGCTCTGGCTCCCTCCATCCTACTAGTGTGACTAGCATGAGGAGCCATGAATATGTGAATGGATTCGCTCCCTCCTGTGCATCATAAGCATCCTCCACCAACTGACTTAATAGGAATTTGGACCAGTTCAGTCGCGTTCCAATGGCACAGAGCTCCGTGGAAGCAATGATACTTGATGTGCATTCCTTTGGCCGATTCTTCTACGCCATGTTTACGGTTAGTATCTTTTCTCCGAACCTAATGGCTTGGTTCTGAATTGTGTGGATGAGGTATCCTCGGGATTTTTTGTCCACCCCATACTTCGTTTTCAGAGCTTGTACAAGTTTCTTGTCGTTATCCTTTCCCTGGAAAAATTGGGAGGGGTCATCGCCCTCCTGTGGAAGCCCAGTGATTTTGGAAATCAAGTCGACCGTGACCAGAATCTTCTCGTGCAGCCATAGGAATCCTTCGTGGAAACAGGTGAGCAATTGTTTAACACATGCATTCACCTCTGCCAACCTTCCAAAATGCAACATTTGGGTGAGGCCCGGTATTCCTAATTGCTCCAACCCTAGCGCCCACTTAGTTGGTTCCTTCATGATCAGGCCCCCTTCTCCATGTGGAACATTAACATAAGCTTCCATGCACTCAAGGTAGGTCATCAGGTCATGATCACTATATGCCAATTTCTACATATTTTCGATAATTCTTCCAGTTTGCGCAACCCCTCTTAGTACCGGTGCCATTGTAATCCTGTATTTGTGGTTCTTGGGGATACGAACCACTGGTGTTCCTACCTTGCTCGGTGGCACATACCTGGGTAGCATTGGGCCTTGTTTCCTTCTTCGCGATGCTGGTGTCTTCTGGGAAGCCCCCGAAGTGTCAGCTCCTTCCTCTACCAGGCTTGCTGAGTTCCTGGTCCCTTTCTTCTGTGCTTGGTCGGTATCTGCTGGTCGATTGGCACCTTGCTTCTTCCAAGGGACTCCCAACATGACTTCCAGTTGCTCCTGCAAAAGTGGCGTGGGCTGTGGTCGTTCGGTGATGGTGCTCGAAATGTAAACTTCCATGCGACTCTGAAAGCTCTTGCTTAATCACACAATGCATTCAAATGCCCCTTTGCCTTAAATTTATAACATTGGTTGGACGCATCCAACCGATTTTGGACCATGATTACCAAATCCAGCGACGATTCACCAAATCCTCCACATGCGTCGGGTATAAAATGTCATTTTTTTCATTTTTTCGATTATCTGTTGTGGCTTAACTATTGCATTTATGACTGTATTTGACCCCTTCCCGTCGAGTCTAGCCATTCTACGATTCCTTTGTCGACCGATGCTTTCCTGTCGACAGATGTTGAGCTTCCTCGTACCTATTGTAATCCACGGTAACCTTGGTTTTTTTTTCCATCTACTGCGCTATCTGATTAGTGACATGACCAACTTCACTGCATCGATGCTTCGCACTATGTTTTCTTTTTCCCGCTTCTTATAGTGGTATTCTGTCACTGATCCCTTCCAATTTCTCTTGGTTGTTGTTGTATACTTCTTGAACTCAGCCATCACTGATTCTAGACTTCCTGTGTCCAGCATTCTCTTGGGTTCAGCTTGCACCCACTCCTTGTACCCTGGATTCAACTGGTAAGGCCGCTGCTTGACTGGATTTGCTTCGGGTTTCAGGGGGATTTTCATTTCTCCTAAGTCCCTGGAAATTCCTTTCATCTCCGAGAATTTTGTTTGGAGAAAATACTGAAACTCGTGCAATAGATCAGTCATCTTGGAAATGGTGGAGTGATCCTAATAATCTCCAATACTTGCGAACTTCAGATTCTCCTCCGAACCAATGTTTACTTTCTTGATTTTCAACGGTTGCTGAAATTTTTCGGAAGGCATTTCACTTCGGCACATATGTAGCCCTCGGGTTTTCCTCATCATCTAGTTCGTTTGTGATGTTGTAGCACTCCATCAGCATTTTCAGTGTCGTAGTCCATCGAAGTTCCATTGGTTTCTCTATCGGGACTGCTTCAAATACCTTCTCTCGAATCACCTGTAATGCACTATGGATGAAGGGGTTGTCATCGGAGAAACTGAACGTTTGGATAAAGCCAATTGTTAGCTATTCCCAAGAGGTTGTTCCGTGTCGCAGTTCTGCTGCGATATACCATCTTCGCGGTACTTCATCCAGTGTGTGAACAAATGCGTGAACCCATTCCTGTTTCGCCCGTGAACCCCATTGGCTTTGACATGCATTCAGATGTTCCTTTGGATCTCCTCTGCCATCATACTTCCTTCCAATGTATCCTGTAGTGTCGCCGAACCTAAATTCAATTAGGTGTCGACATAGTGGCCAGTTTGTGATACTTAACTTGTGTGCAACCCACCATTGTGCTGGTTTATCCTTTAAGGATTCTTCCAAGGCCAGTATAAGTTGTGGTTCCACCACTTTTTCCTCAAATTCAGAGAGAAACATAGTCAGGTTGGGAAACCCCCCATACGTTGGCAGTGCGCACTCCTCCGTGGCTACCCATCGCAACGACTATGTGATCCGTGCACACCTCCTGAACGATACTTCATGTAGCCGATTCTTCCAATTTTTGAGCTTCTCATCCGAATGTGACGACGTAGAACTTACACTGCGCCATCCCAACTCTCCGTTTGCAGTAGGATTAATGTAATACTCAGATATGTTGTATACACTATCCCATCCCAACATAAATTCATCTCGTGTTGGTTCAATATACTGGTTACCATGCCAACTGTGGTTTTCCCATTGTTTCCCAGGTCTTCTTGGTCAAAATGTTGACGTCTGAACCCAAGTCTAAGATGATTGAGTTGACATCAAATGCTATGATTTGTGCAGACATCTGCATCTCTCTTCCTATCTTCCTCTTATGTATATGATTTACTGTGCGTTCCTAGCGTGCACCCTCCCGTCGATTCAACAAGCTGGATATTTCTGCCAACACGTCCCGATCTTTTCCCAACTCCAGACAACTTTCCAAGAAGGCTCTTAAGGTGTTAACCTTTCTGTGTGATTTCTTCATGTCGAATGTCGGTGGCATATCATAGGCAACTTCTTCCTGAAGAGGTGACTACCTCCTCTGTCTCATTTCATCCTATGCTTTCAAGAAAACATCCCTTTCGACTTCCGCATCAAATGTGATGTGTTTCCATGCTGTTGGTCGGACGATAGCTTGTTACCTGTCGACTCATGTCACAGCTCCTCCTCGTGTCACTACTCCAATAGGCGCGATGTGACTTCTGACATCCGCTGATATCTTATGCACCCCTGGTGGCGTATTCTGATACCCAATTCTGTGGAGGTGGAGGCAGGTTCTTGGTTTTCATTTTGTGATGAGCTGCAGATAGTCTTCGACGCCATGATCCACATTGCTAAAATAAGTGCACTATGGTGTTGGATTCAGGAAATACCTCTGATAATTCCAATGCTTCCCACAATTGTAACATATAATCGATCCTTTTCCACATCCAACAACTCCTCCTCGACCTGCGTTGACACCTCAATGTCCACAGAATCCTCCTCTAAAACCTCCATGCGGTGTCCCATATGGAGGCTACTACGGTTTCCAATATTGTGGTTGCTGATATGGCGGTTTCCCATACTGCGGTGGTTGATACTGTGGTGGCGGATATTGTGGTTGGCCATACTACAGTTGCCCATACTACCCTTGGTCAGACTACGGTGGCTGATTATAATGAGGCTATT
The DNA here is from genome assembly GCA_027924585.1 of Larix kaempferi. Taxonomy (NCBI): domain Eukaryota; kingdom Viridiplantae; phylum Streptophyta; class Pinopsida; order Pinales; family Pinaceae; genus Larix; species Larix kaempferi. The sequence continues at coordinate 8,628,536 of BSBM01000173.1, read as the reverse complement.
GTTGGGTATACTGCGGTTGCTGCTATACCTCTGGTTTTTCCTCCCCTTTCATAAAATATGTATCGACAATCTGTTCTTGGAGTAGGTCATAGGCCCTGCACTCTTTTTCGTCGTGCCAGCCAATCAACAAAATTTGTAGTATAGGTTTATTGGCTTCGAAACCATATTCTATAGGTACACACATTCTTCTGGTCGATTCCCTCTGGTCTAACAAACATGACACCAAGGTATCCCTCCCTGACTGAGGGGATTTGGTGCACCTAACTGCAAATATTCTCGAAATTATGGGAAATTATCCTTATGATGTCCTTCAGTCTTACATCTACTGCACCATATATCTTCGCGGGTTTCTTTCCCCTTCTTCCTATCTTGCATTTGGAGTGTCAAGTTGGCCAACTGCGCTTGTATCATATCCATTCCTTTACCAGCTTCGCCAATTGGTGAAGCCTCTAGCTTCATTGCAATATCCAGCGCTTAGGCTTGGGTCGCTACCTTCTATTGCATTAGTGGTCAGCGGATGTGTGGCACCAATCCTGCTATAAACCACTCCTTTTGCTACATATCATTCATTCTGAAACTTACTTTCACCATTAATGTTTTATACCTTTGATCAAATTCCCACACCGGCTCATTCGGGTATTACTTGATTTCTTTGAGCTCGGTGACATACTGCGACTTCGACTTTGGTTTTCTAAACTCATCAATGATTCCTTCTTTGATCTGTGACAATGTCTTTCCTGGGGTCCCTGTCGGTACCTTAGTAAACTTCATAAAATGGTCTAGCGCATGGCCCCTGAGGGTCGTCGCTAGCTGTCCCTTTTTAATATCTTCATCCTAGACCTGCTTCACAGTCCATACTACTTCGCACATGAGCCAATAATGTTCAGGATCTTCAGTCTCGCTCCCCTGGAAAGTGGGCATTTTTGCATCGTCCACCATTCTTACGTTCCTACTGTTATTGTTTACTGATGCGATACTCCTACCACTGCACATAGGACAAATTTGCAAATAACATGTGTTTCTTCCTATGAAATTCTGAGTAGTGTGCGGGGTTGAAGGTATGTTGTAACTTACGATCCATCCCTCTTCTGCTTCTGGGGTAGCCTGGTCACCGTCTCCTTCATTGTAATAAGGTTTCTTTGTCCCTTGTGGCCTGTTTCGCAGTCTTCCATTCTGGTCCCTTTAGGAGACTCTCTCTTAGTCCTCCTCCTCTTCTCTGGTTGTCAGAATATTGCCCCACTCCTCAAGGTACCACAATATTCCTTAACCTCCATTAGTCGCTCATGTCCATCTACCCCACATCTTTCTATCGGATCTGCATTCACACGATACCCACAACCTCTGCACATTGATATTCTACTCGTCGAAATTCATCCTCAAAATTCCCTTTTCACAGACAAGCATCTTAATCCACAACTTTAGCAATAGTAGGAATCTCCCCCTTATTCCTTTGAAAAATTTCCTTTCAGCGTCGCTATATGATTTGATTGTGTCAACTGCGAACTTAGTAATGTATCCCTCTAGGATACTATCCACCCTGAATTTGACAACCCTTGATACCTTATTGTCGACTCACTTTAGCTGTTGAATCATTTCTGGGGTCCAATGGTCAGGCTCAGTCTTTTGGCAATGGGCATTTCAGCTGCGCCAACCACTCGTGCAGCAATAACAGGAATTCGCAAAAAAACACTTCGTGGATATCTGAATAAATATGCTTTTGCAACCAACTGCTTACTGTCTATCTAGGGTTCTGATTTTATCCTTCTGCGAATTATTTTTCCTTCTTTTCAAACCACTTCTTGAATCTTCAGTTTCATCAGGTGCCACAACATTTCTTCGTCTTTTCCTCTTGAAGGTCCCGTCAACGGAACCATTTATTGACACAACAACTGTCGACAGGGGTTCACTTCACACTGCTATCAACAAACATCAACCAAACTCCCTTAAACACCGGCCCATAAAGGTTTTATCCTTTCCAACAACACTCGCAGAGCGAGTGAAGTCTCACTCGAGATGATCAATGGGGCTGCAAGAACCAAATTTCTGTAGTGGGGGGAGGACATGCATCAAATCTCACTTTACAACTACAAAAATGAGAGATTATGTCTTCGCATCATGCTAACATTTCATGTATTCAGTCATTCTTTCGCATATTCAATGTATAATTAACATTCGCATCAACATAGTTAAACTGATCATTTGCATCAACAACAATTACCAAACCACAAAACCTTAAGCATATCACAAACACTTGTATTCATCATTTACCATAAGTAGATACAAAATATATAACCATAACCAAACATCTTCATGCATTCATCAAAACTGTGGTACAACCTTCGCAGAAACAGTTCAAAACATCTTATCATGGATACAAAACAATTCAAAACATCTCATTCTCTGATTCAACTATGCTTCCCTTAGGCTTACAATCATACTCCTATTTATATCAAACTAATTGGTTACAAAACGGTCCACATGACCTATTCTAACTAACTAAAGCACTTTTGTGCTTTCATTAGCTCCTTGTTCTTCGTGAATGGTCCTTTCTTCCACGGATTGTCCTTCTTCGCGGCTGTCGACTTCCGCACTTTATGCAGTGTAACCCCATGCCAACAGGTGCATATTCTTTTAAAAACTTGATTCCATAGGGAAGAGAGGTTGGTAAGCCATATCCACCATTTTTTTTTAATTTTTAATTTTTTTTGGGGGGGGGGCTTTATTATCAATGTCAGGATCCCTAAAACCAAGGCCACCTTGTGATTTGGGCATAAAGACTTTGTTCCTAGCAACCATAGCCCATTTGCAGCTTTACCATTTAGATCCACCCCACATAAAAGAGCGTTGGAGGCTTCTGATTTCATTGAGAATAAAATTAGGAGAAACAACAATGGAGAAAATGTAGGAATTCATATTGAAAAGGAAACACTTTAAGAGAGTTAGATGTTCAACCAAATTAAGGGATTGAAAAGCCCAGCTAGAAAGGTGTTTCTCTAGATTAGCTAACATCTTATCCCAAGTAGGATGATGAACATCACATTCAATGAGAGGAGCTCTTAGATACTTGGAAGGGAGTGAGATGTGATGAAAATGGAGCAGGAAAGAGATGCTAAGTTGGAGCATGAGGGGAGTGTTGAAGAAGAAAATATCATACTTGACCATGTTAAGAGAAATCCCTGAATCTTCAAGGAAGGTAGGAAGGATTCCCTTAATGTTTTTGGCTTCCCATAGGGTGGGGTAGGAAAGAAACAAGGTATCATCCATAAATTGAAGGTGATAAGCTACAAGATCATCATTGGTTGGATGAAGGCTGAAGAGATGCACTTCATGGACATTAGTTTTAAGTGCTTTTCCAAGTCTATCAGCCATAAGAATGAAGAGGAACATAAAGATAGGATCTCCTTGCATCAAACCTATGGTGGGGGGAAATTTTGTCGACAAATATCCATTAACCATAATGGAAAAGAAAATTGATGACATGAAAGCCAATATCCAGCAAACCTAGAGGGGCGAGAGGCCAATGGCGAGAAGGGAGTGTTCGATGAAGTGCCAAGATATTTTTTTAAAGGATTTAGAAAGGTCTAACTTGATGAGAATGCCCTATTCTTAGAGGTATTAAGAGTGTGCATGGTTTCATGAGCTAATATGATACCATCTAGGATCTGGAAACCCTCAACATATCTCAATTTCTCTTCTGAAATCAAATAAGGAAGAATTAGCTTGAGCCTATTAGCAATAGCTTTGGTGATAATTTTAAAGATGACATTGCAAAGGGATATGGGACAAAATTTACCCGAGATTGAAGGATCCTCCTCTTTGGGGATGAACATGAGAAAGGTAACATTGAAGGTAGGAAGGATGTTTAGACGAGATATAGATTCTTCCATTTCTTCCCAAACATCATGTTGCACAAAATTCCAACAATGATGATAGAATTTGGCCATGAAACCATCTGGAACTAGATATTTCCCCATCAGCATGATCATAATTGTTGAATCCACTTTTTCAGAGAGATTGGTCTGAGAAGGCTTTAATTTTTTTCATTGGTGACCAGGGTGGGAATATTATGCATTGTTTTATGCATAGCAACTTCTCTATTTTTGTTTTCTTTAGATAGGAGACTATGATAGTAGGAGAATAATTCTTCTTCAATTTCCTCATGCCTGGTGAGATTTTGGCCCTGATCAGTTTGGACATGGGATATTCTGTTGTGATGATGATGCTAAATAATTGATTCATGGGAATTTTTTATGTTTTTTCTCCATATTTATGCCATCATATTCAGGACTTTTTTCGCCTTAAAGTTTCTCCTTGTGCCATCCTTTGTTTGATGTTGTCTTGCAGCTGCTTTTGAGTATTTTTTAAGGAGGTCCTTTGAATATCCATGATCGATAGCTTCTTGTTGAATTTGATTTGTGTCTTCCTCCAGTTTTCTTGGGGCTTTGAATATTCTTCCAAATCATTTCTTTGGTCCACTTCTTGAGTTTTCCTTTGGTATATTTTAGACATTGTTGAGACTGGTACATTTTGGATCTGAGGTGCTTGGGATCTTCTTCCCACCAGTTGATTAGTGAGTTCATGAAATCTAGGTGATCTAGACAAAACTTCTTGAATGGAAAGGGAATGTTGAATAGATTATCTATAAGCTATATATTAATACTAATGGGAAAGTGGTTTGATCCAGCCCTTGGAAGAACGCTTGATTCAATGGATAGGAAACCTATGCCTACGAAAGTAGAAGAACGTAAACCTGTCCAAATGGGAAGCAATCTGGTGGGAGCCTCCACACTTATTGTTCCAAGTGTGGGTTCCATTTTGGGGCTCAATGTCAACTAGACCAATGGTTGGGATAATAGAGTTAAAATATTTTCTTGTAGAATCTAAGAGTTGAATACATCCTCTTTTTCCCAGAGGTGAGGTTATTACACTGAGATTAGCGAGGTGCTTACAACCCAGTATGGGGGAGATCTTTGGATGTGATGTGATGTAACGTAATATATTTTAATAATAAAAAAGAAAAAATTAAATAAACATGTTGGATAGAAAAAATTTACATATGTTTTAATGAAATTAAACATTTATTATGCTAATCGAATCATGATGACTATTCTTTGAATTTTTTTATCTTAATTTTTTTAAAAATAAAAAAAACTACACCTCAATAAATTGGATCCCTCTCGGTGCTTAACAGATCTTGGTTTAAGATGGATCGATGATGGTCATATTGAATTCACCTCCCAAAATTCAATGGGGTTGCTGAGAGAGATCACAGATTAGACTAAGCGAGTCAAATAATTTTGTCTTTGCATCTGGAGTAGGGACACCATATACATTTGTGAGGATTCCACACGGGGGCTTCACTCAATAAACAACTATCATAGCACGTTCGTTCGTGGAATATGAAACAATACCCCTAATTTCACTAAATATTGGAAAATACCTTCCTAAATTGCTTTTTTTAACCCCCACCCAATATGCCTTCCCAATTTAAAAAAACCCCTATTTTCACTAGATATTGTATGTATCGATTTTTTCATTAACATTTTTTATACCCCTTTATATTTCTACCTAGTATATTGATATGATACCCCTCTTATGACCCATATGCATTCTACAATGCACCTTGCTTCTTTCGATGTATATTGTGGATGCACATTCCTTCACCCACAATGCAATTACTCAACCACATATCATTATGATTTGCAACATCTAATGGTCTAATGAAGAGATAGGAGATCACTTCTTGTATGTCACTAGAGGCAATGCACATAGTACAACATTTAGATTGCATGTTGCAGTTCCCCAATCGCTGACTAAGCCTGTTGTGGGATAGGTATCCAAGCCCCCAAGGCCTGTAACAAGCTCTAGGAGCCTGACTAAACCTCTCGAGGCCTATAATAGGCACGAGTGTTTGGGTATTCAAGCCCCCAAGGCCTATCGAGGGACTATAATAGGACCTGGAGGCTTAGAGCCTCCCAAGGCTATTGGTAACAACTGGCTGAGTGCTATTGGTAACAATTGCTGTCAATGACCATTGTCTCTCGACTATGATCAACTGGAAACCCACTTCACCACGAAACCCATGGCCTCAAGCATGCCTCAAGATGCGATTTCCCTGCGTACTAGTAAGCCCAAGCCTTGCCTCAACCCGATTTCTCATCCGGCCGTAATCCCGTCATCTCCATTTGGCGGATATTTGTGAGCCCGCCCATATAAAAAAGACCCCAAAGTATTTTGTATTGTTACATTAAATAAAAAAACCCTTTACCCCTTAATATATAAGCAATATAATTTTTAGGTTTCATGAATATTTAATACCGCAATATGAATGAACGTGATAATATATTTCCTTCTAGTGAAGCCCTCGTGGGATTCCAAAGGCATCTGAGCCAATAATATGGAAGGAAGATTAAAGAGAGAATTCAGTGGAGAAGAAATTAGAGATACGAATGAGGTTTGGGTTCCACATAATGGTGATGCCACCAACCAAACCTTTAGCATCCAACACAATATGATGACAATTACCTTTCCAACATAAGCAAGCAATATTGGAGATGATATCTGCTGAGCATTTGGTCTCCTGAAGCATGACTATTGAAGGAAATTCTTGATGAATATTTGATCAAAGAGTATGTTTTTTATTCTTCTCAAATAAACCTCTAATATTCCAAGAGATAATCTCCATGGAAGACTTTATTAGGATTGAGAAAGCGACTGAATCCAGTCCATAATAGATCTATGATTACCTAATGCAGTGAGATGCTCGAGCCTAATTCATCTAATTTTTTCTAGTTGTTTTTGTGTCCCCTTTTTGAGTCCTTCATGTTTCCCAAGGGATGTGGGAATTCTATTTTTGAATGGAATCCAAGGAGGATTTTGTGAGACTCTGAAGGATGAGTATGTGCAATTGCTTTGGATGCATCTTCTTGAATCATTTGTCTATGTTTATAATCTGAGAAGATGTCAATTGGTTTGGATATCACCTCTACTGCCAGCCTCTATAATTCTCTACAAGGGATTATCATCCAACTTAATTTATTATTCTTCTTCCAACTCCACCGGATCCTCTTTTCTCATAATATTGTCCTCTGTTGGATCTATTTTCTTTTTTTTTCTAGATTGGTTGAGGGGTGTTGCTTGATTATGTTCGTTCATTCTAGATTTAGAGAGCCCTTATCTTCATAAGTCATTTTGGTGTCTTATATAGCTTCAAATTGATTTGGATGGACTGTGGAATGAACTGGGGGAGGGGAGTTTGGATTCCAAGGGCCTTTCTATATGTGTGAAATAATGGACAATTCCTTTGGTTTAGATTGCAAGGAGGGAGCAGTGGGTTGGGTGATTTTTACTACAGGTCAATAAGAATAGAGATGGCCATGCTCATGGCACTATATACATCTGAAAGGAATGTGCTCGTGATACAAGGTTTGAGTCCAGTAGTTGTCTTGAAATCTAAGACATACATAGCATGGAAGGGGTTTTGATACATTCAGGTTCATAAAAATTCATGCAAAGGATGTGTATCTACCTTGTTTTGTTTCTCTGAGATTTTTATATATTTTCCCAAGCTATTGTCAATGCCCATAATGGTTTCTTCCTCCCAGTATTCATGGAGGAGAAAATATATTCTTACCCAAACCAGAACTTCAGAGAAATATTCTTTCTCTTGGTTGAAGTTGTCTTTCCAGTAACAAATGAATAGGCATGCATTGTTGAAGAAGTATGGACCGTGATGCACGACACACTCTTGATTGTATGGGTTAGAAAAAATGGCTATGAAAAAACCTTTTGATCCTAGATTTAGTATGATCTCTTTTTTTTCTATTTATTTATGATCTAACTTATTAGATATTTCTCATTGGGACAGAATCCCAAAACTCAAATATGAGCGCATGATCTTGCATATGTTTCCAATAGGAAATCAACTTACTTGGAGCAGTATACGGGACAACTAAAACGCCCCCAACCACTGGAATCCAATAGATGAAGAATTGCCCATATAGCAATTCGCGTTGCTCAAATCGTGATTTTGACAATTTGGGTAGTTTTAAAATCACTCATTTAGTCTAGGACTGATCATCATGATTGCTGAAATCGCAATTTACAGATGTGATTTTGATAGGATTTGATTAAAAACTCACCAGAAAAATGGGGCATTTTGGTTTGTTTTAATCCTACGTGAACTTACTTGAGGTGACTTCCAGATGCGGGATTGAGTCTACTTTGGGGAGGCATCCCTGTGACGAAGGCTTGAGTGGTGACTTGGGATTTTCGTGAATCCGAGGTGCTTCTATGTCTACAGAATTATCTAGGTATGAATCTTTAATGACCCCCAGTTGTTTTTCCATTTGCGAATTGGAAAATTTCGAAGATTTGGGAGAATAAGGTTTTGTGAAATATGGATGCAAGACAACATGATCAAAATAAGATGGATCCCTAGTATCTCTTGATGGAGGTGCCATGAGAGGCTTCAAAAAGAGAATGAAACTCTGCCTATCAGAAGAGAAACCCAAGCTCCAATCTCAAGATGTTCGACCATAAAGATGAGCATCTTTGTTAAGTACAAACATTTTAAAATTTTAATAGACATAAATTTAAATAAATGTTTGACCGTGAATTAATTTATTCTTTATATTTATGTTTTACCAAAATCGCATTGATGTCCATGAGCATAATTTAACAACAAGCATTTTAAATTTAAAACAATAATAAATTAAACTTGCGTATAATTTAAAAATCCTATTGAATTAATAAGTGGACAATTTTTTGCATGTTTCACTATGGATGACCATGTTGGGTGAGGGTTTCTTACCATTTTTTACTATGGATGACCATAATTCAATGGATTTTGGTCGGAAAATTTGCCGAATAATAAATTCAAAGCATCTAGATTTTAACTTACACCAATTTAAAATAGTAACAAATTAAACTTGAGTATAAGTAAAATCCTATTGAATTAATAAATGGACAATTTTTTTGCATGTTTCACAATAGATGACCATGTTAGGTTGGTTTTAGACCATCTTTGACCATATTAAGCCATGATTTCTTTGACCATAGTTGAAGAATTGACCATGAATTAATTAATTAATTATCTTTATTTTTCACCACAACCATATCATCCATCGACATAATTTAAGGCATTTATCTACAAAATTAAGAAAATAATAATGTAATGCTTAAAGCCATTATTGTCTGCTAATAATTCACGCATAATGAATTAAAGTACACCTTACAAAGGTTATAAATAATACCCAACTTCCAAGCTTATAAATAACACAGTTTCAATATACAGTCAACTTCATTGAAGCTTAGGTAAAACTCAATTTCTAAGTTCCCTCCATTTGCGTAGCTTGAAAAGGAGGTCTGTGGGTTTGGTCCGCAGCATTTTCATAGCCTAGGAAAGAGATTTGCAGCATTGCCAGTAATGGAGGTTATTCCTGATATTCCCAAAATTCTGTCATGTGCCTTTAATAAGCCAATTATCTCCTTTTTTGACTATTTTCCAATCATTAATGCATGTGTGAGGTTGATGGGAAAAGTCACCTCATGCAATTATTGAAGCATGGGACTGACTACACTTTTGTGACAGTTCTGTCATAGCAGAAGTCAGTCTGTAGCTTCCAAGAGTCCTTTGAATATCCATGATTTATAGCTTCTTGTTGAAGTTGATTTGTGTCTTCCTCCAGTTGTCTTGGGGCTTCAAATATTCTTCCAAAGCCTTTCTTTTGTCCACTTCTTGAGTTTTCCTTTGATATATTTTAGACATTGTCGCAACAAGTACATTTTGGATCTGAAGTGCTTAGGAGCTTCTTCCTACCAGTTGGTTAGCGAGTTCATGAACTCTAGGTGATCTAGCCAAAACTTCTTGAATCGAAAGGGCACGTTGCATATTATCTATAAGATATATATTAATACTGATGGGAAAGTGGTTTGATCCAGCCCTTAGAAGAATGCTTGATTCAATGGATAGGAACCCTATGCCTACGGAAGTAGAAGAGAGCATAAACCTGTCCAAATGGGAATCAAGCTAGTGGGATCCTCCACGCTTATTGTTCCAATTGTGCTTTCCTTTTTGGCACTAAATGTCGACTAGACCAATGGTTGGGATAAGAGAGATGAAGGCTTTACTTGTAGAATCTAGGCATTGAATCCCTCCTCTTTCTTCCATAGGTGAGGTTATCATATTGAAGTCACCGCCCAAAATTCAATGGGGGTGCTGAGAGAGATCATACATTAGACTAAGTGAGTCAAATAATTTTGTCTTTGCATCCAGAGTAGGGGGACCATAGACATTTGTGAAGATTCCATAGGCATGTGATCCAAGAATATGGAAGGAGGTCGATGAAAGGGAGAAGGAAGTGGAGAAGAAATTTGAGAGATGAATGAGGTTTGGGTTCCTAATAATGACGATGTCACCAACCGAACCTTTAGAATCCAACGCAATATGTTGGTTACCTTTCCAACAAAAGTAGGCGATATTAGAGATGAAATTTATTGAGCATTTGGTCTCCTGAAGAGTGACTACAAGAGAATATTCCCGATAAATATTTGATCAAAGAGTATGGTGTTTACTCCTCTTGCATAAACCTCTAATATTCCAAGAGATAATCTCCATGGAAAACTCTATTGAGATGAAGAAAGCGATTGAATCCCTGGTGCATAATAGATCTATGATTACTTGAGACAGTGAGATGCTTGGTCCTAATTCAACTAATTTTTGTTGGTTGTTTTTACAGCCCCTTTTTGAGTCTTTTCTGTTTCCAAATGGATGTGGGAATGCTATGCCTGGATGGACTCTAAGGAGGATTTTGTGAGAGTCTGAACGATGAATCTGTGTAGTTTCTTTGGTTGAATCTTCTTGAACGTTTTTTTGATGATTATAATATGAGAAGATGGAATGGTTTGGATATCACCTCTATTGTTGACCTCTATAATGATCTACAAGGTGTTATCATCCAATTCAAGTTCTTATTCCTCTTCCAAATCTAGTTGATCCTCTATAATACCCCCAATTTGACCCTTGTAATGTATTAAATCGAAGTATGAGAATGATGTAAATATGCTAGTATGGATTCCTAGTGCAGAGCTCAAGGCCAAGGCCTAACTAGTGAATGGCTAGGCATGTATGTTGTATGTATTTTATTTGGACCGCAAGGTTGGCTTGTCATGCTAGATTGAAAAATATGTAAATACTATGTGCATAAATAATAAAATGGTCCAAGAATGGTTGTGTAAAGAGCACCACATGGGTTATGATTCCACTAGAGTGGAAGAGGAAAGGGGGTCTAGGGGAGATTAAATCCTTGCTTCCAAATGTCAACTTTAGAACTCACCCCAAAAGTCTGTCATGTTCCTTGAATAAGCCAATTATCTCATTTTTTTTACTATTTTCCAATCATTAATGCATGTGTGAGGTTGGTGGGAAACGTCACCTCATGCAGTTATTGAAGCATGGGACTAACTTCAATTTTGTGACAATTTTGTTATAACAAAAGTCAGCCTGCAGCTGCCAAGAGTCCTTTATTCTACTGTTAGAAGTTATGTCAGTTGTATTTTCACCATTTTCCCATATGCCTTGGAGTCAAACCTCATTCTCTCATTCTTTCATGATGATCTACACTAGGCAGAGCTCTCCATTGTTATCCATGAGCATACGAGACTATCCCTAACCCATAAATTCGAATTTGGAGAACATGCTGCAGATTTGGAAGGGAAAATGACGGTTGTAGGTGAGCAAAGAGGTTGGAAAAGCTAGGAACCCTTACCCATTGAGTTATGATGCTCGTAGGTGCTTGAGAAGCCACAAAATGAGGCTATAGGTGGTTCTATAGAAGCACATAGCATATTGGACCTCTTCTATGCACACACTAGAAGCACCCAGCAAGATGGATCGCCCAAGATAACTGTGGATCGGTGAACGGGATGCCTGAGCTAGAAGGGTGTTGTTTGAGGAAGGTATTGTGGAAGCAAAGGCTGTGAGGGTTGAGTGAGACCCTTGTAGAGCTCTGTATGAGAATTTGGATAAGCAAAGAGAGTAGAATGGGTTGTGGGATTAGAGAGAGAATCTTGTAGGTGTTTCCTTCGCTCTGGTGGCCTCATAGCCCATCTTGGAAGTGGCCTCTCAACATAAAGAGTTTATGCTGGACATAGTGCATATGGTTGGGTGGAAAATCACTCTTACACATCCAGTTGCTTGGATTTGCATCGGATAAAGATAAGTATTCTCATGCATTTGAATTTGCAATGTTTTTATTTGATGCATATAATGTTTATGCTTTTATTTGCATGCTATAAAGTTGCTCAGATTTTAACACTCCCAATACATCCATGGAAAAAAAACGCTACCTCCACGTGGACGCTCTAGGATTGTTCAGGGGCCTAAAAGCATTTTTTCCACACCACTTTTTCAGGGCCCTGAAATGGCTCAAAATCACCATAGTGGTTTTTCATGCCACGGATCGCTAGGAAGATAGGTTGTATGAAGAGAGGGACCCACTCTTAAAGTTGCACCCACCTTGCATAGATCTCAAGAAGGAATTATCAGAGGATCGACCATCGCCTAAGCATCAGTATGATAAATTTGTTTGGATTTTAACACTCACAATGCGTCCCTGAAACAAAAACCGTTACTTCCATGTGGCAAATCCAGGATTGTTCAGGGGCCTAAAAGTGGTCTCTCTAAAATACTTTTTAGGGGTTCTGAAACCACTTGTGGTTTACGATATACGACTTCTTGATGTCCTCCATCCTCCGTATGGTTAAAAGCAAACTCCCTCAAAATGGTCTTGTCAGCCTCCGCCATCGGTCAGAAGAAACATCTCTCAACACTCATTACTGCCACTGCCGTCGTACAAAGAGCAGTATTCTCCCAGCACGCAAGAGCTCGATGAGTGGTTGGGTAATCATTATTCAAGAAAAGCGTGATTCTCAAGGAGTGAGCAGGTGAGGTTGTAAATACTCAAGCAGTTGTATCTAGTTTGAATCAAGGAGTTCTTAAGCATCATGGGTCAGGTGCGCAAAGCTTAATGCGTGAGTCTACCAGATCTATCAAGTTAAGCATCGAGGATACGAGGTTTCGAAGGCTCATTTATTTCCAACAGAAGCACATAAGGAGTATTAAGGGCACGGACGACCAGCATTCATGAGTATCCCACAGATGCACATTCGTAGACAATCAGGCGGGAAAGGTTTGAAGTCTCAATCGAGATGTCTAAGGAAAATTTAGTGGTTGAAAGGTAAATAGGCCTTCTGAATGCATAAGCATGGAAGGCATGGGCATGCCGGTCCCAGCAAAGGATGATCAAATTATGAAGCAGTGGTACCTAAACAGTTTCGATTATAGAGAGAGAGATCAGGTCCTGTTTCACAACTCGGTGATGTTGGTGAAATTGGACCCCATTGAAAGCAAGGTTCGAGAGAAAAGGGATTGGATGGGGTAGAAGGGATAGATGATGAAGGTTTTTTTTAGCAACACATAATAGTTAAGTGATTGCATCAGCATCTTCATGGCGCCAAAAATGTTCGACGGTTATCAAGCTCAAAACATCCCTAAAAGTAAAGAATCACTACTAATACGAGGTTGCCTCGAATTAGCATGGGTTTTTTCATCAAGCAGGACGTACTGCTTCATCAGCTGTATGGTCCCTAGTCGCAGTCATAGATTAGCCAATATTAGTCAGTATGACTGTTTTTTGTAATAGACTCTATTGGAAAATACAAACAAAATTGCATAAGTCATTGGGCTGTAACAATTTATTTTGTAAATCTTGTGAAGGATATATATAGTAGAATAGGCAATGGCCAATGGTCGGCTCTTTTTGTAAGAAGTATAAATTCTGATATTTTGCAGTCTGATCAACATATAAAGAAGAACCTCATTTTACCCGATCTTGGTGTCTTGTGGATTCAAACTTTTGATATGTCCAATTAGTATTCTTTCTCCTGTTTATCCATCTCTATCATATTATTCATGATTTATGAATTTTAGTCTGGTTTCAATATGATTGTTGTAAGCTTAAATTATTGTTCCTAAGATGATTATGGCATGAAGTATTCATGTTAGGTTATCTAGAAATAATATCCTCATATTGTTCAAGTTTAGTTCTGTGATCATTTTTGTTAAAACTACCGAATTCCTCCCTTAGGTTAAGTACGTTATTCTCAAACATAAAACAAAGATTTACTCTCTGTGCAGTACCTTTAGTTTGTGCCATTCCATTAACATCAATTCATTCAAATTCTTGTCATTGGCATATTGAAATACTTCCCACATTATTCCAAGCTTGGCTATCTGTTTTATTTTATGGTGAATGTGCTTTTGATCAAGCAAAAGAACACAACAAATTTTATTGATGCCCAGGCACAATTCTAAAAGCAGACCTAGAACGTCTCTGGGACTAACAGGATTAGAGAGAGAAGCATGCAGGTATTTCCTTCGCTCTAGTGGCCTCATAGCCCAGCTTGGGGGTGGCCTCTTAGCAGAAAGAGTATATGTTGTACAGAGTGCATATGGTTGGGTGGAAAATCGCTCTTACAATAGAGCCTTAAAGGGGTTTGGAGATGCTTGGTCCTAATTCAACTTATTTTTGTTGGTTGTTTTTACGGCCCCTTTTTGAGTCTTTTTTTGTTTCCGAATGGATGCGGGAATGCTATGCATGGATGGACTCTAAGGAGGATTTTGTGAGAGTTTGAAGGATGAATCTATGTAGTTTCTTTGGTTGAATCTTCTTGAACACTTTTTTTATGCTTATAATATGAGAAGATGGAATGGTTTGGATATAAACTCTATTGTTGACCTTTATAATGATCTGCAAGGTGTTATCATCCAATTCAAGTTCTTATTCCTCTTCCAACTCCAGCTAATCCTTTGTAATACCCCCAGTTTGACCCTTGTAATGTATTTAATCGAAGTATGAAAATGATGTAAATATGCTAGTATGGATTCCTAGTGCGAAGCTCAAGGCCAAGGCCTGACTAGTGAATGGCTAGGCATGTATGTTGTATGTATTTTATTTGGAACGTAATGTTGGCTTGTCATGCTAACTTGAAAATATGTAAATACTATAGCATAAATAATAAAATGGTCCAAGAATGGTTGTGTAAAGAGCACCAAATGGGTTATGATTCCACTAGAGTGGAAGAAGAAAGGGGGTCTAGCGGAGACTAAATCCGTGCTTCCAACTGTCAACTTTAGAACTCACCCCAAAATTTTGTCATGTACCTTGAATAAGCTAATTATCTCATTTTTTACTATTTTCCAATCATTAATGCATGTGTGAGATTGGTGGGAAAAGTCACCTCATGAAGTTATTGAACCATGGGACTAACTGCACTTTTGTGACAATTCTGTCATAATAGAAGTCATCCTGCAGCTGCCAAGAGTCCTTTCTTCTACTGTCAGAATTTATGTCAGTTGTATTTTCACCATTTTCCCATATGCCTTGGAGTCAACCCTCATTCTCTCATTCTTTCATGTTGATCTACAATAGGAAGAGCTCTCCATTGTTGTCCATGAGCATACGAAACTGTCCCTAACCCAAAAATTCGAATTTGGAGAACATGCTATTGATTTGGAAGGGAAAAATGATGGTTGTAGGTGAGCAAAGAGGTTGGGAAAGATAGAAACCCTTACCCATTGAGTTATGATGCTCATAGTTGCTTGAGAAGCCACAAAATGAGGCCACATGTGATTCTATAGTAGCACATATCATATTGGACCTCTTCTATGCACACACTGGAAGCACCTAGCAAGATGGATCACCCAAGAGAACCATGGATCGGTGAAGGGGATTCCTGAGCTAGAAGGGTGTTGTCTGAGGAAGGTATTGTGGAAGCCAAGGCTATGAGGGTTAATGAGTGAGACCCCTATAGAGCTCTGCATGAGCATTTGGCTAAGGATAGAGAGTAGAATGGGTTGTGGGATTAGAGAGAGAATCATGTAGGTGTTTCCTTCGCTCTAGTGGCCTCATAGCCCAGCTTGGGGGTGGCCTCTCAGCAAAAAGAGTATATGGTGGACAGTGTGCATATGGTTGGGTGGAAAATCACTCTTACACAGCCAGTTGCTTGCATTTGCATTGGATAAATATAAGTATTCTCATGCATTTGAATTTTCAATGTTTTTATTTGATGCTTGTAATGTTTATGCTTTTATTTGCATGATATATGTGCGTGGATAGAATTTAATTACGCTTTGCATTTTTATTAACGTTTCTGCACACATTATATATATTGAAATTCGTATTATGGATTTGGGATGAAATTTAAGAGCCTGAAATTTATCTAGTGTCCCCTCTCGATGGTCAAATTGGGTGAGGGGTATGTTACATCCTCTTCCCCCCATAGTATTTTCCTCTATTAGCTCGATTTTCCTTCTTTTTTTCGAATCTGTTGAGGGGTGTTGCTTGATAATGTTTGTTTGTTCTAGATCTAGAAAGCACTTATCTTTAGAATTCATTTATGTGTCTTCTCTAGCTTCAAACTGATTTGGATGGAATGTGAATTGAATTGGGGGAGGGGGGTTTGGATTCCAAGGGACTTTCTGTTTGTGTGAAATAGTGGATAATCCCTCTAGTTTAACTTGCAAGGAGGGAGGAATGGGTCAGGTGATTTTTACTAAGGGGCCATCATAGTAGAGATGGCCATGCTCTTTGCACTTTCTGCATCTGAAGGGAATGTGCTCATAATCCAAGGTTTGAATCCACTTAATGTCTTGAAAGATAAGACATATAGATCCTTGAAGGGGTTTTGAGACATTTCAGTATATACAAATTCACATAAAGGATATGTATCTACTTTGTTTGGTTGCCTCTGATATTTTTATATATTTTCCCAAAGTGTTGTTGATGCCCCTAAGGGTTTCTTCCTCCTAGTATTCATGGGGGAGAGAATATAGTCTTACCCAGACCAGAAATTCATAGAAATATTCTTGCTCCTGACTGAAGTTACCTTTCCAATAGCGCATGAATAGGCCTTCATTGTTGAAGAAGTATGGACCTTGATCCACAACACACTCTCAATTGTCCGGGTTAGAAAAAATGGTTGTGAAAAAACCTTTCTATCCTAGATTTAGTTCAATATCTCCTTTTGGTCTCTGTTTATTTGTGATCCAACTTATTAGAGCTTTCTCATTGGGACATAATCCTAAAAAATTACATGTGAGGGCATGATCTTGCATATGTTACCCATAGGCACTCAACTTACTTTCATATGTTACCGATAGGAACTCAACTTACTTGAGGTGAATTCCCGATGTGGGATTGATTTTGATTTGGGGAAGCATCCTCATGAGAAAGGGTTGACGAACAACTTGGGATTGCCATGGATCTAAGTTTCTCTTGCTTCTACAAAATTCTCTGGGTACGAATCTTTAGCGACCCTTGGTTGTTTTTCCGTTTGTGAATTGGAAACTTCCAAAGATTTGGTTGAAGAAGGTTTTGCAAAAGATAGATGCAATACAACAACATCATGATAGAAAGGATACCCGCTCTCTCTTGGTGGTGGCACCATGAGAGGCTTCAGAGAGAGAACGAAACCATGCCTATTAGAAGAGAAACCCTATCTCTAGTCTCCAAATGTCCGACCATAAAGATGGTAATCAAGTGCAACCATTTTAAAATTCTAATAATAATAAATTAGACCCAAATTTAATTTAATAGAGGATTCCTAAATGTAAAATAATGAAATTTGTGTTTGAAGGTGAGGATGGGAGTGCATAGTTTTTTAAAGGAAAAAACATCTTAAAAATAAAGTAGAGTAATAAAATAAGCATCTTAAGCATAAAGTAGAGTAATAAAATTAAAGTGAGCTTAATTTAAGTGGTATATTAAATATGAGATAATGAAATTTTGATTTAACATGGAGTGGAAGTGGGGTGAGATTACAAATTTCAAAATGTATGCTTTCAAAAAGTGTTTTAAGTTTAAAATGAGTGAGCTAAAGTCTTTATGCAATTCCAAGAGTTGAAAACTCTCATTTCAACAATTTCCATTTCAACAATTTCGTCGGATTTAAAAATTCACTAGATAGTGAGTGCAAATCACCTAAACTTTACTTTACACCAACTTAAAATAGTAATAAATTAAAATTGAGTATAATTTAAATCCTATTGAGTTAATAAATAGGCAATTATTTTGCATGTTTCACAATAGATGACCATGTTAGGTGAGCTTCTTACCATGTTTAACTATGAATGACCATATTAAACCATAATTTCTTATGGTTTAGTATGTTTAACCATAATTAATAATAAATTAAACTTCCATAACCATAGATGATCATATTAGGTGTTTTTTTTTTTTTTTCATGTTTCACTATAGATGACCATATTAGGTGGTTTCTTACCATAGATAACCATATTAGGTGGGTTTCTTACCATAGATGACCATCTTAAACCATGATTATTTTATGATTTAGTATATTTGACCATAATTGAAGAATTCACCATTGAATAATTAATTATTTATCTTTATTTTTTACCACAACCACATCGTCTATCGGCCTAATTTAAGGCGCCTATCTACAAAATTAAGAGAATAATAATGTAATGTTTATAGCCGTTATTGTCGGCTAATACTTCACTCATAACGCATAAAAGTACACCTTCTAAGGTTATAAATAACACCCAACTTCCAAGATTATAAATAACACAGTTTCAATATAGAGTTACTTCGTTGAAGCTTAGTTAAAACTCAATTTCTGAGTGCTCTCCATTTGCGTAGCTTGAAAAGGAGGTCCGCAGGTTTGGTCCGCAGCATTTGCATAACTTGAGAAGGAGGTCCCCAGCGTTGGCAGTAATGGAGGCTATTCCCGATATTCCTACTGATGTTGAACGAGAGGTGTTGCTGAGAGTTCCATATGAATTACACGATAAATTCAAGACTGTGTGCAGAAGCTGGGAGACTACGATCGATAGTCCAGAGTTCTACAAGGACAGAAAGAAGTTTGGTAAGAGCCAACATTTGATATGTATTAGTCAGACTCTTCCCACTATACCCTTGAGTAACCCTATTCCCAACACTGGAATAACTGTATACGACCCTGTGAACGGCAGATGGGAAAGAATACCCCCCATTCCTAACTTTCCTCGATTTCCCAGTAACTGTGAGTTGCTTTCTGTAAATGGGAAGCTTGTTTTGTTGGGTGGATGCTCGATCCCAGAGCTTATGCCCATGAAAACAGTTTTCATTTACGATTTTGAGTCCAGGAAATGGCGCCAAGGAGCAGACATGCCCACAAGCCGGTTCGCGTTTGCATGTTCAGTTTCTTCTTCGAAAGATGTTATTTACGTCGCTGGCGGCTGTGATGAGCATGGCAACATTCTGGCGACTGCAGAAGTTTACGATGTGGAAGCAGACAACTGGGAAATCCTGCCTCGCATGACACAAAATCGCAAAAAAGCTCTCGGTGTTTTCATGGACGGCAAATTCATGGTCATAAGTGGATTAACCAACGCGGATGTGCAATTGTCAAGCGCGGAAGTTCTTGATACGAAGACGAATACTTGGAACACGCCGTTGGAAGAGATGTGGAGTTTAGAGATGGATATTCAGTACTGCGTTTCTACATGTTTGGGGGACTACTTGTATGTCATCGATTGGTTCAACGGACTCATGGCCAACTATAATCCTCACAATAACGTTTGGACGTCTCTGCCATTTTATCCGGAAGATATTTCCGTTATTAGCTGCGTTGCACCGTGGCGCGATCGGATTTTTGTGACTGGTACTGATGCTGGGAATCGTTATACGGTCTCTTATTTGTTTCAACCGTCAACTGGGGAGTCGACTGCAATTGACACCGGGGGAGGCATTGCGGGCTATATTAATGAACACGCTGCAACCGTGAAGATCTGAATAGTCCCCTCTTTATATTTTTATTTGCAAGCCTGCCTACTTGTGGTCTAGGTATTCTGCTTCATAAATGCTTTTTGCTTTGTTGATACAGGTTACATAGTTTCATAGTGTGCACAGGCGACTATGACGGAGTTAATGTTGCCAGATCCATGCAATTTAAATCTCTGTCATCTTACCACAACCAAATCGGTTTTTGCATCGTCAGTGCAACCGGATATTCTTTAATCTAGTGGAGAATGTACATGGTTCCTCACTACTATTTTCTTAACTAATATTTTTAAGAAATGGGGTATAAAATTCTCATTTTAATGGGATATTCTGAATCTAGTGGAGAATGTATCGTGCTTAGTGGAGAATGTATCGTGCTTTCTTAGGATGTATGGCATGAGTTCCCTGTAATGGAAATATGTTGTGCTTTCTCGCGATGTGTGTCTTGAGTTTTTTGTGATGGAAATTTATTGTGCTTTTTTTAGGATGTATGGACTGAGTTTCATGTGATGGAAATGTTTTTTGCTTTCTCATGATGTATGAGTTTTCTACGATGGAAATATATTGTATTTTCTCCGATTAAGAGCACATCTATATGATCTGGTTGGCCTATTTATGAGCATTTGTGGGTTATGAGACATGTTCCACTATGTCTGGATTTATGTTTGTATATAGTACTAAATAACATTTGATTCATTAAAAACTATTTCTTTATGGTTGAGATATGATCTTTTCTGTGTGGTAGTGTTGATAGTGTGAGAAAGAACACACTCTATTTATTGGTTGAGAGTACCTATGCTCCTGGATCCATGGCCTTAGCTTAGGTATGAAATTTTCAAGTATGGATTGAATTGAATGTGTTTATGGTTTGGTGAAAATTTGTATGGTTGAAAATAGTTTCCCCTTAATGAGATAAGTATTTTATTATATGTATATTTACTACATCCTTGGACTTACATGTGCTTATGGATCTGATTTGCTTATGATCTAAATGGTTGTAGGTGAAAGCCTTGAGATATGATTTTATATGGCTATATATGATACTTTTCATGCTTGATTTTTTTCATGTTGATATGACATTGGTTGGTAGATGAATATCTGCTCATGGATTTGATTGGCTTATGGATTGTATGGTTGCAAGTGGAATCCATGAGATTTGGTGTTTGTTTATTTAGATGATATAATTTATATCTGAATGTTGTTATGTTTATATGGTTGTAGATGATAGCCAGTAGATCGGATTCATTTGTTGTAGATTTGTTGAACATTTGGTAGCGAGAAGATCTAAATTTATTGGAGATTCTTCATAGCGAGCAGATCTAATTTTTATTTATGTTGAGATCTTATTTTTATTATCCTTATATGGCTGTAGGTGGAATCCATGAGCTCCTATATATATTCTGTCATTTCTATGGTTGTAGATGGAAGCCTTTTATGTGATTTTACTATGTGTTGTAAATCTAGTTTTACTAATGTCGTAGTTCTGACTTTGATATTGGTCATAGATATGATATTTATGTGGTTACATGGTTGTGGGTAGAAGTTTGTGTATGTTGCATGTGATGTTCAAATTCATTTTTAAATTATATACTTGGTCATAGATATGATATTTATGTGGTTACATGGTTGTAGGGAGAAGCTTGTATATGTTGCATGTGATGTTCAAATTCATTTTTAAATTATATACTTAGACCTTGATACACTCAGGCATTCCTTTCTTGGAAGTATCCAGTTTTTTGAAGGACTGATTATTTTAAATTGGTTGGATTGTTAGCCTAGAATTAGAAACCTTATTCTGATGTGCATTGACTCATTTCATCCTTCCCATTGGATTCGAATAACCAAGAAAAACTAATAAATTGAATGGAGAAAAACTTCAAGCTAAAATAACATCCATCGCTTTCAATATTCTGGACTAGTAGAGTCACCAGTGGATTATTTAACAATGGAATCGCCAAATGAATGATTGAAGTCACAATTTTGTGTCTAAATCGAAGAAGAAACATAAACTGAACAAGAAATCCCAAACTGAATTGTGGGTATGTCGGGTCCTTGCAGCATTTCCTTGACTGAAAGTCATAAATGAATATCATTTTCATGGTCATAAGCTCTGGGATCGAACATCCACTCAACATAACAAGATTTCCATTTATAGAAAGCAAAATGGGGGGTATTCTTTCCCATCTATCATTCATAGGGACATATACGGTTATTCAAGTGTTGGGAAAAGGGTTACTCCAGGGTATACAACCAAGAGTCTAACTGATACATACCAAATGTTCACTCTTACCAAACTTCTTTCTGTCCTCATTGAAGTATGGAATGTCAATCGATATCTCCCGTCTTCCCCACGCAGTCATGAATATGATGGCTTAAAGATGGATAAAAAAAATCAATTTTTTCCATGACTCAATGATTTAGCATAGTCATCACAATAGAATATCCCACCTCCAAACTGATGAAGGCCAGAATCTCACTAGGCATGAGGACATTGAAGAAGAATTAATCTCCTACCATGATAGTCTCCTATCTGAAAAAAAAACACCAATAGAGAAGTTGCTATGGATAAAATAATGCATAAGATCCCCACTCTAGTCACCAATGAACAAAATGAAATCCTTCTCTGAAAAATCTCTCTTGAAAAAGTGGAAGCAACAATTATGATCATGCCTACGGGGAAATCTCTAGTTCCAGATGATTTCATGGCCAACTTCTATCATCATTGTTAGAAGTTTGTGCAACATGATGTTTGGGAAGAAATGGAAGAGTCTATATCTCGTCTAAACATCCTTCCTACCTTAAATGTTACCTTTCTCACGTTCATCCCCAAAGAGGAGGGCCCTTCAATCCCGAGTGAATTTTGTCCCATCTCCCTTTGCAATGTCATCTTTAAAATTATCACCAAATCTATTGCTAATAGGCTCAAGCCAATTCTTCCTTATTTGATTTCGGAAGAGAAATTGAGATATGTTGAGGTTTGCTAGATACTATACAATATCATCTTATCTCATGAAACCATGCACACTCTTAAGACTTATAAGAAATACGGCATGCTCATCAAGCTAGACCTTTCTAAAGCCTTTGACAAAATATCTTGGCACTTCATCAAACATTGGCTTCTTTCCCATCTAGGTTTGTTGGATATTGGCTCTCACCTCTTCAATTTTCTTTTCCATTATGGTCAATGGATCTTTACCTAAAACATTCCCCCCCACCATAGTTTTGATGCAAGGAGATCCTATCTTTATGTTCGTCTTCATTCTTATGGTTGAGGGGCTTGGAAAAACACTTAAAACTGATTTCGATGAAGTGCATCTCTTCGGCATTCATCCAACTAATGATGATCTTGCATCTTATTAGCTTCAATTCATGGATTATACCTTGTTTCTTTCCTCCCCCACCCTATGGGAATTTATAACCATTAAGGGAATCCTTCCTACCTTCTTTGAATATTCAAGGTTTTCTCTTAACATGGACAAGTACGATATTTTATTTTTCAACACTCCCCTCATGATCCAACTTAGCATCTCTTTCTTGCTCCATTTTCATCACATCTCACTCCCTTCCAAGTATATGGGAGCTCCTCTCATTGACTCTGATGTCCATCATCCTACTTGGGATAACATGTTATCCAATCTAGAGAAGCACCTTTCTAGCTAGGATTTTCAATCCCTTAATTTGGTTGGACATCTAACTCTCTTAAAGTATTTTATTTGCAATATGAGTTCCTACATTTCTCCATTTTTGTTTCTCCTAAGTCTCTTCTCAATGAAATCCGAAGCCTCCAACACTCTTTTATGTGGGGTGGCTCTAAATGGTAAAGCTGCAAATGGGCCATTGTTGCTAGGAACAAAGTCTTTATGCCCAAATTGCAAGGTGGTCTTAGTTTTAGGGATCCTAAGATTGAAAACAAATCCCATAAAAAAATGGTGGAGATGGCTTAACAACCCCTCTTCCTTATGGGATCAAGTTTTTAAAAGAATATACAACCCTAATGCGGACCATAGAGAGCTCATTCGGATCCAAAAAAGAAACCTAGGGTCACTCATTTGGAATGCATCCTGGAAAAATCGATCCCCGATTCAACAACACACTTTTTGGGAAATCCAAAATGGGTAGACAACTCTTTTGTGGGAAGACACCTAACAACTATATCCCTAACTCATCAATTACCCCCATAGATATCTCTTTAGCTTGGCTACTCACAACACTAATGGCATGTTGGTATCCCATTTTTGGAATCCTCTAGAGAATAGAATTCAATGGAGCACTTGGGTGGACAAATCCCTTTGGCCTAACCCCCTCCCAAGTTTCCCATATAACAAATTCTAGAGGGACATTCAAGCCTAAAGAATCTCTATTCATAATGGGTAGGATATTCTTCGTTGGAGCTATCAGAATGAAGGCATTTTCAACATTAATTAAGCTTATTCCTTTTTTTCCAATCACGGTAATGATCTAGGTGAACAAACATGGAAACATATATGGACTTAGAATTTCTGGCCAAAGGTATCAACTTTTCTCTAGTTGGTGGCTCGGGGAAAGATTCTCACCTAGGACCGTCTCATCAAATGCAGTTTTGAGGGTCCCTCCAAGTGTGTTCTCTATGGAAACTTCTCTGAAGATATTAAGTGTCTCTTCAACTCTCTTGGCTTCATTAATTCTCTTTGGGACAAGGGATCTATCATTTTCAAACAACGGGATCATAACAAAAGCAATATTGACTTGCTAGTTGGAGAACTCATATCTATCACAATAATATTGTAAGCCCCATATGGAAGCTCTTCCTAGGATTCCTTATGTGGGAAGCATGGAAGGAATAGAATAAAATAATATTCAAAGACTCCTGCCTTCACTATTCTCAAGTTTGGAAAATATCATCTCTGAAATTCAATGATAAATCTATTCTCTTCGAGCCATGGAAAGTAGATAATTGGAAAGGCAAGTCTGAGGACAATCTCATCCTTCAGGTCTAGGTCCTTTCACCCCATTTGACCACTCCCTCTCTCTTTTTTTTTGCACGGCCCTTTATGAGTCCTACTTATTGGTCTCCTCCAAACCCTGGTTTTATCAAGCTCAAATTTGATGGGGAGTGCAAAGGAAACCTAGAGCCAATGGGATATGGTGGTGGTTTCCAACATGAATTAGGGAATATTATTTGCATCTTTACAAGTATACTAGGGATTGATAGTAATAATCTACGCATCTCTATGCAATGGCTCAAGGCATCCAAATTTTAGTTCAAGAGGGTTATGAAAATCTCATTGTGGAAGGTGTCTCCAAATTAATGATCCAAATCATCACCATACTTCTTAATGGATCTTCCATCAGCAAATTTTATCCTAGTTGGAGATTGGATTCTAAACTAGAGGGGCTCTCTCAGTTTTTGACCAAATAAATGGCCATTATTAGTACAAGGAAAAGACCATGCAGCGAAGGTCATAGATGAGGCTTTTAATGTTACAATATTGGCAAAAATTCTCAAAAAAGCCTCCGCTACAACCGCCACTAATGGTAACAGAGGTTATTATGGATATATTTTATAACTAAAAAATATCGGCGGGTAGATGTTTTAGCATATGTTCTTTTACCAGTTCATTTTGTTTAAATTGTGTGCATCGGTGCGTGTATTAACACAATGCACCGGTGTTGTACGATATAAAAATATGCACCGTTGCACTCAAACAGAACAAGCATCAGAAAGAACCCAATTTTAACGTCACACCTATGCTTGTGTTTAGATTTTACGCAGTTGTGCTTACACACAAAATAAATGCACCGATGCGATATGTTACATCATATGCACCAAACAATTTTTAATAGTTTAAAATTTACGGGTCTTATCCATTTATAAGACCGCACCAGTGCATTCCATTGTAAAACGCATCGGTGCATACAAACTATCAAAATAACCTAGTCCATTTAAATAACTAAAGTGAACCAGAATGCTTAAATACAAAAAAAACTCCGGTTAATATAAGCTTTGATAGTTCTCGGTGCTTATAAACCATTAACATGCACCGGTGCTATAAAAAAACTAAAACGCACTGTAGAAGTTGTCTGGCACGTGGAAATTCTTTTTTTTTAATTTAATGGTGTGTTTAATTTACATTGGAGAGTCGGGCCTGTCGTTGACATAAATGCACCAATGCATATTGTTAAGGTAGACACACCGGTGCGACATCAATTATCAAAATCAACAGATATGATTCTTTGAACAGTGACTACTGACATTGGATTCAAATATATATATATATATATATATATATATATATATATATATATATATATATATTTTATTTTTTCATTCCATTATTCATTTGAAATTGAAATAACTTTTTAGAGTACTATTCATTTCAATTTTAATTATTGGAATTTTTGTATTAATTTCTTATATCATAGACGCAAGCATCTATTGTAATATTTAATCATCTATACATTTAATTACCAATGTACCATTTCACATGTAATATTTGACAATAACATTGAAGAATGGAATAGAATAAAAAAGTTTATTTTATTATATATTAATAAGAATTCATTTGTCATACAAAATAGAATAACATAAAGATAACAATAATCAAAATGTCAACATGCATGTAATTGTTACACTTATTGGTAACCCATTGTTTTTCGGTTCAGACACTATGTCTAGTACATTATTATACAAAATGTATGACTTTCATAGACAATTATTCCAAAATATACAACAAGCTACAACAACTTGCATTAACATCAAAATTAAATATAGATCATCATTCTTCGTTGGAACCGTTATCAGTGCTCGAGTCACTTTCATCATTTGGGTTATTTGGCCGAATGTTTTGTTGATTGGCTCGATTGTTTTCCTCTTCTTTGGCTTCCATCTGCAAACATAAAAATAAAGTGTATAGAGTGTATCTACATTGCAGGGAATAATGAAAAATAAAATAGATAGTATACATGAATGTAAATTGAAAGGCGACGTACCATAGAAATAATTGAATCTTGAATGATACACATTCTTTCAAAACCAAATCTCATGCCTTCTATCAACAAGTCTTATGTTGGCTCCACTCCATACTTTGCTTCCTGCAAGTTTTATGCCCCGTCACAAATCATAAACTTAATTTAAAGGATTTTTGTTATTTTATTAATTATAAAATGAGAGAAGTAAAAAAATATAGATACTTACAAAATCCACAATTAATTTTTTATACGCCAACAGATACTCACAGCCCTTTCTTAACCCGATGTCACTTAATTCCTTTGATGCCTCTTCTTTGTATGTTAGCACCTATTTCAATACATCCAAGGATTTCCAGTGAAAACAAACAAAATTAAATATACAAATCACAACCACTATGAAATCTTAATTTCTTGTAAGTAAATCACAAATATACTCACAAACTTTATTATCATTTGGATCTTCCATAAAAAAAAATTATCATCATTTGGATCTTCCATAAAAAAAAATTATCATCATTTGGATCTTCCATAAAAAGAATTTCTTATGATGACATTGACTTCTGTTGCAGTCAGACCCTGCATAACATTGAACATATGTGAATTAGATTAGTTGAAACATATTAGTGAATATTATTAGGTACATTATTACTCAAATTTTTGAATAAATAATTCATATTGACTGATTTTTTATTCACATGATTCATCTCTCTGCAACTTTTCCATCAACATTTTACACTCTTATGGACTTAGATTGGTAAGAATATTATAGAGATTCCTCATTTTATGGATTTGCATGTCACACATGAACCAATACTGCATATTAGTTAACTTTACAAATAAATCAAACAAATTAATTTAAATACAAAAATTAATTAAAAGCAAGTGCCTTCTTCGTAATTCTAGATGTGGTCCCATCATGTTGAATAAACTTGTTCATTGAACTAATACCATGCATTTTATATCAATAAACAACCTGGACCATTAAATATAGAAGCTATCAATATATTATACAAATAAATTACATACCTTCAAAAAAGAAAACAAATCTAGTAATTGTGCACTTTATCACAATAAACACCCTAGTGCATTATATCAACACAAGTGCACCGTGAGCAGATGAAATTTATTTAACATTTTATGAAAATAAAAAAATGAAGTGCTCTTTCCATTAGCAGTGTGACATTTTGTATAAATGCACCACGAACAGAGAACCAATCAACGAAAAACGATTATTGTGTTTTTATAAAATAAAACAACACATGATGCATATCATAGTTGATGTGCTTTAGTTATACTCGCATTGGTGCATTACTGTAATACAAATGCACTAATTTTGACACATGCGTTTTTTTATTGAAAAATTAAAAAAAATACTTACTAGTGCCGACATGGTTATGGATTCAACCCAAAAAGTGGCCCCATCTCACCCTATGCTTTCTATATATAATCACAAGCTCAACAAATCTAAAACGGAAAATAAGCAACGAGAAAATCAAGGTTGCAACATTGAAGGTAAGTATGATTTTTTTTTCTAAATCTAGTTAAACTCTAAATAAGATAATAAGATCAACAGTAATATTTACATACTTGAAACTTTTTCTATGCAGGGTTTTGTTTGATTCACCATACTTAACAAATTTTGATCCTCAGAATAATCCAATTGCTCCAAACTCCTTCCACTCAAGTCTCTCTTCCAAAACTCTCCCCTGGAATTTTCGGCAAAAGACTGAATTAATGTTTAGGTTTTTTATTTTTAAACTATTTAGAATTAGTTTTCGAACTTAAAATTGTCGCCCTTTTTTCATTTTATGGAAAAAATAGCTTGTGCGATTTTTTTTTAATTTTGATTTTTCGGCATTCTAATGCGCTTGTGATAATGCCGCACCAATGCGGTCATACATGAAATGCACTAGACAATTTTGAATTTTGATGCAGCACTCGCAACATTAAATTCAACAACTTTAAAAAAATCACATTCTGCGGTGCGTGTATAATGATTGGCCCAGCAGACAATAGTGGAACAACCTCGATTCAATCTCTTATGAGAATTAAAGAATTTGTATGTCAAAATCCCACTATTACAAGCCCTCCATGATGTTCCCATTTATGCAAAGACTGTTAGAGATCTATGTGTCAAGAAACCAGGAAGAAAGCTTAGGGATCCTCCCACTATCCATGTATTGGGAAAACTTTCCGAATTAATAACGGGGAAGACACCTGTGGAAAAATATGATGACCTTGGAAATCCTACTGTTACAGTTCACATAGGAAACACACAAATCCCCAAAATATTGGTAGACTTAGATGCATCTATTAATGTCATGACCATAGAAACTGTGAAGAAAATTGGGCTCACTAATCTTCGGCCAACCCCTACCATTTTAGAACTTGCTGACAGATCAACAATCAAGCCTGAGGGATCCTGGATGACCTAGTAATCTCTGTTGACTTGTGGGAATACCCTGCAGACTTCTTGGTCTTACAACTGAAGTCTTAGTTGGGGGGACACCCGCTGATCCTGGGGAGACCTTGGTTGGCCACAGCGGATGCCTGTATCAACTTTCGTTCATGATCCATGACTATCTCAGACGAGACTGAAATCAAAACTCTGACTTTATACCCTCCATCCCGACCAAGCACGGAAGCTAAAACTCCACTTTGGGTAGATTTGGAGGAGGAGGAAGGCGTTCTTCCATTATTAACGATAGGGAGAGCCTTAAATTTT
Organism: Larix kaempferi; assembly: GCA_027924585.1. Taxonomy (NCBI): domain Eukaryota; kingdom Viridiplantae; phylum Streptophyta; class Pinopsida; order Pinales; family Pinaceae; genus Larix; species Larix kaempferi. The sequence goes on along the minus strand of BSBM01000173.1, from coordinate 8,599,022 downwards.
AAGGATGAAATGGAGGACGATACCATAAACAATTTCATCAGTGAGCCCACATCCATCAATAAACATGTTTACCAGATTCTTGACAGTACATTATATGAGAAAGAACAAGAAAATATTACGGAAGAAACTCTAGTCAATGATGCCAGTATAACTCCAGTACTTTAAAATTTGAAAAGTGTTCCAGTAGAAATTGAGCCAGGGAAAACACTGAACATCAATCCAAACCTTGTGCCCAATGAGATAGAACAGCTGATCACTTTGCTAAAAAAACACAAAGGAGCTTTCGCTTGGGAATACACAGATATGAAGGGTATTCCTTCTAATCAGTGTACCCATCACATTTATATTAAGAGAAACTCCAGGCCAGTGTGCCAACCACAACGAAGGATGAACCCGAACCTAAGGGACGTAGTGAAAGAGGAAATCCAAAAAAAATTGGAAGAAGGATTTATATACCCAATTTCAGACAGCGAGTGGGTCTCTCCACTTGTGATTGTGCCAAAAAAGAATGGGAAATGGAGGGTCTACGTGGATTACAGAGAGTTAAATAAAGCAACGCAGAAAGACCACTTTCCCCTACCTTTTATTGATCAGGTCTTTGATACCTTTTCTAGGAAGAAGTATTTTTCTTTTCTGGATGGCTTTAGTGGCTATAACCAAATCCAGATTGCTCCAGAAGACCAAGATAAAACTACTTTCACCTGTCCCTGGGGCACTTTTGCATACAGGGTACTTCCTTTTGGGTTGTGCAATGCACCAGCCACATTTCAAAGAGCAGTGATTGGAATCTTTTCAGAGATGGTAAATGACTGCATGGAAATTTTTATGGATGACTTTACTCCATACAGTAGTAGTTACGAAGAAGCATTGAAAAATTTAGAAAAGGTTTTGAAACATTGTGAACAAAGCCAACTCTCTTTAAGCACTGAAAAGTGCCATATGATGATGAGCAAGGGCATAGTTCTGAGGCACTTCATCTCTTCTGATGGTATCCAGGTAGACCCATCCAAAATTAAGGTAATTGAAAATATACCAACTCCTGGAACACAAAAAGATGTTTGTAGCTTCTTGGGGCATGCTGGCTATTACAGAAGATTCATAGAAAAGTTTTCCAAACTAGCTTCTCCTTTGTTCACCTTGTTGATGAAGGATGCATAGTTTGTTTGGAATGATGCATGCCAAACAACGTTTACTGAACTTAAGAAAAGGCTGTCTACAGCACCCATCTTACGAGGGCCCAACTAGGCCCTGCCTTTTTATATCTCTTCAGATGCTTCAGACACAGCCATTGGAGCAGTTTTAGGACAGTAGGAAGGTCATGCCCCATATGCAATTTATTACGTTAGCAAGAACTTATCCCCTGCTTAACTAAACTATACTATCACAGAGAAAGAATTCCTTGCCATAGTTTATGCCATCAACAAATTTAGACACTACATTACTGGATACTCCACTTTTGTGCACGCTGATCATTCAGCCATCAAGTATTTAATGAATAAACCAATCATGAATGCTAGAGTAACTAGATGGTTGTTACTGTTACAGGAATTTGATATTACAATTATTGATAGACCAGGGAAGGAAAATGTGGTTGCGAAATTTCTATCTCGACTTACTAACAGTGATGACAATTTACCAGTCGAAGAATCCTTCCCTGATGAACATTTGTTTGCAGTATCATCTCATTCCCCATGGTATGCAGATATTGCTAACTTTTTGGCTGCAGTTAAGCTTCCAGCACATCTGTCGAAGAGAGAAAAAAGAAATATTATACAGTAGAGTGCTAGGTATTGCTGGATTGATGGACATCTTTTCTACACAGGACTTGACTTAGAAATCAGAAGATGTGTAAGAGAAGATGAAATTTTCAGTATCCTGAAAGCTTGCCATGATGAGCCCTGTGGGGGACACTTTGCTGACAAAAGGACAGGTCATAAATTTTTAAGGATGGGATATTTCTGGCCTACATTGTTCAAGGATGCGAAGAAGTATGTTCAGGCATGTGATAGCTGCCAGAGAATGGGCCAACCCAACAGACTAGATGAAATGCCTCTTCAACTACAGCTTGTGGTTGAACCTTTTGACATATGGGATCTGGATTTCGTAGGGCCTATCAACCCTCCCTCAAAACAAAAAGTTCACATCTTGGTTTGCACAGATTAGATGACCAAATGGGTGGAAGCTGTTGTTAACACCCAAAAAGTGCTCACTAGCTCATTTCCTTATTCACATGACCCATTTATCCACTTTTTCACCATTTGAGCCTCTAAAGCCATCAAAAGGTCACCAAAAGACCTTAATACACCCCTTTTTCCACTCAAAATGAATATTTTTCCTCAAAAAGCATAAAAAAAACCTCAAAAAGGGTCCAGAATTCCCAAAAATATTAAAAAGGGAATAAAAATATTCAAAATATTCAAAAAAGAAAAAAGGAGGGAAAAAGTACCTAAACCATGTTGGTCAATACCATTGGTTTTCTCAAAACCATAATGGTATTTCCCACCACCAAAAACTATAAAAAGGTGGTAGGGGCTCCTCACTTTCCATCCATCCATCTTCCTATCCTCATGCTGTCAAAATATCCCTTGAGCTTTTGACCATTGTAGCCATCTTGGAGAAGAGACCTTTGGAGCTTGGAGCTACTCACCTTGGAAGTTGCTCAACAATCTTCACCATTTTGAGGTATCACCATTGCAAGCACTTGCTTGCCCCTATTCTTAATACAAAGTTATTCTTTATTCTATTTCTTGTTCTTGTTTTCAAATATTTCAAAAGTTTATTATGATATGCACATGCTAGGTTAGTTTAGTTTTAGATTTAGATTTACAATTGTTTTTGCTTTCAATATTGAAACTGCTATCACTTGTTGATAGGTGCCCATTGCACTAAGCTTGGTTGCAAAACCAAGCCAACAGCTATAGCCTTGGTCAAAGCTAATGATTAGGCTGTAATTGATTTCCTATATATATGAAGAGATTTTTATTCGGTTTGGAGTACCCAAGGAAATCGTTACAGATGGTGGACCACAGTTCGTGTCTAACAAATTGGAATCCCTGTTACAGAAGTTTCACATTCAGCACAGAATAACCTCACCATATCATCCACAGGCCAGTGGCCAAGTGGAAAGTACAAATAAGGTCATCGAGGCTATTTTAACGTAAACAATGAAAGTTCACCGTAAAGATTGGGCTAAGAGACTCCCAGAAGCACTATGGGCCTATCGCACTACATGGCGCAACACCACTAGTTTTTCCCCATATGAATTGGTGTATGGCAAGAATGTTGTTTTCCCAATTGAAATCAGGACTTTGAAGACAGTTGTAGAAGCAAACCTTGATTTATCAGAAGCCTAGAGAAACCGACTAAATCAGCTTATTGAATTGGATGAGAAGTGCACAGTCGTAGTGCATCATACAGCTTTAATCCAATAGCAGCACTCTAAATGGCATGATGGATTTATAAAGAAGAAAGTCTTCCGAGAAGGATTTGCCTGTTACTCCATTCTGCCCAGCTGTGACTCCATACCCTGCTCATTTTTCCTTTTTCATGCAGTTGTGACTCCACTACTTTTTCCCATTCTGCCAATTTTTTGCAACTGTAACTTTGCTATTTTTCGTTCATTTCACCTTTTTTGTGCAGCTGCGACTTCGCTATTTTCATCCATTTCTCCTTTTTCCAACAACTGCGACTCTGCTAATTTCATCCATTTCACCTTTTTCCAGCATCTGCGACTCTGCTATTTTCATCAATTTCACCTTTTTCCAGCAGCTGCGACTCCGCTATTCTCGTCCATTTCTGCCAAATTTTGCAGCTACAACTCCGCTACCTTTGTCCATTCTGCCAATTTTTGCAGCTGTGACTCCACCATATTTTGTCGGACTCTACTAGTTCATACAACTATGACTTATCTTTGCCATCTCGTGTTAATCTTGCTCTACAATCACCATGCACTCTTATTGATTGACATCAACTGTCCAATCAACAATAGCCAACTCATGGAGGCACATGCGTATTTTACCAGCGATGCGACTATGAAATATAATGCTATGGCAGAATGACGGCTTGAGCATTAATCTTGAAGGTACGGATTCTAACTATAATCATGATTAGGCATCTATTGACATCACAAGCAATAATGGTTATATTTGGAATTTATCCTTGTCATCTATCTGCAACCAATCAACTGAACCAAAACCACGTTTAAGCTGTCACCCGTACTTATGATTATGACCGTCATTCTACCTGACTTGTGCGATAATCCTGCCACAGATTTTATTCCAAAACTAACTGTGCCACCTTTCCAAAAATGCTCAATTCAAACTTCAATTATCCATCAACCGCGTCTGCATGCAGTCAGCTCGACGTTTGAAACTGTAACTGGTGCATTTGCTAAAATATTTCGTAGAAGCTTAGCGGTATGGGTATCCCTGTGAGATATGAGCCTCTAACAATAGAATCTTTGTATAAGAACAGAGAAGTCTTTTTTATCTTTCAAGAAGCAGGGTGGACAGATTATTTTCAACGCCTAAATGGTTTTCGCGAGGAAACAACCCTTGAATTTGCTCAAAATCTGACAAGCACCCATTTAGAGGTTCGAGGTATAAGGATAGATGTTTCTGAGTAAATCCTGGCAGAGGTAACGGGATTTCCCAGAACCGGGCAGTGTTGGTTTAGTCGAAAGTGCCATCATCCGACTGTAACTAAAGATTTTCTGGCAGCCGGAGAAAGTGTTCAACCACGGGGCAGAGGAATGGCGTTGGAGACCCTTCCAAGTCCTTGGGACCAAGTTGCACTCTTTCTGAAGAAATACATCACATGTGAGGGGAGGTACAGTGTTTTTTACATTTATGAAATTTTCCTCCTATCACATTTACGTCATCGTCGACTGTTAAATATGCCATACTATCTTTTTAAATCTTTGCAACGCATGGATTACTATGCTAGAGGTGCTCAACACCCCTTATCATCCCTCACAAATCATGGGATAATTAAACTATTAGTCTTATGGGCCCTTGCACAACACAATTTGACATGGGAACAATTTACGATTCATCCAGGGGTACCCCATGAATTTTCTTTAAAAATAGTGGATGAGGACTGGAGTTCCTCAAACTCAGTTGGGGGGAGGGTTGGAACACCAGAAGTTTGAGGGGAGGATGGAGAGGAGAGAGATATAGAAGAGGTTGAAACTGGAGCAGCTAAAACTGAAATAGTAGAAGAATAACATCAAGCAAAAGAAGTGGAAGGAAGTGGCGTAGCAGTTCTGAATGTTGAATCCTCCCCTGAAATAAGAAGAACTTTAATTCAAGAGGAGGGATTCTCCCCTGTTCCTGAAGTGATAAGAGCTTCCTTGTTTCAAAGGAGAAGGAATGGGCTAGTGAGCAAGGGCCAGATGTCTAGCCCAGCGAAAACGAGAAGAATCAAAACAATTACTGCAGCAGAAGCAGGTCACTCGATCGGGGTAAATATTGTAATTCCCATCTTAAAACCTCCATCACCTGCTGATACATAAGAACCTAATATAGAAGAACCTCAAACAGAGAACCTTCTTTTTGAAAATGAACTGTTAAAGGAGGAGGTGCACATGCTTCGCGAAGAATTAGAAAGATGGAAGGAAACATGCAGGAAGGCAAGCAAGGAAGTATGTGAATACAATGGTGGAGGCTGTAGACCAACCGGAAAATTTATCTTATGTTCTAGGGAATGAAGGATAGAAAGAAATGATATGCTCGGAATGTGGAGATATATTTAATTTGGCAGGGCATAAAGTTACAGTTTTGGACATAGCGGTACAAAAATTTGCAAGAGTAAAACAATCAGAGGAACCATTTCTAGGATCAGTCTCATTCCTTTGAGGATATTGAATCAACCTCAATAGGATTAAAAGACTTGGGAAAAGGACACTGTTAAACAAGAACCAGCGTCCTCGAGAAAGTTGTTGGAAATACAGCTTAGATAGAAGATGCTAAGATTGAGATACAGGAGGAAGATGTTGTTTCATAGGAACCAACATTATTGGAGAAACTGTTGAATTCCAATACAGACTGAAGCTACTAAGGATAGGGGGATGTTGTTACACAAGAACCAGCGTTTCCAATGATTAATTGTCAAAGCTGAATTATAGACAGAGGCTACTACAATATTGATGGAAGGAGAAACTGTTACAGTGAATTCACTTGTATAGAGACTCGAGTTCAATTCCTGCTCATTGGATGGCCAGCAGAACAATAAAGGGATAATTACACACTGGCTAAGCAGAGGAGGAAAGAGTGATAGGGATGCTAGTTTGTTCTTAATGAAATCTTGGGTGTAGGTCAAGAACCTGTTATCCCCTTCAATTCATCTACATGATATGAACGAGGATCAAATTCAGATTCAGACTAGTCGGCTGTTGCATGAGGACATGCAATTGGATAGTTGGGGGGAGATGTTGGGCCCTGGAATTGCCCCTTTTTTACCACACTTATTACATCATTTTTCCTTGTTACGCCCTATTTCCATGAACCATATATATTCCTTTCTTCTAGATCAATCTAGAATCCTGACAAGGTATAATTCATTATTACTTCATTTATTTAATGCCTAATATTTTTATGATTATGAATTCTAGCCTTTAATGTATGATAACTTGTGTTGATTTCATTAATTCAAGATCAAAGCATAGGTGTATCAACCGCAATGCCTTGGGGAAGAATAACACGTGGTCCCAGTTGTTACTCTTCATATTTAGTTCCTCGCATTAATAGGAACAACACACCTTCCCACGTGGAGCTGTAACAAGACTTCACTGAAACAGCATGGCTGCAACAAATAGGACGCCTCCCAATTGGTTAATTCGTTGATCCATTGACTGCCAGAGTAACAACATCCTTCATGTCCAACGGCCTCATTCAATACAGCTGTAACAGTTCAGTTGTAACTCCGCAGCATGAAGATCAGCGATCCTCATTGCTGCGTGAAATTAGTGGATCACGAATTGTATTTTTCATGTATAAATATGGGAAGGATTTCAGAGCCTAGGGTTGGTTAATTATCATTTGTACGAGCGATAACAGAGAGATGAGACTATGGATTACCATCTTTAATACAAAGAGCATAGTTCTTCATATTTCTGTTTCTTAATTTGTGGTAGTTCACAGCGTCTCTGTTAGAATGCCAGGGCCCGCCTTCTCACAGAGATTGCCGAGTTAAGTAGGTAGTTTAATTTCCTTTATGTTGTGTGGTGTGGAATTGCATTAGATGCATTACTGCAAGCTGCAATAGTAGATTAACAATTGTATTCTTTTCTGGTATTTTATGATTGCATCCTGAATAGCTGCAACTGTGTGGTGTGACAGTCGACTGTGTAGGATAGTTTATTTGATGCATGGTGTGTTAGAATTAGCTGTTACAGCCAAGCTCAACCTTAATTCCTTTCAATCATTTATGCTTTCTAGGATTTATGGTTGTTGTTGTATCTTTCTTGAATTCATTAGATTAGATAGATTGTGATTGAGTTATAGTAGCTGCTAGATGAATCAGTTTGGTAGAGATTGAATACTGTAGTTTGATAATTATAGGATTTAACTTCTTGCAAAAGCAATCTAGTTCATCTTTATTCTTAGATCAATAACTATTGGGTTGATATTTGTAGGAAGGTAATTGTACTTTGAATTCCTAGATGGATAAGTTAGATTAGTTTTATTTATGAGGTGAGTTTGGCTGAGCAGATAGCTAGGATCATTTATCCTCATTTATTTAATCAACTACTTGAAATGTTTATGCATAGATTGTGCTTATTCCCATTGAAATAAAAGACTTCCCTGGGTTGACAATTTTTATTGAGCATCTTGTGTGTTAGTTGTAATTAATTAGCATATAGGGTGACCAATAGGTATCAGATCCATCTTGACAGAAGCAACTCTTGGAGATTAGGGCTTCATGCTTGAAACCCTAGAAGGAAAAATCTAGTCATATGGGAATTTTCGCTACAACTCACTTTTGTTGAAGTTATAGGTGTTGAACTCAGACATGCCGAATATGAAATATTTATGTACCTTGTGTGCAAGTTTCAACCTCATATTCATTGTACTTTAGGAGATATGATCCATGCAAATCAATGTTCCATACTCTTCCAAAATTCAGTTTTAAACATGTGACCTAGGGATAATTGCTATATCTCAGGCTAGGAATATACAAATCGAATTTTGTAAGATGTTCCAAAAAGGGAACAGGCTGTATTTTTTTTAGTTCGAGTTTCAAAACTTGAAGTTGAAATAGTGACACGTGGAAGTCCGTACAAGTTCGCTATACAGAAACAATCCATAAACAGGTCACCTTGGGAAACTCAGCATAAGTTCCACTTAGTCAATCCAATATTGATCTAACCTGTGGGGTTAGACATAGGACAGATGATACTACCTCAAGAAAAAGGCTCAAATCTTTACGAGAATAAATTTCTGAGATACATCAGAATTAAGATAGGACAATTCAGCAAAAGAAATTGAAGAAACTAGGCCATCAAATATTTTGCAGTTCTGTCCACTGATTTGGGAAAAGGAGTACATTGCTCAAATTGCCTTGAGGAGGTGCATATTTCTATCCAATCATATTTGCAAGTTACCAAAGTTGAAAAATTAGGGTTTCTTTGTCAAACCCTAGTTCCACCAGGAGTAGTTTTCCATAAAAGCATTGAAGTAATCATCCAATTGAAGCTCTATCATTGGTAAGTCCTATTCTCTGTATTTCCATTTGAGGTTCTTATTTTATCAATATGAAAAATAGTACCAAGCTTGAGGACAAGCTCGAAGGAGCTAAGAAATTTCGAGCATGGAATTATAAAGTACTTGTTATACTAGAAGAGCATGATTTGGAGACAATGTACGCAAGAAGAAGCTCGATTGATAGTAAGAGAAGAGAGGATGGGTGAAGATGACAATTAAATCCTAAAAACGCATGCTAAGAAGAGAAAGAACAAGAAGAAAGAACATTCTCGCATGAATAAAATATTTTAGAAGAAGGACCTCTCACGGCTCAGATGTTTCACTTGTGCAAAGAAAGGACGCTTTGAATATTGTCCCAAGAAAAAGGCTAAAGAAGGTTACTCCAGTGATGAGGAACATGTATTTTTTTCTAGAAGGATTCAAACCAGGAAGATGGAAGAACCTCTTATCAATTTCAACATTAGATAATAAGGGATGCAGTTGTGATTGGTGATGAAGAAGAAGGGACACACAAATTCAGCACCAGTACAGAATTCCATGTGATTTATGGTGTAGAAGACTTTCTCATCCTTGTCAATCATAAGAAATAAAGGAACTGGTCCTCGGAATCATATGATGGAGTAGAGCACACTATCAGAGACTCTAGTAATTCCTGCAAGAAGACAAGGATCAAGAGGGATCCTACCAAACAAACAAAGATAAGTATTTGAATTATCTTTTCCTGTATATCTAATTGCTCAGATGATATTTAGGAAGTATATTATGCATGTTAGAATGTTTGCATTGAGAAACAATATACTACTAATATGCATGTGATGGGTAAGTGGCCTATAGTGCTATACAACATTACATTGCTACTTATCTAGAATGAAACCTCTTTGCTGACATGTTGCGAGTAGTGCAAACTCTTAATAATGTTATGGTAAATATTGAAGGCGTCTAGAAAGTTACCGTATGAATGCAGAATATGGATGAATGTTGTGTTGAAGCCTTGGCGAAGATAGTTGCATGACTGTGTGACCTATGTCTTTATGCATAAGAATTTGTCATTATTAATATGTTTTGAAAATTATGAAATGTTTCTAATCATGCACTGAATTTGACTTGTAGGAAAGATCATGCATCATCACCTACAAGAGAATACTAATGAGACTTGTTCCGAAGAACAAGTGACGATGGTTCATCTATGATATTCAAGAAGATTTACGAAATCAAGCATACTACAGAAGTACAAAGCGAGGGTTCTCTCGGAAAGAGGGAGTTGACTATGACAAGATGTTTCTCTAGTGGCCAGACACACTTCCTCAATGGTGGATATTACACTAGATAGATGGTGTAATCGAAGTAAATGTGTATATCGAGCAACCTCCAGGATTCGTGACTCTCTATAGAGAACCACATGTGCGCAGATTGAAGAAGGATTTGTACAGGATCATAAGGCATCCATGGGATAGCATGATGAGCTTGAGGATCACCTAGAGTGATGAGATATGAACCTTTGCTACAAGGTTGAAGATGAGGAGCTCATAGATGGGTGCAAGAGAAAACTTGCAACAGAGTTCGAGATCTTGGTATCTAGTGACCTAGAGAGATGACATAGATGGATACACAGAAGATCAACAATAGAGAAGTTTACCAGTCACTCCAATGCAGAATGTACCGATGCATAGAGTACAAGATGCAGAGGGAGGATAATGCTCAGTTACAAAGGGAGTAGGAAAGCATCGCTTCAGAGGGAGTGACTACAACACAAATTGAGAGACATTATCACTTAGCCTATATCTGTGGAAAAGGTTGTTTGACCTAGTATCTCAGGGATATGCTCAGAGTGATACCGGATGTCTCCCCTCATGAAGAGAAAGTATATGTGGTGCAGTTTGAGACAGGTACCAAGAACATGACACGACAAGATAGATGGATTTCTGATGAGCTTGGGCTTTACCGAGAGTAAAGCGGATTCCAACCTTCACTACAAGGTTGAATATGGAAATCCTGTGATTCTACCGTTATATGTAGATGACTTGTTTTTGACAGGTGATGAGAATCTCACAGCAGAAACTAAGAGGAAGTTTTCCATAGAGTTTGAGATGAAAGACCTGAGTATGATGCACTATTTCTTAGGTCTTGAGGTGTGGCAGAATCTAGAGGAAATTTTCCTGAGTCAAGGAAAATATGCAGTAGAGATCCTAAAGAGATTCAGGATGATGGATTGTAAGGCCATGGCCACACCTATGGCATAGAATATGAATTTGCTGAGAGATACTTCTTCAGAACTGGTGGATGCCCTAGTATATAGGAATATGATTGGTTTGTTGATGTATTTAACGAACATGAGGCCATATTTATGCTTTACGGTGAACACTCTGAGTCAATATATGGTAGAGGCGAGACGAGTTCACCTGGTTGCAAAGCATGTGTTGAGGTACCTAAGGGGTATGGTTGATTATTGCTTCAGATATGCATCAGATTAGATGATTAACGTGCAGGGTTATGTTGATGCATATTGGGGCAAGAGTGTCACAGATAGAAATATAACATCAAGGTGTTGCTTCAGTTTTGGATCAGGTATGATCTCATGGTTCAGTAGGAAGCAAATGAGTGTGGCACTTAGTACAACCGAAACCGAGTGTATGGAAGCTTGTTCAAAAAGCTGTGAGGTAGTGTGGATTTGAAAGTTACTAGCAGGGTTGTTTGATCTCGAGTTAGAGGTGACTTGTGTCTTTTGTGACAACCAGAGCCATGTGAAGTTGTATGAGAACCCTGTGTTTCATGACAAGCCGAAGCACATCGAGATCAAGTATCACTATATCTGGGATATGGTGCAGAAGGGAGCAATGAGGCTCCAATATATAGAAACAGAGGAGTAGATAGTTGATGTGTTGACTAAGCCTCTATCTAGAGTGAAGTTTGAGTACTTTAGGGACAAGCTTGGAATGGTCCATATCAAGAGGGAGTGATGAGCTCGGATGAGGTAACAGGTAGTCATGGTTTATGTGACGTAATGGAGTCTCCTATTCTATGAGAGGATATGGACGTATGGTGAGGTAACACAGCTAGTTGTGGTGTGAAACGTAATGGAGATCATTTACTGAACCCACTAGATGGCTTGATTGGGCTGTGGAAGAGGACAATTGCATCTGGTATGAAAAAGGACCATCTTTGCAAGACATTTTCATTTGGTATGAAAAAGGACCAGCTATGCAGGATAGTTGTATCTGGTATGAAAAATGACCCGTTCTGCAAGACAGTTGCATCTAGTATGAAAAAGGACTAGCTCTACAAGATAGGTGCATCCAATATGAAAAAGGACTGGCTCTGCAGGATATCTACATCCAGTATGAAAGAGGACTAGCTTTGCAGATGTGTACACCTAGCATGAAAAAGGGTTGGTCATTGTACGAAGGTGCGCCTAGTATGAAAAAGGATTGGTCACTGCACGGGTACATCCAGTATGAAAAAGGACTGGTCACTATACAGGATGATCCCAGCTGGTTTGGTTGTATCTCTAGAGTTACTGGTTGTATCTTCGAGGGTATATCCCAACATGGTTGGTGGTATCACTAAGGGAGATCCCAATAGGTTCCCTAATGGACTGGGTTGAACTGTTGCATGTTGGAACATGTAGGCTCTCCGATGGACTGGATTTAGTGGGTGCATGTTGACTGGTGGTATCACCAAGGGTATATCCCAACATGGTTGGTCGTATATCCAAGGGAAGATCCCAATGTGGTTGGTTGTATTTTCGAGGGTGGATCCCAGTATGACTGGTCATATCACCAAGGGTAGATCCCAATGTGCTCATCCTAGGGTTGAGATTCATTCTTTAAGAATGGAGGCACTTGGTCAGTTACCAAGATGTTGACTAGGACCTGGTTAGGGACAAGGATGTTGAAGTCCTAGATTGGATCTAGGCACTGATCACATCTAGCATGAAAAAGGGTTGGCTCTGCAGAAATTCTGATGATGTATAGATTCGATAGATGTCACAAGTCATTGGCCCGAGTACCAAGTTGCACCAGTAGTGATGATGTCCAATGATGATGTCTAGTGACAAGATCCAATGATGATGTCCAGAGTTGATATCCAGTGATGATGTCCAGTGATGATATCTAGTGACAAGATCCAGTGATGATGTCCAAAGTTGATATCTAGCGATGATGTCTAGTATCAAGTGACAAGAAACATTGATTATGTCCAGGGATGATGACCGTAACAGAAGAATACCTTCCTTGTTAAGAGGGAGTGTTGAAGAATGTAACTTCAGAAGATATTCTTATTGTACTTTTATTGTATTATTGTTTTACCTCCTTCGGGAGATGTTATTGATGTACTTGGTCATGTAAATGTACTTGAAAGAATCAATGTAACCCTTCTGTTGTAAGTTGGGTCAATAGTACCCACAAGAAATTTTATATAAATATTATTTTGAGTCTCCCTAGGAGTTCAGCCTTGTTTAGAGCAATAGGTCGGCCCAGTTAGGTAAAAAGGTCATTCACTTAATGAGTATAAATAGAGAGGGAACTCCTCTCATTTGGACACACCTTACACTCAAGCAAGTGTGCATGAGAGAGAAGAAGAGGCTTGCTGGAGAAGACAAGAAGTTGTTATTGTCTTTGGGGTTTATTTTATCTTGGTTGGCATTGCACTTGGTGACAAAATTTATACTAAAGAATTTGTTAGGTTTTCTATACTAAAGAAATCTATACTAGAGATTGGAAGGCATCTAGAAAGTTACGGGATATGGATAAAAGTTGTATTGAAGCATTGGCTAAGATAATTGCAAGACTGTATGACATATTTCTTTATGTGTAATAATTTGTTCTGAAAACCATGAGATGTTTTCTAATCATGCAATTTAACTTGTTGTGTAGGAAAGATCGTATACCATCACCTACAAAAGAAGGACTACAACATTTGTTTAGCAACAAAGTTATCTATTGAAAATATTGAAGATATTGAAGTTCCCAGGATCTGGGAAGAATGCCATGATCGAGGAGTACCAGTCGATCATGAAGATGTTTGGGATGCAGTCCCAAGACCTGAAGGGGAGTCTGTAGTGACTTCCAAGAGGATCTACAAGATCAAGCATGCTGCAGGTGGTAGCATAGAGACTTTTGTGTTGGAACATTTAAAAAACCCACTATGTCATTCTAGACTTAGGATAAAATTAATTAATCATTTATGATTAATTTCCTGAGTTTTGACTAGGTAGAATAAGCCAGTTTGTCTTTTAGTGGACCACATGCTATCCTCATTCTCAAAAATGAATTTGGATAGATTCTAGATAAGATTTCCTTGGATTCTGTCTGATTTTATTCCATTCCTGAATTAGAAAGACACTATCCAGTTTTAGTTAGCTTTGTCCTGTTTTTTCTGCTTTCTAGTGGAAAAGATAAAGCTAGTTTACTTGGAATCTTTTGCCACTTGTCCAATTCGACCTCCACATCATATCTAACCTTCTAAAGCCATCATTACATTCCATTTACCTCACTCATGAGCTGCCATACCATACTTTCCAAATTCGTGAACCTCTAGCACAGTTTTGGAAACTGCTTTTGCCACCTAGGGGGTTTTTTGTCTTTTCTAAGCCTTTTCTTTTTGCTCTTTCCATATTGCTTCAAAGCAATTCGATTTTCTCCATGGAGGATGTATTATATATTGTTACAATATCAATGAATAAGATACAGAGTGTTTTCCATAATTTATTCTCTCTATTCTTCTTCTCTCATTGTCTAAAATGTTCCATGGTGAAATTGTCTTATGAATCTAGTTCCTAGTAATTGAAAATCTCACATTTTGCTCTTGTAGCCAGATACACTTCCATTAGATCCATACTTTCTCTGGCTGCAGTGATGAAATGGAAGATACACCAGATGGATTTCAAGACAACTTTCTTGAATGGTGTAGTTGAATAAGAAGTGTATGTGGATCAGCCACTTGGTTCTGAGACACATGACAGGGAGTCATATATGTGCAGAACTTGGTATGGTAGGATAGACAGCTTCCTATCTACTATGAATATGTAATTAATATTATTAATTATAAATTAATAGTTTATTAGGTTACTAGTGAAAGGGCGTAACCCCTCACTATGCTTCCTCAAGCCCTATAAAGGCCATCTTATTATAATTTTATATTCATCATCAAATATATTATTCTTATCTATTATTCAATATGAGAGTCGGATTTGACTATTAAATTAGTGAATGGATACGTTCACTGCATTTGGTATCAGAGCTCGGTTTCGGCTCCTTCAACCTGAGCTCGGATTCGGATCCTCCTACTATCGAGCTCGGTTTCGGCTCACATATCCTCACCCTCTCCTCGGATTCGGCTCATTCCTCCATTCCGCTGCATCACTCACTCCATTCTACCTGCTGCACTTTCCACATGCTACCCCACTCTTCATTACCAAACCTTCTTCACGCTTCACCCCATTCTGTTGCAGCCTTTAATCCCTCTCCTCCGGTCTGCGCACTCAACAAATCCCCAATCCAATATGCTCCTCCCTTCGCTTCAAATCCCTCACATCTCTACGCTCTCACCACTCCTCTTCCCTACACGTTCTCGATCCCTACACTCTCAGACCTTCATTCCTCTTCCCTCGATCCCAACTTCGCCATAATCCTCATCTGCATGCCCTCATAACTCTCCATCCCCATGCTCTATCCATCCCCATCAAACGCTCCTTCCACACGTTCTTCAGGTAACTGCTCAACCTGCCCCCCACTCCACTTGCGTGCTCCCCCATCCACCTGCTCCCCGTTGCTATGCCGCCACTCCTGCTCTCCACTGCAGAACCCCTTCCTCACGCTCCACGCTGCACCAACCTGTGCCTCTCCAAATTGTGCCTCCTACCAGTGCCCTTGTCCCCAGCCTCCACGCCTTCCACCACACCACCGATGCTTCCCTTCATACGCATGCGCCCCCACACTGCAAACACCTTCTTCCTCAGCATCGTGCTGCGCCCTCTCCCCGTCGTTGCTTCGCTTACCACCTCCGTGCCCTCCAATATCCCTCCAAACTCCACATGCCCCTTCTTCCTCACACGTTTTCGCTTGTTTCACTCTCGATATCACGCTGCACCATCGGCCTACGTCTTCCACCCTGCGTACCCAGTTGCTCACCGCTTAGTCGCATAGTCCCAACCACGCTCCAACCGCTCCACTCCGCCCTTCACCCAACAACGTATGCTCTTCTGCTACGCCCTCACACTCCCCACCTACGCACCAACTCCCCACGCCTTCCACCTGCTCGTTGCTGCACCTCCCCACTCCTCCACGCCATCCATCCACGCAACCATAAAACCTGCAACAAAAACAAAATAAATCCTATTATAATAATAGTATTATTATTATAAAATATTTTTAAGAAAAAAAAACTATTAAAAACTATATATATACAATATTATTATTATTATTTTTAAAATAATAGTAATTATCAAAATCTTTTTAATAATTAATTAGATTAATTATTACTTTGGAAAAAATTTCTACGAGTAGCCATGAGGTACATGTGGGAAGAATTGGATCAGATCTCCAATCAATTTCATAGAAAAATGGATGAAATGTTTGATCGGATGGAACAATCAGTTGTAAAAGCTGCCCAAAAAGCTATTGACGACACCTTCAATAAAATAAGCCAACAAAGCAACCCAAAGGCCTCTGAAGACAAGGACTCCAAAACTAAATCTAAATATGATTTTCAAATCCCAGAAGAAAAACTAGTTAAAGAACATAAAAATGATAAAGAGGAAGATACAAAAAACTATTATGTCAACCAAGAAGAGAGTATGGATCTTGATCAAAATTGCAGCAAGAAGCAAGCCAATTATGCAGTTAAGTATCTGATGGAAGCTGTATGCACAAAGGAAGAAAATACAAAGGAACTTTTGATAAAGACTAAAGAAAAGGGCAGTAATGAAGATCAATACGTCAACACGAATGTCACAAACATAAACACATGAAGAGAAGATGTCATCATAAGGAATGCTATAAAGAACATCAATAAGAACAACTATAAGGTTAATCGGAATAACAACATGATAGTTATCATGGGAAAGTTGATCGAGTATGTTCAATCAAGAACAAAAATAGTTAAAAGTAACAACCAAGCAAGCGGTAAAAACATAAACGAAACTTCACCAAATATAGATTTAATACAGATTTTGAAGCAAAAGAAACAAAAGGAAGCAATGGTCGTAATCAAAATTGCACCTCTCAAGTCATCAGTGCAACATAGAGCCAGAATAAAAGATGACATTAGGAAAATACTCAAGCTTTGAGGACAAAGCTTTCCTAAGGGGAAGGCAATGCTGTGAATATGTAATTAATATTATTAATTATAAATTAATAGTTTATTAGGTTACTAGTGAAAGGGCGTAACCCCTCACTATGCTTCCTCAAGCCCTATAAAGGCCATCTTATTGTAATTTTATATTCATCATCAAATATATTATTCTTATCTATTATTCAATATGAGAGTCGGATTCGACTAATAAATTAGTGAATGGATACGTTCACTGCACTGTCCAGTTTGGGCTTTACCAATATTAAAGCGGATTCCAACCTTTACTACAAGGTTGAGGAAGGCAATCCAGTGATACTACTTTTGTATATGGATGACCTGTTTATTACAAGTGAAGATAGATTGATTGCCGACACACAGCGGAAGCTTGCTGCCGAGTTCGAGATGAAGAACTTGTGAATGATGCACTATTTTCTAGGTATGGAGGTGTGGCAAAGTGCAGATGGAATCTTCCTTGGACAAGGGAAGTATGCAGTAGAGATCCTGAAGAGGTTCGGGATGATGGACTGCAAGGCCATGGCCACACCTATGGCATCGAACCTGAAGCATTTTGTGTGATGCTTCATCTGAGCCGGTTGATGTCTCTATGTATCATCAGATGATTGGGTCCTTGATGTACCTGACGAACACGAGACCAGATATTTGCTTTGCGGTGAACACATTGAGCCAGTTCTTGACGGATCCCAGAGGTGTTCACCTGGTTGTTGTAAAGCATATTCTGAGGTACCTAAAGGGTACGGTTGATTATGGGCTCAAGTATGATGCGAATCAAAAGTTTAACCTACAGGGTTATGTTGATTCAGATTGGGCAGGTAGTGCTGCAGATAGGAAGAGCACTTCTGGGTGCTGCTTCATTATGGGATCAGGTGTGATCTCTTGGTTTAGCAGGAAGTAGTCCTGCGTAGCACTAAGTACAGCCGAAGCAGAGTAGTTCGGCTAGTTGTGAGGCAGTATGGCTTCAGAAGCTACTGTATGAGTTATTTGATCTACCGCTGGAGGCTACTGGTACCTTTTGTGACAACCAAAGTTGTGTGAAGCTGTTTGAGAACCCAGTGTTTCATGACAGGTCGAAACACATAGAGATCAAATATTGCTATATCAGGGATATGGTGCAGAGAGGAGAAGTGAAGCTCATGTATGTTGTGACGAATGAGCAGATTTCAGATCTGTTGATGAAGCCACTAGCTAGAGTGAGGCTTGGTGTCCTTCAGATCGATGACACTTCGAGGAAGAAGTGATGGAGACATTTGCTTAAGCCACTCCAAGCATGTTGTAAGGAGGATCCTTCACATGGTTGTGGATGTAAGCACTGGATGATGAGCATCAGGATGATGTTCTAGTTTATGCTCTGTATGATCAGTTGGATCATTTACATTTTATATGTATGCATCATGTTGATGCTAGATATGATCGGTTGGATCATTTGTGTATGTATGCATCATGTTGGATGTTGGATATGATCAGTTGGATCATTTATATGTATTTGTATATGCATCATGTTGGATGCTTGGACCATGTATCTGTATATGCATCATGTTGGATGCTTGGACCATGTATCTGTATATGTATCAGGTGGATACTGTGTATGATCAGGTAGATCATGTATGTTGATATATATCAGGTGGATACATTATGTGGATCATGTATCTATGTATGTATCAGGTGGATACATTGTATGATTAGGTGGATCATGTATGGTGATATGTATCAGGTAGATACTTGGTATGCATTAGGTAGATGCATTGTATGATCAGGATGATCATGGATGATGAGCTTCATGATGTTGCTCCAAATGACTTTCATCAGGACGATGCAGTGATGATGATCAAGATGATCATGTCTACATCAAGATGATGTATGGTGAGTATCAGGTTGATACTCTGTGGTCGTGGACAGGTTGTGCAAAGGAAATCCTAGATTTTTTCTAGGTCACATCCAGTATGAAAAAGGACTGGCACTGTGTATCACATGTAAGACCTGGGAGATCCGATAGGTTGGGCTGTGTGCCCATAATAAGTCCTGGGATGCTCTTTCGAGTTTTTGTGATAGTGGGCCACATGTAAGACCTGGGAGATCCGATAGGTTGGGCTGTGTGCCCGTAATAAGTCCTGGGATGCTCTTTCAAGGGTTTGTGGTGGGCTGCTACATGTAAGACCTAGGAGATCCGATAGGTTGGGCTATGTGCCCATAATAAGTCCTGGGATGCTCTTTCGAGGGTTTGTAGCAGAGGTCTCATGTAATCAGTCCTGGAGATCTTGTCGGTCGTGCTTAGGCACATAAATGTTCCTGGTATGCTCTTTAGAGTTCTTACCGGTCGTGCTATGCACATAAACGTTCTTGGGACACTCTTTTAAGGTTTTGTGACAGTCACATGTAATAAGTCCTAGAGATCTGGACAGGATGAAAAAGGCCTCAGATGCTCTTTAGGGTTCTTGCTAGTCAAGAGACTCTTTTAAGGTTTTGTGACACACATAATAAGTTCTGAGGATTCCATAGTATGGCCAGTGATGATGAAGACCTGCGGGTGGTGGGCCTACATCCAGTATGAAAAAGGACTGGCTCTGTAGAACTTCCTATGACGAGTAGATTCAGAGATTGATTGAGATAGCAGTAGCAGTGACGATGACGATTATCCAGTGACGATGATCCAGAGAAGAAGACTTATGTTAGAATACCTGTGTTGAGAAATACCTTCCTAGTTAAGAGGGAGTGTTGATGTATATGTAACTTCGAAATGTATTTCATATATGTATATTGTACTCCTATAGAGATGGTATTATTCCTCTATACGGAAGTGTTTGTATTCCTATAGAGATGTTATTATTCCTCTATACGGAAGTGTCGTCATTTATATTGTAAGTGTCGTAACTTATACTTGATGGGTTATTAGACCACCTTGTTGGGGTCGACCCTGTATAAGTCATCTGGTTGAAAGGTTATTAGACCACCCTATTGGGGGTCGGCCATGTGGTTCAAAGGGTTATTAGACCACCCTATTGGGTGTTGGCCCAGTCAGCATTATGTTATGTGGTTAAGTTAAGGCCAACCTAGTAAAGGTTATTAGGCAAGTCAAATCAAGTATAAATAGAGTGCCGGAGGCACTCTATTTCATCATTATATTCTCTCTCACACTCTCGGGAGAGTGGCGCACTTGTGGAGGAGGAGAAGCTACTGCTAGGAGATGTCTATCTCTTATGCTTGGGTTGTATCATTTCTCTATCTATCTCTAAGGAAGTTATTGGGGTTTTTCACCTTTATGGTTTTCCCCAAGTAAACTCTATGTCTCTTGTGTGCTTGCATTATTGTGTCCATGATTGATATGTTGTAGATATGTTGTACATGTTGTTCTCTCAGTTAAGATCCTAGATCAGATTGAAGTAAATTTCGAAAAATTAACAACACGTTGGTCTACTGCAAGTGACACACGATCCCATTCATCAACCCAGTCCATGCATTCGCATTCATCCCATTCGCCATTGCTACAAGGGCTGCAAAAGCAAGCAAGATTTCGCGTCCATATTTCAAATAAGGGGTTCTTTGAGATTCGAATTGAATGAAATCCACGTGTTCCTTGTATTGTGCCGCAACTATAGGAATGCAATCGATCTATGTCAACCACTTGCCAAAAATTTCTTACCACATGTCCTGCCACTGATGATGTTTGTTGATCTCTTGCTCGGTCTGACATTGTTGCAGAGCACCATTGAACTATGGATTCTACATCTTGGATATGAGGTTCCGTGTTAAACCTCATCTCTTCCCTTTGTAGTGCGGTATTGATGCATGCATCGGCCCCATCATGCTCACCTTTGCCGTGCTCGGTCTCAAAACAGTTCGAGATATGTGGCACATTATAAGTCTTATGCAAAATACTCATCCATTGGAATACTCGGTCATTTTTGAACTGGACCGCACAACCATCCGACCATATCTAATGTTGATCCATATGTATATCTCTCTCCTTCAACTGATCATATAAAATTCGAAAACAATGTTGCACATAATGCAAATCATGGGTTTTATCATCACTTATGTAAAAGTTTGTCTCCTTTAGTATTATCCTCTTGTCATTGTTGCTCTCTGGCCCATGCCTATACATAATATGTACCATGATGCTGACTTGGTCTCAATGGTAGTATTGACTCTGGATTTCATTTTGTGGCTAAAGGGTGTAATTTTCTTCAAAATCCACAATTGATACTATGGTTCCAACAGGAAATGTGTCCCTGCATTTTCTGTACTACTCATCTTGCCATCGCGCTACATGCACATGTTGAACATACTATTTTGTTTTCTTGTAGAACTCCGTCAAGAAGTCACATACCCGTACCTGTTACCAAGAAAACAAGGGAAATATTACAATGTGGCCTTTGGAAAAATGTATATGTCATAAATTGAATGTGTAATATGAAAAATATGCAATATTCATTTGTACCTATGACTTCACTAATGCAATCTTTTTACTTTCCCTGGCACTGTCTAATTGATAGGTTACGTACTTGAAGCTCTACATCTCCATGCCCATCCTGCCAAATTCATGCTCCTCGCTTTCATGAATGCAACGGTTCAAAAGAGAAAACCCATTGCACCTAGATCATGTCCCATATAGACACAATTTTTCATAATATTTTTATCCTTCGGGCCTTGGACACATGATGTTGTGGATAAAGTCTCTTGATGCATTCGGTGGTAGTATGGATTCATTACAGCCCTGCACAATGTTAGTATGTAAATCACAAAATATATGTTTATATGTGTCATAATAATATTCATATTCTAGGTGGTATCTACAACAACAGGTGTTTTGATCAATGCATATACGAACATACCATGGTTCGCATTTCTCAAAGGACCTTTGGCCCAAGTTCAATTGTGTGTGCTCATTCCTGAATCTCTCATAGAGTTCAGTCTATGTGGTGTTAAGGAAGTGTTTAACATGGGGTTCACGTTCAGTAGAACCTTTTCTCAGCTTTAGAATGTCTCTTTGGTTTGATGAAGGCCTAGTATGATCATGCCAAAAAAATTGTACTAACTCTTTAACAACATCAATTAGCTTCCTATCTCCACGAGGCAACCTACCAACAGAATCCCAACAATCGTTTCCCCCTGGAGTGTCAATATTTTCTCTTATAACATAGTACTTTTTAATAGTTTTTTTATTTAATTTAAGTATGTGAGAAGTGTGTGATAACAGGCGACGTTGCCTTGTGGACTTGCTTACAATTGATTCCGCTAACACACGACAAGCCACACAGAGATATTTTGTACGAGACGTCTTCCCAATCGCATTAAATGCAGATTGGATATTTCTTACAATATGACTGCTAGCCTCTGAACTTTTAACCATCTTTATGCCCAAAATTCTCCTAACACCTAAACAATGTGACTTTAACAAACATAGCAATAATTGACATTTACCTGCATCACCTTTGGATTCAAAATATTCTTTGACAATTTTGTTGCATTGCCATTCGATAGTGCATTTTGGAAACTTACCTTCAAGGCCTGATAGAGCACTTTCATCCACATGAATATGTCTAGGAGTTTTTCTTCTTGCACTGGATAGTCGAGGTAGGGAAGGTGGACATGAGACATGAATACTAGAGCTTGTTTGTTGTGGTGCTTCGTTCACACATTGGGCCATAATGGGAGTGTGCTCGACATGGTTGTGGTCTTTTTGGGGAGATTGAAAATTAAGCATTGCTTGTATGTCCATCTCTACACATGCAGCATCTCCCAATATTATTGTGTCGTGAGGAACTTCGGCATGACTAATTGATGGATTATTGGTTGGATATTGTGTTGATGTTGGAATTTGAGTTGGGTCCATTGGACGCAACCGCTTTACCTGTGGTTCTGAAAAAGAGGTTGTCATGTTAACAACTGTGTTAGGATCAGTGGCAGGATCCGGGGCAATGACAGGAACATGTCTCACTCTTTCCATTTCCAACCTGGCCTTTTCTCTTAAGTCATTGACCTTTTCAATGGGAAGATTCCTTCTATATTATTTTTTTCTGTTACGTGGGTTTTCCATCTCCAAAAGTCTCTTTAACAAAACTATGAGGCCTACCCCTACAAAAGAAACAACAAATAAGACATCGGTTCCATTATACAATGAAATTGACACATTCCAACATAACTTACTACTTTACAAATTAACACATACAACTATAGACAATGTTGGTTTATTTGTGTCTGAATAAACATCATTATCCCTTACAATTCCAATCAATTTAGATGATGGTTGGTCAAGTGTAGAATGGAGAAACTAGTGTCTTACCTAGCTAGAGATGCTAGATATGCCTTGGGAATAGTTTGATAGTTTTTCTACATCAAATAAAGTAAAGAGAATAAGTTTACTAATTACACAATGAGGAGATTGCAAATTCCCCCAAGGAAGGAGAATTCAATGAGGTAGAGGCAAGTAGTCAAGCTCAAAGGCACGATATTAAAGAAACATTATGATAAACATAGCATGAAGATGAGAACATGGACAAAATTTCATGAACTAATCAATATGGACCCTCTCCCATGATTGCTTCTTAGGATTTTATTCAAACTGAAAGACTCAAGAGAGAACCTCATCATAGATGGGAATGTGTGGGGGAGGAATAGTTTGATTGTTTATGCTATAAGTTTTTCTATGGTGTACAATGTGTAAAATATGGAGATTTATTAAACCATTTATTTCTATTTTTTTCAAATGAAAAAGAGTTTATGCTAGAGATTCCTTTGGAATAGTTTGATAGTTTTTCTACATCAAATAAACATAGCATGAAGATGAGAGCATGGACAAAATTTCATGAACTAATCAATATGGACCCTCTCCCATGATTGCTTCTTAGGATTTTATTCAATTCAAGAGAGAACCTCGTCCATACCATCCTTGTGTGAAATCAAAATATATTCATGGTAATAATTATTGGTTTACATTGCATACTTCATCTTGTCTAGTG
Organism: Larix kaempferi; assembly: GCA_027924585.1. NCBI lineage: Eukaryota > Viridiplantae > Streptophyta > Pinopsida > Pinales > Pinaceae > Larix > Larix kaempferi. Next base: position 8,575,057 of record BSBM01000173.1, on the reverse strand, counting down.
AATATGAGTTTTTTTAGATGTGAACTTGGGAATTCTTCTTGTCAAATTCATTGTTGT